>JAZGTH010000077.1:1690000-2435000 GCA_036877525.1 Chromobotia macracanthus
TTCTGTGAGGTTTTTAGCGCATTGGGGGGTTATCTCGTCCCCAGCAATCAGTGCTGAGTTTTGTACAGTGTACAGGAATAGTAAACTCTTTGAGTGATGTCTTCTTGAAGAACTTTGAGTTGAGTTTATGTCTGCTAGGCTGAGTCTCAAAACTTGTGTCTGTGTCATTCCAGTCAGACATACTAAAGTACTAATGTTTCTTGAAGCCTTGTGCATCATGCATGTGTATGTTTTTGGTTAGTGTTTTATTTTAAAATTGTAACCGGTGTGGTTTAAAACTCTTGTTTTAGTTTTTGATGTGATCATGGAAGTAGGTGGTCAGTTGCTGCCTGTGATGCATCCGGATGCAGTTTATCTTAGAAATACAATGTGGTCACGTGTTTCTTACTACCTTTGAATCTGGTTGAAGTGATCTGATCACAAACCCCCATTTAAATCTGTATTTAGCTCTGATGACCTGTGCTCGGATTACCTAAATTGATATTAACACCAGGTGCAAATGAGGCCACTGTCAGAAGAAACATTAAATTGTCCTGTATTACTGCTGAGTTAAGAGAACCTCAGTAAATGTTTCATCTGATAACACATACACAAACACACACACAATGTGTTCTTTAGTCTAAATGACATATTAACTATAAGGCCTAATAACTGCTGTCTGCTATTTGTTTCTGTCTGTTATCACTGGGGTTTAAGGTTTATGATATGATCTGTGGTTTGGTTGTCTGACTGAATGACTGGAACTGGTGTGGTTTTGCTTGTACAGTAAGTCTGATACAGCACCAGCTGCGGTAATAGACAAAGGTCTTGACCCTATATACATTTAATGGAGTTTGATCAGACAATTGGATTACTTGCAGATTATTTTGATAATCTTAATCAGATTATCATTTCATTCTTCTTGTGCATTTTATTTATGGACCAAGGATACACAGTGTGGCCTAAATCTATCCATTTGTTCATTAAAATGAGATGTTTGCTTCCAGGCTGTATAGAAAATGTCTCCTAATTTTCACTGATTTGAAATTCAGAGCGTAATATTGTTTCTGCTCACACACAAGCTTGTTTGGGTGGAATAATTGAGGTTGAATTGGTTAAGCCTCGGGCTAATTGCTAAAACGAATCGCTGCATGGAATTCATCACATAGAAGGTTTACATACCCAGGTGTTACAAAATCCATCTCTCTAATTGACCTGATTTAGAGAGATAACAACCATGGCTCAGTCAGTTGGAATTATGGGGTAAAAAGGGTTGGTTCAGTAGACACCAGTATGTATATTTTGGTGAATATAATCACAATGTTGGGCAGCATACCCTGAACTGTCATGTTTACCGATGTAGATATCGTCTATTTGAACATTTAGCTACTGATGCTAATGTGAAGGTAACAAGTGACTCAGTTGTTGATATTTTTCTGTGCAGATAAGTTTGAAGGAAAAATAAAGGTTGACACCTAAGACTAAGTCCAGGGTAGAAAGAAACAAGAAACAGCCTGTGTGTTTGTGTGTTATTCAGAAAGACTGAGTCGGTAATGATACACACTTACACACTGCAGAGCCCTCAGGCGAACGTTCAAATCTACGCTGGGAGTTCTGCTACAATCTAAGCTTTTGCCTTGCTGAACATGGACAAGTAATTTCCTGCAAGAGCCCAATTTCGATCTGTTTATGTTTTTCCTCTTGACTACGTCTGCCTGGATGAGGTTGTTTGAAAGTCCTCTTTATAAGGAGCTGTATTAAGGTGGAGGCAAGACAGTGTGACACTAGAGCATGAAATAGTTTCTCTGATAATTCATTCTCTCTGCACACCTCCACACAAGTTCAGTGGGAAAACTGAACAAAAGCTGAAATTAACAAGATGACAAGCCGAAAATGATTCTGATTCATCTCTAGCATTAATATCATTGTTCTGTTATGACCCATCTGTGCTCATATATTTTATTTTATTTTTAAGCCTGATGGTGTTGATGATTTAAAATATGAACGATATGTATTGTGATAAATGTCTTATTTTCATTCTCTCTTTCTTTTCTCTTTCATTCTCAGATTGATCCTAAGGTTGCCTTCCCTCGACGTGCTCAACCTAAGGTCAGAATTTTTAAAACTTTGCTCTGCATTAAATAATTTCTGTCAATTTCTGATATTGGGGGTAAGTTTGCCGGTGGAGAGTAAATGATGTTTTACTCAGAAATGAGAAAACATAGTGATGACGTCTGTGTGGTCAGTGATGCGTGTGTTTATCTGAAGTGATTTGCAGGGATTTGTGGGTAGTGCTGCGATTAGGTGTCAGTGTGGCCACCTCCTTTGTGTTAATGCTCTTTTTTATCTTTACTCTGTAAATTGGTCTGAAGCTCTGAGTGCCCACCCAAGGGCCGTCCACTCTAACAGATTCTTCTTTTTGTCCCAAAACAAACAAAGACTGATAATGGATTTTCCTTGATTTTTAAGTGCCTGACAGATGGGGCAGACTGGTTTTTAGCCTTTTGGCGTAGATTTTCAAAATGTTCAGACTTTCCCTTTTTTATTTTTTAGTTTTGGTCTCTTAACCTTTCCTTCAAAAAAGACTCAGATGTTTTCCCCCCGTGGGTCCCTGAATTCCTGTTGAAACAAAGAAAATACATTTTTGCTCCCAGGCAGCACTGTTATTTTTTTTTAACCTACTAAAACAATATGAACTCCCCTGTGGATGGCAGGTTATGAGAACTGAATTGTCAATTTCAGGGAGACACGGACAGGTTTTTCTCTTTTGTAACTTAGCATCATTTCTGCTGCTCTTTTTTTCTCCCATCACAAAGACATAGAAAATAACTCATTTTAACATAGTTTCTTTAAAAGAGACAGAGAGCTGCGCTTATCAGTGCAGAAAGAGTTGTATTTATTTCAGTGTGAAGCAGAGGACATAGATGTGAAAGGATTTTAAGGCAATAGGATTAAGGCAGATCTACTGGCGTTGAACAGGCTTTTTTGAACATGTAAAATTGATTTTAGACCGCAGGCTGCTACCTAATCGCTGTTGTCACACATCTTGCCTGCATTTGGGCTGAACGGCAGCACTCATGTTTATTTCTCTGCGTGAGGTCTGCTGGAGAGGTTTTTTTAAATATGATTGTGTCTTTCTTACACTAACTGTCTTGTGTTATGACTCTTTATGGCTGTTTTGTGGTACTGCTTATGTTTAAGAGATGTGAGGTTTGCATGGATGAAGATAAGGGGAAACATTCTCATCTGTGCTTACATTCAGGGCAATGGACGGGTCTCTTCTAAGTCTTTCCTCTCCCCTGTGTCTTTCCTGTTATATGTCTCTCCTCTTCTCTGATCTTCTTCTTTCCTCTCTTATGTTCTCCTTTGTTTTCCTCTCATCTATCTCTCCTGTCCTCTGGTTTGCCTATCCTTTATGTCTCCTCTGTTCTCCTCTGTCTTCCCTCTCCTCTTATGTCCTCTCTGGAGATTACCTTGGAGTCTTAGAAATGAGCTTGTCATCGGTAGCCAAAGTGACCGTTGCCGGCGATGTCTCGATGATTTTCCCAGCCAACAGTTGCTGCCGCTGTTGTGTCACACTGTGATATCACAACAGATCATGTCGTGTCTCAACATGATTTTAATTGCCACTGGGACTGTGGCCTCTTGTGTCGTTAAAAGAGCTGAAAAGATTGTTATGGAAATGGAAGCTAGTCATGAGTCTCTTTAGAAGAAGTGACCGCTGTGATAAACGATTTCCTGTTTGCTTCATTACCATGTGCTCATTGAGAACTGCCACTCAGCTTCATGACATCCCTGATTGTCATCTCCTATTAGACCATTAGCCATCCAATTCAGAGCAGATGCTTTTCTTTCTGAAGAGAAATATTTCAGATTCACAAGCTCCGATTCTGGATTACAAGCTCTGATTAAGCTTCACAAACTCTGATTAAGATCACAAGCTATGATTCAGATTCACAAGATCTGTTTTTTTATAATATAAGCACTTTGTCTTAATTAGAGGCCTTTTATTCTTATGTTTTGTTTAAACTAGAAGGCCATTAAGGCCTTAATGTCTGTTTCTGTTGGAAGTAGTCTTGTCAAAAGTTAACCCAGAAATGCATTTATTGGCAGTTAGTGTTGATGTAATAGTAATGATATGTTAACAAATAACTATAAAGTTGCTAAAGAAATGATACCGTGCTCTTACCTGTAAAAATGACCCTTGAACTTGAGTCTTTCACAAAGCCTTGTCAAAAGTGTGTGGCAGCCATGTTTCAGGAGGTCAGTTCTTCGCAATCAACAGCAAACTGCAACTTCTCAGCATCCAATCAATACCTGATCTATAAAAACTAATTTTGTCCTAATTTCTCTGGTTATATATCCTGTTTCACTTGTAAAAATCTCACATTATGGAATGTGAGAGTAATGGCTTAGGAATTTTCTACTTTTCCAAACCGTGAATTGGTTCTCTCTCACGCTCACACCAGAGGGATTTAAACACTCACACATAATTCACACACTCCAACTTTCGCTTCGGTATCCATAGAAAACACCCTGAAGTCTAAACACATCCCTCCAGCAGTGAATGTGTTTGGCGTGTGTGCGTTTTAGTTAGGGAAAGAAAAGCACTTTTAAAATGATTCTGCAAAGCAGACAGGACGCCCATCGACTTTCCACAGAAAACAAGAAACAATCCGATATCTGGCAAAGGCAGCGAAGATCATTGGGAGGGAAAGTCAATCAGTCAGCGCTGAACTGATGGGATCGCAGGATCGGGACGCCTCCCTCTCACCTCACCGTGAAAAAGATTATAATGGACACACACAAGAGGGATGGGCTAGTAGATTCTAATGTGAAATGGCCTGTGGAAGAGCGAATACAGCAGATTGTACAAGCAGATCATTCAGGAAGCGCTGAAGTGCTTAATACAGCTAGAGGTCGGGGTTGTGGCCTAATGGTTAGCACTCTGACTCCATGGGATGTGGCGCTTCAGGTTTAAATGTGGCTCACACCCTATTCTGATCGCATCATTTCCTGCCATTTCAAGGCTGTCTCTATCAATCTAAAGGGGCAGAAGAGATGTAGCCAGCAGTAAAAATTAGAAAAAAAGATGACTGGAGACAGATGTAAAGGTTTATTTCAAAGCTTGGCAGACTGAGTTTGTTAAATTATTCAGCATAGGTCACTGACTTCCTGAAAGTGTCTGCAGTGATTCTTATATCTGTGTGATCGTTTGCCTCATCACAAGGGTCTTTTGTTGTCGTTTGTGGTTAAACCCTTTATGGATTTCCTGTGACACTTGTCTTGAGATGGGATTTAGAGTCTCAAGGAATAGTATAAACCAGTATAGGACACAAACACACACAGACATGTAAAATAATCTTGGCTAATCACACTGATCGAACACTGGTCTCATTGTGTTAATGAATCCTGCTCAGACTCCGTGGGTTTAGCAGAAAATCTAAACCCACGGAACCGTCTGCAGAAATGCAATCCTGCCAAAGTTATACACATTCTGTGCCCTCGCAACCCATTATACTTTCACAATGTGACGTATTTTAGGAGTAAAGCAGGATGTGTAACAATTTGTATTCACTTAAATTGGATTGTGAATGTGAATAGTGAAAAGGTGCTACATCAGAATGCCAATATGCAGTGGTTCTCTGTTATGGAGAATGACTCACCTTCTGAAACCCCTCTGGCACACAGTTTTAAGGAAGCTTTTAGACCGGTATCTGGAGTCTAAAAGTCCAGTTCACTGTTCAGATTTATAGATGTGTTATTATTACTGTAGCTTTTTTAAATATGAACTTTAATGGGCATTAAGTTACTGCTTAAACTATTGGCAAGATTTTGGAAAGCTGCATTACCTACACCAGTCTGTTTTCAGAGAAGAAGCGAGTTATTACTTACAACTTATTATTATTATTATCTTTGGAAAAACCTGCACTGATAAATTGTACACAAGAACAACAGGAATGTGTTTAAAGAGAATAAATGAGGACAGTTCTGGTTTCATGTTGAATTTCAATAATTTGATCATGTTAATTTCTTTCAGTTACTGACAATAATTGTAACTGACCAAAATTAAATCCAAAACTGCAGATTTCTGCTTTAATCAGTGCAACAACAAAAAAAATGCACAGATTCCATGTGGGTGTATTCAGGCTGTTTAATATCAATGCTTGGAGGAAGTTTGTCGTTCTGTTTTACGAAACTCTCACAAACACTCACATGAAAGAAAACGGTGGTGTTGTTTCTCTCTTTCTCTAATAAGACACCATAATTCTCTGTGCCTGCTGCACCAAGAAGATAAAGGCCTGTCTTCTGATGCTCTGCTGAAAACAGGTGTGCGATGAATCTAGAGGAGATAAAAGTGAAGGACAGTTATGAGTTTTCACTCCCATTCAGGCATATAATACTACTGCTGTAATGCTGAGAGAGAGGGAGCTAGAGCTAGTGTAGTGAAATGCAATGTCATGCAAAATCAACGAGAGAGAGAGAGAGAGAGAGAGAGAGAGAGAGAGAGAGAGAGAGAGAGAGAGAGAGAGAGAGAGAGAGAGAGAGAGAGAGAGAGAGAGAGAGAGAGAGAGAGAGAGAGATATGATTTGCCTATATAGTGACAGAGCCTTTCTCTCCTTTTCTGTTTTATCTGCCTGTCTCTCTCCTCCTCTCACTTGTGTTTTATTTTAGTAGTCATCTACTCCTCCTCTGCTGTGATCTTGCTGGGGGCCTTTTCATCTAGTGTGTGTGTGTGTCAATCAGTGCTATTTTAGTAGAGATGTATTTTTGGTCTGTCTGAACGTGACTCATGATATACATAACTCTCTCACTCTCATTGTGAAGTGTCTGCAAGTGTTTTAGCTCTTCTAATGCAGTTATCTGAAGTTATCAGAAGTGTGACAGCACAGAATCCAGAGTCTTTACATTGAATGTGATTTCATAGGAACGACCGTTCACATTTGATGACCCACTCAGGCTGGATAGATGAGCTCATAGACTCTGTGCTAGGTCACTGGAAGTCACTGTGCTCTTTGGAAGAGGCAGCATGTTGTACAGAGAGTCTGTCTGGGAGTTCCTGTGGCTTGTGGTTTGAGATGTTTAGAAACCCCACTATGCCCCCATACCGCATGGAAAGAGGAAGCACCTCCATACAGCCGAGTTTTAGAGCAATTACACCCCAATCAATAGAGAGAGAGCAGCAATAACAGGACATTTCCACAACAGCAGGAGGGCACACAGAGAGAGGCTGATATCCGGCTGCTGGATTTGGGTTTATTAGCTGGAGATGGGGTAAGCCAAGATTTTGTCCAGTACACAGCAGCTCAATCAGCCCAGATCAAGGTGATGGACCATGGGACTGAACAAACAACATCTCTGTCTATCTCTCTCTCTGTCTCTCTCTGTCTCTCTGTCTCTCTCTCTGTCTCTCTCTCTGTCTCTCTCTCTGTCTCTCTCTCTGTCTCTCTCTCTCTGTCTCTCTCTCTCTGTCTCTCTCTCTGCTTTTGTTCTCTTCTCACTGTAGACTTATTTCTTTTCTGCAGGGATTTCTGTTGTGTTTAATGGCTTTTCTCTGTGCTGTGAGAGACAGGAACAGATCTCAGGTTGCTGTGGGCAGAGCCACAGGGTGATTGTCTTTGACTGTCAGTCTCCTCTCATTCCTAAAAATCAAAAGAAAAGTCATGGCTGTGTTCACAAATCTTATGTCGGCTCTCAGACTCGTGCAGGTACGTGTTCTTTGTAATGAGAATTCGCACCTGTTCCATGTTAGTTCTTGTTCCGTTTTTTTTGAGGTTTGTCTGAGGCTATATTGGATTCAGTAGAAACGCAGGCCTTCCTCTTTCACAGTAAGGAAAGGTGTGCTTATGAAGTGCAGTGCAGACCTGTTCATACCAACTCCTAACACCATATCCTATCCAGATGCGCTGCTATAAACAGATACAAGCTATTGCTTGCAGGTTTTTGCCCTAACCAGACAATGACTGCAACACGTAACTGGATGTTTTGTCTTTTTTTTTTGTTTTAGTTTCTTATGTTAATGACATCTTATTTTTCCAAAATTATATTAAGCATCAAATATGTTTATTATGAAAAAGTGTGCGTTTTCATTATTATGAAAAAGTATAAAATCGAAAAGCAGTTTTTCAAACTAACTGTGTACTTTGTGGTTTTCAATTAATTGTTTGCCATCTGAAAAATGAAACAAATGACCTATTTTTGAATAAAAAAAATATTCTTGCAGTGTTTTGTAGTAAGTGTTAAAGACTTGTTTTTGTTTTTATTCTTCTTTTGAGTTAGCCTTTAATTAGATGTTAAACAAATTACACTGTTATTGGTGTGGACTTGATAAACATATACAAAGTCACGTCTGTGTTTTTGCCTTCAAGGGAAACTTTCTCTGAGAAGTTGGGTAACCGCTGTTAAAATCTCTCGCTCTCCTCAAACAAAGTGAGATTCTGTTTTCTCCTGCCTGTGTGCCGCTCAGGCAGAGGTTCTGCTTTAATTAAATCAGTTTGACTAACGGATTAATTAGACAGGCTGGACATTTGCTCATTCGGTCCTTGGAGAATTGGAGAACTATGGCTGTGTGATCGATGGGGAATCAGGTCATCTCCAGCCCTCTGTAAACTCTGAGTCACTGCTCAATTTTTTTTAGCTCTGTGTGTTTAACAGGTTTTGGCTGCAAATCAATGCAAATCTATGGCAATGATTGTCATTTTGGCTGTTTTCAGCCATTGTAGCCAGTTTAGCTGTATTGAGGGTTTCAGTAGAGATTAAAACTGTGTCGATATTGCTGGCTTGCAGTGTAGACAGCTTTGTCGATTATAGTGGTAGGCTATCCTATTGCTGTGTTTTATTTTAGTCTAGTTTAGGGGTGGGGTTAGGTGAAGGAGAAATAAAGCATTATTAGCTCCCTGTGAACCACATATGCTTGTGTGTGTGTGTGTGTGTGTGGTCATACAGTAGACTGCAGCTCAGCTCTGAGCCTCAGGTGAACTATGTGAACTCCTAACTGCTCTCCTCTCTGTGAGCACACTTACAGTGGAGAGTGTCTGTGAAGAAAGACAGTGAGACAGAAAGAGTTGAGATGAGGAGAGCTGCCGATCAGAGGGTTTATTTAGACACAGGAAACAGCTGTGTCCTCAGGTAGATGTGAGGAGTGAAACCACACACACACACACACACACACACACACACACACACACACACACACACACACACACACAAACACAGTCCTGTGTTGTTCTGTCTAACAGGGTGGAGATTCATTTTATTTAAGGAGGAACCAGGGTTGCTGTAGCTCACTGTATACAGGACTAAACTTGCAGACAGTCATCAGAAATACAGTAAACAACAGGAAAGAAAATCAGCACCACTGTTAGGAGGCAGTTTTCTGATGGTGAGCTAATGCTTTACCTATATATAGTCTCATAGAGCCAGAATTATAGCATGAAGTCTGGTCCACATTGCGCTTTTCTGACAATTCTGTTCAAGAACTGCCCACAGTTCTTGGTGGGAACAGACTGTCTGACCGACATGTAAAGTCACTCTTGTTTCTGCGTTCTGTTCAGGGGAATCAAAATCTGAAATAGCATCACAAACCAAATACGCAGACGCTGAAAAACTCATTTGAATAATGGCAAGGCAATTTTTGTTTGGCTGTACAAAAACCACAGAATAAACATTTAGACATTTTGTAATCAAAAGCAGAATATATGATTCTAGTGCTTCAAACAAAAACAAACTCTGGATATCTTTTTAAAAATTTAATGCCCCTGATATGCCAAACATCAGGCCTGTGATTAGTTCTTCCTTCAGAAGCTCTCATTTATCTTCTTGGTAGCTTGTAAACATGACTTTGTTTCCAGGCAGACTGGTAAAAAAGGACTATCCTGGATGTTTTTATTTAGGATATTTAGTCAGAGCTTGAGATTTCTTGCAGCTGTTATGCAGTTTTGTGTGCCGTATGCATCAGACGGTCACTGAATGAGCTGTGGGCATGATGCTGTCTAATGCCAAGACTAGCCTGCCTTTAATAAAGACAACACACACACAGTCTTTTTTTAACCTGCGTAGGAAGTGTTTGTTTGCTCATTCATTCCAAAGTCATTTTTATTAATGGTATGACGTATCAATGAAAAAATAGCTTTTGAAAGAGCAAAAAGAGTAGATAAAACAGGCTGAGAGAAGCCAGATTCATGTGAGCACACAAGCTGTTTGTTTACTGGTGTTCAGGACGGATGTGAGATTGCAGCCCTCTGTGAGGGGATGTATTGATTCTTCTGCTCGGTTCTGATGGCCATGTTCAGACCTGCGTATGTGTGTGTGTTTGTTTTGAATTGACTCTGGTTGCTGTCATTGTTTTATGTGCTCTGTGTAAGTGTGTGTGTGTGTGTTTGAATTGGCTCTGGTTGCTGTCATTGTTTTATATGCTCTGTGTAAGTGTGTGTGCTGTGTCTGTTATATTGTCTTTGCTGGCTGCATCTTTCCTGTAAGTACTTTTGCAGTTCAGCCCCTGTCTTTCTGCCTGTCTCTCTCTCTCTCTTCTCTCTCTCTCTCTCTCTCTCTCTCTCTCTCTCTCTCTCTCTCTCTCTCTTTTCGCTCTCAGTATGTACAAACCATGTTTTATAAACCAAGGTAATAAATGTCCCTTGCTCACTCTATGCCTATATCTCTATCCATCGGTCTGTCTGATATATAGTGCTGATATCACATTACTGTGGATTGTGGAATTACAGCAGGTCTGTCTTTAATCTGCTGTGAAAACTTCACAGGTGCTGAGACGTCACTTTACCCTGAGCTCGTGTTACGCTTGTTTCTGGGACGATCACACACACACAAACACACTCGCTCGCTCAGTGGAAAACACAATAGTTTTGTTAGTAGACGAGTCTACATCTGCACTTGTCAGCTCTGTACGTGTTTGAGATGAGGCGTCTGCACAAGTAATTACACTGGCAAAGCGTTGGCTATACGAGAGAGAGAGAGCTTTGTCTCCATCTTTCTTTGACTTCCACAGCTAAAACTCCTGAGATATAAGCACTTTTTAAACAAGCTCTGCAGTAAAACAGGATGACGTGTGTGTATTTGTATAGGAGAGTCTGTCACTTCAGTGTCTGGATTTCATTTTTGTTCCTGCATTTTTAGATGTTTTATTGTCCGTTTGCCTGGTTTATTTTGATAATTTATGTTTCTGGTGTCTCTGTGGGAAGGCAGAATCAGCTGTTATGTTGGGCCTCCTCCTGTGTGATTGAGTTTTCAATCATTCTATTTTTTCTCTATTGTCTGTCTGTCTCTCTCTTTGGACTGTCAGTCTCACCGCTGCTGTCACTGTCTCTCTCTGTCTCTGCCTGTCAGTCCAACCTCCAACCACACTGTCTCATTCATCTCTCTCTCTCTCTCTCTCTCTCTCCTCTCTCTCTCTCTCTCTCTCTCTCAGTATTCTGTATCAAGAAGGGCTTGACTCAATACATATGTTAAAGGGGCTTAGAATGGGGCCATTTGAATTGATGGATTGTAAACTAGGAATTACATTAATTCTGAGGTTTATAAATTCTGGCTAATATATTGTTAACCTTTACTGTTTTAGTTAAATGGTGGTTCATCTTGTGTTTTACAAATATATATTTAATTTAACTTATTGGATCACATCACATTTAATCATATTTATTGTTAATAAAGACCAATCCAGAGACTATGAGACTGATAAGCTTACTGTTTTGGTAATGGACTTGTTTTGTTTTGATGTAAATCCAATTTTAATCATTATAAACCACACAGGATAAGAAAACAACAGAGGCAAATCTTCTCTCTTCAGATGGGTTAGAATCCATGAGCTTCGGCTCAGCATTACAGAAAAGCAAAAATTCAAATTTTAAGGTCATCAAATTATTTATTGAATTGCTGCTCATACCTGCTAATTATATAAAACAACACACAGATAATTACTCTGGGAAATCCGTCACACTGCTGTTTGTGTAATCAAAGACGTTTGAAGGTCATTTGATACGTTTGGTTTAATTGATAGTATTCGTTTTGTTCGGTTCTGCCCAGGGCAACAGACTCTAATGCACTAGATATGTCACACTTTCGTTTTGCATGTTTCCGCAGACACGAGGACTGTGATATTTGCTTTCAGTCATTCACAACTGCGTGCTGTCTTCTGGTGACCTGAGGGGGCCGCAGTTGGTTGATGTTTAATGGCAGTATCTTGTTGGATCTGGGATCTGAGGTTCTTTAACAAGTTCTCAGACCATTGAGAACCCAAGCACAAGCTAAACCGCTAATTCAAAGCAGCCCAGAGTAAGAGCCCACAGCTGTCGGACACTCTAGAGCTGTTGGGGCTGGATGTGTTCTATGCTGAAACACAGATGTGTCTCACAGACATACTCCTGCCTGTGTACAGAGACATGACCCAATATCTTGCAATAAAGCAGCCAGACTCCCTGCTGCACTCCTTTGTGTTTGGCTGCTTTATCTCTCTCTATCTCTCTCTCTCTCTGCACTGTCTCGTGCCCTTAGTCCTGTTGCTCTCTCCTCATCTCATTGCCGTCTCTCTTTCTCCTGCTTATTCCTGTCACTCTCTCCTGCCCTCAGTTTCGTCTGTCTGTTTCTCCTGATTTCAGTCCTGTCTCTCTCTCGAACTCAGAACTGTCTCTGTCCACTGCTGTTTGTCCTATCTCATTTTGCTCTCTTTCACAGTCAGTTTCAATTTAAGTGTGCTTTATTTCCCTGACAAAAACTGTATGTTAGTGTTGCTCATACAATAACATGTAGAAGTTTAAAGTAAATATGAGGTATTTGCACTACTGTTGGATAGAAAAATAAAATGTCAGTAAAATTGTAAGTAAGATTAAAAATAGTAAATATCAAATGCATTATGATAACTATAACTATAACATTATTATATATAATATCGTTGGGATTACTTTCAGATAAATTTTTAGCCAATCAAAATCCATTTGAGTTCAAAGGGCTCATGCCGTTACTGTGATCTTAGAATAAACATAGTGTTATTGTCCGTTAATGTGAACGCTAATATAGTTATCGTTATAGTTATCTTTATAGTAATCGTTCTTGTGTCAACAAGCCTTAAACTAAAATACTTTACACATTTAAATAATGTAATAAAAACGTAATATTAATTGTAAAGTAAATAAGACGGATAATCTAGATATGATGGGGCCGTCCAGTCCCACTTTCTCCTAATTTCAGTCTCTCTCTCTTTCTCTCTCTTATATTCTCTCTCTTTTACTGTCTTGGTCTGTTCCCTTGACTTCCGACAGTTCCTTAAAACAACCAGAGGAACAAACCCAAGTGCTTTTTTCAAGGTTTGCCCGTGTCGGTGCTCTCCGGCTGTCAGGAGACGAGATTCCACAGAGTGCTCTATAATCCCACACTGTTTGGTTTTGTTTGGCTGTAATATTAAAATTAAAATCATGTCAGGGACTATAAATGGCTCTCATCTGAATTGTAGCAGCAGGGGTGACCACTTACGTTTGCTTTCCTTGCAGTTTTGCGTCCTAATTTATTGTCTTTTCTCTACAGCACCTGCCCTGTGGTAATATAAGACGAAACGATGTGGGCTTTGTTTACTCGATTGTGCTTTCTGACTGCTGCTCTCTGTTCTGTTTGAATACTAACTGCAGTGATATGAGAAGGTCTCGGGTTCAGCTATTCCTCTCTCTCTCCGTCTCATTCTTCACAGAAGACAGACAAGCCCGTAACCACAGTGCCTTTGGCCTCTCCGTTTTCACGACTTGAAACGCTGATTTTTATGTACAGATGCCTCTAAGCATTGAGTAGATCATACTCACAAAAGGTTCCCAGTTTCAGACAGCTGTTGTGGGGAGATATCAAACCACTACGGACATAAAAGGTGCTTGGAAATGGTTTGAAAAGAAAGGAAAATAGGTGGCTGGGAACTTCAGGTACAGTCAGTCTTTTTTACGACTGAGCACACGGTTTGGTATGTTTACCTTGTGTGAAGAGAGAGAGTTGGTGGTCAGTCCAGACGGTGGCTTGCTTGCTTCTCTTCACTGGCTCTTTGCTCGGTTCTGCTTCACTGTGTGTGATCCCTTAACAGTCAGTTGTCGTACTTGACTGGATCAAAGTGAAGGCGAGCCCTTGAAGTTGCTCAGGATGCCACAGTGCTGCCCAGGCAACCAGGACAGACCAAGTATGTCTGTCATACAGATGCTTTTTAAGTAGATATTTGCTGTTTTGTCTTAAAAAGGGCTTCTACAGTTGCCTTTAGGGGGACGTGATGGTGTAAAAAATGTAAGCGTGTGTGTGTGTGTGTGTGCTGGTTTTCCCTGTACGGTCGGATCTCAGTGCCGGAAGCTAATGGAATTCTCCACTTCAAAACAGAGTCGGCTTTCCAATCAGTTCAACACAGCAAGATTAAAGGCGACCCACATTCATCAGTTCTGATTAGACCGGCACCGTGATCCAGATGCTGGTTTTTAGCATCCAATGCAGAGGGCAGAGGTCAGCTAGCTGTCTGTCTTCCTTCTCCACTCTTTAGATATTTTTGGTCCAGACACCAGACGTTTTCAATGTTTTTGAGCGTTGAGGTGGTAGCCTGTCTTTCAGTACTAGTCTGGTGGCAAGCACTGGAAACTGCAGTCTTAATTCCAGCCAGTGACCAGCCCTCCTCCAGAGGCTGTACTGCCAACCTGACACTGACCTTTTTACATTCATATCTGATTCATGTTTTTCTATTTTGTTTTATGATGGCCTGCAGGGGTGAAGAACTGTTTTTAGCCCAGTTTGGTATGACTCTGGGCCTCTGGCATTATGCTAATGATAGACAGAGCTTTGTTACACACTGCTTTAGGGATGTTCCACCTTCTGTTGTGAATTGTGTCAGACCATTGAAGAAGAAAACTCTCCAGTAAGGTGTGTCTGGATGGTTAATTAAACAGTCAGATCTCTCTTTCTTATTTATGGACCTTCTTAGGTCTCTTTAAGATCTCTCACCTGGACCTTGATTTCTAAAGCAATACTTTTGATGGTGTGTTAAAACCAGGTCAGTTTGAAATCAAGACAGAATGCAGTGAATTTTATTTTCTGACGGCAAAGCTGCACAGATCTCTCTAAAATTCATTGGGCAATGGACACCTAATTAAGTGTTTCAACAACAGTAGAATTACTTTCCGTTTTCTTGTTGCCTCTTTTTCGCAGACTCTGTCAGTTTTCTTCTACATTCTTCCGCCTCATTCCTCTTGAAATCCATGGATTCACAGTACTCTATGTTGTAGGTTGTGCTTGTGTTCAGTAGTTATGATTGTGTTTTTGTGTAGTACATTTGTAGTCCCATATTTTTAATAGTACTTGCTCTGTTTAACTCAGAATGGAACGTTTTCTTGGTCTTTCACCTTTCTGTTGGCGTTTCTGTAAATGTGGGGCTTCTATTCTAAGACAGAGCTAATGGGAGCAGGAAGTGTGGATCTCTATTTTTAACTCATTGTGTGTGTATTTGACTCAGAGGGGTTGGAATGAATCAGCCTTTGTCGTTTGCAGGAGAAAATCAGAGTTTCTCTTTCACTGTCCGGTCAAAAGAAAAACGAGAGGAAAGATGCTTTATTGCTCTTGATTTGTGAGCTGGTGTTACACGCTTAATTTCTGCGTTTGCCTCGTGTTAACCGAACAAAGTAGTTAATTGCTCACACCTGTTTCTTTAAACAGCTGCAAAAATGTCTTCACATTATAAGAAAATGACCTGTGTTTGCTGCTGATTACCCTCCGAGGGCAGATTCACTCAGTCTGTGAGGAGACCAATCAGAAGACAGCAGAGACGCACGCTCGTGCTGTTCAGGTAGTAATGGTCAATCTGTCGTTCGCATGGGCCAGTACTGAGAAAAGCACACAGGAGCTGTGACGTTGGTCTGTGCTGAGAGAACTAAATCCAGCGCTATTCTGGGGCACAATGAGAAAGTGAGGGCAGAGGTCAGCCGGGGTAATTAGCTGTGTGGGGCAAAGAGGTTTAAAATAGCCTTATTAATTATTTTATAAAAGACCTTTTCTTGCCAAGCTGTAATGTACCAACTGTGAGCTGCATTGAAATGTTTTGTGTGTGTGTGTGTGTGTGTGTGTGTGTGTGTGTGTGTGAGAGAGAGAGAGAGCGAGAGAGAGCGAGAGAGAGAGAGAGAGAGAGAGAGAGAGCGAGAGAGAGAGAGAGAGAGAGAGAGAGGTAGTGAGTGATTGAGCTCCTTCCAACCCAGACTTCACTTTTATATAAATAAGTGTGACCGTGTCCTAGAATAAAATTATATTGTGGTCACAAGCAGTTAACCCTCATTATCTTTGTCTAATTGTTGACAATAACTCCATTCTAAAACCAAATGAGCTGACTTGATGTCTGCTGTCTACATAAGCAGATTCCTTTTCAAACTGCATCCTTAATGAAATAGAACCTTATAAGAGACCAAATTGGACCACTTTTCATACGCAACAACTTCTGTGTGCTGCACAAATGATTACATAACACAGAAATATTGCACAAAACAGAACATTTGTAATGAGATTATTTTTTCATTGAGCTTGTTGCAGTACATTTTGGGATTACTTTCTCTGCAAAGTACACAGGCAATCTGCCTTACATTTTGGTCAAAAAGAGTTATCTTAGAAGGGTGCATAATAGTGCTGCCTACCTTTTGGAATGACGTTTGTGTCTATGATGCCTTTGAATGCTCTTTGGGTAGGTGGATCAGTAGGTTTTGGAACAGACCTAATGTCTAGCTTTTTGAGTAGAGACCTACTCAAAATAACTGTGCTGCATCGTCTTTTTTAGAGAATGACATTTTGGTCTGTGTGTGAAGACAAACAGAAAGATAAGTGCAGAGAAAGTTTATCTTCCTACAGATGCAGCCCTGAGCTGAGTGGTTTTTGTGTTTTTTTTCCACCTCCGTCTGTTAAATTACTTTACGTAGCTAATGACATGTCAATTCTGTGTGTGACTCTGTAAATTTAAAGTAAATCTCTGCTCTCGCTCTGATGTTGTCCTCATCTGATGACATCATCAGCCACGCAGATGACATCATCAGCCACCTTGTCGCCTATTGGCAGAGAGGATTTTGATTGACAGCTGTGGGTCTTGACTGTATGCTCAGTGTGTGTTTGATAGGCTTGAGACGATTGATTCCTGTGACGGTGGAGGCAGGTGCATTTTAGAATCACTATGGCTGATGGTATGTCACGCTGCAGGACACGGTCAGCTCACGAGAGTTGGAGACTGTGTGTGTGTCCCGGGGCTCTGTTTCGTAAAGCTGGAAGTGTGATTAATTGTGTCATGGGGCAGGTGAGGTTGGGCCAATGACAACTTTCCCCTCTGTTTATGTTTCCGTTATTTTTAACCGGTCTCTCGATGTTCTATAAATGGGGAGGGAGAAAATAGAGAATCGGTTAAAAAAGATCTTTTTTCTCCTTTCTAGATGGTTCGGCTGGGCAATGTAGCTTCACAATTCACACCTCAATAGTTCTCAGCTTTTTTAGTTTAACCAAACAGCCATTTTGTCCAAACACTGCTACTAAAACATCTCTGTCGTAACAGTGGCATATTCGCAAGTCAAGGAAGGATTGCTTAAATGTTCAGTCTGTGACCGTTCTCAATATGCTTTTACTCTATTAAAATATACAGTGTCGCCACCTCTGTCTGTACAGTTTTCTGATTCACAGACATTATGGCCCCATGCTTAATGCTGAGAGCAAAAAGCCAAATAGCAGAAGCAGAGAGGGAGAGGATGAGACGAAAGAGGCTCTTTTCTTTCCAGGATGAGTGCCGGTCCTTGAAAATGGCAGTAAAATCACCCTGTTATTCCAGTGGAAACTCTTTACGCGAGTCTAATTCAGAGCTAAAGGCACTGTAGGATGAATCGCCTTTGTGTGTGTGTGGTTGGTTAGTTGGATAGTCTTCAGGCTGATACAGAGTGTGTTAACTGCAGAATTGAGCTCTGGAAGCTTTCAGGCTGTGTGTTTAGGGTTCGGCTTGGCCACGGAGGAGTTGACTCTGTCCTGAATACATATTTTCACACGTTAATGATGAATGAGATTTTCTGCAGTCCGTTTACAGGTTAGAATACAGAAGCTTTGAGTCAGAGAACAACAGTTTTATTATGAGTGCTGGAGTAGCTTGTCTACGGGATCCTCCAAACCAAAGAAGAAAAGATTTACCACAGATGTGGTTTAGTAAAGACAAGCAGCCGCACAGATACAAAACAGCAGTTCTGTGATTTCACAACAGTAGGACGCGAGGAATAAGAGTCAAAAACCAAAGCCAACAGTCCACATGCTCAGCCACGCCACTAATGTTTACTGCTGGCATTTAAACAGGAAGTGTAAATGCCCGCTGTGGAGGATCTGTGCTGCAGTTCACAGAGAACAAGGCTGTTAGTTATATAGGGTTAGCATTATGAATGCATTAAAACACATTAAAGTTATCCAAACCATCCATTATATGTATATACTGGCTTAAAGTGTTGCCATTAAAGTTATTATTACAAAGTGTTTTTTGTAACAAAAATGTGCTTTTATCACAAAATGTTTGCCCGCCCATGTAGGATGTATTTACCACATGCACAGTCAGTGCATAGCTGTTGATTAAAGACCATTTCCTGTTCCACGGCTCCTGCAGAGGTGCTGAGAGTGGCTGGTGAGATGCGGAGAACGACTGGTGAGATGCTGTGCTGGAGTCAGGTGGAGAGGAGGCGGAGAACGAGCTGACCTCCAGCGCTCCTTTATTAATAACAGCTGTCAGCTGAAATCCCTCCGGAGCAGAGCCCAGTAGCAGCCGTCTGCAGGCAGCGCTGACGCCGCTCACCCTGCTGCCTGCATACCGGTGGGCTGCAGAGAGAGGCGACATGCATGAGCGGGGACAAAAGGCCTTGATCGCAATTTCCCAACATTGTCACGCTCTCTGTATTCCCCTCTGTTTCTCCCTCCCCACCCCTTTCTCACATGTGGCCATTTCATTCATTTTAAAGACAATGCAAAATGGCATTCACGTTGCATTTAATGCATTTGCGCAGTGTGCCATTTTTACGAGTGGAAAAGCGTAGGGTGAGATTTGATTGAATTGCAACATGTTTAGACTTCGGTTACATCAGCAGAAATGATGTAAAAAGTCATTCCATAGGCGGGGGAAAGATATTACATTTTAGAAAACCCTTCTCTCTTTAGAATAAAATGCTAATAAACTGTTGGATTGTAAACTGTTAAAAGAAAAACGAAAACCGTACTGATCTTCACTGTTTGATGGACCTAAATGTTACTGTAACAACTCAAAACTGTGAGACAGAGCCACCCAGTGTTCCCTGAATCTGGATGAAGTCGTTTATTTAGCAATTTTTCAGCTTTTTTTCAGTGGACGTCCCCTTTTGTTGCATTTTCCTGCTGCTGAGTGTCGGAAAACAAGTGAGAACCAGAGGATGATGTGTTCTGCTTTCTGTCACTGTGGAGGTCTAGAACCCCTCTGAGCCCTGACAAACTCGCAGCTAATACAAATGAAACGTTCTCACAGTGTTCTCGGTTAATGCTTCTGTCCTCGTGAGATGATGACAATAAAGAAAAGAGTTTGTTGGGTGGGAATAAAGAAAACATCCTCTTTAGAGGTTTACTTGAGGCCTGTGGTGGCTGCGGCGCTTGCCAGATCTTACGAACTTTGATGTCTACTGTCTTTGTTTCCTCCTAAATAGAGCGGCATTTTGAAGTTTATGTAAATAAACTCAGGCTCCTGTTTTGTTGAAGTCCTGAACTGCTCTGATGTGTGTTGTGAAGGAAACAGAATGACAGAGAGAAGACCGGAGGAAGGGATCTTTATGTCTCTCCTCATTTATTTTAGCCTTTGATTTTAGGGTTTAAAACTACTTCCTGGTTTTCTCGGGATAATTATATATACACACACGTTCTCCTTGAAGGGCCTTCAAATATAAAGAGCTTTTATTTCCTAGCACATGTCTGCCAAACCACCTTCAACATTGATCAATAATTCTCACACTGTCAGTTGTAAAAGCAACACCCAGTGCTATAAAAAACTCTGGCTTTAGTTTGATATTTGTCTTGACAAAATATAAGTTCTTCTTTTGTGTGTGTCTGTGTGTGGCTGTTGTACGTCTGACTATGATAAACCATATAAGCCAGGCAGGAAAGAGACTAGTGGTAATGACTGTTCACCTGCACAGGTGTGTATATACATGTACCTGAAACACCTCAGTGGTTTATTTTTTGATATCTAGGACGCATAAACATTAGAATAGAAAGGTTTGTTTGTTCTTGAAAAGATCTTCCAAAGTATGTTTTTAGGTGTAAACCACCAAGAAAATAAGATACTAGTGTTTAAAGTAATTTTTCAAAAGGTTTACTGAACCCTGAAACTTTCGTATGCAAAATATCTTTTATTTTATCCCAAAATGAAAATTCTGTCATCGTTTACTTACCTTTATGTCATTCCAAAGCCATATGACTTTCTTATTTTCATTAGAATACAAAGGATAATTTAAAGAATATCTGGCTGAGAGAATTCAATAAAATGACAAAACTTTATTATGAAATTGCTTAAACCTCATGGTTGATTTGTCACGAAAACCATTTGCATTAATTGTAATGACCAGCATGCTGGCTGAACACAGTTTCTTGCTGAGAGACAGGTATGTCATGATGACACCTGTAATCACAGGTTTTTTATGTTGTAGTGGTGTTTGATTGTTAAGGACCGCTGACAGAGCTCTGCTCTGAATGGGTTGGAACAGGTCTTATCAGAGAAACACAGAGCTATGTACTGTTTACACTCACACTCAACTTAGCAATGTTTATTCACTACAGACCAAAGGCCTATTTGAACCAGGCTTGGTTTCTAAATGATGAGGTACAGTTAATAACACAGGCCATGTAATTGTAGTGTACTGATTATGATAGGGTTGGGACCTCTGTAGTTACTGTTAAGGCAGAACTGTCTGTTGTTTGGATGTGACCGTTATTGAATTTCATGAGCTCTAAATGTATTCTTAAATAATTTGGTTTAAAAAATCTCATATTTTGTTTTGAAGTTGGGAAATCTTTGACTGTTCCTAAAGGACAGATGTATGTTAGCAGTGAAGCCCTCAGTCTGCACTGACATTTACCTGTGATTTATTAATAAAACTTAATTCTTTCATTCTCTTTTCATTGTAGTTCTCATGGATCAGTCAGGTCAGGTGCCCTTTATCATCATAACAGACAAAGTCAAAGTCATTCCATTGCAGATAAAACTCAAACCAGCATGTTCCATGATCACATAGCTGTTAGATAAGATCAGTAAAACACATGAAGTGACAAAGTGTAAATACAGCCACGGTAACAACAGCAAAAATCTCTTAATCGAATCAGAACAGTTTCTACTGTAAATTGATTCTGGTTGGTTACGTAACATTTCTTTATGATGGTATTTCAGTGAAGGGTACTTGCTGTTACTGTTTCTGACTGCTGCTGAAGTGCTGATTGATTCTGAGTGTTTAAAAGGGTTCTTTTCATTTACAGAAGTGCTTTAAAACATCATAATTCCTTTTGAAAAGAACACGCTGTGCGCAGAGCTGTTTGCGTCTGAACTGACCCACAATTTCATGAGCCCAGGGGCTCCATTTGGCAAGAAGCGTGTTTTTAATCGCCTCTTACACCTACAGGTCAGACAGGAGAGAATGCAGTGATGAGAGAAAGAGGTTCCACGGTTCTGTCGAGGTGTGTGACTGGATGATGGCCTTTATGTGATGTGCCTTAATTTTTTTAGGAGCTTAGCAGCAGAGCGTGGCTGAGAAAATGAAAGATCTGGGAGCAATTACTGAAGATAGAGAGAGAAGAGATGTGAACGCAGGAAAGATGAGGGCGAGAAATAAGTGAGTCAGTGAAAATGAGATAGATGAAGAGATTTGGTTAGTCAGAGAGAGAGAGAGAGAGAGAGAGAGAGAGAGAGTGTGTGTGTGTGTTAGGATAACTCAGTGGTTTGGACTCCCCAGAGGCTGACCAGATGCCAAGTTTCCTGCTTAGATGAACAGCATTATTTTGAGGATGAGAGAGAGAGATAGAGAGAGTGGCAAAACAAAAAGTTAGCAATGACGTAATGTGACATTTCTGAGTTAACATGAATATTCAGTTGGAAATAATAATTTGAGATTGGTATTTCAGAATTGTTTTGGAATTGTATGAGATAATGAAAAGTGGGTGGTCTACACCGACATGTTATGCTGTGCTGTTATTTTAATATTATCTTTTACCACCCGCATGGACTCGGTGCTTATTGGAGCAACTCAGGGGCCATCCTGATAACGCCTCCGGGCAGCTATTTCTAGTCACGTAAGTGCATCATCTGTCTACTTTAATGGGGAAAGAGTCAAATCTCCAAAACTTGCCAAGTGTATCAGTCAATTACATCAAATTAGCAAAGAAATCTGATGACAGTAGTATCATAAATGTTGTCTCTTTATCCCAAATCAAGCAAAACCATTCTTTAGACTGGTCATATGGATTCTGAAGAGAAAACATCATGACTATGGGTTTATTTAAGGTTGGAGTTCTTTTTCAAATAGCCATCATGTCGTGCATAGCAATTTTCTTCAGCGTCCTTTCTTTAAACTTAAGCAGCTTCAGTTTCTAGGCTTTTCTCAGAAGCCAGACTGCTGTTCTGCTGTCCGTGTGGAGTCGCTGTCTTGTGATTCATCCCGTGAGTTGTCCTGATCCAATCTGGCAGGTTGGGTGTGTGTGTGTCTCTGCTTGTTGGCCCCTGTTTAAAGGCCACAGTGATGAGGTGATGGGCCTGTTGTGGGGTTGCGATGCAGGAGGGAAGCGGCAGGCATGAAGGTGCTCTGCAGAGCGCAGGGCTGAGCCGCAGCATGGCACTGCCAGCTGGGTGCCCAGTCATCTGTGAGGCCAGAGAACTGAATGTGCCAACTCTCTGCTTTACACATTCACAGAAAAACCTCTCTCTCTCTCTCTCTCTCTCTCTCTCTCTCTCTCTCTCCTCTCTCCTCTCTCTCTCTCTGCACCCTCTTTCCCGCTGAGTCACCATGCACCACAGCTGGAGAAGAAAGTGAGAGAGATGCAATAATACAGTTGAGGTCATTTTGTTAAACTGTTACAGCTCCTAAGCACAAATTACCAAAATTCAGCCTGAGGCAAGCAATTTATAATCATAAAATGAATATTTCTTGTTTGGAGAAATCCTTCTGGAACTTGCCATTAGCACATATTTTTCCTTCATAATTTCAAATAACATCAGTACTTGTGAGCTGGACTTGCATATGGTCTAAACTTTTTTTTGTGTCATGACTCCAGATCTCTTTGTCAACCTTCAGAAGTGCCTTCATTAATCCATAGAGTCAAGAGACAGAGGTCAGATACTGGTCAGATGCAACATCTGCAGAACCAGAACAAACCAGTCAGAAACATTGCAGAGTGTTTGGGCCTCTGTTCCATCTGTTCTGCCGGTACCTGTCTGTCATCAGTTCTTGTGTGTTTTATGGAGCTTCTTCCTTACGAGTTTGGAAGTCATAATTACGAGGTGATTTGCGGTACAGTGGTTTTAGTTGCGGTAAAATGGTCACGCTGAGCAATTTTATATTCTTTTTCTCTTTTAAAAGGAAACTTCTTTTTATGACACTACTGCAACAACTCAAGACCAAAGGATATGTTAGGTGCATAACTGATGCTTTATCTGTGTTTTATTCTTGTGCTGCCACAAGAAATAATAGGAAATCTTGTGCTTCATAAATAAGCTAAATAAGTACTGTTTATTTCTTTTTTTCATCAGCAGGACACAAAATGCTTATGAACTTTCTCATAAGTAGTTAAATATAACAAATACAGTAATTAAGATGCGACTTCAAGGCAGCAAAAGTCACAGAAGTCTTTAAACTCAGGGTTGATTAGGGTGCTGTTGAAAGGTGGTTTTAAGGGCAGGAGTGTGTAAGAATTGGTCATTGGGGTGTGTGTGTTGTTAAGGTAACTGTCAGCTGATCTTAAATGATTTTCTCTGTCATTCATGCATTTGAGCTCCAGCGTTTCTCATCACTCAGCACTAATGGTGTTGTAATTCATAATTAAGGATAAATATATGTGCAGAAAATCTCTCATTGGGTCAGTTTTTTAAAGGACAGCTGAAGTAAACAGAACAACCTACAGGAAGATTGTTTTGCTCAATGGTTAAGCTTTCATAATTCTTGTTAATGTTTAATTTAAGTGTCCTAAGCTAAGAATGATTCACTTTTACTTAGATGGTTCTCCTTAATGTCCTTGAGACACAAATTAGACAATTGTTGACATATAGTAACGGAACATAGTTTTAACATTAATGTGAATAGCATAGCTTTGCATTATGTGGCATAACTTCACATTATGTGATAACTATGATTATGTGGTCTCAAAATTACTGACTTGATTTGAGACTTTGGCATCTTGGTATATCTGAGTCCAGTTTAATACATTATGTAGATCTCTCCTGAAGCTCTAGATGTGTCACATGAGATTCTTTCAGGGTATAAAACTGAGTAGGAGGAGACTTAAGTAATAGTTTTCATTTAAACTTATTTCTGTCTCAGGAAACAATTGAGATATAGAGGAGATCTCATTTGTGATTTTTGTTTTATATGGGAAAGCTTTGGGGACTCATTCTGACTTCTCCTTACTCTCTCTCTCTCTCTCTCTCTCTCTCTGTAGAGTATTTTTAGTTGATCTGCTGCTTATAAGACTTACAGCTGTGTGACACCAGTGACACACTCACTGATGTGCTGTGACATTTTCACATTTCCTGTGGATATTAATTTTGCATATGAATCTCACCTCATGCGCAGATGGCAGACGTTCTGTGTGAGCAAATCTCTGTCCTCAGCTGAAGGGTGTTAACTGAGTGAATCTGGTTGAATTGTTTGTGTGGACACTTCCTTTCTCTGTTCATTCATAAAAACGGCTCAGATAAAAGCCCTGATGGACAGACTAACATGCCAGTCCACATTGGTTTTATTTAAAACAAACGGCGGAAATGTTTCTAGCACCACTCCAGAACACACACAGATTTCTGGCTTTAACTGTAGATTGGCAGGAAGTGTGGATGACCTGATGTTTTAAAAGTTCCTGGTGTCGGGGATAGGTGGACGCCTCGCCCCATAATCACCGGAAAGCGAGGGCCTCTGTGGATTGCTGGTGACTGCGCCCACATTCTAATCACTGCTCTTTTAAAATGAACAGAAGGAAGAAAAGAGGAGAGAGAAAGTGCTCTGATTGAGAGCAGGGAGGAAGAAAAGCTCCTTACTGGAAAGAGGTCTCACTCTGGTTCAAGTGACCTTGTTTAAGGGATGAAGCCAAAGTCAGACAGCTGTAATCAGCTGTCCACAAATACTGTCATTGGCTAAATAAGGGGCCATGGAGGATACAAGTGTGTGTGAGGGAGAGAGAGAGGGGAAGAGTTGTTCTTGTCATGGAGAAATAAAGTGTGTGTGTATGTGAGAGAGAGAGAGTGAGAGAGGAAGAGTTGTTCTTGTCATGGAGAAATGAGGTGTGTGTGTATGAGAGAGAGAGAGAGAGAGAGAGAGAGAGAGAGAGAGAGAGAGAGAGGAAAGTCATTCTTGTCATGGAGGAATTGAGTGTGTGTGTATGTAAGAGAGGAAGAGGTGTTCTTGTCATGGAGAAATGAAGTGTGTGTATGTGAGAGAGAGAGAGAGAGAGAGAGAGAGGAAAAGTCATTCTTGTCATGGAGGAATTGAGTGTGTGTGTATGTGAGAGAGAGTGAGAGTAGAAGAGTCGTTCTTGTCATGGAGAAATTAAGTGTGTGTGTATGTGAGAGAGAGAGAGTGAGTGAGAGAGAGAGAGAGAGAGAGAGAGAGAGGAAGTCATTCTTGTCCTGGAGGATTTGAGTGTGTGTGTGTGTGTGTACGTGAGAGAGAGTGAGAGAGAGAGGAAGAGGTATTCTTGTCATGGAGAAATGAAGTGTGTGTATATGTGAGAGAGTGTTTTCTTCTGCAGAGTCCTCTGGATCTTCTGCATTCCGCACACAAAGACGTGTGAGCTTTGGTTCCATCATGTTGAGATTTTCACACTGGCTGACGGGCCTCTGGCGTCATGTTCTGTTCTGAAGTGACCGGGCTCCTGCTCTGTTCTCAGAGAAGACTTTGCCATGTGCAGCTGAGAGCTTTAAAAGTTTACGGGGTGTAAGGGGTGGAAATTTACAGACATTTGTACATTAGTCCATAGGAGTTGCTTTACTGTTGCTCGATAGTTGCTTAAAGATTCTGATGCAACACATAAAGTGAAGTCTAATCTTCTAATCTTTTATATTCATATGCCCATTTTGTCACAACATGATACAAATGTACATAGATAATCTACATTTAATTATGTACTCACTTTGTAGAAAGGTACTCTGTCTTTGTACTGAAATTGTGTGTGAATTCATTTTCTAAATGAATCTATTGTAATAAATGGTCTTTGTGAACTAGGTCATTTATTTTTGTATTCTAAGCCTTAATGTATGTCTTTGTGGCACATAAATCTTTTACAGTGAAGCAAGAAAAATTGTGTTTTATATGTGGTCTTTTCAATATAGCACTGTTCTTTGCTGGTGTTGGGTACTATCACTTAACAAGTTCTTGTGGTCCCGGTCATGTGGCAGATAACAGACACTGTTATGTTCAGTTCCATTCCATTCAGGACTTAGAGAGTGAATATGTCCTTGAGAGACGGCTGGTAACCCTGCAGCCAATCTCACACGCTCAAACACACTCCCTGCTAGAGAGAGAGAGACGTTGTCCTTCTACAAAACAGAGAGAGGTCTTTCAGTCTCTGAGTGTGTCTTTTCTCATGCTGTTGGCATCTCCTTCAGTGTAACAGCAGCAGGTGTGTGTGTGCGGTTTGGTAAAGTTCCTCGTCTCATCCATTTCTCTGGCTCCTGCCTGGAGCTTCATCTGAATTCCTGTCTGTTTGAGCTGAGCTGGGAATACATCTTCATAACTCACATCTCATTTAAATAAGTGACAGAAGCAGATTCTGCACAAATAATGGGAGACAACCTCATATTAGCACAAACCTCGTTCTGTTTGTGCCGGAGAGAAACACAGCTCTCCTCTCAGGAGAGGTTGAGCAGTTTGAATGGTTAGCATGCCCTCGTTTGCCCCTGCTGGTCGATGATGTAACTACACAGTCTCAATGCTTGATTCTGATTGGCTGACGGACATTCAGTGGCGTGAATGCATGGCTGTAGTAGTTTAGTTCTGTTGAAATCTGTTGAAAAATTAAGTTTTATTTTGAAGGGCTTTTAAAAGCATGAAATTCTTATATTTTTGGTCTGACTGCTGCCTTTGATGTCACAACTTCTTGTAAAAGGCTTGGGACTGTGTGTGTAGCTGGGGTGCCATCAGCCAATCAGCATTGTCGTAATTGTCCTGCGTCTCCAGAGTAATTAATCCCATAGATTGATTGGCTCATAAAATTCTGTTGTCCCATAAACAAAGATGGCCGATAGACCTGCTTGGTTGTCACTAATAACTGTGTGCATGTGTGTGTTTTACATACATTTTTGCTTAGAGTAATATACATGTAAAACATGCATGCTTGCTTTATTCCTGTATCAGTCTTTTTACTGATCCACCTCTCTCTTTTCGTCTGTGCGAACAGTGTGTTTTTCTTCCGCAGAAGGATTGAGGCAGTCGTGTCGGGTTGTCACCATGGAGAAAGCAGGATAGAATGTAATTGCGTTGTTGCAGTGCTTGTAGAAATCCCATCAGCCCTCTGGGCAAGCCTGTCACAGAGCATAAAGAGCCGGCTAAAAACTTAAGCATCTGTAGACAGGGCAGCGGCAGCGTCAGGCAGGGAAACGCCTCTCACAGAGAGCTGAGGTGTCACAGGAAGCAGATGAAACTGTGGCTGGTGGGCCTGAAACAGGACCGGCCGCTGTTTCCATTAGACAGATCAGTCCTGATAAAAACAGGGATGCTGGTAAACATTCAGGCAGAATGAGGGTGTTAGACACAACCCTGAGAACCTCTGAAAGCCTGGTGGCTGCATGGCTGCAGAGCTCTTATTTTGGGCTCTGACCTGTGGCTGCTGGGTACGATTTACATCCTGAGTGACATACAAGCTCCCTGTTCTGATGGAAATAGACAGGTAGATATAAAGACAGTCACTTCTATACTTCATGCTCCTGGAGTAAACTTTCCTCTTGCTAACTCTTGATTGGTGTGTGGCCTGGTGGCCGTGGTTGTTACATATTTTGTGACAGAATACACAGGTTTATTTAAAAGCATTTAATAATGCTTTTTGTCTGGTTCCTCTTTCTTTCTTTAATTATACTGGTGTCTCTCTTCCTACAATTAATTTTCTATGTTTATCTCTATATATGTTCCTCTCTCTCTCTTTGATTCTTTTCTGTCTCTCTCTGTCCACTTACACAACAACATTGAACAATTTATAATTTTGCGTGATTACTGTATATGGTCAGTAGCATTTGTTTTTTGCATTTAGCATTTATTTTTCCCTGCTGTCCGCAACCCTAACATAACAGCTCTGCAACCTAACTTTGCCACCAATAGAGACCCATTGCCATATACAGTATAACCAAACTCAGAACATGATCAAGCATAACAGAAGAGGAGTGACACCTGAATTAAGATGCAGTGTGTTTGCAGCCTCTTGGATTCTATTGTGAATTATCTCTTTGTCTTCCAATATTGCTACTACATTTTGCATTAGAAGCCTTATAATTACACAGTTACACATATTTACACACAGTGTTAAAACAAACGTTTCTCTCCGCTGATCTTCTTTAGCTGTGCTATCCTGTCAACTCTCCCTGCTTGCTGTTATAATCTTTCTTATTTTACTTGGCTTTGAAATTAATTGAAGGTTTAATTCCCCCGTCCTTCCCCTCCATGTCTCTTAATTGTGAGTTGAAAAAAAAATTGTTTTTTTCCTCTCTGTTACTGTTTTAAAGTGCAACTGGAGGGAAACCACATCTGGATGTGTGTCAAAGCAGAAGTAAACATGTCATGGCGTTACGGAATGGAAGCTGTGTGTAAAAAGTGAAAGTGATTTGTAACAGGGTTATTAGCTGTGAAATCTTGGGGAAGTATGTTTGTTTAGACTGGAATTATTTCTGCACTTCCTTTAAAGCTTTCATGAAGAGTTTGTTTAGAGAGGAAGTCAATCTTCAAAGACAAGTGCATCAAGCTGAGGTCAGATGCTTGACATTGCAGATCTTAACATAAACCTGAAGTAACTCATTCTGAGTTATTAGACACAGAGAGAAGACACATAAACAGCAGTGGTTCTTATATGTTTGGGCACCAAACCCCCCAAAATATACATAACAGCATGCTAAACAATTACCAGTGCAAAAAATAGTTGATATAATTTTAAAGCAATATCACATAAGCAGAGTGTGTTATGGTTATATATCAACATGGCTGTGATTCAGACGTAGGCCCAATGCCACAGGTAATCAAAATGTGTGATATACAGCCGAATGTGATGGAAAACAGTAAAATATCCCAGTGTTGTTCTTGTTCAATATCTCAGTGTTGTTCAATCCTATATCAGCACACAGTGCCGCTTGTCCAATCAGATTTAAGGTTTGTTTATGAAACCCAGTGTAATTAGTGATTCCCTTTATTCCTTTTTTTTGTTTGGTAAACACTATATAGAACAGTGGAAAAAGGTTGAGGGTGTATATATATATATATATATATATAGATATATATAGATATATATAGCTCAACAGATCACACAAAGATATGTAAAAAAAACAGTTGTGATGATGTGAAGACATCTTTCAGTGCTCTTTAAGATCTGGGTCTAAGGTTTTTTTGCTCTGCTCATGTTTTTTTCTCTTCTCTCTTTTCACCAGATGGTCACGAGAACAAAGAAAATCTTTGTGGGTGGATTATCGGCGAGCACAGCTGTTGAAGACGTGAAACAGTATTTCGAACAGTTTGGAAAGGTAAGAGCAGAACGTCTTAGTCTGAGGTGCCAGTATGAACAGACACACAGAGCCGCGTCTCCTCCGGATGTGTTCATTTTTAATGCAGTGCTGGAAATGAGGATGCAGTTGTGCAGAACAGCAACGGTTTCCTGTTTCAGCAACGCAGCGGTTTTCAGTGATGTTGAAACGTGCTACAGAATGTAGATTGTATTTTTATCCAAATATTTTACCGCCATGTAGCTAACTGTAGTTGGGACACTTTTGCAAGCGCTGAGAGCAATATATTTAAAATGGATTGGGTGGGGTTGAGGGTGTGGATAGGGATGGGTGTGTGGCAGAATGGGTGGGCTTGGAGCTGAGCGTGGGGTCCGAATGGGTGGGGTTGATCCTGGGGGGTGGAGCTGGGCTGGGTAATGTTAAAGCTGGAAATGGGATAGATTGAATGGGTTTAGGGCTGGACATGGATTGGGTGGAGCTAGAGTTGGATTGGAGTGGGAAGGTAGAGTTGCAAGTGTAGTTGGTAGAGCTGGATTGGATGAATTTAGCGATTAAGGGCTGTGTAAAGTAGACTGTTATATGGATGCCATAATTATCAGCTCTGGATAAGAGACTACTGCTGTTACCTGACTGCTTACATAAAAAACAAATCAGAGAGTAAATATTCACCACGCCAGCTACAATCATAAAGACTGAGCAGGACTTGATTGACTTGATTATATGAGACGAGGCTTGTTTAGCGTCTCACGGCTGTTCTTTTAAGTGTCTCGTAGAAGGTTTTAAGAGCACAAACAATCATTGTGATTGAGCTTGTCATCTGAAATCAGAGCCTCTCTCTTCTGCTTTAGCGATCTCTCTCTCTTCCCCCAGAGGCCGCGTGTCTGTTTGTCAGGTGAATTTGTATGTTTATTAAATAAACTGCCTGTCTGCAGCACCCTGCCATTATCTCTGTGTGGTCGTGGAGCACAGAAACTCCTACAGACTGGAACCCAATCCTTAAGACTCATCTGCAGAAAGAAAGAAAGAAAGAAAGAAAGAAAGAAGAGAGAGAGAGAGAGAGAGAGAGAGAGAGAGATGGAGAGAGAAAGACAATAAGAGAGACAGCGGTCAGGCCATTTAGATATCTGTATTGGACATGTTTGGAATTTCTTAGTGAGCTGAAATGTCATCATTTATGTTTGTGTGTGTGTGTGGATGTCAAGCTCTTGTTAAATTTAAGTTGTTGCATGAATGTGGTTTATGTCTTTGTATGTATCTGGGTGTGTTCGTGTATGTTTCTGGGTAGTTGTGAATGTGTGTTTTGGGTAGTTGTGGCAGTTGGTTAAGAACTGAGAAAAGGAAACGGGTGTTTTCACAAAGATCACAGTAGCATTTTCCTAACACATACAACACACGCACACAGGTTTGTTTCACAACATTAGTGTGTACATCTCTTAGATTTCCATTGTTTTCATCTATAATGTGTTTTTTGTAAACATGTTATTAAAAAATTGTCTCTCACATATATATATGTATATGTATATGTATATGTATATGTATATGTATATGTATATGTATATGTATAAAGGTACAAAGGTACAAGATATTGACATGTCAAATTTAAATCGTAAACTTGTTAGGTCTTTATTGATGGTACCTTATGATGTGGTGGGGATATTGGGGGGGGGGAAGAAAAAAAAAAAAAAAAAAAATTTTAAATAGACTGATGGTCTTCACTCAGGAGTGTGCTCAGACAAGAGAACACATACAAGTGTGTACTAGAGAGTTCACTCAAGTGCAGCTCTGAACATCACACAGAGACACAGCTGGCCACCACTGACAATGACTCCCTCTAGAGAGAGAGGGATAGAGAGAGAGAGAGCGACAGAAAGCTGACACCCCAGGGCGCTTGTGTTCTTCCTCTCACAGAAAAAAGAGATTTAAAAAAACAAACGGTTTTGGGAAGGATAAAAAAATGCCAGGGTCAGAGACAGGAAATGTGTTTTGTAATATCATGGCAGATGTTTTGTGTTGAGATTTTCTAAATGGCAGACCAGCAATACAAAACAATATAGCAGAAGGCTGTCTGTGTGGTGTATCAGTTCATTTAGTGACATGAATGCCTAATAACTTCAGCCAAATGGATATAATGACCATAAGCAGATGTTCACTGCCACAGAAATGCCTTACATACTCACTTTAAACCCAGATCTATTTCAGTGTTTCACTTTTAAAGATTTTATTTGTCTGGTCGAGGTCTGCAAAGAAAATAAGCATGACATCAATGAGAACTTTATAGTCTAATGAAGTTTAATTATATGAGAGTGCCGCAGTAGATCTGGATTCTGGGATCTGTGAGCTTTAATTCTGATAGCCACAGTCACAGGTGCACATTTTCATAACTTTACATTTTCTGACTGGTGTAACATCACGTTAGTTTTTTGTGTTTGTTATATTTGCCTACAGAACCAGCAAGCTTGTGTTGTCTTTCCTCCCCCAATAGTCTTCTTTTCTATGCTCTCCTAGCCTATAGACTCCTTTTTTTGCGTGTTGTATTATGTGTGATCAGTGTAATCGGTTCCTGTGGCTCAGTTGGTTGTGGGTTCGATTTCCAGGGAACACACATACTAATAGAATGTATAGTTTGAATGCACTGTAAGACGCATTGGATAAAAGTGTATGTCCAAATGTAAATGATCACGGTCCTGTTAATCGGTTGGTCGCAATTTTTGGATCGTCATTAAAGAATATGCAATGTTGATGTATTATAGACATAATTTGTGGGATGATTTTCTTCCTTGTAGGTGTAGCTGCTTTCTTCCAATAAAACATGTCTGATTTCTCACATTCCTCTTAATCTATGTTACAGTGCACACCAGGGTTCCAAAAGGAACAGTATAGGAAGAGAAGACTGTAGGGTTTTATTGATGTGCTGTTGTGAAAGGTATTCATCTCTGATCCTGAGCCTGCAGGCAGTGGCAGAATCACAGTGGAAAGGAACTGGTTAGGCATTAGCTAGAGGAAGGAGGAAAGCAGAGAAAGACAGTAAAAGTCTGTTAATTATTTTATATTTCCTCTGAAAACATGTTGAGCATGCAGGAACTGCTCCAGAGAGTCAGTTATCTTGTTGAAACATTGATGAAGACAGTAGATGTGCTCCAGAACCTGGTTAGCTGCCGTGGTGCCTGCTGCCTACACAAGCAGCTGCCTCTGATTACAGCATCAGAGCTGGAATGTAACTCGTAAGTGAAGGATTTGTAACTTAGTCACACAATTACTCGTCAATACAGGCGAGTATACTCGTCAATATGTGAGGCGAACGACGCATAGCTCTGATGAGTGCACTTATTTTGGGGTAAAGCAGTTTTTTTTTTAATTGTTTTAAAATATTGTGTATAAACACTATTCAGTATTAAATAAATATATTAACATTTCTGTGGTCCACTGCTGTGTATTTATTTTCTGCTAAGCTTGTAGCAGTGCATTGTGGGATTAGTTTAAAAACTAACAATCTGTGGTATTGGTTTAAAAACGAAAAATCTGTGGGATTGGCTTAAAAACGTACAATCTTAGTAGGCAGCGTAATGAAGTTGTAGGTCTTTTAGAACAGCTTTAAATGCTTTAATCTGCCTTAAAATGTTGTCTCTGTAGGCAGCTCACAAAGGTTTTGGGTCAGACCAAAGTATTAATATCGCTGTGGACTGTTGTGGCTTTTTGGGGCTCGGTGGCTGTTGGGAGTTTGAGGCTTAGGTGAAGTTTTTCCTTTTTTCAGAGTGCCAGGCTCTGATTGGATAGGATTTTAGCCGCTGTGCCTGGGGAGACTGTATGTCTGAAATCCCCTGGCTCTTTGAGTGACAAGATTTCTATACAGACATGAGAAGTTCCCCCTTCTCAGGTCTCTGACATTTAGAGAAGTTTTCAGAGGAACTCATCCTCTCCTGATCACCTGGATTCTGAGTGTCCACAGGGACTAAAAGACTGGACCCAAAGCTGCAGAAGCAGAGACCAGCTCAGCCCTGTTCATACAGAAGTTTGTGTGATATTTGGGTTTTGTTCTATCTGTGTGATGATCTCCTGTACTGTACTGATCCTTAAACAAGCCAGTGGTACAGCAGGAATTACACGTAGCAAACAGCCCATGTGTTTATAGAGGATCTGACAGGTAGGCCATCAGAAGTCTTTTAGATTCTGCTTGTGACTGACAGCAGCTCTCTAACCAAAAGAGCAATGAAATTCAGATGTCACATTTCTCTTAGCTCCTGCCGGTGCTTCTGAAAAGAAGAAATTGATCTGTCTTTTGTGTTTTAGTTGCAGTAGTCTTTCTCTAAACGGCTCTGCTGTGATGGTCTGCGTTAAGTTTAGTTTAGTGGAATGACTTGCCATAATCCACCTTAAAACAATTTCCCGGGTTTAATACAACTAAAGCTCTATTATTTAATTACTTAATTAAGTTGGAATGCTGTCGTTAAGTTGTTAAGTTGTAATGTAGAATAGAAAATAATTTAGGCCTGTCCTTTAGTTCGTAAAAACAAATTCATTTTTCAGTATTGCAATAAAAATAAAAGCACTGCACTGGATGTAGCCACAGGACTTAAATGTTTGTCTTAAATGTCTTAAAACATGATACATTTGCTTACTAAGTCTTTGTAAAGTCTTTAGAAGGAAACCTCACACACAGAAATTAAATTGCTAATGCATTCCAAGATTTATACAAACAAAATAATTGCGGTAATCAGCGGCGTTACCAATAATGCTGATAAAGCTGAAGCATTGAAGCAGGAACATTCCTGTAACATGATCTCCTATCAGAGTTACCCTGTTGCAAAGCTTAGCAAGTGCGTTTATGTTTTTTATCTGCTGAAGATAGACTGTCTGAACAAATCTGACAGACCTGAAATCTAATTGGGTTCAGTGCTAGTTCTCAGACTGCGTGTGTGCTGACTGTGCAGAAAAGCAGTCTCTACTCTTACGGTTTGATCGGTCACGTACTTCGGTACATAAACTTGTCGCATCTCCTGAGACGACTTCCACCCACCAGGCTGTCCTCTCAAAAGACAAAGAGTTATGTCCTTGTTTCTCCTCTTCCTCTGTTTGTGTGTGTATCAGGGGAAAAAGTGTTAAGATAGAAGTGGATGAAATTAACATCTTGCTCCAGATTAGGAGGATTTCTGTCTAAAGCCTCTTATTTCTCAAACTTGTGTGTTTACTTTGGTGCTTGTGTGTGTGTGTGTGTTTGTGCTTTTTTGTGTAAAGATTTTAAGTAAACAACGCTTTTCCCTGTAATATCTGACAAATTCAGGCTGAGTTGGACCTCACACACACACACACACACACACACACACACACACACACACACACACACACACACACTCTCTAACATGACAGGGACTTTCCTGTGACCTCTGTTGTTTTTATACAGAGCTAAAGCTGTTTTCTAACCTTTTACCGAACACTCACATAATTTTAGATTTTCATCAACACGTTGTTTTGTTTGATTAAGCTGTTTTTCTTGTTGGGACCGTTGGCTGCACCCAACAGTGTAGGTGGTTTCAAGTGCTGCTCTTCTCGTAGGGACTTTTGGTTACCCAAAGTGTTTTTATTTTTTCATGAATCACAAACACAAAATTTTGAAAGTCTGAAGAAACATCTGAATATTTACATCATAATTCACCTGATAATAGAAATAAGATGTTTTGTATGACATGAGGGTAAGTAAAGGAGTTTTCTATTTTGGAGAAACAGTTTCTTTAATTTAATATGTTTCTTAGTTCTACATTTGTTTTTTAGTTCTACATTTAAGCATTTGAAAGAGCTGTTTTCCCTTCAAACATCTGTATTGTTTAGTTTTAATTAGGATTAAATAATGACAAATTATTCTGTCGGTCTCTTGCAGAGTCACATCTGCAGATTTAACACACACTCAATCATGCTGCTGAGATCTTCTGCCTAGAGGAAACATTTCAGATAGTTTCAATATGGCTGTGGCCCTGTGACTCTGAAAAGGTTTTAATTATAGTGAATTTTGTGGGTGAGGTTTCATTTCTCTGCCTGCAATGACCTCTGACCCTCTAATGCAGCTCAGCTGAAGGCAGAGGAAAGAATTCAACGCTCTGTACCCATCCATCCATCCATCTTTCTGTCTCTCTGTCTCTGTCTGTCTGTCTCCATCCCTCCATTCATCCTTCTAAAGTTTGTCCACTGGAACTTTAAGAGAGTCATTGTTTTATTGTTTTATTGGCTGAACGTTTGAAGCCCATGGTAAATAGTTGAGTGTTCACTTGGCTTTTGTCATTGACTTCACATTAAAGTTGGTGTCTGCCCTGACTAAGGTCCATTCAGTCTTTCTGTTTCGGCTGTTTGATTTAAATTGATCATCTTGACTCTGAGCTCTGATTTTGTTTGTGTGTTTGCAGCATTTACTGATTACTGATCCATTGCTTTGAGCAGATCCACTCATAATATGATTATATCATCCAGACTTAGACATGTACTTCAGATCAACACATGCTCATTCTCTCTGTAGTGAAGCATCCTGCTGGAGTGTGTCTCATTTGGTGGCTTTATCATTTGGCTTGTTGCATATTCTGTGCTGATATTCTGTATTACAACATATACAATATATTAAATTGAGCTGAGAGCCTCACAGTTTTTGATAGAATATTTCACATTTAAAGTAGCTAATATTTCTAAGAAATAAACAGATAACAGATGATGATTTAAAATACAGAAAGAGGTAAATAGTGATAGTGATTACTAGCCACTAACATTACCTCCTTTGGATGTAGTTCTGCATTGAATATGCGTGTGACTTTAATCAGCGATCTTGACTTCTGTCCGTACCTTCCACTTCTTTTTTATTGACCCCTGATCGACCCATGAACCCCTGCCACAAGCTTTTGTGCAAGTCTATGAGGAGCAAGGCATTCTGGGTAATTGATTTTCAATTGGGAGTGGAGCAGAAGGCCGACTACTGCTGGTCCATCTACCTGACCACTGAAGAAGTGTGTGTGTCCAAACAGCCACTGGATCCCTCAGTCTGAAAGTCTTGCTGACTCACAGGACGATTCTCTGTGATTTGTACTGTTTGTAAACAACGTATAAAATCTGTAGATGTGACACTTGTCATCCCTGTCGTCTTTATTTAGACAGAGAGAGATGGCCTGTTTCAACACGTCTTTAATTAGAGCCTCTTCACAAGGTTTTTGTGCTGTAACAGCTGTTCTCACAATCTGGGTCTTTAGTTCACTGTTAAAAAGCACCGAATTACAATCTCCTTCGCTATGCTCACGATCATTTTACTATTATTATTCACTATTGAGTTTTACCCTTATTTCTCAAGTTTAATCATTTTGTTCTGATGCAATTTCTCTCTCTCTCTGTGAAGGGTTAATGTTACTCACTTCAATTGGATAATTTCAGTCTTTTTCAGTTTTCTGCTTCGGTTTGTCAGTCATACAGCTAATCGCACTGTATGTGTGTGTGCGTGTGTGTGTGTGTGGTAAAAGAGTGAAGTTTCTAGATTGTCTTTGGCCTGAAGGAGCAGGTGACAAAAAAGAAAAATAGGAAGATGGTTACTGACTATTCCTGCCGTTTAAATGCTTGCGTGACCTTTAAAGAACAGCCTCCACACTTTAACTGTGCATTTGTGTGTGTGCTTCACTATACTTTAGGGAACAAAATTGTGATTTTGTTCCTGGTCGTTTGCTAAATTCTCACCTACAGGGGTGATAAAATGGATTTGTGCATTTAAGCCACAATTTTAAGTGAATGTCATTGTATTAGATTACAAAATATCATACCAGTTGGCATCTGCAAAAATGATGCTAGCTAGACCTTTCCTCAGCACAGACACACTAACTTTTTACGTTTGAGCAACTGCCGTGAAAATAAATGTAGTGGATGTACAATATGACGTAATAGCCATTAACATTTTCTACTTCATGACAACAAGATATTTCTAAAACATGGTCAGATGGTGAAAACAGAGGCTGTGTGTTTTTAAATTATAAATGTTTTGGGGCTATAAAAATACTAACATTGTAAGTGTACCTCAGGGAACACTATAAACTAAATGATCATATATTCTGCAATGTTTATATCTGTGCTCTGCATTAGCTCACTGTTGGGTAATTGTTTATCTTTGGAGTGTGTTTTCTTTTGTGCTGGAGTCTGAACTGTGTTTGCTGATTTTCATACATTGCGTCCAAAGACACTCACATAGACACAGTTCAGTGACACTTGCTGATGGTTGCCAGTGGGCTGGACACTCACTATCACCAGCAGTCAATGAATGATGAGAGAAGCGGATGTACATTACTTACAGAGAGTGTGGATGAGCAGTTCACAGAACAAAGAAAGAACAGCTGTGTCTTTATCACATCTTCTTAACGTAGTCTGTGAATCAGTGAAGTGTTCTTGTGACAGAAGGATCAGGTCATATCCAAGGTGAGGAACAGAGGTTGCTTACATAAAGAAGTGTATATTAAGTGTATATTAGCATAAATAGTTGATTAGCATAAATAAATTAATTGTAAAGGTAAGAATAAGGGATGGTTCATGTGAACCCTAGTTATAACTTTTATCAAATGTTTTTGTTGCTGCTTTGCTTAGTTACAAACACATTGTTCTGTTTGCACACACACATACCTGATTCTATTCCCGTACAGCCCCTGCTGGTTTTTTTTATTTTCTATAGAGAGGAACTAAAGGCAGTATTCAGCTTCTGTACTACTGTACATGTTTGTCTATTGCGCTCTCTAATACACATACTTTATGTTCAGAGGTGTGACAGTCCCTCACTGGTGCTACAGAAGCTGTTTCATGATTGATCATGAGTGTCTGTTTGATGGATCAGCAGGGACTGAGCTCAGATCAGTGTCACAAATACACTGAATTTTTACTCAGCATTGCTATGAAATGGCAAAGTGTTGACTTGCAGGTTTAGTCCTACTGTGTTCTAGGGCAATGTTGTGGCAATTTTCCAAAAGCCACTTTGGTCACCAGCCATTAAACTACTATAATACAGCCACTCATGATTGTAACCTTTCATAAAGCAAAAATTCTTGAAATGACTGATTACTGAAGTTCTTAAAGCACTTGGCTGAAAACCAACGTTTTCAAAATGCTTTTGTCTGTAATATAAATTCTTTACCTTTTTTAATAGGTGAATTTGACCTAGTTGGGGACATTTGTGTCTATGTGTGTGTGTGGTGATTAAAGTGAATGAATGTTTAGGTAGAAAGAGGTAATCATCGTTAGCACTAACAGACTGCTTCATTAACCAACCTGACCTTAGTGTCTACACACACTCTTGCAGCTTCTGTAACAGCATGAACATCCTTCATCCTCTAGCCACGTTCTGTGCACAATGTAAGTGTACTTTGAAAGGGGAGAGTTTGATACACCCCAGTATAGTTCATAGTTTTGTGGCCCTAAGTGTGTGTGTGTGGGAGAGAGAGCATTGGCTGGTGTAATTGAAAGGCCTCCAGAGTGAAACTGTGTGTGAGTTTATTCACAGCTGTTTGAGCTGCTTTAATTGGCCACTGCATGCACACACACGCACTAACACTCCCACACCATGAAAATTGGAGTAATAGCACATTTTGCCATGCATATTAATACATTCACCTATTTTCCACGGTTCAGATTCCACAGTCTGTCACTGCAGGTGACGGCAGTACAAACATACTTTTACTTGAAGATCCCAAACTTCACACATTGAGCTCATTTGTTCATACCCAGTATTCAGATTTCAATCTTTGACAGATTTCTGTGCCTGTAAGACAGTATGAAGGAATGAAGGAATGCATGTGTCATTCTAGATTTCATTTTCACACCAGGGTGTGTTTAGAGAACACTCATGCGTTAAGGTGCATTTTAAAAGCATCAGAGTGCCTGTCAGATTACAAAAAGATATAGTGACTGCGTTTCAAAACTTAGTGAGCTGCCTACCTAGGCAGAAATCTAAGGCTTAAAGCAAATGTTCATATTTGTTTTGTATATGATGCAGTTTGTGACATCTACAGGCTGCATTCATCTGTCTGCCAGAGCAGAAACAATCATTTAGTGGGATTCGCCATTAAAAAAGCCTGGACTATGTGTTCTCTTGTTTTGATTGATTCAGGAATATTTGACCCCTGTACACACACTAACACAGCTGCTGAGAGAGAGACAGACAGAAAGACAGACGGTGAAGGTGTATCATTAGTTTTCTTGGCAGGAACGTTGTCATAACCACTTCAAAGGGACAGGAAGTAGAGAACAGAGAGACCAGAAAGACTCTCAGCTGACCCTAACAGACACTGAGATTTTGCATAACGCTAATTATCATGTCCTAAAATGGAAAATAGTGATTTAAAATCATTTAAGTTTTGTTTCTTGAAAACAAAACTAAAATTAGACTGAATTGGCACAGCAAATAAAAGCTTAAAACTAAAACAGTGGTTAAAAAGTAACTTGTTCAGAAGTAATCAAAACTGTAACTAGCAAAATAATTGAAGCTCACTAAATTAGATAGAAATAGAAATAAAAATAAAAACGATTTAAAAGAAATAAAAAATTATTTGTACTGTATTAATCTTGCTTTGTACCAGTATTCATGTGTATTTGAGAGTGTTAGTATGAGGAAGAGTGTGTGTTTGTGTGTGTTTGTGTGTGTTTGTGTGTGTTTGTGTGTGTTTGTGTGTGTTTGTGCGTGTTTGTGTGTTTGTGCGCGTTTGTGCGTGCGCTGCGCGCGCGTGCGCGTACGTGCGTGTAATTCTGACATTTAAACCTGTGAACAAATACATTTAAAGAAAATGTTGAATCTCTGTTTAAATGATCTCTGCTCTGTTCCTTCCAGACTCCGGAAGACACTTCCCCTCATTTTCAGAGATCTTTAGTTATACAGGAAATTCTGTCCCTCCCCAGATGTGAAGCTGCTTTAATTAAAGCGTTAATGAGAGGTTGACGGTTCAGGACATTTTGATTTCCATAAGTATTAATGATTCTGGTTTCCTCTTGCGGGTCGTTCATGAGCCTGGTGATTTGGTTAGGCATGTTTTTAATGGCTGTCAATCATTTTGGGAATGTAATCATATTCATGACATGATGTGCTAATTAATTAATCAAATTAATTGGAAATAATCCCATTTATTTTAATATTAGTTGTCAAAAACTTCCAAATGAAAAAGTAATCAAAAAGTAACCGCTTGCTCTGCCTCTAAAATGGACTTTCTTTATGGGTGATGTCATCGTGACCCCGGGGGAGGGGGTTAATGTAGCTAATGTTTCATGCTGTTCAGATATGTCCAGCTGTTTTTGAAGCAGGTTCATGACATGTGGTTCGCTTTTGATTGTTTACATGTGTGCATGCTTGCATATAGAGAGAAAAACACTCATTGATGGTTTCTTTGTTCTTTATTACTAACCGTTTATATTGTGAATATTGCTGTGGTATTGACATTGAGTGTTTTTTCATTGTTTTTTTCAGACTTATTACAGAGAATGTGTGCGATAGCTGAAGCTCAGAGACTTTTGGTGCGAACAACATTGCTGTGAGAGCTGGCCATTACAGCCACATTAAGCTTTATAAGCAATGAAGAAGCTTGAATTGGGCTGTTTTTCACAGGCGTGACACTGTTGTCTCCAGGAACAGATGGTTTTGATGGAGAAGATGTCATGAGTGACAATAGAGGAGAGAGTTTAGTGCTTTTTGGAATTTTCTCTCTTGCTCATGTTGAAGAGTCTTCCTCTCTTTCACTGAGCACAAACACTGAAGCTACTGAAACAAAACCTTACAAATGAGAAAAGCAGATTAATTAAAGACAGATCGAGAGAGAGAAGAAATAGATGGAGTGTTTTGGCGGAGTGCCTGGGAAAGCTACTCAAAGTTCCCTGTCATTATAAGAACAGGGGCAACTGGGAGCAGAAGCTTTCGTTCTTTAAGTGGCTAATTAAAATTCGGACCGGCTCTTTTGTGTTTGCGTGGCCATTTTTGTCCACGACTGAATTTTGGCCTTGGCCATTTGGGCCTGTATGGCAGGACGTATTATATGCACCCTTCATCTCTCTCTCTCTCCTCTGTAGACAGCTTGCCGTCTGTTCTTACTGTGGCCTGGAGAGATGGTAAATAAGCGTTTGATGAATAGAGAAATACACACGCACACACATAAACAAGCACAGTCAGAAACATACTGTTAGTGTCCTGTTTGTGTAATAAAAGCTGATGAAAGGCCACCGACAGTGACATTTTTACTGAGTGAATTTTTAATAAAAAATAAAAATGTTAATCTTTTATAAGATTGTTCACAGGCTGTGTGATAATATTTAATCCCACGTCATATGAACCAATCAAATCTCTGTAGACATCATCAAGCCCCACCCTTAATTGTTTCTCCTAAATATTGTGATTGACTCAGAAATGTCATGTTTTAAATGTCATATTGTATTTAAATAAAACAGTGTAGCTTATATGTATAAGAAAAATGTAGAGCTGTTACTAAATATGTTCTCTTGTTTTGGCCGCATGTCAATCAATAGAGACACAAGCTGTCGCAGAGATGCCCTGTGAGGAGGAGATACTTGTGTTCAGTGGAGAAAAACAGTCTGATGTCTCACTCAGACCTACACACAGCTGCTGTATTCTCTCTCTCTCTCTCTCTCTCTCTCTCTCTCTCTCTCTCTCTCTCTCTCTCTCTCTCTCTCTCTCTCTCTCTCTCTCTCTCTCTCGGCCCTGTGCTTTCATCTTTTTTTGTAAGTGTGCCCCACTCCAGCCTTTAGACATGGTTGTGTTTACAGTTCTCTCAGGGTGAATTTGTTAATAGGCTGAACACTGGTCATTGGATCAGCCCACTGACTCGATGATCCTCTTGTACTTTCAGAGGCTTAGTCTCAGATAACACACCCACAGGCTTCCCATGGACCATCTGAAGCATATTGCCAAGCAAAAATGGCAAGAACTTTTCATAATCACAAGCTCAAATCTGATTGGCTGCCAGACTTTGCTATTAAAAATAGATGATTTTAAATTATTCTGGATGGATGTAAATTTGGATTATGGCTACACACATTTTGTACCAGTTTCCTCAGCAGCATTAGTCCCAGCATGATCAAAACATCAAAACTTGGCTTCAACTCTGATAATAGAGAAGCCATTTAAAAGAAGAGTCGTCCGGGACTCAGGTGGGCTGCGTCCTGTGGAGTCAGAAAGCCATTTAAGACTCTTAAAGTCTCATCAAGCCAGTCAAAGATGAAGAGAGAAAGATCTGTCCTCTCATTCCTGGAGGAAACTGTCCCTCCCCTCTTATCCTGCCATCTGCTCCCAGAGAGCCACTGAATGATGCATCTCAGCCTGAGGAGGAAATTCATCACCCGGCCTGGAATAAGAGCTAGGCCTGTTTCTGAGCTCAGGAGGTGATGGAGAGTCCAGACTAGAAGTAAATTTCAATAGCAGCTTTTGGAACTATAGGATATCGTATAAAACGATGCTGTGACATCCTGTTGATTAATTACTCATGGTTGTTATGGTAATTATTTTATACAATTTATAGGGTAATATCCTGTTGATAATTGAAAATGTGCCTATTTTATCCTACTTATTGTTTTGCACCTGCTGGACAACAGACATTTCACATCCCCAGTGTTAATTTTCTTTTTCCCACCTAGTTATAGATAACTTAAAAATCAATGATTGATTGATCTCTAGATGTTTAAATCATATCTGCACTGCTTCTGGCCAAAACATTTGTGCATAGTTTTTGTGTATGTAGTTTAATTGTTTAAATATATGCTGTTTGTTCCAGGTGAAAAGCTGTGTTTTGAAGCATCATCTAATTGGACATGTCTGCAGGACTGTCCCCTGTCTCTGTCCATGGTGCTGAGCGTCTGTTCAGAGGATGGGCTGTTAGAGTCAGACCTTGTGTAAAACAGAAGCGAATCACAGAAGCAGATCAGAGACAGGTGTTCAGAGACACACTCACACATCACAGTTTCTACCTGCATTTGAATAGCAATAAACACAAGATGAATGTGTTGAAAACATTTGTGTTAGCGTTGTGGAGAGACCACACATGGTCTTAATATAATAGCATCATCTTTCTGTCTGTGTGTGTGTGTATGTGTGTGCTTGTTTGCAGGTTTGGCTATATTTGTGATGGCAAAATGTCCTAACTAACATAGTGAAATATCATGACAACTAATATGTGAGGACATTTTACTGTTATATTGGCCAATGTTTTTCTATAATCTAATCTAATGTCTAATATAATGCCTATTGTCTATAACAGACATTGTCTTTTGTCTATAATATAATGTCTAATGTCTATAATCAGATCTATAATCTAATGTTTTTTATATATTTATATATTTGTATGTAAAGAAAGTATACAGTAGAGGTCACACTCAGCATCTCACTCAGCTCTGGCCCCGCCCCTCCATACGTTTTAAACTCTGATGCTATGAACATTTAACACAGCATAAACAAAGAATCAGTGAAGGTGCAGGGAACGTGTGTGAGTACAACACTGTGAGACGTTTACAGGACAACATACAGACACACAACGAGGCACAGAACGGGGAGCCAGCATCATCCTCTTGCATGCTGTCCTCTATATAAACTCTCTGTTTGCATTATCCGAAGTGTGAAAAAGAGAACGCTGTGTTTATTCTCACATTGTGTCCTGTGCGCTCGTATAACTCTGGCAGTGTTAAATCAGGATGTAACACAGTCATGTCAATACTGGCAGCCGTGAGCCGCTCCGTTAAGCTGTTTGTCGTGTGGGTGGCGCGGTGTGATTTCTCAGAGGCTTTTATTTAACACTCGCTCTCTCTCAGAAAGAAGAACCCTCAGCATCTCTTTAGCAAGTCCCTTCAAGAGCAGTCAGAGGAGACAGAACTGCGTTCAGACGCTCGCCGAATGTTTTACTATAATCAATATGTTTGAGAGGATCACGAGGTGGAGGACGTGGCATCGGCTGCTCGAACGAGTCTTTTCTGAGTAAAGTAGTACTGGTTTGTGTACGTTTAATGAGAGTCAGAGAGCAGAGATGGGGAGAGAGCAAAATAGGCAACACATACCCTGGCATTATCTCCATCAGCTTAATGTTTCTCGTGTGGAAAGGAGAGAAATTGCCGCTGTTAACAGCATCTTCCAGCCCGCAGCTATAATTACTGATAGCCTTCATCAGAATTACCATATCTGAATCAAGATGACTTTAACTGCAGCCACAAATGTGCATAAAACTCACTCCACACACAAACACAGGCAAAAAGACTCTTGCAGACCTTCGATTAATTGTTTTGTCTGTCAAATGATAGTCATTACGAGAGCCACGCAGTTGCTAGCATCCCAACATGCAACAGATCTTGTGAATTAACAGCTGTGTAATTGCTTCAGTACGAATTAAATAAGATTTTACCTTGAATCAAGTACATACCTGAGTGCTGTAATTAATCTGGTGAAGATCTGATTACTCAGCCTGACAGATGAGAGAAGTATAATATTAATATCAATATACACAGCCTCTAAAGAAATGTTTGTGGTTCAGTAAAGTTGTGTTGTACAAAACAATATTTTGGCACGTGCCACAGTTTGTAAAAGTAAGTAAACAGTTACAGTATACTTACAGTACAGTATTCGTTTACAATAGCAGTCTAAGGGACAAAGCATTTTTGAGGAGTTTAAAGCAGAAATGCACAGCGTGTACTTGTGTTAATGCTTCTGGGCAAAAAAAAAGTAATTGAAGCTGTAAAATCTGTAAATTTTTAAAGCTGTCCTTTTGGTTGTGTAACTATTATTCTTTCAAACTACTTATCAAATTGGATGAATTTGTAAGTTTAAGAATACCAATATTGGTAATTCCTGTGCTTTCCTTGACATCATTAAATCAAGATTTACTTGCTTTAGACTTTTTGCATAAACATCTCTTGTAAGTCATTACTATTATTCTCATTTATTTGTTGAAAAAAAATTGATTAAATTGTTAACAATTTTTTGAGTCAAAATAATGTTTCTGTGGTTATTGGGGGTATGCCACAAAAACTGTCCATTGAGTACAACATTGACTTAAGGTGAGAAGACATCTCATTTGGAGCAGTTAGATTATATTTATAAGACTTCTAAAAACAGCTGTCAAAACTGAAATATGAATATTTCATATCTCGCCAGCTGGGGCATTTAGTGATGATCAATAAACTACAGAGATGTTGATAGTGGCACGAATGTTCTTAGCTCAAAGACCCCTACATCCTCCACATCCTCTCAGGTTTGGACTCTTAACAGCTCTTTAAGGAACAGTTCAGATCTGCCTTCTGGTTCAGTCTGTCTCTGATCTGCAGATAGATCGCACTGTTTTGAGAACATGTTTTCCCTATAGAGGTCAATTTTGTGATTTTTTTTTTTAATGTTGTGCATGTGTGATAGCACACCTGCCACTCGATGCTCAAGTCAGCTCACATGATACCACTCGGGAGCGGAAAGCCGGTGGAGAGCTGTGATTGGATGCTTGCAGGGACTTGAATCAAGCTGATTTTTTCTCAGTCTGCTCTGAAAACAGGACAGACCGAACTCAGCACCCGCTCTGCGGAAGCCAATCGCAAGTGTGAGGAGAGCGAGACAGGATCTTAAGCATGCATGCTACACGTATACGGTGCATGGGCTGAGACTGTAGGCCAGCTCTGGTTCTGATGTCCTTTTAACTTCTCCACCTGTGTCTGTTTGCTGCCCTTTCTGTGCATACATAATTTCTGCATGAGTCGATTCCTGTTGTCTTGGTCTCTGAGATTTTTTTAAATTATGAAAACAGATCATCCCTAAATCATTCCTGTGAGAGCTGAGTGTTTTTCTAAGATGGGTGAGACTCTCACAGCTCTTCTTCAGTTGAAAAGGCTCTAACTGATTCTTATCAGCAAACTTCTTGTAAATTGTATAACGAGCCCTAATTGGCACAGTAGCAGCGCAGCAGGCTATAGCAACGGGCAACGCTTTCTGATCAAGAGTGTTTTTGTGCTATTATTATTTCACATAGGAGCACATAAAATGAACTATGAGAAAGTGTGGGATGGCAATGCCTTTTGGGAATAAAAGGCTGAGTAACTTGATTGGCTTGGTTTTGTAGGTGATGCGGGGTTTCGTTTTTTGCAGTCTGACTATTCTCTGTTGAATTGCACTGGTGCTCACAAATGTGTAGAATTTACACTTTAGTACTGTTTTATTTTTCATAAATATAAAGTCCTAATATTGGATCAGTTTCCTCAATAAATGTTATGTTTAATTTTAGGACGTTTAGGTCAAAATTGGTTTTGATGATGTCAGGTTTTGATGATAGTATGGGCATACCGCGTGAAACTAGGTGGAATCTAATGATGATCTGGTCCATGCTGATGTAAGATACAGAGAAGACAACTTTTTCTGGAGTTTCTCTTTCTTAATATTCTTAGTATTACAGATGTCAGGAAAATGAGAGGAGAAGACCTAAAAGCGAAGATATATTGATCTCAGTGGATTATTTCTGATGGATCCTGGTCTGGTTCACAGAAAATGTGTTGTCTCTCAACAGCTGTGCTTGAGGCTGGTGTTGGACATGTTCTTTCTTGAAGTGCCTGACTCTCCTGGTAATAACTGTAGTGAGAGAGAGAGAGAGGTTAGGGCAGTGGTCAGAGCAGGCGGAAATCAAAGAGAGAAGAGGAAGACTTTGTACAATTACCATGCGCTGATGATACAATGTTCTCTCTGTGCGTCTCTCTCTCTCTGTCAGGAGATGAAAGTCTTTCTCTTTCTATTGATGCTCTTGATCATTCACAGGTCTGTTAAAAGTGCAATAGCAGAGAGGACAAAAAAAGTGTGAACTGCCTGCTTTCATTTAGCAGTGTGATTTTCCCAAGTCAAAGGCAGCAGAAGAAAAGATCTCGCCTTACAACAACCATCATCATATTCATTCATTTTCTCTTGGTTCCTCCTGCTGTTCTGATGGGAAAGAAAGGTTCTTGCAGGGAAACGTAGTTCAGCGGCGGGTTGTCGGTGCTGCGAGTGGCATGTTTGCCAGTCTGTTCAGCATAACTCATGAATTATGTATTTGGTGTGTTCATGTCAACAGTCCCACAATGCCTTGCTTCTCTGAGGAGACGCCGCAGTGTGACGGAGAGTTTCTGCTCTCTACACGCAGGCCTGATTCCATCAGAATTTGATAGCTCACTGCTCTGACTCCTCAGCGAGCTGATGTTTCACAGTATAACAGGCCAACGGTATATGTGAATCTGATCTCTGTGTGCTGATGCTGTGATGTAGTTTAATCAGCCCAGACGGCTGAGAGTTTCATGTGTCCTTCACGTCTGCAAAAGAGAACAGATGGCTGCCTGCCCGAGGTCTCGGTCTCTCTGCAGCTGACGCAGGAAATGAGAAGAGCAGTAGAAGCACTTCTTGATGGACACAGGAAGAGAGAAAGAGAGATGGATGAGCTTGAAAAAGTAGTAACAGTGATGCTTGTTCTCTCTTAAAGAGATCACTCAGTTCACTCAGTCTCATGTCATTCCAAACCTGTATGGCTTCTGAGGAACACCATTTTTTCAAGTATGTAACCTAACAACAGTGGCACCCATTGACTTCCATTGTATGTACACAATACCCAAGACATTTCTTAAAATATCTTAGATATAGATTTGGAATGACATGAGGGTGAGTAAATAATGGAAAAACTTTCATTTTGGGGTTTTCTATCCTTTTAAGCATGAGTGATTTTCAAATGCCTTGAAATGTTATAGTTTTTTTTTAATAATTCAGATAAATGTATGTGCTTTTATACAAGGTGTGTTTGTCTTATTTTCCACTAAATATCTAAACAGCTTTAGAAAACATAAACTTACTTGAGAAGCAAAATGGCATAAGACATTAGGGAAAAAATGTAGTGAGGTTTATGCGTAAAACACGAAAAACTTTTTCCCAGCAGTGTAAGAAAAAAAAGTTTATTAAACCTTACTAACTTTTGTAAAAACTATTAAAACAAGACGACTTATTTTTCATCCAGTACATCTTTATATATTATTTTGTTAGTATCTTGCTTTAATGATGTTTAGGTATTTTAGTGAAAAACAAGACCTAAACACTGATTAAAAACGTCAGTTTTGTCAGCCTGTCCTCAGTTGATTGACAGGTGTCACTGGAGGTAATAATGTAATGGCAGGTGGAGCCGGTTCAGCGGTGTTGGGAAAACTTCTGAGTGCAGGCTGTTTTAACCGAGTTGAATTAATCTCATGTCAGTTACGAATGAAAATGAAGGAGAAAATCTGTGCCAGTGATCAATAAAAGCCATTAGTTCCTTCGATCAAGACTGTACAGCTTATTTTTCCTTAAAGAAACTCATGTCATGCTAATCTTCTCTGCCTGTCTTTCTTCTTCTGAGTTTGTTTGTTTACTTTGTGGTAAGGATTTTTCTCTGCAAGGTGAAGCATGGAATGTTGCTCCAAATATTGCAGTGATCTCTAAACACTCCCAATATGTTTTCAGGTGCATTTCCATTTGTCCCTAGCGCTTGTCAAAAGTGAAAGGCCATTTTGCCCTCACCCTTTTTTAACACCCGAAGTGTTTGAAAGAACACAGACTTTCTGCAGCAGAATTTATTGCCTCCAGCATCTGTGTGTTTGTGTGTTTTTCCTAAGGTCTGGGCGTTGATGCCTCTGTAGGGTTACACCTCAAAATTCTCCACTGGAATTTGACATCATCAGTCCAGTTGAAAACAAATGAATATTTTTGATTCCTCAAAAACCTTGCGATGTAGTCAGAAAACCACTGCATGTTATCCGAAGGAAAAGCTGCTTTATTCTCAGATGAAAAAATATGCCAGAATATTGTAGCCTCGTCTTCTGAGTGGGGATCATGTGTAGTTATTGTTAGAGGTATGTATCTAGATTGATCCAGCGGTGTGGACGGGATTGGATGAGGTTTATTCATGTTGGCAGAATGTGTGTCTTAAAAAAATAAGAGACTGGCAAACTCTCTCCCCTCCCTCTCTCTCTTTCTCTCTCATACTTTACACTAGAGTTGTTTGCTTCTCTGCAGGTTATCTAAACAGAAGTTCTTGGCAGCTTCTATAATGGTGATGTGAACATGTTTGCCATTGGATTCCTTTAAGCTTTGTCAGTATGAACTTACACTGAGCACACAATCTTATACACACATTTACACACCTAAAGTACACACACACACACAGTCACAGACTTAGATCCAGCTGGAACTCCATGGAGACAGATAGAAGAGTTTCATTTTCTCTCTGTCTTTCTCACATTAAACCTTTCTGAAGCCCCAAATTTTGCTTTGGAGGATTCTGCTTTACTGTGTCAGGTCAGCAGGTCACCGTTTTCCTCTTTTCCTGCTTCTCAGCTTTGCTCCGACAATTTAGGCAGCATTTGCCTAATGTTTCGCATTAATCTGAGAGAAACTTCAGAGAGCAGAACGTTCTCTTTGAAACCAGCGCGTCTGAAAGCAGGTTAACAAAAGTAGGCCGGATGTAAGAGACTGGCACACTCACACACACCTCTTTCAGTGTGTGTCTTTGAGATGATGGGTTGAGAAAGACAAGAGCCAGCGGAGCTGTTCTGCTTTGGTCTTTGTTAATTCACCCGTAAATGCCTGGAAAGCTTTTCCATACCTGCTGTGTTTAGATGTTTTAAGACACTGTGTTCATTTAATGACACACAGATCACACAGATTCCCCTTGTAAGATTTTCTGTGTGTGTAATCCCGCAAGTATGTTTTAAATATCATTGTTTATGTTTATTTGTGTGTTTATTTAAGGAATACAATGGTATGATGCATTTAGGGAATGAGGGAATGTTGTTACAGTATACATCTTCAGATCAAAGGGCTTTTGATTGGCACTGTACATACACAACATTATTAGGATGCATCTCCTATATGCCTGACATCAGCATGCAGTAACATGATGTGTAGTCACAAAATCAAAGACTTTCTATAGAAAATCTAATCACATGTGATCACTGGGCATATATATTTATAGTGTCATAGTACATACATTTATAGTGTAATGTTCATAAAAGGATAATTGCCCCCAGAATTGATTTTAGGGACTTTTTCTTCATGAAAACATACCTGTATTTGTTCTACTATACAACACAGAGCATTTTTTCTGTTGTGAAAGACTAAAAAGACTAACATTTTTGTATCCCCTCGCATGTTTTAATACCTGTAGCATTTGTATTAACCTGGGTCAGAAATAAACCAGGGTTAATTAAAAAGTGACAAAGTATAAACAGTAATTTTTCTTGGCTGACCATTGTGATTGGATGACCTGAGATGCATTTTCATTTCAACAGGAAGGCCAGTTTAAAAACAGTTATGTAACTGTCTGCTGGGTTTGATGCCTGCCACCATTTTCTTACACTCATCTGAATTATATATTATTTACTGGCATCTGAAGCTGGAAGCTTCCAGGCTTCGGTGAACAATATGATCCACTCATTGTCACCATCATTTTCTGAGCGTCTGTCCTGGCACTAAAACGCTGATCTGCTTTATTTGTTTTTATGTTTTCAAAGCTTGGATGAAAGACATTGAAACCCATTCAGTCGCTGCCAGCTGTGGGTGGGCCTGAAGCAACACACACATACACTGTCTTCGGTCTAACATGGCGTGTAAATTGAAGAGAAAATGACACAGGTTAAAACGGTTGTAGTCTGGCAGGAGACTTGTAATGTTGTCATGGTAATTGGGGGTGTGAGAAGATAAACCTTCTCATGGTACAGTCACATGACTCAGAAAGGGTGCAAATTACTCCTTATCAGGACCAGTCCAGAGATTACATACACTCCCCATATTGAACCTTTGGAAGAAAATGAATCACATACTGCGTTTACTTTAACATCTGCGCACAAACTACCTCACATGCTGCTTGTGTGTGAATCGGAGATCTGATGGGTTTCATCCACTCAGATCTTGGCTTTAGGAGCTTCCTTTAATGACTTTATTGATATGTGGTGATTACAGATGATCTTAATGTAAACAAGGATCTGTTTGTCCTCTTCTAATGTACAATGAACTGTCTGTTTCATCACAGGGACATAAGAGCTGTTGAGATCACGATGTCTATCTTTGAGCAAAGTCTCAATATACATATATTGTTTCCCGAGCTTAAATCAGGCTAAAAAACACATTTGTGCACATTCTTGAGTCAGCAGAGAAGCTGATTGGCAGGTGAGACATCCATTCCTACAGCTGTCATATGAAGCATGTTGAAAGCAGCTTTGATTTAACATACACACAGATGTGTGAAACTTTAATGTAGCTGCCTTGGGTAACTGCCTGAGGAAAAACCCCTACAGAAGACAGACGTAGAGATTTCCCTCTATCTTTAAGCTCTCAGCGGAAAACGCAACATCACTGTCACATTTTGGCGGCATGTATTACAGCGGCACAAACTGCTCGTCTCTGCCGCATTAAAGAACCCCAGCTAAAAATAACTGTCATGCTAATCCACAATTAAATAAATACAGTGACGTTGTTCCAGATTCAAATAAGAACTCCTGGCATGACAAAGAAGGGTTGTGTCATTAAAATCACCTGGCATGGTTTCCCCACACAAAATACGACACACAAAAGATTTGACTGACATTTATTCTTTTCCGCCATGATGGAAAATGTCATATCATTGAATCGGCATTTAGAAGAGATTAGAACCTAATCTGAAGGAAAACACTGGAGATAAATGTAATTAAGCAGGTGTAATTGAATTCAGTTCTTTTCTTAAGAGCTTTATGCATTTGCATTTTAGAGCAGATTATCTGACTGACACAGGAGAGATTCAGGTTATTTTTGCTTTGTCTGGAGCCTTATTGTGTTCCTCCAATCTGGACTATAAAAACGTGGATCTTCTTAAAGGTCCTGAAGGATCTGAGATGTTTGAGGAGGCTGTTGAAGAGGGATTCCATGGAAACGCAGGTGTATCTGACAGAGAGTGAAGCTTAGCTGCAAACCTGGTGCACTGCCTCGCTGTTTCCTGTCTATGTAGGGAGCTACTTTTTAACAGTGTTCCTCTGTTTCAAAAGTTAGTGAGCTATTACTGTGAAGTTTGTTCCAACAGGTGGGTGTCATAATTATTCTTTTGAGAGAAATTTGTGGTGTTTGGAATTCAACCAATTCATGATGTTTGAGCTTCTATTTGATCTCTGATCTTCTATTAATCTTCTGTTCCTTACATGTCTTTCATCATAGGAATTCACAGGTCAGAGTTCACCGAACTTTCATATACAGCAGAATGTGACGGTTTTTGGCACAAGCTTGTGTTTTCTCCAGCATTTGTGCGTGAGTATAAATGGAAGTCAGCGGAGCACAGAAGTCTAGTGTGAGTGTCAGCAGCTCCCTGGCTTCTGGAACAGAGCCAGACAGAGAGAAGGATTGATGTGAATTTCTGTTGTATGGCCCTCACCTCCAATCACAGTCTGGAGAGAAAAAAGTAAAGATGCCATTACTTTTCTCATTATATAGAAAATGACACAAAGCCCCTGTCTTTCTGCCTCTGTCTATCTCACTTTCTCACCTTTATACGTCTGTCTCTTCATCGCTCACTCTCTGTCTTTTTGTATGTCTCTCTCCTCCTTTACCTCTTTCTCTGTCATTCTTTATCTGCCTTTCTCTCCCCATTCATCTTTCTCTGTTTCTTTATGTCTGTCTCTCTCTTTTTCTATCCATCTCTCTTTGTCTAGCTTTGTCTCTCTCTCTTTCTCTTTATCTCACTTTGTCTTTGTCTCTTTCTCCTTCTGTTGATGTCTCTATTTCTCTATTTCTATTTTTTCTTTGTCTCATCTTTCTCTTTCTGTATCTTTTTCTATCTGTCTCTCTCTCTATCTTTGTGCCTTACTCATTCTCTGTCTGCCTGTCTATCTCTCTTTCTGTTTGTCTCTTCATATTTTTCTTTTTTCTGTATCTCACTCTGTTTCTGTCTCTCTGTCTTTACCTGTCTGTCAGTTTTTCTTTTTATCTGTTTATCTCTCTCAAACTGTTTGTCTCTTTAACACTCTTTTTCATCAGTCTACCATCTCTCTCTAGCTTTCTATTTGGCTATCTGTCTGTCTTTCCATCTGTCTCTCTGTCTGTCTGTTTGTTTTTCTCTCCTCTTTCTGTCTCTCGTTCTCTCTCTGCATTTTTTTTTGCTGTTATTGATCGGTCAGTCCTGATGGAAATGTGCTTTTACTGGCTGCTGCTGGTGGAGATGGTTCGGATGCTGTCAGACGCTTTTGCACTGGAATGAAGAAAAATGAGATGAATAGATTGCAGGGGCGAGGAGTGAGGGGGGTGCTCTGAAATCAGCTGCTTTACCGCTCGCTGGCAGTTGTCATGGAGCTAAATTAATACTGACATATTTATATTTATTTAAATTAAAGTTGTTGTGGCACTGTTATTGTCAGGATGATCTTATTTACATACTAATTAGCAGGTTTATTAACCGCCTTTTCTGTTGATTAATAAAATTAGCTTGCAGATAAGCGAATAAGAGAGTGAGAGGCAGAGATGGATGTTTATAAAAAAGTTCCTGATTACTGAAGCAGAACAGAACGAGTTTCCCATATTAAACCGTTTCCTTACGGCTAAAGGAATTTCTTACCGTGCCAATTACTTTTTTGTGCCACAGAGGACAATATTTTCACCTTTAAGACAAGAAGTGTGTGTGTGTGTTGAGGGTTTGAATGTGTGTGCACCAGAATATGGCTGAAACATTAAAGAATAAAATGACCTATAATTGTCCGTCCTCCACTGCAGCCTCATCTTGAAAACACTCTGATGGATGGTGGTGTCGCTTTCTGCCTGCAGATTTGTCCCTTATGGACCCTTTTGAGAAAAGCATCCACCCCCCACTGCTGCCTCACCTCGCACCCCAGTGAACCTCCCTCATCTCTGCCCTTCCTCAGCCTCCCAGTGCCTTGTAACAATGGACACAATGCCAGGGTCTCCTATAGAATATGCATCAGCTCATCTTTGCCCTGATTGGTTAAGGAGCAAGGGGCTTATGAATATTAACATGAGTCACACTGTGAAAGGCAACATAGATTTGAATGTTGACTCTCTTATTTGGTTTTCCTGAAATTGTTTGACTAATTAATTATTTTAAGTGAACAGTAATTGGCTATCATAGTAACTGATTGCAGCAGGCGGAGGTTTGAATGTGGTCTGTCTCGTCCGTGTTTCTGAGGGTCTGTTGGGAAAACTGTAATTTCTGGTGGATAATATGATCAGCAGATCTCCATCCTCTGAATATTGATTACTGCCAGAAAATAGTTGCAGTGTTTGTCTTTTTATGCTTCGTTAGTGTGTTTTTTAGGAGCTACATGCACACACATTTAAATTGGACATTGTGGCATATAACAACAGCTTTCATTCCAACAAGTAACAAATGCTGGAAGTCACACACACACAGAAGAAAATCTTCAAGCTTAAGAGATCAATAGTTAATTTTAATACATATCAAACATATTTAAATGTACATAACTAATGATCTATTAAGCTCTGTTGAATTAAATAATGTTTGGTTATGATAGTAACATTAGGTTCTGTGTAAGTTGTTCTGTGTATGTAAGTTGTAAAGTGCCACCATCCGTTTAAATGAAAGACAGAATGATTGAAAGACCGACTCTTTCAATCTCTACCTGATTGAGTATACCCTTCAGAAGACACACACACACACACACATACACACTCTCTCTGTATCACTCAGATGTGTGTGGTGAGCTCTCCCCAGAGCTGTGATGCTCAGGAATGAGGACGACCTGATCCAGGATCAGATGAGAGATCATTCATTCATGAGTTACATTCTCACCCTGAGCCAATAAGACCAGGAATTCCTCAGCGTTCATCTCCTGGGCCTCTTTGAATCTGTCTGGCCCAGTCAGGCTGGATTACATCTTCTGTACTCATTTTAAATACAAATCGTAAATATGTTTCTCTTTCAGAAGGGTGAATTACTAATATTTGAACTGCAATCCCTGGAAAGACTGCATGTATTTTTGAGGAGGAGAGCAAGCGTTTTTAGTCTTAAAGCACACACTTAACCTCGATTTAAATCAATCAGGAATCCTGTGTGTGTGTGGTCTGTTTCTAGCCTGTTTGTTCAGGTTTAAGTCCACAAGTGTGTGTTTGTGTGTGTGTGGTGGTTTGCTGTGCTTGCAAGTGTAGTTCTGAGAGAGGCTTTCTCTAAACCTATATTTAAACATGCTTATGATACCCCAAAATTGTTGTCTAGATAGGCAGTTTTCTTAAAGAATTAGTTTTTAATGCTTTTGTAAATCACTCAGTTTTATGAAAAAACTTTGTTTTTTATTTAAATAGTGAGGCCATTAGCAATGCAATATTTAATGCAAATTATACACTGTGTAATAAAACAAACCGCAATAAACGGCAGTGTTTACTAACCAAAATCAGTTCTGACTGCAAAAATGAAACAAAGTGCTGCATAGGGATCTCTCGAGACAGTTTTAAGTGATGACTCAAACACGCTGATGAAGAAGTTACTGGAACTAGTTCTCTCAGTTCAGATGAGAGTCTTCGGTCTGTCTGAGCTGGTTTCTGCTGAGCTGTGATGAACACAGACTGCACTGAAGGGTGATGCTTCAAATGTGATAATTGAGAGTTTCGTGAAAGATTATGAGTCACAGAAGGAGAGGAGTTGACATTCTCTGAGTGAATGTGACTCAGTGGTGAATTATACTGTACTTTGTTGTGTGTGCGGGGGGGTTACTTAACTATATATTGGGGACAAATTTGTACCCAAGAGTCAGCAAAACCTGACAAATCTTAGCACAGCCTCTTTTTGGGAACATCCTTATTGAATAAACACTATAAAAATATAGTAAATAATTGTTTTTAATTGTTGTCTGTTAAGGTTTGAGTGTAGTTATAGTGTTTATAGTGTCAGAACCACAGAGCTGGCACAAGATTTGTGTGAGAAGTGTGTGTGTGTACGTGTGTTATTTCTCACAATAAAAGAAATCTTGAAATCCCACAATGCAATGGGGCTTAATGAAAGCACTAAGTAACAACAATAATGTTTCTGTAAGGGTTATGTTTAGAGGTGCATGCAGAGCTAGCCTATGATGTATTGAATGTATTGTTGGCACTTTATAAAAAAAGAGATCAATGGTCTTTGTAATGATAATAATACCTTGTGTGAGTGTCTAATTCTCATAAATAATCAAGCAAATTGATTTACCTTTTACATTGTGTTTGCCTCATAAATACAGAGACCACACACGCACACACACAAGCTGGGTGAGATTCTTGTATGGTTCAGGCAGTAAAGCTTCTGTATCGTGTTTGTGTGTTGGATGTAAATACTGTACTCGTGTGGTTGATCTCACAGCTGTCAGAATGTTTTTCTGTGGACTCTTTCCTCTTTTATTAATGCCACAGTTTCTCTGGTTCATTATTAACACTTCCTGTCTGTACGATGTTTTTCTCAGCAGATGTCACCTGTATGAATGTGTTTGTTTTACAAAAGATATCACATTGACGTATATAACATAAACAAGTTCAGTTTTCATGCCTTGGTTAATTGGTCAAGTTAAAAGAAAGTCTACTCAATAACAATTGGTGGACAATTCTGTCATCTTTTGTTCTTCCACACCTTTATGAGTTACTTTCTTCTGTGGAACACAACTGGCAAAATGTTAAAAGACTTTCAGCCTTAGCCACTATTCACTATTCACATATTTACAGTACAAGTGAATGGTAATTCACTGCCTTCTTCGTTTGTGTTCTATCAGCCATGTGGCATAAGGTTGAGAAATCCCTGATAGAAAAAGCTTTCTTCCTTTGAATGTACTGTATGTGAGGGACGTGTCCGTTTTGTAACATTAAAATGCTGTTAGCACACATCTTTTCATGATTCTCACAAAAGGCCAACAGAGTTACGGTTCTCCTTCAAGAGTCAGAACAGCTGTGTCTGCCTCTCCAGCTAGCATTTCAGGAGCACAGAGAGATGTGTGTGTGAAGAGGTCCTTAACCTCCTATCAGATAGAAGCAGGGAGCCATTGCAGAGTCTGAGTACACTGAAAGACACTTTTAAAAAGAGCCTGCAACACTACACTGGTTTCACCAGACAGCTCTGTGTGTGTGTGTGTGTGTGTGTGTGTGTGTGTGTGTGACGTATTTCAGATGTTCTTGCAACTCCCTTGTTGTCCTGTGTGTGTTTGAGAGAGTATTCTAGCAACTCCATGGTTGTTAAACACGCACACACACATTCAGGTAAGAATTGCTATACAGAATCTGATCTGGTTTCATTTGGTCTGGTTTGGTATTAGACTTGAAAGCAAATACTGCACTTTGGGGATGCAGCTTTGGCTTCATCATACACATTTGTGTTCCAGATGTTTAACTCCAGATGGACTGTCTCTTTTAACCAAAACAGTTTTACCTGTAAGAACCATGATGCAGTGATTATAAGCTTTTGATTTGAGGGACACAAGTTTAAGTCCAGGATTACTTCTGATATTTACCTGTGAGTCCGTTTAAAACACACCAGGGCTGCACATGTGTGTGTGTGTCTATTCCCCACCCTCATGCTGGGGTCCCCCACTGTGCTGGATGGTCTGTCTGTTACACTCAGACAGCTCCTCATGTTACCTAGCGACCGTATCCAGGAGGCAAGCAGCGCACGGACACATGGACCGCTTTGTCTCCCTCTGAGACTCTCTCTATTTCTCTCTTTTACTTGCATAGAGCGAGTCTTATTTAGACATTATTGTGTGTGTCATTTCAGATGCCACTGTGAAGGGTAAATGTCTCTGGAGGTATCTTTCTTTTGGAGTGTTTGCTGTTAGTTGAGACTGTAAATTTAAGCACATTATGAAAATCCATTAGGTTTCATTTTTTCCGTTTGTCATGCAGTTTTCCCAACAATCCAGGAAATGAAAAATGCCGCCATGCATCAATACAGCTGTATCTGTGATGACCAGGGCATAGTCAGTGTGTTGTGTGTATACAGTTATGTGTGAATCCAAACAGTTCTCTGACTCATGGGTGTGTTCTGTTGTTTTTTTCAGGTAGAAGATGCCATGCTAATGTTTGATAAAACAACAAACAGACATAGAGGTGAGATGATCAGATTTCTGTATTACTGTGTGTGTGTGTGTGTGTGTGTGATAACATCTGAAAAGAACCGTCTGGTTTCTGTCTCTCTGATCTTTGATCTCTTTATCTGAGAATAGAGATACTTTTCCAAAGACACATTGTACAGATTTCCATAATGCTGTCAGCGCATGGAGAAACACTCTACAGTACTGACGTACAGTACACTGCTTCACTGTGCTTCACTGTGCTTTACTGTGCTTCACTTGCTTCACTGTGCTTCACTGGGCTACAGTGGGCTACAGTGGGCTACACTGTGCTTCACTGTGCTTCACTGTGCTTCACTGTGCTTCTGCATCACTGTACTGTACAGTTTCTGTCCTCACTAATGAGATGACAGCCAGTCAAAGCATTTCTTAAATACATATGAGTTGATTTTAGACAGAAAGGAAAACAGAAAGTACAGATCGTTCCAGAAAGAGAAGCAAAAGTGTAAGTTAAAGTGTATGAAATAGCTAGTAAAGTGTGTGTTTGTAAGTGTGTGTCATGCTGGAGTTCATATTCCTCACACACACATATCTTAAACACTATCTGCTTTCTCTCTAATTCTCATGTCCTTCATGCCCTCCAGGTGACTGTTAAACTGCTGCTAAAAGACACTCTTTGTCTGCCTCTATTCTCTCTCTCTCTCTTTCTCTCTCTGTCTGTCTATTCACTAAAGAGACTGCAGCAGAATCTCTCTGGCATTTGCAGACTGAAATGAGGATGATTGTGTTGGAAATTGAGCTCCAAAGCTCCATCAGTCCTGCTGCCCCAGTGAATTGTGGGAACACGCATTGGCTCTCCTGTGGGTGTGTGGATCAGGGATGTTTTTCAGACATTGAAGGGGTTTTGTGGCAGGATTTCACGCTGTTAATTACAGATGTAATGGTGTGATTTTCATCAGAGCTCTGCTGGTTGCTTTTGTGAAACGATTGTGTGCGCTTACAGTGAATACCCAGCGGCCATACAGCCCAGCTTTGACAGAATTCACACTGCGTTTGAAATAACAGGCCATCATACAATCTGTCATTTATGGCTTATTTTATTTTTAAGATTGTGTATGATACAATATGAAACAATGCATGTTTTAGTATATATGAGATACTTTAGCTTAGCATTGAAAGGGCTTGTGTAGGCCAGTCCCTCAATTCTCCGTCAAACATGCTGGTATCTAACAAAAGGTAGTAAGGCGAGTTATTTTAGTGTAAATTTTTTTTTTGATCATTTTAATGCAGTGTTGACATTGGTGAAGTCGTGACACCAGTTCCCATGTTTCCAAGCTTTACCTGTGAATCGATAACACGTTTGTTCATCTGTTTCACTCACATTTTTCTCACAAAGACATTTTTTCACCTAACAATAAAAGATGCAGTCACACCTGTAATTCCCATGGCAAAAGCTTTAGCACTTTTTCCCGGCCAATTTTCCTGAATATAAAAGTCTGGCGAGATGATGAAAGCCGGTGTAATGTCACGGATGCTGATATTCCCGCTCAACAGGCTTCTGAACGAGCGTTTGATTACAGCTGGAACTTTGTGATTTTCAAATGATGTAAGTAAAAGTAACAGTGACTCAGTTTGATCAACAGAGAGCATACATTATGATTTTCATTGTTTAGCAGCACAGAGAAAAGAAGAAGAGAGAGAGGAGCAGGTGTTCGGCTGAGTTAGGAGTTCTTGGCCGCGGATGGGGTTTTGTTTTGTTTCCTGGATGCTGGAGAGGACGGGTTTGTTCCTGGAAGACAAACAGAAGGTTGTATTGTGTCTGTAATCTGCTTACCTGGATCGGCAGGTCTCCAGCTTGTGTGTGTCTGTTTGGCTCTGATAACTTTGTGCCCTTTACTGTATTTACGTGCGAGTTCTTTGTCAGTTGTGTCATTGATATTCTGGTTTCATTCGGACTGATTGTAGCGAATAAGACAGTCAGATTCACAATCAACAGCTGGACGTTTTCAGCTCTTAGTGTCATGTATCAGAAATACTCGTTCTTTCTCTTTTCATCTGACTCTCTTAACATCTCTGAATTCCTCAAGCCTGTGATTGCCACTACAGGATATGACCTGTTTACCAAATCTGTTCGCTTCACTGCTCAGAGAAAACATTTGCATTCTGTTTCCCCTTTTTATTATTTCTCATCATCACCATTTTGAAAGAAAGGAATGAAAGAAAAAATGAACGTGGCGATATAAGAGCCATGTATATACCCATGTAGCCATATATCTCTCAATAAATAAATATATTAAAATATAAATATATAGTAAATCACTGATTTACTAAATAAATCACTAAGACATGTTGGATTCATAATGTGTGAGAAATTTGAAACGGTTAGAACCTCGCCATTAGTAGAACATTTTTATACATGATATATTATATATCAAAAACTTAATTCTTAAGTAATGTTACAGAATTAAAAAATGTTTGAATAACGTTCTTATGCCAAGTAGTAACTTAATAGAAACATTAGGGAAACATTTTTACCATCTAAACTTATTAGCTGGGTCCTTACCTCCACCTGAGAGAACTTCATAACTCATTTCCACCTACAGCACAATCTCCTGACATCTCCATCTCTACGCTTTACCTTACTTGACCTCAGAACCTTGACCTGCCTCACTTCAGAATCTCCACCTGAGGGTTTGCCTTCTCATCACCCTGTGACAGATGTATCATAGAAGCAGTCTTCACTTAGGTTGTACATAAAGCACATGCGTCTTTGTGTCCAGAACTTTCTTCTGGAACCCGGTTACAGCTGAATTGGGTTTTGGAGAGTTCTGACAGGAAGTGAGAGGCAGACGGACTGTGTGGGGCAGCCATCTATTTGGGAAATGAAAATATTGCTTGTCACTTGTCATCGTATGCAACCTTTGACCTTCTAATCTTCTAGAGCTTATGTATATGTTATATATATACAGACTTGGAGGAGTGAATCAGGGACCTTAGCACAGGTTAAACTCTCTGAGATTGAGGCCAGCATCATAAACGCTGAGTCCACAGTGTATTCAGTTTATCAAATACATGCTTGCGCAAACATATTACATTCCTGGCTTATTCTGAGTTTGTGCGCTTTATCTGTAATAGCTTACTGACCTGTCCAGTGTAACCCATCAAACCCCTGTCTGCTGAAATCCGGTTATGCCATCAGAGGATTTGACTGTACGTGCAAACATGAGGAAGTGCATTTATATTAGCAGATATAACTTGTATGACCAAGGCTGTGTGCTGATGTGAGATGGGTTAGCAGAGGCATGCATTGGTCTGGAGCTGTCAGTGTACTTGAAATTATTGCTTTGTTTGTGCTTCTTGCACAGAATACCACTAGCAACTTGAACATGTTCCAGGGCAAATACTTCTTTTTCCTGCTTTGTTATTTTTCAACTGACCCTGAATTTACCAAGACTCTTTTTCAGGAATAAACAGTAACTGGCAGATTACAGATTGTGCTCTAAAAGGTTCAAGACAGTCGTTTGAGCAGAGAGAGTGACAGCGATCTTGGCATCGTCCAGGCTGCACAGCTGCCCAATTATCAAATGGTGTTTGTCTGTTTTGAGTGCAAAGCTATTGTCCGTCTGTTGATCGAGGTGTGGGCAAATATTAGGCAGTGGAAATGTGCTTTTAGTCTGCGGGGAACTGTTTTCTTATTAAACAAGTGCTGGCAGCTTCTCAGAGCAAATCTTATAAATTTCTAATGCAGTGAGCTTCATGAACAGCTGTTTTCTGCCATCAGCCAAGAGAGAGAGAGAGAGAGAGAGAGAGAGAGAGAGAAACTACACACCTCCTGTAAACATCTGATTCCAAGTTACTGTATTGCCAAAGTATCAGTAAACAGAAGTAGACCAGACATCCAAATATATACTATTGAATTTCCAGATGTCTTTGTGATTTATAACTGCAGTTCATTTTTTTGTAATTTAATGTAATACATCTGACATTTTTTTATTTTGCTTTCAATATTTTGTAGTTTCGTTTAAAAATATAGTGTTGCAATATAGTCTTTCTTTCAAGGAAAGAAAATGAAATACACATCAAGGACGTGAAGGCGTTTCATTTGTTTTGTAATGCTGATGTGTAAAGACTGTCCAATTATATGACAATTATGTTATAGAGGTCTTCCTTAATCATTTACTATCCTATAATGCTAAATATGTTGATTATTGTGTGTGTGTCTGTTGAACTTGGTCTGCTCTTTTCAAGCTCTTTTCTAGACCAGTCATTAGAAACCAGTAAAGCTCAAAAAAGACAAATATGTTAACTGTGTTAAATACAACAGTGGTGAATGCATTTTTGTGTGTGTTAGAATGTATTGACTTTTATAAGCCTAGTTTCAGCATTTTCAGCAACCTTCAGCTTTTGATCGCTAGTTTGTATTGTATTTTGTTATCAGAAGTATCATACTCTCCTGTGAGCAGTCAGAAAGCTGTCTGTGATTCTGAGAGAGACAGATGTGTCAGATGAAGGAGAATCAGGAGGGCTGGACAGCACTCATCAACTTTCATGGCCCTGTTTCAGAACCTTGATAGACCATTTCAATCAGATCCAGATGACAGAAGCTTCACTCGCTTCATCAAGGAAAGATCTGGCCTTCTGTCTTACATTTCAGAGCTGTCACACTATCAGTTCCAACAGGTTTTCAATACATTTGGTTTATATTTGTGCACTTGGATTCATTTAATTTAATGGAGTGTTCATTTGCTTAAGAATCTCATTCTGGATCCATAATTGCGTCGTTAAACTAACTCATTGTAACAACTCCGAAAGAGATGTTCAAACATCATCATCTCTTTTTCTGTTGTTGATAACAGTAATATTGTTCTGCAGAGATGAGCTGAACTGACAGGCTGTCAGTCATTCTCAGATTTTATCTCTCATCGGTACAATAATGGCTGTTGCCTTGGCAATAGCGACGCTCGGCTTATTAAGCTGAACGTGAACATGGTTTCTCCCGCACCAGCGCATCTGTTGCACGCTTGTCAGCGGTTTGCTTTAGATCGATGTGTGTGTGGTCTCTCTGGGATCTCCCTCCTTGATGTCATTTACATTTTGACGAGGACACTCTCCACTCATCTGTTTGTCATGTACAAGCAATTCAGAGAAAATCAATCGCATTCCGCAAAGCAAAACTCAGGCGCGGCAATTATTAAGCAGTCAGAAGAGGGGGTGGAGACTCTCATGAATATTAAATAATGTTCAACTAGGTCACTCTACTATTGTCTGAAAAGCTGATCTCTGACAGCAGAGAGGCTTTAGTGGGCGATCTGCACACACGTGTGTTCAGGAGTCAGTGTGGCGGCACAGATGCGTTCAGCCTCCCAGCTCTCTCTCTCATAGGAATCATGGCAGATCACAGACACTCTTTGATACATACATGTGCTGTGAGTGTGGAGAGGACTAGGTCTTTGAAAAGAGGGAAGGTCTCAGTTTCTGGGCTCTTTATTGCTGTCAGAGTTCTTTTCTCTCAGTAACTCTTTCTTCAAAGTGCTCCACCCCTCGTATGTTCTCGAGAAGTGTTCCCACGAGACGCTCTCTGTCTCTTTTATTTTTTATTTCTGTAAATGTCAAATCTCTTCTGTCTCTACAAAACCATTTTTGTCTTTTTCCTCTGCTCCTTTGTTCTAATGTATCCATCCATCCATCCATCCATTCTTGTTCTCAAAGACATTTTCTCTCTATTGTGTGTGTATACTAAATGGTTGTGGAATAACTAATTTCCTGTGCCGGTAGAAAAGACACAGCAACTTGTTCATGGTAATCAGCATATTCCAAATAAAAAGAACATGCACATTCTTTTCCAACTGTTGTCTTATTGTGGAGGTGGTCGGCCACTACTTGTGATGCATTTTAGCATTTCTGCACTATAATTACATTTATATATAAATAACAATTTCAGATGATTTGAGACAGTTTATGAGACACTAACCCCCGCACATGAACAGGAACATTCCTGTATTCACCTGAATTTGAATAACTGTACAGAGTTGCTAGAATGCATCATAAGATGAGTATGAATAATTGTGTGTGTTTGTGTGTGTTTCTGCTTGAATTCACATAGCAGGTGTTTAATCCAGATGTACGGAACAGGAAGACTTTGGTCCCTGCCTTTCAATAGACCATAGAAAAGCTGTGAAAGTCTTCTCAAGTACCTGAGACTTTCCTTCGTTCTCTCTTTCTTTTCTCCTATAGACCATTTCCTCTCTCTCTCTAAGCTCTTGGGGCGGGCCAGAGTCCTTTCAGTCTCCAGATTTCATTTCAGGTCTTTTATCTCCAGAGGACAAAGCAGCCCACTGGCCCTTATCAGAGACACACACTGACGTGGAAAACACACACACACACACACACTTTTTGTCCAAAGAGAGCTGTCAAGAGCTGTTTGATGGACTGAAGGATGACGACCTGTCTATCCATCCTGCTCTTCAACTGATCCACCTCTAACACACACACACACACATACATCCAACAGGGAACATTCTCAGAATGTTGGCTACCGTTCTTTTAAAAAATTGTCTCAGTTGTCAAAAATGTTCTTGCAGTGATGTTGCTATAATGTTTTTTAAACATTGTATATCCAGATATTATTCTTTAGGTTGTTAGTGGACGGTTTAAAAATGAAAATTATTATAGTTATTTAAAATAGTTTGAATAATGTTAAAACATTTTGACTCTTCCTAGAACGTTCACATTTTTGTTACTTAATGGAACCGTTAGGACATGTTCTTACAACCTAAAATTGTTAGTTCGGTACACACTTTACAGTACAGCTTTGGCCGTAGGCAGATTTTGCTGAACTGTGGATGTAATACTGTAATACTGGGGACAGAGCTTTGTGTTATAGTATGTCTGCATAGTACATCACACTAGAGGTCTTCTTGAGTCTAACCCTAAAATCCATACCCGACCCGAATTAACCTGAATCACTTCTCACCTGAACCCGACGTGCATATATTAATTTTTTAAAAGACAAACCCGACCTGAGACAGACCCGATGAAATTGGTTGCTTCAAAAGTTGACGTCATATGCCTTACGCACTACGCCAATGCGGCGTATGATGTCTTATGTATTGTTGTCTATCACAACCAGACGTTGGTTCGCGAGGTTAGTGCAAAAAGCCTCTGTCAACAAGGTGGGCTGTTTATTGTAAATAGACACTCCGTCAAAGGGATCGGGTCTAATTGGGTCCATTTGTAAAAAAGCACATTTATTTTGAATTACCCAAGGCAAGTAATACCGAACCCTACCCGTTTCCAAGGCATTCAGGTCGGACCCTGGGTTTTTGGATCCAAGTGGACCCGGGATGACCTCTACATCACACTGTATTCATCAGAAAAAATGCATGATATTTCTCCCTACAGAAGACACAAACACACACTGTGTGAGGAATGGGGCCGTCAAGAACCATTTTTACACCAATTGGATTTCAAAGTAATAAAACACATATAGAAATATTTAAGACATTGGCAACATAGTGTTGAAGGCAAACAAATGGAAAGCCATTGTGCAATTGAATATGATTGAACTGCTCCAACACACTCACACACGACTAATATGTGCTTTTCTGAAATACCTGCCTTCACAGCATAAATCACCATTAACATGTGAACGTGTGTATAGTGTGTGCTGTCACTGCAGCCTCGGCTCATTACACACAGAGAGATTTATCTGTGCTGTGTAATTGTCATGAGACAGCATGATGGATGCAAATCACACACACACATTTTCTGTTTTTACACAGAGGAATTGGTCTGATAAGACGTCAGTTGCAGGGCTCTCCACTCCAATAGCTTTCTTGCTGAAGCTGATAAAGACGTCCAGAGCTGAGAGTGACAACAGCATGTGGTATGGTAACGGTATGTGTGTGTGTGCGTGAAAGAGAGCGAGAGAAAGAGCAGGTCGGTCTAATGAAAAGCCTTGTTAACAGTAGAGTAGATGATGAGGGATTTGACATGCAAGCCTATTTGGAACAAAATCCAGAGAGAGAAGGAGAGAGAGATTGTGATGGTATGTAAGAGTTTGATGAGTACCAGGATGATTTGACAGGGCTGGATCTTCTGAAGTTATAAATGTAATGGTTATGAAATCAATCTTATGTACTTTTATGCTTGTATAGTCTACAGTGTGGTTTGTACAGGCAGAGCATTTGCATAAAGTATGGTCCACTTGACCAGTTATTCTGGCCAAGAGCTGCTGTTTGAGAATGAGAGTATGTAAAATAGTTAACACTACAATAAATGTCTTAAGTCGGTCCCTAAAAAAGCATGTGAGAAGTTTGTTAGAAATTCTGTTTGTCCAAAATTAATAAATGCAATTTATTTCACCATTGCAACTCAGAGTGAAATTTAAAGATTTGTTTGTGGACATTTTGTTTACTTGCTGCAAAGTCCCTCAAGCATCTTTCAAATACTTGATTTCTCTCACCTGAGGAACCAGCGATTAGGTCTACTGCATCAACCCAGTAGCTTGTAAATACAACCAGCCACCGTTTGTTTGTTTTTTGTTGACATTTAGGAGCAGGCAACTCTGAAACCAAACACTAATCTAAGAACAAAGTGGAATGTACAGGTATGCACAAAGATATCTTGTTCACTTGCTACAAAGTACTTCAAAGAAAACTCTTGAATCTCTTTCAGAGATTTGATACTATGAACCTCACACACTTTAGATATCCTGCCAGCTGCCCACGTCTCCCCAACCACTACCTCATATTTTTGGCACTTCCTTTTTTATAATTTTCAAAACTATGCACAAAATGACTAAAAACTTTTCCTCCATGGAATTTCAAGGTCATAGCTTGCTGTGCTCATAGCATCATAACATACTGTTTATCATCTAGGCAGGATCAACCAGATCTTTCCATTTTTGTTGTGCAATATGCATAGGCTGAGAATACTGCCCGTCTGATACACAAGTTTTCAATACATGCTATACCCTCTCTCTCTCTCTCTCTCTCTCTCTCTCTCTCTCTCTCTCTCTCTCTCTCTCTCTCCCTCTCTCCCTCTCTCCCTCACGCTCACCTCTTCCTCAAAATTCCCAGTTTGTCTCGCTAATTACACATTCAGAATTAATTATCAGAAATGTCCCTCTTGAGTGCTAATTGCTGAACCTGAGAGGCTGCGTGCAGCTCAGGACTTGTTCAGCATTTTTACCTGGCTGTAATTTAGCTTGGAGTGCTACTGTGTGTGTGTGTATGTGTGTGTGTGGAGGGAGAGAATTGCAGGAAGGATCTCTGCTAATCATATTGCAGGTTTTTGTTTGTTTGTTTGTTTGTTGTGTTTGTCTCTGATGATTTCAGTCCTTCATTTGTTGGTTTGTGTGTGTTTTGTGATCTCAGTAGACCAGCAGCCATAAATAAAGAGCATGGAGATTTATAAAGGAACCCTGTAAAATGATCAGTCGAGTGTGTGCTTTACTGCTTCTTAGTGAGTTGCAGGTGGATTGTGATTGGTTAAAAGTGACAGCAATAAAGATTTCAGGTTTTGTCCAGCAGAGGAGTGTAAACGCATATATCTACTCAAAAGTGAATTTTGTAGGCAAGAGCTTTAAAGCTAACACACATGGGCAAAACTGCAAATTAAAGATCAAAAAAATAACAAAAGTGGCAGTGTCTAGAGTTGGAGGAATGTCACAGTGGTTTCCATGACAACAGGACGCTGGGATGATGAAGCGCTGATCTTTCTCTCTCTCCCACCCATATCTGTGTCATCAATAAATTTAGTAGTGTTGTTCATAGTAATGTTGTTTTGTTAATAATTCATTGGAATTGTCTCCTGTCTGGCTACACAGTGTGCTCCACTTGTCTTTTACATATATGAAAAGTCAGAATAAAGCAGTAAGAGATTTATTTTCTTCTTCTGTTCTGGAAAAGAGACAGTGTGATCCCTGACAGAGTTGACATTTAAAGCCCACACGTACCGAGGCTGAAGGCACTCAAGTGATTTCACATTTCTTTGTCTCGTACTGTTGATCTTTCTCTGTCAGTAATGTGCTGTGTTTTGTAAGGAAGCATGAATTTCTGCAGCTGTAACATCACGTCAGTGGTGATTTCGAACTGCTCGGCCTTTCATACATCATGGAGAGCTCTGATGAGTAGCTACTTTCCTGCAGTAGCTCTCAAGTCACATCAATATTAGCGTTTAGCAAACATCACATAATAAGTTTGATTTTAATGACAACACAGGAGAACCAATGATGGCTGTTTTTACATGTAATCACTTGTGATTTTATTCATCTAATTTCAAACGTCCACTTTGAACTACATGTTTTAGCTCATAGTTCTTATTTAGTAATTTACCTTTGATGCTATTTGATTTTATTGTAGATGTAAAACTTCTTTTGTGTGACTCAGCCTGAGTTTCTTAGAACGCAAAGAGGCCGGCGTGTGTGTTATGAACTTGTGTGTGCGTGAGATGTGTTGACTAATCTCTCTATGAGAAGTGGCAGGTTAAACGAATAAATAAACAAAGGGCTTTATGTAAGAGAGACACTGAGCTTTGCAGTGAAGCTAATTCCTTCTGGCCGCATCCCAGAGGCTCTGCTGAGCTGCAGACTGGAGCACCTCGCGATTCTGCCACTCAGCGTTTTGATTAATACAACAAATTATACCAATTATACTCCACCGGGAATCTGCTCAAACCCAGCGAGCTGAGAGCGCAGCAAAGTTACGGTTTCAAACATCCAGTGGTGTCTCTTCAATCTCCTGGGAGCACGTGTTTGCTTAAGTGGTTGTTCTGATCAAGTCCGGTCATCCGAGATGGAATTAATTTTCGTTTTCATGCTCTAATTTGCACTGCGTGGCCACCCACCGCTGTAATAAATTCCAGTCAGTTTTGTTTAAGAGGAGTCTGCGCTTATTACGAACCCATGTAAACGAACAACTCTTAAATACTATCACTTCCCTTTATCTGAGGCAGAGTCTCTTCACTGAACAAAGACAAGTGGTACCGTCGATGTTCTTCATTACAGATGAACTGATCCATTGTGTGGCTTTTAAAAGCTACGACACACACCCGCACACAGTCTAGTCTGAGTGCCCACCAAAAGCCTAATTAAGTTTAATCAATGCTACTCTATGACTCGCGTGTGATTCACTTTAAATGTTCACCGCTGTCTGATTCATCTGAAGAGTATGCTCCCATTTTGGGCTTTACAAAACCACCATTGAAATTCTAATGCAATTACAGGAAGAGTGAATTCACAAATGGAGAAATCCGTTCACCCTCCTATTCTCTCTTCCTTTCTCGCACCTCCTTTCTGCTTCTTTCCTCCCCTCCGTGGCCCCAGAAACATCCTCGGCTTTCTCAATACTGTCTGTTCCTCTAATTCGGAGTCAATCTGGTTTCTGTTCATCTTTTACTTTTTGTTCTATTGATAATTTATGACATATTGTGTTCTATTCAAATCGACTTCTCGTCTCAAATGAATAAACATGTACGATATCTGTATCCACCAGCGAACTTTACAAAAGCAGTGTATTGAATAGGGCTTCCAACCCAAAAGAACCTCATCAGAAGTCTGAATGTGCATTTGGCGAGAAGCCTGATCATTCCACGCTTCTTTAATGGTGCCCGTGGAAGTCTTTGTGCTGTGGAGGAACGGAGATGTCAGATGGGAAATCTGAGGGGTTTGGGACATATACAGCAGGGGTTTGACTTTTTCCAGTGGAGATTTATTCTTGTGGAATTGGAAATCAAAGGCACATCATACAGCAGGAAAATTGCATTTTCATAAACAGATGTTTGCTATGAGTTACTGCTTTTAGATTCATATATTTACAGAAACGCAACATTTGGGCTTCAGTTTCATTCAAGTTTTCTTCCACATGATTGACAGCACATACAGGCTGGTTATCAACCTGTATTTCCTGACCAGCACAGGATATATATATGTGTCTGTTTGTATATTTGTGGTTCTGGTATTCACTACGTTATGACGACAAAATGTCCCCACAAGTATAGTAATACCAGTACATATGGACCTTGTGGGGCATTTTTTTAGGTCCCCATGAGGAAACAAGCTTATTAATCACACAGAATGATGTATTTTGAAAATCTAAAATAGCAGAAAGTTTTCTGTGAGGGTTGGGTTAGGGAGCAGGGTTAGTGCAGGGGGATAGAATATACAGTGTGTGCAGTATTAAAACCATTACGTCTATGGAATGTGTGTAAAGTAACAGAAATCATCCCTCAATGGAGTGTGTGTGTGTGTGTATATATATATATATATATATATATACACACACACACACACACACATATACTCCTTTGAGGGATGAGCTCTGCTGCTTTCTACCATTTACTCATTCATTCTCATCGTGTTTTCTTTCTCACTTTCTCTCTCTGTCTCATACTCTTGAGAAAAAGACTGTCTCAGATGAGAGGTAGAGCCACAATGTGTGTGCACATCTAGAAGTAGGACACAGGAATGGATGGCCTGTACTGTTAGCTGACCTACATTCAGACACAGACAGAATAGTTTGCCTATTCTGTGAGGCACATTACCTGCAGAACAAACACACACACACATACACACACACATTTACTTCTACATTTATGCTTCTGGTAGATACTTTTTTACCATTGACTTTATTGTGTTTGTGATGCCTTAAGAGCTATCAAAATAAACAAGCCATAATAATATAGTAAATATAAAAAGCAGTAACCAACACACTTCAAATCAAGAAAAATATGAAAGAAAGCCGAGGAATTTAGTCGCTGTACACATGCACACACACACATGAGGGAGAATGTGGAACACGCTGATTCAAACTGACAGGATGGAAAGCCAAGATGAACCGAAGTAATCATTAAATTTATAGGGAATTTGCAAGCAGGTGGCCCACACATACACACACAGATTTCCTGGAAGTGACAGGCATAAATAAAACCAGCATAGCAGCAAGACTTACCTTTTCTTCCCCCACCACCCCAGACACAAACACACAGCTGCGCATGCATAAAATACAGTCGTTTATTTCATTCAGGGGTCGGGCAACAGGAAGCAGAAAACATTACCCTCATTCCACCTGTTACCTTTGACCCCGCTGCACAGCAGGGGCTGTTTTGTAGGTCAACTGTGAAGTCTTTGGAATATGAATTGTTTTATAATCTATATAAATTAAACATCACACCAAAATTGACTACGTACTTTCTCAATTCACATTCCTGGTTGCATTGTGTATGACCCACCAGTGCAGGTTATTTTAAACAAATATATATGATAAATATTTATGCTGAAGCACGACTCAGAACAGGTGTCCATGTGGAGCAGCACAGTGATGCCTAGGGGTGTGTGTTTGTGTGTGTTGAACTAAAGCCTGTGGAAGGCGTTATTTATCTATGCTGTGATCTGAGCTGATACTGCAATCCTCTTTTAATGGCCTGGATTCACTGGAGGGTTTTCAGGTAAATAAACACCCAAGACTTTCCTTCCCTTTTTCTCCTTTAATTGGCTGTAGAGGCCACAGGTCTGTTGTTGAGGAACCGAAAGCGTGTTTAATGCTCAGTCTGCGAGGGGTTAGAGGAGCCCGTCGCACGAAATTCCTCAGAAAACTGCAGGGATTTATTCCAGCCTGACGCTTTGATTTGCGCTTTTGTTTTTATTAATGAAACAGTGGTTATATGCCAGAGTAACAGCACTGATAAATCATTTGTCTGTCTTTCGCGCCATAATTGGTCTCCTTCGACACAACGTTACGTCAGCGTTTTGTTCTGAATGAACCGTCTGTCGGCATGTTATTAATTCATATCTGCTGCAGTTTGCTGCTCCTCCTCTGAAGCTGTTCACTGTCTTTTTGTTTTGGGTTGTTTCCTTTTAGTGATGTTAAGTGACTGTGTTGTTAGATTGACAGAGCAGGTCATGGGATGTTATTTAGCAGGACATCAGTCTGATACACATGTAGGTCGCTGGCCTTCTGCTCCGCAGCTGACCAGTGCTGTGTGTTATTGGTGGAATTTTTACACATTTACCCGAGGTGCAACGCTGCACAACTACACTAACACTTTTCTTTTATAGAGTATACTTGTTTCTCCACTTGTATTTGTTTATATAAATGCATCATAATTATATAGAATAATTTAAAACGAGGAAAAACATATCTACAAGCCTTTATATCCTTTATAAGTGTTGCTTCTCAGGTAAATTTCTGTTTAAAGATTTTTACATTTCTGTACTGAAAGATGAAAGCTTATTTCTCCTGAAACAGAAGTCCATGTGTAACCATTATAACTTCACCTCCAGCTGTGGTCAGTGAGGTTTAAGTGCCTCTCATTGCTTCTGGGACCCAATGAGAGGCACATGACACGGCCCACCACGTTTCCAACCGGATGGTAATGATTTCTCCCTGTGTGGTGTAATCTGAAACCGTCCCACAGCGCTGCTCGTCCTGTGTGTAATGGATCTCCATACCTCAATGTTTATTAGATTTCTCTCCCTTCTGTCTGAGGCTTACACACCAGAGACTTTACTTACACTAACCTCCCATTAGCACTGTTAACTCTGTGTTTTGAGTGTGTTTTTACAGACTCCAATGTGCCTTGTATCTTAATAAGTTATATATGTTTCCGTAAATGTTCTTGGGGGTGGGGGGGGGGGGTGGGGGGGGGCTGTTTAGCATTTAGATCAATTTAAAAATCCCTGCATGAGAGAGAGAGAGAAAGATAGAATGTCAGTGTTTTAAAAATGAAGTCTGATAGTGTGTGAACTTTAGCTACCTCTGCTTTTCTCTCTTCCTCGTCTTATAAGCGCAAATTACGGGCTTCTGGAAGTTTCTGTCTGATGCGTTCTACTTTAAACATGTCTAAGCGCCGCTAGCGCAGTCTGCTTTTATGCAAAGATCACTTAATGTCGCATTGATTTAGCATTTTAATGGATTTAGCGCCGGGTGCCGAGGAGGAAACCTGGTAACCCGAGAGAGAAATGCGAACGTGGGCTGATTGCTCTGTGTGAGATGCATTTTAGTCGCAAAGATGCTGGGAAAACGACTGCTAACACCTCTTGCCACCTGCGCCAGCGGTCGCAGAGTGTCGGAGTCAAAGCAGATTGTCTGAGGTGAAGGGAAAGTTGCGAGAGAGAGAGAGAGAGAGAGAGAGAGAGAGAGGTGTTGATTGTACTCAGGGCTGCAGGGATGCTGTTGGTCTTAATAACAGTGGATGACTGGTGCTTTAGCCATCTGCTGCGCTGAAGAGGCCCTGGGGGGGCAAACGCAGCAGGAATGGTGGAGGTCAGACTGCAGGACCGAAGGGTCAAAAGCACTGAGGACAGAGCAAAACTGGTGTTCAGTTTCACTGCGAGCAGCATGTACATGCTCTAATGCAGATAGACATGCAATATAGTCTGTGTAGTCTCACAGAGCCAGACGTCTAAATAATACAAAATAAATTCATAAAACAATGGCAAATGAAATATACACACAATTGCTCAAATGAAATGAGCAATTATTTTTGCAGCATTCACTCAAAATGTACTAAAATATGAGACGGAAAATGTAAATTGTTAATTGAAAATGGAAAAAGACAAAACTACCTGTTCTGTTAACCACGTTACGAAATAAGTACCAATTATTTCAGACATTACTTGAAAACAAATCTGAACATGTAGTGTTTCTTAATGATATTTTAATAACCCACTGTTAAGTTCTTCAGACAAAACTGCACAGTGTACATCAGACAGGTCCATGTCTGGCCTGTGGTCTCTCATCAGAGGCTGAGAATAATGTCTGCATGTTTAAAACAGAACAACTAGAACAGATAACTCATATTTGTTTTCTCCTATACCAGGGTCAGTTTGCATAATCTTTAATATAAACAAAGACATCAGTCTCAGATGTTCTCCAGATCTTCTCACATCTGTCTGAGTGAACAGCACTGGGAGCCACCACACCAGGGAGTAGATAGAACGGCACACTTAGCTAAGATTAACATATGTTTCATCTCAAAAGTGTTGGCTCTTCAGTATATACAGGGACTTGGACGACTCTCTGTGCTGTGTGTGTGTGGGTTTGTGTTTGTTTTTGAGACTAAGTGTGTGAAAGTGAGTGGGTGTTTGTTAACTCAGAGGTCAGACTGTCCTGGAGCCAGAGACACAGTTGTCACAGCACTGCCCCCTACACACTGCTGGAGGGATTGCAGGATGGTTTAAATCCTGTTTGTCTGGATTTTGTGTGTGTTGTGGTCACTACATTACGTAAGTTCTCTAGAGAGCACAGGTGTGTGTGTGTGTTTCTCCTTCGAAAACCTGCAGTGACAAATGGCTCCTGATGGTTGATTTGTCGGGAGCCTTTCTTCTTAGTTTTAGAGCTCAAACCCCCCACCACCACCCTCCGGGCGACACACACACACACACACACAAAATCAGCTGCTCTCAATATTACCAAACAGACAGAAGCTGCTTCGTGCAAAGGCACAGAGGTCGAGGAGGTAGATAGAAGAATCGTTTTTGTTCAGACTAAAAACAATTTGCTATAACAAAGCGACTTGAAGTTGCTTAAATTTGGAGTGTAAATCAACATAATCAACAATTTGGGTTTTGAGAGTTTTGAGAAGTGAAGTGGCCAATAGGAGTGCAGGCAGTAGAGCTCATGTAACCCGCTTCTTTATACATTAATATAAAGACATACTCTAGGTCAGCCTCTATATGTAAATGACCTCTGTTATGATTGGCCAGTCTCTGCATGTAATATGAATAAACCACAGGTCCTGCAGAGGGAGTGTGTGTCTGTGTTGAATAGGTGTGTTTGTATATGTTGCATTATCTTTAATGGTCTTTTATCTCCTGGCGTCTCTGTAGTGTTTGGCATGCAGCTACAGTCTGCTGTGCTTGACCTCCGGCTCTGTGCTTTCATTCAGACGCCCAGCTGACCGCCAGAGAGAGAAAGGGGAGCCCTGCGTAGATCTTTAATCTTTCAAAAGGTTGAGATAAGAATTAGGGTCAGGAAAAACTTCAGCACTGCCTATGAAAAATGACTCCCGTAGTTTCCTCTAGTGCAAAGGGAGCGATTTGCAGTTTCCTATTGTATGTGCAAGAACTTCCAACATCTTAATTTGTCAATAAAAAAACAATCCCGTTGGATCATTTTAATGCTCAGAGGTGACTCTGGAGATAAGTGTTATTATTAATGTTTTAATTTAAGTCTCTACTTATTTCAGATGGTTCTAGAGAATGCGTATTTTATGAGAATTATCTGAGTTAATATTAAAATCTCTCTTTTGGTTTGACCTTTGACTACAGACTTTGGTACCTTGGCAAATCTGAGCACAGTTTGAGACATTACTGAGATCTCCATTTGTCCTTCATTTAATCTCATTGCTGTCTAGGAGAAACAGTTGAGATATTAACAAGCTTTTCATTTCAGATTTTCTTGTCCTCCTTCCCATGAGATCAGTCACTGTTTAATAGCAGTAAAACTCCTCAGTGGTGTGTGTAGAGTGTGGAAGAAGCACAAGGTCTTAAAGGTTCATCTATAATAACAGCTGAACTACACACATACACAAATGCCATTAGATCTCACTGAATCTGTTCCTTTCTTTTCTGTGAGTCTTTCGTCTCTATAACACACTGCTTTGTGAAAACGATCATAATTGTGTTTGTGTGTGTGTGTTGTGCGTGAAGGAGCATCCTGTCTTTATAAACAAACAGTGAGTAAAGTGTTTATTTTCCTCTCCTGATTGTTTTCTTTGTGTTCTCTCCGTTGGCCTCCTCTTAACACCCAGGAATAAAAAATCATTTTCCCTCGTGAGCTTCAGATTCAGCAGCAGTGAAAGCGTTTCTTTTTCTCTCATTATAATGCAAGCGCGGGCAGATCCTTGTTAAGCCGGTTATGCTTCTTATTTCATAAATATGAAAAAAGAAGACAAACCCACGGTCAGAGACAGATTCAGGGATCTCCGCTCCCGCATTTACATTAAAACGAGAGCTTGTTATACAGTGAAATTTCAATGAAGGGACCGCAGAATGCTTTTTAATGAAATTCAGATGTGCCTCTATGAATCTCATTAACTGTCTTTGTGCTTTCCTGCTGTCCGATTTCCCTCTCGTCCACCCCGTCACGAGAGCGATTTCATCAGTGCTCCGTTTTCAAAAAGACAATGTCCGTTCAGATCTGAGTTCTGCCGCCACAAACTCTTCTCGTTCTCTTCTGACAAAGGCCGAAATCTGCTGGATTTGGCTTCAAAAGCTACGCGACTCACTGTTTCTCTTTCTCTGTTTCTCTTTTCGCAGGCTTCGGCTTCGTAACATTTGAAAATGAAGACATTGTAGAGAAAGTCTGTGAAATTCATTTTCATGAAATCAATAATAAAATGGTAAGTGGTCTGCAGATTTGCCATATTTTTTTTCCAATTTCTCAAGGTGTTTGGAGGATTAATATTTTATTTCCCATTTAGCGAAGTCTTAACAGGATGTGGCTGTGAGTGTGTAACAGTGGAAAGAGTTGTGCAGTGTCCAGAAAGCGTGAAATTGTGTGTGTGTGTACAAATTATTGTATCAGTCAACAGGACAGTCAGAAATATTTCCCTGTCCTCAATTTATAAATTCCTGCATCAAGTTTTTGAAAAAGATTTAAAAGTTCTAAGACAGATACAGTATGCTTGAGCACTCCTGTATATTCCTTTTAATCAGAGTTATCCAATAACATATTTACTTGCCCCTTAAACATCACTTAAAAATCAAAGTGCTCAATTTACATATGTGAATAAGTTTTCATGTGGTAAGACTTGTTCTAATGGATGGAGGTTGAAAACTAAAGGAAAGGAAAGTGGCTGAATGTGCAGACAGCTGTTGGAGATGTTTGACACAGAGGATCTCCTGCAGGCTCTCGGTTTGGCTGGAGCCTCACTTCTGTCTGAGGATCTCTCTCACACTGATACATGAGTAACCAAGACTCCTAAGACAGCGGTCGGGCCCTTAGAGGGAAGGACTTGCTCAGTAGCACAGAACATCAGAGGCAGAAAACCGTCACAGACGGGTTGTTTCTGAGCCTAGCGACAGACAGCGTTTGGCTGCAGATTTGTGAGCACAGAGGTCATGCGATCGATTTCTCTTCATGGTGGTTTTATTGTTCATAGGGCAGCATGACCTCTCGTTTCTGTTCTGATCATCTCTCCTGCCATCCATTCGACAGCTGTCTCACAAACCGTGCCTTTATAAAAACAGCACAAAATCTTTGATATTAGGCAAATGGGATTGTTTGTTTCACTCTGGTCTGAAACTCTCTTTACCTCATCTTTTTTTACATTGTTTTCTTGGGCACTGAACTGCAGTCTGTTTGTGCTGTTTGTAAACCATACTTGAAGTTTTTCTGTTACATAACAGCCATATGAAGTATTCAAATGAACATCTAATCTTTCTCAAAAGCACTCACTGTAGCAGCCTGATATGCTGTAAACACGGTTTTGTTTCCCGGTGGGCTCTTTAAACCTGCACTGTGACTCAAAGCCATGAATGAAGAAAGGTGGCAGCCGATCAGATCGTAGATGGTCCATGAACAGGCAGTGGGTGTGTCATCTGAGACTGAGACTTAGGGGAAATTGATCCTAAATCTAACTTCTTTCTAAGCTTTTCTGTTTCGGATAAAACCGTGTTTCAGCAGGTCATATAAAACTGTAAATAGACTCATATGGGTTTAACATAAAGTCCTCAGAAATGTTTATTCTCTAACATGTTCTCAAATATGTCATTTATGATTTGTCAGTGGGAAATGATCTCTGCCGGAGGCGTGAATATTATCCTGCTACTCCGTTTTGTTCAGACAGCTGACCAATTACAATGCAGAGAGAAGCAGACTGAACTTGTCTGGTTCCTGAAGGAACTCTCACAGGCAGATGTGTCTCTGTTTGTCCTCACAATGGGATTTTGATCATCTTTATGAATATGTGATTTTGAGGGTACATGTGTGTGTGTTATACATTAGAATATATGCTCTGTTTCAAAAACTCAGTGAGCTGCCTACAGAGACAACATTTTAAGGCATCATAATGTGGCGTTGTAATTTTGCTGCCTCTTTATGTTACTTACAATTTGGCTAAAATTAAGAAAGCATCACATGTATCCTGGGTGAAAGCAAATTTTAAACAGGTTTTTTAAAAAGATTGTCACCCACACTAAAACATGCCATTCTTTCTTTCTTACTTTCTCAGTTTGTCAATTTAAACTTTAATGTTGATTTAATGATTGTTTTTCCATACATTTGCCAACTATATAAACCATATAAAATACAGCTTAAATAAGAACAGGCAGTAGTGACGTGTGGTTTTAAAAATGAAATTAGGTGCTAAAGTAAAGAAAAAGAAAGAAAATATGTATATATATTAAAATATGAATATAGAGGTGGATTTTTAACATTAAATTATGGGTTACAATGAGAAAGGTCTTGCTCTCTCTTTCTCTCCACCTCCCTCTCTCTTTCAAAAGCTAAAGAGTATGGATAAATGCATTAGACCAGTGAAAGCAGCAGTGTTTCTGTGTGTTTGTAAAGATGGTTGTAGCAATGAAATGGCCCGGTGTGTTCAGTCTGTAGGTTTTAAATAAGAACTGCTATAAGTCAAAGACTGCTTTCTATTTACAGCACACACTAAACAGCAGCAGTGTGTGTGTGTGTGTGTGTGTGTGTGTGTGTGTGTGTGTGTTTGTGTGTTTGTGTGTGTGTGTGTGTGTGTGTTTGTGTGTGTGGTGTGTGTGTGAGTGTGTGTGTGAGTGTGTGTGTGAGTGTGTGTGTGTGTGTGAGTGTGTGTGTGAGTGTGTGTGTGTGTGTGTGTGTGTGTGTGTGTGTGTGTGTGTGTGTGTGTGTGTGTGTGTGTGTGTGTGTGTGAGAGAGAGAGAGAGAGAGAGAGAGAGAGTGAGGAGATAATGGGTCATGATGTTATCTCTCCTGGATGATGTCTGGCTGGAGTGTTTGCCATCCAGAATTAGACCGGTTGAAACTGACATGCTGTAGAACAGTTTGTCCAAAACATTCCTCCTGCAACCATTAACACATCTGTATTCCTCTCTCTCTGAGAACATTGATGTGCTCCTCTGTAACTGTGAAAATTGCATATGTACCTGATTATACAATTTGTACAGTATAAAACCATTACATCTACAGAGTCCTTATAAACCACATACTGTATGCTAGTGTGTGTACCCTACTATGCCAAGCAATGGCTATGTGAGTCTCTGTAGGAGAGATCTGCTGTGTGTGTGTGTGTGTGTGTTCTGTGTATGTGCTGTGGAAGGCCAAGCTTCACACACACACACACACACACAGATGGACAGGCACTGGGCAAGTCGATCAACGCAGAGGGCAGACAGATTCAGCCAAGTGCAAATGCATTCTGTTTTACTGTTGATGCAATGTCAGCACACACACACATACCCACACACTCTCCTGTGAGCATGCAGATGTGCTTGGTAAATCAGATCCTCTGCTTGTCAGGAGAAGAGGTTTTCCTCGCCTGACCCTGTAATGTTCATATCACCAGAGAGTGTGTGCATCTGTGTGTTGGTTTGATGTTTCCTGCTTGTGTGTTTGTTTATTTCTCCCTTTTGCTCGAGACACGTTGTCTTTCCCTCATAACTCTCTAGAGGAATATTTCTGTCTCTCAGGCAGAGACTGCTGTCTGCTGTCCGCTCTCGTGCTCAACTCAGGAGGTTAAATGTCAATCAGAGCACGAGAACGAGGGAACAAGAGAAGAAAGCAGAGTGGAATCTGAAAGACAGACACACGCTGAATTTATTTAGCACTGTTAATTTAGTTCATTTTGCACTGTTGTTGTTTTTATCTAGAAAAACAATGCGCTGGAAATGAAAATATAAAGCTGTTTGTCATGCCAGTAAAATGGCTGAGGTCATTGGTTTATAGCAGTATCGTATCTGCTTGAGGATTAATTGTACTGGGGTGATGTATTTGGATAGCACAGACAAAATCAATGAAGTTGTTTCCTCAGTTATTGTTGTTAATGAATCATTCACGCTGGTCTTTAGTGCTGCCGGTGAAGAAACAAGCACATTCCATTGTTAATTAAAAATGAAGTAATCATAAGTGAAAGTGACATTTGTCAGATATAGTAACCCATACCCGAAAACCTTTTGATTACAAGCCTGACTCACTAACCAGTAGGCCACAACTGCATCCTGAAAAAATATGACATGGAAAGATTGTGTCATAGATTAGGAAGAATTTATCGAGGTGTCGATCACCACAACTGAAACGTGTGTTTAAGGAGACATGAATTTACACAATGTGAATGAACAGTTGAATCTTGCTCACCTGATTTCCTTCTTTATGTGAGAAACAAATCTAAATGTGTCAAACAATCTGAAATGAATGAGTTGTGGGCATATGATTTGTGTGTCAAGAAAAGGAGATGGATGGCGAATGTGGAACAAATGCAGGGACAAGGTGGAGGGCAATGTTTTAAATAGATAAAAAGATTATGAACGTTTTTTTTATTTCAGTGCAGTTATGATGAGGTGATATGTTCTGGGCTAATGCTTACAATTATTTACTCTGATTGGATTGAGTGAAAGATAAACGTTTTGTTTAAAATTCAATTATCTCTTTTTCTCTGTCTTTATCTCTCCCTGTCTCTTCCTTTCTCTCTCTCTCTCTCTCTCTCTCTCTCTCTCTCTCTCTCTCTCTCTATTCACAGGTAGAATGTAAGAAGGCCCAGCCGAAGGAAGTGATGTTTCCTCCAGGCACAAGGGGCAGGGCAAGAAGTCTTCCGTACACCATGGATGCCTTCATGCTGGGCATGGGCATGCTGAGTGAGTCTCACACCCACATGCAGAGGCGACCTCTGGGTGGGCCTTAAGATCTGACTGTCTGTTGATTCAGAGGCTAACATGTGTCGGTGAATGTGTGGGGTTAGTCCAGTGTGGGTGCTGTGGGATTCTTCAGACCTGACGAGCAGATAAATGTCTGTATTAATGGCTCAAATGAAGAGGAAAATTAAGCTAATGTTCAGTGCAGCCATCTGCCTGACCTCTGCACCCACTAATGGCAGCAGCCCTGAATGAGACGAGACAATCAGCTGCCGCCAACATCAACACACAGACGATATTTAACCGTATCATATATGATTAATATTATATAAGATATATTATACAGAGCATTATATAGTTAGAAGTGTCATTAAGCCTTCATGCCTATTTATTTACGGTTATAGAACTTAAAGAACTTTAAGAATTTCTTTCTTTCTCTCTTTCACCTGCTTGTTGTATCTCAGAAGATTTCACCCTGAAACAGTGAGAGTATTTCTGTGTGTGTGTTCTGTTCACCCTTTCCCTCATACTCAACTTTTAACAAGTCGTGCACTTTCTAGACATTCTCCTGGATTACTGCTGTGGAGGAGGGTGAAGAGAGGAGGAACTGAGGGGAAGAGAGATAGAGACAGAGGGAATGAAGCACTCATGTGAAAATATCAACTCTGGTCTTATCTAAATGAAACTCCACTGAACAGGACGACCAGACAGAACTTTGTGTAATTTGCATATGATAAAAGCAGCAGATCAGAGCTCATTATTTAAGGAACTGTACGTTTCTTATACGCCAAATCTCATTAAAGCCGCCACGTTCACACTTTTGTTTACCACGGCTAATCGTGTCATTTATCTTTATAGTGGGAGCCGCGTGTATGTTTGCTGAGATTAATACACATTTGAACTGGTGCTCGCTTCAGCTGCTGCAGAGGTATAATTGATTTTAAAGTGAATCTGAGCTGTTGAGGCATAAAATAGGTATATTAGCCTGAACATTAATAATGCAAATCAGAAGGACAGAGAGACAGCAGCCGCCAACGGCCCGGAAGACACAGAACTCTCTTTTTTTGAAAAATCTTTTTTTGATTTTGTCTCATTTCTCCTCATCTCATTATGTCTTATTTGGTCTCGTCTCATCTCATTCAGTCTCATCTTCTTTTGCTTGGTGTCTTCTCATTTAAGTAGGTCTCTTATCTCGTCTCATCTCATTTTGTCTCTTTATATTTTCTGTGTTTATGAGCACGCATCTCTTCTGGAAGAACCTTTTCAGCATTCACATATTCTCTGTGAAATCTGTCACGTGTCTTTATCACTGTCATCTGATATTGAGTGTCTTATGACATGTTCAGGAAATCATCGATGCACATATATAAGCTCTGCACAGAGGTGTGTGTAGAGCGTCTTCTGAAATCTCTGTGTCATGATTTATTGCTGAGCAACAGTGGTGTGCTTCACGCTCTTGTTGGGAAAAACAGCATTATATTAATACAGCAGTGTAAATTACAGAGAGAAAACATGAGAAAATAAGGCAGAGATTCCCTGACTGCCTCTTCATTTCAGCTGCTCAAACCTAGCCAACGTTCTGAGAATTTTCCCGATTTGCTAATAAAGCTCAGAAAGCTCATTTGTGTTGTTTCTGTGTGTAGGTTATCCAAACATTGTGGCAACATACGGTCGTGGATATGCAGGATTTTCTCCGAGCTACAGCTACCAGTTTCCAGGTGAGTGTTTATACTGTTTTGTCATCTGTCCATCATCCACAGTTCATCAAAGTTGTGATGTCTACATTTACATTTATGCATTTGGCAGATACTTTTATCCAAAGCGACTTACAGTGCATTTAACCTATACATTTTATCAGTATGTATAGTGATCGACCTTTGCGCTGCTAACACAATGCTCTACCCACAATGCATGTAGCTGCATGACCTGGAGGGATTAGTAAACTGTGGAAGCACCTAAAGAGTTTTATGAAGAGTTTTATAAAGAGTTTTTTTAGTTTGCATGTATTGCGTGTGTGTCGAAACGAAGACAGTCCTGTGTTCTTCAATCACGTGTCATTTTTTTGTGATTTCATTGTGAAGTATTTAGTTTTGGCTAAATACTTTAAAGTATTTATTGGCTGTCAGTATGTGCATGTGCACAAACTCTAATGGCAAGAATGCAAAATGTTGCACCTTTGTTTAGTTTTGTGTGTGAGTGTTAGAGGCGTGAAGGCGAGTCTTTCTCTGCAGCTGTTGGCAGATATTAGTGTTGATATTAGTGGCCTGCCGACGGCCACCTGCCTGCTGATATCACGAGCAGTGCTGATAAGACATGATGGGGAAAATCTGACAGCAGCACATATACACCTGGAATGGTTTTTTTCTGTGTGTGTGTGTGTTTTGATACACACTAGTATTTCCTCGTTGTTTTTTGATTGTACATTCATTTATGAATTAATACATGGAGAGCAACAAGCAGTACACACACTGACAAACCCACTGTGTAGAAACACTGAACGTAATAAACCTCCACAAGAGACAAGGAGCACTGTGTGAGTCTGATTAGATTTAATGTCCTCTACTTTATTATTCTGTTGTCTTAGTAGTCTGTTTTAATCGAAGTGTGTGTGTGTGTGTGTGTGTGGAATGTGAGACACATTTTTTTCTTAGTCACACAGATGATCTATCTAGTTAATATTCAGTTATATATTATATAGTTATTTATCTCAATGCTTCAGAAATGATGTGTTGTACTATACTTGACAAGGCCGATTCATTCTGATTCATTAAGACACACACACACTGGCAGCCACACATTCACTCACACAAATACAATAAGACTCTCAAACATGTGAGCTGTCTGGTGTGAGTAGTATGTCTGTGTGTGTGTGTGTGATGGGAGCTGCACTGATTTGGGGTCAGACTCAAATACTTGCTCAACAGCACAACAGTAAGACACACATACACACACACATAAATCCTAAAGTCAGTAATTCTCTTTCACACATACTTGAAGTCAATGAGAGTCCTTCTGAGGGTATGAATGGAGCCAGTGAGAAAACCTGGTGGTGTCTCTCTCTCCCATTCTCTCTTCTGTCATTATGGAAATCAGCCATCTGGAAGGAGAGTTTTGAAGAGCCGCTGTGGCTCTGCTGTTTTATGCTCTTCATCTTCTCTTATTTCACCTGTGTGTTACATTCCGAGTCTAGCTTTGGTATCTCTTTATGCCCATACACATAATGGTGACTCCCTCAAAAAAACACACACGCTGACAGATCTAATATCTAATATCATTCTTAAACTATTCATTGTGTTTCACTGGTGCTGTCTTTTTACAAGTTGCTGGTGTATTTATCACAAAAATGATTTTATTTCTGTTAAATTTGAAGTCACACTTGTGATTTAAACAGAAGCATACACTATCACTAAGGTCAGTCCACTGAAAATTGATTTCTCTTTGGAAAAATGAATAGGGTTTAACTTCAGGAACCCCACTGTACTCTAGTCAGAACTGTAACAGGTTATATAAAAACAAGCACCTGGGGCTCTGAGTGCAGGTGACTTTTCTCAGGCCTCTCTTGCTCTCTCTTATCTTGAAAAATCTTCAGATGTTCTTATGTACCTCACAGACCTTAAAACCCAGCTAAGCTGTACAAGCAGTCAACATCATCCAGTTTCTTCCAAGCTGTCTTGAGATTTTGGCTTTTCCTTAATGCCTAAAGATGTTTCCTAAGTGTTTGCTGAAGGCTATTAAAACGCATAACAAATTAGAAGTGTTTACATGGGTTTTAATGAGGTGAACAGGCTAATTAATGCTAAGTGCTTCTGGCTAACAAGACAGGCTGCTCGTTAAGGGGGCGGAGCCATTCCTGCTGACACCTTGAGCTCCTAAAGTCCATATGTCACCAAATAGAACTCAAGAGGACAGTGATAATAAGCATTCTAGATTAATCTCTCTTGATAGTTTTGCCACTCTACTTTGAAGAAAAGTGACTACTATTTTTTCCTAGTAGATGGTTTACATTTACATCTATGCATTTGGAAGATGCTTTTATCCAAAGCGACTTACCGTATGTTCACGTTTTACATTTTATCAGTGTTAACCAGTGGGAATCACAACCATTGTGCTGCTAACAAATGCTCTACCCTTTGAGCTACCAGAGCACTTTTGTATATTTTTGTGTATTGTATATGATTTGTATATGATCATTCTTTCAATTTAATTTAAACCATGTATTATGATACAATTCTTATGTTATAATGCAGTCCTGTGTATACATTTCACAACTGGCCTATGAACAAAAATGTTTTTTTACATTTGTCACCTTTTGAGACATTTTTCATTCATTTTTCATGATATTTCACAACAAAAATTCTCATCTTGTTTTGTTTTTATGCAAATGTTTCCTGTCATGGAGAGCAGTTTTAACTAAACTTTACACACATCTGACATGTTCACCTATGGATGGCCGGAGAGGTCGTAAGAAACCATCAACCTGAACAGACTTCTATTAGAAACAGACCAAGCGCTTTGGCTCTTTTGGAGAATGATTTATTTTTGACAACAAAGTTCGGTCCGCTTGATCACTCTCTGACACATCAGGGTCCATTCTGGGGAAGGACACGGTGAGATGGTTTTGTTTTACGATTTGATGAGTGCTAGGAAACGGGTGTCGCCTCTGTGACATCTGCTTCAGAATACAGCCTCATCTCTCCGTCATACACAAACCAATGTGTGATTCACCCTACATCCACATATGTGTCCAAAACCGAACTCTTGCTCTAGATTTTAGCGCTGAGTTTCTCTGATGAGATCATACTCGTGTTTGGGTTCCTCCAGGCGTATAATCATCTCTCATTATAGTGCAGATGATGGTGACGTTTGAGGGTTTTGTGATGTACCGGGATCTTTCTGGAGATCTCGACTCCCGCCTTCATCGTTAAGTTTAATGGTGTATGAAAGGGCTAAAAAAAGATTGAGCCCTTTAATCTGCCTGGACGAAATGACTTTTTGTCCCCTAATCAAACGGCAGAAGACTCTTACGATGAAGGTCCTACATGGCAAATGGTTTCATTTTGGGTAAAACCTTTCACCTATGAAGAGTGATAGTTTGATTCAGACACACCTGTGCACAAAATTGTATGTATGACAACACTCTTTGAGTGTGGCTTTATATTATTGCGTTAAATAAAGTAGGAATTAGGAATTAAATAAATCTGTATGTGTGTGCTCGTATATAGACACCACCTGTGCCAGAAGCTGCCAAAATCCATCTTTGATATCACAAGGAAAGCTTTCATAAAACTACAAAAGACAGGCTGTTTTTAGATGGACACTAACAACTGGTGACTCACTCCACAGATGAAGAGCTGCGGTTTTATTATCACAGCTTTCATTTTTCCCATTGTTTTGTTTTCCTTTTCAGAGTGGGCAATGAAAGAAAGATAAAGGAACAGATTTTGTCAATTCACAGCTTCCTGTTGCCTGATAGGAGTCATGAGATGTATTTATAGACTCAATTCAGCAGCTGTTTCCTAAAGCTGTGGAGCTGTGTCATTTAGGTGGTGTACCATCCACCTAAATGAGGCCACAACTAAATATGTTATTTGAATATAGAATGTGGGTGCTTGCCCGGTTTTGCTGTGGGGTTGCTAAGGTTTCAGGGCATTTGTAGGGGGTTCTGGATGGTGTCTAAATTTCTCTGGTCCTTAGATAAAGTGCAATGATCTCTTAGAAAAGTAATAGCAGACTTTTCATGTGGTTGTGAGGGGTGTCAGTCTGCTGTCTGTGTCATTGCAACCCTCACTGTTGCATCACAGAAGAACAGATGGATATCAAAAATGAAAGTAGGAGGACAAGCATAAGATTTTTGTTATTGTTTTGTTATAGTTAAGTCAAGTTGTTCGTTTGTCATTTACATAGTTTTTCACAAGGGTTCACTGACAATTTCCATAGTGTTGATGAACTCAATCTCAAAACCCTGACGGTTCAGAAGAGTTGATGTAATTAGGTGAATGTATAGTAGAAATAAAGTAAAGAATGTAATTTTCTAGGTGTAAACAGAGCAATATAGAAGCATAAGGAGCTCTGAGGTACAACAGAATTGAAGATAATGCCATAAATTATGTGTTTCATTGTCATGTCAAAGAGTGATAGAATAATATTCACCTGCACAGAAATTCTGAACTGGAAGAAAGCTCATAATGCAGTGAGAGGACCTCCATTCTGGAAATGGAAATTTCCATCCATTCTGTGTCCTTAGATCTGTTAGAAAGTGTAAACCCGTCATCTCCAGCTCTTGATGCTCCTCAGGCCTCAAGTTGGATTGATCATTTCTCCTCCCCCTGTCCTGGTTCCTCTTCCGCTCTTTCTTTTATCACTCAGCAGAGCATCTCTGAATCCTTCTGTGTTCCCTCAGAGTCCATGTGTGCGGTTTTACGTTGCCCTGGGGGCTCTGAAGGCAGCAATGGGGAGAGAGTGTGTCCTTGTGCCCTCTCAGCAGGGTTCCTCCACCCCATCAGCTCAGCCGCTGGAGCAGATTCAAATAACGCCATAAAACTGAACGCTAAATATTGGCGTTATCTCCCCTGTAATGAAAAGCCCATGAAATTGATTTAATGCTGCAGCGCCTCTCTCCAGCAGCCTCTCACGAGCGGAAACACAAAACAATGAGCCTCAGAGATCTAATAATTATCCCACCTAATCCTCCAAAGTTAATCTCTCACAAGAACTTTGCTCCAGTGCTAACTTTGAGGCTGGAAGAGGCCGCTGGGGGATGGAAGATACTGTGTGGAGAAAATGGAGGGAAAAAATGGAAGTAGGAATAACGTGAAGCACTGAAGGACACTTCTGCTCGGCAACAGTAAGCAGCGCCAGAGAGAGGCAGGGGTGCGTGACGACATTAGCATTAGCATTAGCATACTGATTTGTGTTTTGTGAAGGGATTAATGAACTGAGGAAAGAAACAGGAAATGGCATGCGTAATTTAAACCAGAGAGACCACAGAGGTTTGAGATTAACTAACCCTCCTTCATCTAGACCTGTTTACTCTTGTTTAACTCCTCCACAGTGACAGATTTACTACAACTGGTGCTCTGTGCCTCGCTGGTTGGAAGGTTTGAATTTAGTAAACACATTCTTATCCAAAGTAACTTACAGTTTTTCTTCAAGGAATGTTCAAGTTGTTGGTTGTACAGGAAGTATATTGTTTCATATACCAGTAGTGATTTTATTCCTCATGTTTTGTTTGGGCGAGAACTGTTTTATCATATGAGCCTTCTCATGTAGTTCTGAAAAAGATAAACCGGGTTAAATACAAACCAGGGTCAATCAACAGCAAATGTTGCATCATTTTGATTACCACAAAAACAGGGCCAGGCGAAAAAACACGTAGTAAAGCCACATTATTTAAATAATATATATTAACATGAGGGTAGTGTGATTGAACTGCTTACTGACTGTGTAAAGTTGAACCCAATCTTGCTGCGTCTTCACCTGCGACTCCAGGTGCTTAACAACATCTGTTGAGTGTTGCCTGTTGGTTATAAATACCTGAAACAACTCAATTAATACCTGTACAGCTTTTTGTGGAAAAAACAGGATGTATTGTACATGCTTGTAACATAATTTTTATTTTCCTTGGGTTACTTTCCTTTTTCATGAGTAATTCAATGAGTAATTGCAATTATTTTCTGTGCTAATCAACATTATTCAGGAATTGCTGTTGACTGACCTTGACTTTATTTAACCCTGTTTATATTTTTCAGAACTACATGTGGAGGTCACCAAAATAATAACATGAGAAATAAAATCACTGTTGGTGTTCATGTTTTTGTGACAAGTGTTTCGCTGTATAATTGTAAATATGGCAGAGAATAGCTTAGTAGAAAAGTAATTTGTTGGTAGAAGAAGAATAATTTAATAAATAATTATTTAATAATAATAATAAATTAAAATAATGATAATGACCATTTTTATGGCCAAGTATTTTTGGCTGGTAATTTGTTTTGATCTTGTTACCTAGCAACTCATTTTTGTTTCGTTATCAGCAAAGCTGTTTTATGGTGGTCAAATTGGCACTTGAGGTTTGTGATGAACGTCGTTTTGAAGGCCTCTAGACCTCCTTTCAGTTCTTCAGTGCTCTGATGAGCAGCTGTCAGACGCAGATACACGCCTTCATTAAAGTGCCGGCACTGTAATTACGTTTGTTATGGAATAATAGAGCCATAGTTACACTGGCCTGGTGGATTTCTTTAATTGGCTTTTACAATGATGATGATTATGTTTGATTATATCGTTTGAACAATGTTAACTTACCGCTGTCATTAAATATGTAGATTCTTCTGCTGCCTCAGTTTACCACGGACAAATTGCATGCCATTCAACAATGTCATTCAATCGAGTTTGCATTTGTCTTTTGCGTAGTTGTTCGCTATTTAGTTGCGTGGGAATCATTTACTCCCAACTGATGAATTTTCATAAACAAGAAGCACATTAGGATAAGCAGGTTGGGAGGGGCAGTCCTTGCTTCTCTCGCAATTGAGAGCGCACAAAAAGTTCAGTGTGTTCTCTCTCTCTGTCTATCTAACTCTCTCTGTCTCTTTCTCTCCCACACACACACTCATTACTACCTGCCATTATGGACCTTAAAGAGATCCACATGTCCTCTGATGGATCTCAGTGAGATAATAGGCACTCAGTTACAAGCAATTAATCCCACAATCCTCTGCTCTCAGCTCTTCTGTAGAGAATCACCCAGCTGCCCCCCCTTAACAGGCCGTTGTCATTGGCCGGTCAACCAGACCTGATCTCTTCACAGTATATGTCCACCATACAAATGATCACACTGATATATTGGCCTCTTATGTGTCTCCATCAGCTCTCTAACATGAGGGTGGACAGCCGCTGTCACCACGTGTGTTAAATCATATCTCCTCTTGTGCCGCTCAGGCAAACAAGCACATTTGTCCTCCCGGTGGAGTGACAGATTTTATAAATACCCATAATTCTGTGCAGTCTGCCTCACATTTAGAGAGCTTCAGTACTGTGAAAGGCTTTTGGCATGTCGCAGCCATCTGAAGTGAGTGTGACTGAACTTTAGTCTGTAGACACTTCACAGTCTGTGTGAGAAACAAACAACATCACACAGAAACAAGCTGGCCGTCCCTCCATGAGCAACGTGTTCCTGTACTGTGTTTAATTATGATGTTGAGAAAGAAATAAAGGGAGAGAGAGTATATCAGTGTCCTGTAGGCCTGTTAGCATATAAACACATCTTGTCAGCTACTCTAAACGATTTTATTCAAGTAATTATATTTGAGTTCTTTTGATTTATATGTAATTATGTGAATGGTGATGTAGCTTGTCCCCTGTGTGTGTTGCTTTAGTCTGCAGTCATTCCCTGCAGCTGTGCTACACTTGTGTAAATTTGGCTGAGATGGAGAGCTGCAGTAAATCATCTTTCTCTCTCGTCAGGTTTTCCAGCGACGGCATACGGACCTGTGGCAGCGGCAGTGGCAGCAGCACGAGGCTCAGGTAGGGCAACCTGGGGAAGATGCGGCTACATGGTAAACCTACAGAACGCAGGCCCAGGTAAACAGACTTTACCGCCTGTGTTCTGAGAAGCCACTGCCCTCCTCCGCCGACCACGTCAAACACACACTCATACACACACAGCTTCTCTAGTCTTATTCTGTCTGGAAGTGACTACATTCTTCACAGTGTTTACTCGCCAAGCTCACTAACCAGTCATTCCATGTGTTCACTCATCATCATTCAGTTCAAAACTCTCTGCTCTGATTGGCTACATTTGTAGCCAATGGCTGTTCAGTTGTCAGCAGCCTGTACCTGGGCAAATGCCCTGTCTACTGTGTTTGTTTGTTTTTCTGAAACAGGCTATGGTTACATGTTAGTTTATGTACATAAATACTACTGATCTAACATTTAGTGCAAAATTTCATAGTTAGTATCAAAACTATGAAATAACACTAATGAGCTATAGAAATGATGGATTTATTTTATAAACTTATGACTGGTAATGTACACAGGGTCACATTCTCTTTGTATATGTTTTTACTTCTCTCATTGGTGCTGGTGCTTGAGCAGTGCATTGTGGGAAATAAACATCAATATGGGCACTAGAGCACCACTAAATATTCCAATAAATTTTAAACTTGAAAACTCACTATTTTTCTTTGAAGTTGAATGCGGATTTAAAGTTGAAGTGAGATTGCACTTATAAGATGTTTGTTTTGGTGATTTGCTTTCATGAATAGTCTAAATCTGAATTTGTCCTGCTGTGCCCTTTCACTGCGCTTTTCTGTGTTGTAGAGAGTTTCAGTGATGCTTAGAGATATTGGTGGAATTCTCGCTGGGCCTGACAGAGAGACGGGAGAGAGTGTTGTCTCCACAGGGGCCTCCTCCACGGGAGGCTCGGAGCCTTCTGGAGGCCCATCTCTCAGGTGCACAAACCTGGTAGCTGGTGTGTCCAACTGATGTACCTCCTCCTCTTCCGCTTTGCTTAGACATCTCCCTCTGGATCTCTATGTCCTTTTCAGGGAGTTGGTCTCTCAGAGGAGGATCATGGGATACTTCTTGTTCTTCAAGAGGATCGGATCGATCCACCCATGATCATTAAGGCAGGAAAGGTTTCATGCCTCTCTCTCTTTAGGTTCCCCTCACCAAATTCAACTTGTTCCTTGCCGTTTTCATCTCTCCTTCATCCCCCTATCTCTACTATTTCTGTGTCTCGTTCGGCCATTGTCTCTTCTGTCTCAGGTGAGTTGGTAGTTGTCATAAGGCACAAATAGATCAGTGAAAAGTGATGAGTTTGCTCAGCAGATGAACTACAGTGGAGGCACTTTCCGGTACCCTGGTGTATTGTGGAAGTCTACAGTGCTGAAGGTTCAACATTACTGTGCTGTTTTCTTAAATAATCCATCCTGTGTCAGGATTTTCTTAATGGTTATCGGTTGCTGCATTTAACCCTAGTGTCGTATGAAATTTGCTGGTCTTCTGTTTTTCGTAGAACTTTGGTACTGCAGAATATTGAATCGGGTCAGGTCCTTTCTCTATTACAACTAGAAGCAGGGTAGCAATACAGTATGCTTTCAGGAAGTGATGCTTTTTCTGAACCTCATTGGCCAGCTCTTTTCATGCAGATTCATTTGTTGGATTTGAGGTAGCAGATGAGACCAGTGCTGTTGCGTTCTGCTGTGCTGCGGTGGGCCGTCTGCCTGCCTGCCCAGGCATGAAGATACTCCTGTTTGGCAGAATACCTCACATTATCTGAGATCATTATCCATTTCATCCCAACAAGCTCTGTGAGCCCGGAAAAGCGTCTCTGCAGAGCTCTGTTTTGGCTCCTGTATAAGAGGTGATATTAAACTGGCTCTGCGGCCCCGTTGGCTCCGGCCCCCCACTGCCTACGTTCCCACTGCATGTGATTAAAATCCCTCCAGGCCTCCAGCAAAGTAAGATAAAAATGCTACTAAAAGAGCAGTTTAGTAGCACCTAAATCTAAGGACCTAAATCTAAGTGCATTTTTACACTAAAGCTTTTATTATAGATTATAGAAGACTATATTATAGATTCTTATAGATTATATTATAGATTCTTATAGATGACTCCCAACTTTTATAAAGAAGGCGATCATAAAAAAAAGCCTCAGAATCAGTGTCAGATCTCACCTTTTAAAAACAAGAGACAGCCCACAGAGGCTCTTGTGTGCATCTACATATCACAACACTCTGTCAAAAACATTGCAACTGAGCCGTCACTAATTTAGATCTTCCGTCCTGAATTCCCGAGCACAGAGACCTGAGCGTGTGCCACAAAATGCCCGAATAAATCGTGTTAAAATTCATTAGCAAAGCCTTTCTGAGCACCAAAATGACAAGACATTAAATATGTATTATTTATTAAATGTCGGCACTTACCGAAAAAGAGGTCTAGTGATGTTAATTAGCCAGCCACTCGGTCAGAAAGGACTGTTTTAAATGCAAAGTGAAAGCTAACTCCAGGCGTAGCTTTTTTTCCCCATTTTAAATTGACTTAGGTGGAAATGGAGAGGCTAATTACCGCTGCTCTGAAATTCAAAGCTAATTTGAGGGCCAATATGATGGACTTACTGACATCTGCCATGAAGTGGCTCATTCTGATGGCCACCAGGGATTTAAGTGGGAGTGTGGGTTTGATGAACACACTTTTTCGATGATGCGCTTTCAACCAGCTTGGCTGTGCAAGTGAAAAGGTAGACACTGGTTTGTTTTTTTGTGATTGTGATCGAAGACTCCTAGATAGTTTGAGACGTGTGTGTTTTCGCTTTGGAGAGAGAGAGACTGTTTGAGATCAGTTCTGTCATCCGCTAAAGTAGTAAAACGACAAGAGCCATTATCCACCCAGAGAAAGCTGTGCTGATGACGGCACGCATCAGGACAGCGAAGACTCTTGTTAGGACTTTGTATGAACCCTGCTGCCCCCCATCCTCTCTGTGCTGGGAGTGTGAAAGAGGGGTGAGAGGGGTAATTATCGCCAGAAATGAGGCTCGGCGAACGTTTCGCACTACTGGGCCCGCTGATCCGGTCGTCACGGCAACGCCAACCCACTCATTTGTTTTGCAGATGAGTAATTACATCCAATTAGACTACTGAGAGCAAGAAAAAAGAGAAACAAATGGAAGAAGGGGTCTTTTGTTTCGCGCTGATAGCTGGAATGTTAATAATTGGGCTAAAGATATGATCAACAGTAATACTGTAACCAGGAGCTGAGCTGAAGTCTTCTTTCGCACTGCACTCATTCCCATTTCTCATATCTCATTTTCTTCTGAGCTGGGCTAAATGAACAGGCATGCGTGCACGTTTTTTAGTTTCTATGGTATTTACTTATTTAGCAGTCAGATATTGACACCATTCCAACATCATTTAACTGCAAGGGCCCATCAGGCCTCAGACTGTCTGTGATGCAGTCCGTGAGGTGATGTGATGTAGAGGTTAGTTTAAATCAATCAATTTTAATCTGCCTCTTAAATCGGTTATTTATTTACATGAAAACCATAAGGCTGTCTTACCAAGGCTTATAACTAATAATATTTTACAACCTAATATACGTTGTTAAAACTGCAGTGACGCTTCTGCTTTCAGTTTTAGGTGGTAAGAATGTTTCCATCATTTTCTGTTAACATTATGTTACAAAATGTTATTTTAAAAAAGTTCTGGGATTGTTAAAAATGCTTTACTAATGTTACTGCAAGAATGGTTTTGATAACTTTGAGAAAACTTTGAAAGAGTTTTTAGAGAATGTTAGCCAATGTTCTGACAACATTCTGAGAACCTTTTAGCTGGGTAGATGCTTCTAATTCTCCTTATTCTCAGATTGCATTCAACTAAGAAATTGCAAGTTTTCCAGCTTCAGTATGCTGCCAGCAACATCATAAAATGCGCCGAGCTCTGGTGATGTGCTGGAGTATTGTGCTACTGGTGAAACGCTACAGCAGATGTCTGTACATCTGAAACACAGTATTTGATTGGTGTTCATTAGTGAGCTGCTAATTTGTACACACGTTGTAGCACGTTAACTAAACGCATTTCTGTGGCAGACACCCACCCCATCACCCACCCCCAAGGAGACACTCATCAAGAAAACGTGTTGTTTTAGAAAGATCAGAGGAAAGCTATTTCTCCAACTTTGATGTCAGAAAAGCGTTGCCGATCCTTCTCTGTTTCTCACCTTTGCTCAAGTGAAAGTAAATCATTTGTATGCTCAAAAAAGAATATGAGCAGGGGAAGATAATCAGGCTACTGCTCGCTCCCAGATGGCTGCTTCTGCTGTCTTGCCATCCGACTGGAGAGCTCTTTTCAGCCTCATTTTATTCATATCCTTTTACACTGATGGCACTATCATTAGAGGCAATCTACCTGAACAATAAAGGTAATTTTCCTTGTCTTTATTAGATAAGACCTTCCCGACTGAGCGCCTCGTGCAGCTGAGGGCTAATTGTCCGTGTCAGCATAAACAAAGCAGCTGTGTACATCCGTTGTGCTTGTGCATGTTGGCTTTGTGTACCATCTCTCCCAGTATCCTGTAATCGGCAGTATTAGGCAGATGGAACAGGAAGCTGCCATTGTGGCATCCTGGCACTCTTCAACTCGCGGAATGTGTGTGGCGAGGTTCCGTGAAGGCGGCGCGGGAGGGGCGCATGTGTCCGCCAACCCGCGCCCTGCTCGGCATTTAACAAATGGAGGCTCTTTCTTGGAGGTCGACTGTTGTTTGTTGTTAAAGATCTAATTAGAGAGTGCAGTAGACACGGCGGAAGCTTGTGTAATTACCGGGAAGCACAAAAAACACTTTGAAATTCAAGGGCGACTGGCGATTAGAATGCACATGGAAAAATGGATTAGGAAGAGATGACGGTGTCTGGCCTTTGTTTCGCTGTTGTCTTCTTGTTTCTTGGCTCTAAATGGAGACCTGAAAGTTGAGATTGAGCGTGAAAGTCAGTTTAGTCCTGAAGAACAGAGCAGTGTCCCAGGCTGTAAGAACATTTCCCAAATGTTTCCATTAGTAACAAAAACCTTTAAATATTTTGAACATTCTAACATCCAGTTTTTTTAAAATGTAGTATTAACATTAGTGCTTGGTTATAAGAACGTTATTCAAACATTTTTTAATTCTGTAACGTTTTAAAATGTTCCAATAACTTAAGAATAACTTTTTGATATATATAATACATAACGCTACAACACTTTTTTGATAACTTTGAGAGAACTTTAGAGTATGGTTTGGTCATTTCAATATGGTTTGTTTTTATTTTTAAGTAAGAAAGTTTTAAATAAAGTTTGAAAGGTTTAAATAGTTAAACATGGATTTCATTTAGCACATTTGACCATGTAAAATCCATTCTTTTTTCCATTCTCATTTATTATCACAAAATCAATGCAAAAAGCAGCTTAAAACATCTACACATTCCATCTAGGTCTGTTTCAGCATTATGTATTAAGCAATAAGCATTATGTGTCTGTTTTAGGACATCTTCACTGAATTGCATGTGCAAAGGCCCACAATGCTCTAGTTTTGACAGGGATGTAAATGGAATCGTTATAGTAGCACTTTTCTTTGATTCATTGAGTCACAAATTACAGTAAGCTGGCAATATTGGAGCTGTGCCATTGCTCAGGTGCTTGAGCCTAATTTGACAGGCGGGCATTTTGCCCACAAATAGTGGACAGTGAGGGAAAGTTGCCGTGCGGGTGACAGAGAAACTACTCAGAGCTTCAGGTTACTCTTGGCAGGTGTTGAGGGTGTATTCAGAGCTGTGATGTTCAGCAAGGCTCCAGGCTGCTCCCGCAGGTCCCAGGCCCCGATGAAAAGCAAACATTCAGCAGGGGAGATGCCAGATGAAAAGCCTGTGCGCTGATCTTGGCTTTCTTTGATTGTATCATCTCTTTTTTCAAAAGGGGCAATGAAGACTTTCAATGCCCTGTATATAGCAAACCCGCACGCCCGATTCTAAAGATGAGCTATAAATGTGAGAGTAGCTGCAGCCGTCAGATAATGTTTTTGGAGGTGTTCGTAATCTCCCATCCTGTTGATATTGAATGTGTTTATTTGTGTGCATGTTGACCATCATCTCTCATTTATTTTAATCTTTATAGCCAGTAAACATCAAAGACTTTGTTGTACCAAATGCAGAATGTGACCTGACTGGAACAGGCTTTATTTGTCACCCTAAATTGTTGAATTACTTAGGGTAGCAGTAGCAATAGCAAGCTAGTTTTGAAAGCATAAGATCCCACCCTCCAGAGTGCTCTCTGAAGCCACACCTCCTCCAACACACATGAACACATACATAGTTTTTACAGACAAGTAGACCATCCTATCATTGCATTCAGACCAAATTGTATGGGCCTGTGCCTTTCACAGAAGATATATATTTATATAAACAGATTTAGACCTCTTAGTGATTGCAATCAAGATTTAAACCACTCACCCTTGTGTCTCACCTCACACTACATGTCTGTTTTCACTCATGGCTTCCTCTCGAACCTTTCTCTCAAGAATCTGTTTGGTTGTGTGGGTTTCATGTCGGGTAACCACTAACAAAGGACATGTAAACTGTCTGGTCCAATCATCGGTGTGTATGTGGGCATCATTCAGTTTGTCTCCTGTCACTCAAACCAACATATCATACAAACACCCTTCCCCACAATGATGGAGTCCCGCCTCCTCTACGTATCTCCCAGGATTCCCTGATTACGGCTTTTACTCTGGGCCCGGTGATCAGCGGGGGGCTCCCTGCTCCTTTGCCGACTATGCCACCCTGGGGCCCCATACAGGTCAGATGCTGCAAAGCGAGCACATCACCTCCACCTGCAACTCGCCCTCCCAGCACCACCCAAGCCCGGACCACTTTAAGAGCTCAGGTGTGTATGGAGCATTTTGTACTAGAATCTAAATTAACACTTAATTTCCAATTCGTTCATTCTGAATCATTGGGAAATATGATTCCTTTCCTTTCTCGAAACAAAAAAAATTCAATTTCCATACCAATGTATCCCAGCATTGGGTTACCCTGCATGATGTGCGCCAAGCTACTGTACTTCCTTTGATTTTCAAGGGAAAATTTCCTTGCATGTTTGTTCAGCTCCACCTAAAGTCAATCTCAGCATATGTGAATCACTCGAATCTGTTTGCATGATGTTATCCTTCTAGCTAACCAAAGTGGAATATTGATTTTCACACACAGCAAATGCAAGATACAGACTGCAGAACACAGTCTAGTCCCTGTATTAACAGATTTACACGTGCATGTTTCATATAATTCTTGATTTTGCATGTGGATTTTAAGAATAGTGAAGATGTTTTGTACATTGGGTTGACAGTAATTTCAGTCTCTCAGTTCCATGCAGTAAATAGAGCCTTCACTGAAAAAAAATGGATTTAATAGCCTACAGTCACGGTCTGAATATGTGGAGCAACTGATGGGAGTCAAGCGTCATTGTCTTATCCTGCCCTCTCACTGAAGTCATTGCGGTGCTCATCTCTGCTATGGTTCGAATCACTGTGATGATACGGCTTGAGTTAGGCCAGGTGTTTTTTTTTCAAGGGATTTTTGAGATTTGCATACTTCTGTCCTACTTTTCTCACCTCATTTCATTAGTTCTCCGCTCTACACCAGTGATCTCTAGAAAACATGCCTGAAGTCTACTGAAAAATCTAAATCGCCCCTGTTTGCTTTCTTCATACGAGGCCCTGTACATATTGTGAATGATTCATATATGCACATTATTAACTTCATAGTCATTCATCAAAATGTAATATCTCCTAAGCAACTTTCATTTTTAGACTGATGTCTTCTCTTGCTTATTTTTCACTTCCTCCCAGGATCCAGCAGCCATTTAGACACTTTTCATAACCCAATCGATTCCCAGTGAATAAAATCGAGTCGCACACTAATTTCTCTTCATGTTGAATATCCTGCTTCTCTCAGAAATATGCCACATTGCAGCAGTAAACATTTGCAAACACTATGACTTCAACATCTCTAAAACACATTTAGCAGTGGACATTGATTCTTTAGATTTTGTTGTGCAGTAGTCTGAGGTCTGTCTGTCTGTGATTTTATAAGATCAAGCATTGATTTGCTACAGGTTTTGTTGTTATTAGCTTTCCACTTTCCAGCGACTTCTTTGTCTGATGGTTTTTGACAACAAAAAAACAAACAACCAAAAAATCTTTTATATTTTGTTTGCTTTGAAAGCAGAAACTCATCTGCCCTCTTACTGCAATATACGACCCTAATATTGCTTTTAGTGTAGCTATAAAACGTTTAGAGAAAACATTCTATTAAATACAGGCAGAACTTGGTATGAGGATCCAAATTTCCCCGTACATTTGTTGTCATGGCAACTTGGACACAGTCAGTATATTGTGAGTCTTTCAGGGCTTGGCATTGGTAATATGGCTGCGTGGCTTTGTTTTGTGTGTATGTACCCAATAAAATAAAGAGGACTTCTACATCTCTGTCCCAGCAAAACACTTTGTTATCCCACCAACGGAAGCGAAAGGTGACATCGATTAAAACAAGCGCTGGGAGCCCAAGCAGGACAGATGAGTCACCTGCGTCTTAAAAACATGCTGCGTAATTACAGGCCGGCGGGTTTAATTAGCATGGATGCTGCTTAGCTACCAGTCAAAGCCAATAAATGTAAGTCATGTTTAGCTATTAAAGCTAATAGCAGTAACGGTTTAGCCCCAGGGTTTAATCTGAAGAGTGACAGGACAGCACTTACCTCACAGAATCCAGCAATTATATGAACTAAAGATTACAGTACAAACATGAAATGCTTGTGAAAGCACGGTAAAGCCGTAGGATTCAGATAAGACACGCACGGGCCAATTGAAGAGGGACGGAGAGAAAATTAATGCTGTCTGTTCCTACTAATTTGACACTGTATATAACTTAAATGAAAACAGTAATAAATGGCAGTATTTAGCTAAGTATTTTATTACAAAAAACAACAGAACGTGCACAGTGATTGTAGACTATTGAATAACTCAGACGAATCATTTAACAGGTGACATTTGAACACAGTTTATCATACTGATTGTGTGTGTACATTAGAATACTTTACCTGTGTGACCTACAGTGTGTCTGTGAGCTTTCTGTAATCTAACCAGTTATGACTGTCAGTGAAGGTTTTAGTTAAAAAAGGCACATATACATACATATATATATATATATATAGTATCTGATGCAGGGCTCAAGTCATGACACATCTGATGCATCACACATGCATCTGCTGGTTTATATATCTGTGGTGACTTTTAGAGGTCTGATTTCCCCAGCTGCGTTCTGTCACTAAAAACACATGAAATGAGCAGCCATGAGGGAAGCCAGACCTTTCCATGCATGCTTACAATCTCTAGACTGTAAATCTCTCCACACTGTTTGCTTAGCACAGCAGGAGACCTTAGATTTCTCCCTGCTCTGTCCTTCCATCAGACCTGTTTAATGCACAGCATGTGGCCGTATGTTTTTCTGTATGCACAATGCAGCATTCGAGAATATGATGGGTAACAGATTTTTAATTTCTTTCTCACGTGAGAAACTACTAACCACAAGATGTGTTTCTGCATTTACAAGCAGCTAGAGTGCAACCCAATTCCTGCAGGTGTCGCAACACATTTTCAATACATTTTGAGAAGCATTGCAACAAAGACATCTATTTTATACTTGCTAGACCAACAGTTAAGAAACAGATACAAGAATGCATTGTGTTTAAAGAAGAATGTTATTACGCATTCCCATTGTTGCATTTTTGTTTTTTAAGTTGGTGTAATTAGTATTGATAGTGAAAATACTTCAGTGCTGACATTGTGTGCCCATTGTCACATTTTCTTCCCATGATTCTCTGCAGTCTGTCTCTTGAAACCTTAATGGCCAAAAGTTGATTGGTCAGAAATGTGTGTGCATCCTGTACAGGTGCTAATCCTCCTCGGCCTGGAGGTTTCCCCGGTGCCAACAGTCCTGGACCCGTAGCGGACCTGTACGGCCCCAGCAGTCAGGACTCAGCTATGGGAAATTACATCAGTGCTGCCAGCCCCCAGCCGGGATCCGGGTTCAACCACAGTATTGCTGTAAGTAACACCCTCTCACTCCTGTTCTCCCTTATCTAAATCAACTCGTGTAAACAAATGCTCAGAAGAGACATTTACCTTAAAGTTTAATTATATTCACCATCCAACCAAGAAGTCGGATTCTGATTGGCTGTTTAGTGTGTGTGTGTTTTTTACATCACACGCCTGATTGTCAGCGCATCAGTTTAGAACTGAAGTTTTGATAATGAACACCAGAGGAATTAGTTCTGTTCTGCGTGTTCAGAAACACTCAGTGAGTCACGAGCCTCCGTCAGACTGACAGTTCACTTGTCACTGATGTTTTGTTTGGGGAATAAAAGCATCACAAACAGTTTAGAGCAAGCGAAAAAGCTTTCGCGGTTGGAAATGAGCGAATTGTCAAAATCAGATGTCCCTGTAACTAGCAGATGCTCTTGACACCATCTCCGAACAAAAGCCCTGCGCTGCACAAAAGTTGCTGTAATTGGCTTTTGGTGGAGAGCTCGCGGGTTCTGTCTGCAGATGTCACGGACATCAGGTTGCCGCTCTGTGTCAGCACGGATCTCAGTTTGAAGAAGAAAGCGTTTATAATGAGATGCCAAATTGAAATTAAATTATTCAGTCGTTCTCACAAATAAATCTCTTAGGCAACACAGGCACAGATTTTGATTTATGTGTGTGTGTGTGTGTGTTTGCAGCAGATTCTTCCTGTTTTTGTTAGTGGCTTGTTTTATCTTTTGTATGTTAAGGATTATTATACTGCAGGTAATGTTGGTGATTCATGGGTTGGTAGATATTTAGTGGTTAAAGAGAAGGGTAACCATAAACTAAAAATGATGTCATTGTTTACTTACACTTCTGCGTTTACAAACCAAAATTATTTTTTATATTAAACACAAAGCGGCAATTTTGCAGAATGAGAAACACGATGAATGTACACAGTGAGCAGGGGCTGCCAGGCTCTAAAAATATCAGAACAGTATCATAACTATAGCTCATATGAACAGTATTTCCTCTCAGACGATAACTGAGCAGAATGAAATATAAGCTGCTATTCACTAAAAATCTTGTGCTCTGGCGTAGCATTTAAATCATACCCAGATAACAATTTTAGGTTGCAAGAATTCAAACGTTAAAAATGTTATTTTGACAGTTCTAGGTCAATACATCTAGTTTTGTAGCTATTGTAAAAACATTACATAAAATGTTACATAAACATTTGGTTATAAATGTTATTAAAACTTTTAAGTTTGTAACATTTTTAAAACGTTACACTAATAATTAGAATAAAGTTTTTGATATATATGAAATATAACAAAATGTTCTTCTAACGTTACTGCATTTTTGATAACCTAGAAAGAACTTTTACAAAACATTAGCCAATGTTCTAAGAACGTTTCCTGTTAGTTGGGTATTTGCGCTTTGAATATTTGCACTTGTGTCAAGACTTGATCAGACCCCCCCAAACCATGACAAAACATTTAACTCTTTCAAATGTAGACAATCTCTGATTCTCTCTCTGATTCGTTATTCTCTCACTGCTGTTAATTTAGCGTAAAGACACAAAGCAATTCAATGATGGCAGGAATATTAACTGCCGGTTAAAAAGTGAAGTGAGCTCAACTTGATCTTTTCTACATCACTGCTGCTTCCTGGCATCCAAATAAAACCTGTCACTGCGTGAATTCATAACTTTATTCACCAGCATTAGCGGTTCTGAGCGAGTGCCATTTTGTGCTGTGTGATTAATTCTAAATTTAGCACGAGTTCGTTCAGCTGGGCTGATAGATGTGTGTGTGAGTTCTTGACGTCTCGGTGCAGAACATTAACACAGGAAATGACGCAGAACTAAAATGCTCGTCTCCATTTATTTTGCCTGACACGTGTCACTAGTTCAGCTCCCACTGGAACCTCCACCCTCACTCTTTTTCACACTCAGACTTGTCACGTAGTATCAACATACGTCTAATATGAAATATACCCACAATTCTTGATTGAGGAAACATGGAAGAAAAGATAATATAAACTTTCCTTCCTGTCCTCTAACATGCTGGGTGAGAGGCTGACTTTGATTTATTGGTATGGATTGGACAGATCCGCTCCTGCCATGCACACAATAGGCCGATGACAGATCCGATAAGCGCCTGTGTCTCTCAGAAAAGCTTGTTGACAGTTTGCCGCTTTGCCCTCTAAATCAGCCATGTGGGTTTGTGAGCTCACAAACACCATCAGGCAATGAGCAGGATTTATTTATTCAGCACTGATCAGCTTCACGGAAGATGGATCAGGCCACTGTCCCTTCTGCTTTATTTTGTTTTACTTTCTGAAGTTGCTTGACCGCATGAATTATGGTCGTATCAGTTTATTACGGGTATACCATACATGCTACTGTACTGATGTTTGGCCATATGGAGCCTAAAGGGACAAAATCTTTTTGGACTCTAGGATGATAACTAGATAGTACACATCCAGTCTTGCCTAGACTACACAGTTTCCATCCTTAACCAGACATGGCTGGTTAGTGCTGTTTAAACTGGTGGGCTGCATGATCTTACCGGTGAAGATGATTGGACAGTAACTGCCAATGAAAACATGGAGATTTAAAAAATGAATAATACTAGTGGAAATTGATTTTTTTTTAGTTAAGATTAGCTCTAAAATATTACACGTGTTGTCTAGAGAAACTGCTTTTATTGGATTATGTCTATGAATTCCTCTTTAAACCACTTACCAGTATGCAGCCTGCCAGGATCATACCAGCACTTCAGTTACCTAATGCTGGAAAGTAGCTTCCAAAACACACATCTGCCTGCCAACAGTCATTGTGTTCAGTGTCTGTTTTCACAATCTCTCCCAATGATGTCAGAACCCTGATTTCACTGGCACTTTTATCAGTATCAGTTTTATTAGTATCATTCATGAGCTTCGTGATTTCCTAAGCGAATAATGGCTGTCAGACTGATCATAAAGTGTGAATTATTCTGTTATTGTCATCTGTGAATAGAATCAATGTGTTCATACTGTTGGACAGATTCTGTTCATCAAATGAACACTGAGTTTGATGTTATCTGTGTGTTTACAGGGCCCGTTGATTGCAACAGCATTTACAAATGGATATCACTGAAAGCTAACCGTAGATGTGGCATCATGTCATTGGAGGTAGCGTTTCTTTCACTGAATCTGTTTTTAAAGGTTTCGTTCACACTCATTCTCTTAAAGCTTGTTTCAAATAAACTGTCTGTGCTGTTCCATACATCATCTCATTAAGGAATGAATTTGATTCAGCAAAGTATTTGATTCATTTGAAGGCGTTCACGAAAGTTTGTGGTTTCTAACATGCTTCACCTCCGCTCTGATTCACCAGAGGTCATCTGCAGGCTCTCAGACAACGGCCGGAGTCTCTTATTGGTTCATGTACAGTTGATGTCATAAGACTTCAAGCACTACAGGTTGTGATTGGTGAAAGGACGTGGGGGGTGGAACCAAATAAAGGGGAGAAGAATAACATCTCAGCTGCTGTACCCATAATCCCGCCCTCGTGTCTCTGCAGGACTCCTCCCCATTTCTGTCTTTTTTATTTCTGTCAGCTTTTTAAAAATAATTTTGCCTTTTAGTTGAGAAATGTACTTAGACGAGCAAAGAAATTCTGTTTAGCAGCAGTTCTGAGTCTTTTACAAGTCATTTGGAGTTTTATTTTCCTTGTTTTTAGTTTGTAAGTCTTGCCAGAATTCTCTTTTGTTTTAATGCTGTCGTTGTTTTGTGCACACACACAGACAGACCCCGCTCAATGAAGACACCGCGCCGCTCATCAGATTTTAAAAGAAAGCGACTTCATCTTAGTAGCTGTTTTTAATTCTTGTGAAGTCTCATTGTTGATCATAATGACCTATTTTTGGGCAATACAGAGAGAGAGGACTCCGATATTTTTATGGTCCTTTTTTATATCTATATCTCTATCTATATCTGTGTTGTTGTTGTCATTTAGAAAGAAAAAAGTATACCGTATACCATTTTTTTCAAATAAAAATATTGTGGTTTCAAATATAAGAGACAGAAATGTAACTGTAAATATATTTCACTGCATATATCCAGTTCAGGCATATTTTTCTGTGTCCAAAATATTCTTCAGGGTGCCAGTATGAAGAAAGTATGAAGACAATATGGTGGAAAACAACTCCGGTAACATTATGATTAATGTAATTACTGTAAACACTTAATCTGAATCATTTTACAGGTGTAATACCAGCATATTACCATACATGACTACAGAACCCACTGACAGTGGGCTTTAGATTATACGAGCTGTATCTCTTATCATTTGCCGTGGAGTTTGACAGAGAGCAAAACTCCCGTCCAAAGCACACTGTGTAGTGATCAACAAAAGGACTCGACATTTTCTGCACATTCTGACACTTTTATACTCCTGAGGAAAAAACGTACTATGTTGTCTGTTGTTGTTAATGTTTAATGTGTAACGGGGGAAATTCCTCTTGATTTTGGAACCTATCGTGGACTATGTGAACAGAGCAGTTTATTGCATCTTTTGGCTGAAGAAAGCAACCATTTCTATGAGTCATACCTCAGACCTGTGAGATTTAATTTATTCAGAGACGAAACACACAGAGTACAGAGAAAGCTTTGCACTGTGTACTAAAGAACAACGTTTTTCTCTTAGCACACTCTAGCTGTCACGAGTGACCTTACGGAAATTTGATGTATGAAAAATTGTGAATGTTGCTTTTATTTTTCTGCCTCTGGCGTCCAGAATGCAGGTTGAGAAAAGCCAAACAAAAAGCAATCTGTTACTGGTGTGCTCAGATTTCATTTTGAGGATATAGCCAACGTTTTATCTGAAATATTGACGTATTTTAATATACAGACAAAAAATGTTGACACGGAACCTGAGCTGCTGTTACGATTTCCTTTTTGTTTAATTGCTGGTTTAGGATAAGAAGCGTATATAAAAGAGTTTTTAATGTTAATTATATGTATATTCTGATGTAAATGTGTCTTTTTTCCTGCTGCGGATGTAAACTCTTTTGTTTGATGAATTCTGTTTTATTGGTGGTCAGAGGCACGCGGTAAACACTGGAGCCTCCTAAAGATACACAGATCCGGTCACGTAATATTTAAACGAACAGAACGGAATGAGGGACAAAAACTATTGTAATGTTCAAATGTAAAAAAATGTCAAACAAAACATTAAAAAAGGAAACAAAAGATGTTTGTTCACTGATTTTGGTCGTTCAGTTTATTTTTGGGGCAGTTGGTGATAGAGACAATAATAAATACAGTTGGCCTGTACCAGCGCTGGGAAAGACACAGCTACAAACTACTCATGAAAGCTAGCTTAACAACGGTCAGTCTTTCCTCGGGGGTGGCTACTCTACAAGCCTCTAACAAAAAGTAAAGTTTTAACAGAGCGTTTCAATTCATTTCAGAAGTACTAGCATTCGTTCATTTATTCTAGGCATGTGCAGAAATGTACAATACTGTTACAGTGTGCTGTTCTCTACTGTTCTGTGGCGATCTTTTTAAGCTCTGTTTTATGTGTAATAGTGTCAGAAATACTGGTCTGTCAATTTAGCAGATAACAGTCCCTGTAGACCAGCATCCTATTTTAACCCAGATGATCGTTGTGCCTGAGCTGATGTGCAGCCCAGTGCTGCTTCATTATGGCAATAAACTCCCAAATGTTTCTAATTAAACATATTAGGCACTCAACACTGCGTTATATTGTGAATATAGTCACAGCTAAAGATTGTTGGGCACGATGTTCCTAAAATAATGTACAATGTACATAATTTTCATACAAATTTGTGTACCTAATATTGTTAAGTAAATTCATTGTTCTTTAGAAGACCCTGACAAGAATAACAAAGTGCTGCCGGTGATATCACAGTAACTAGGTTCCTGTCAGTTTTAACTATATCCTGGATTTGATTTTCTGAGTTGTATTACATTTTTGCAGATGTATAAAAGGTATTACATCAATTATGAAACTAGAATGCTGTATTGGCCTGATCAGCATCTATTGTATATTACACACAACAAAACAGGAACTCTTAAAAACATTCAGAGCTGATCATGTTGCACTTTTTCTATTGTGTCCATGAGGTTTAGTAACTATTACATGGAAGTTTTAATTGAATGACCACATTTCAGTTCAATTCACATTTATTTGTAAAGCGCCTTTCACGATATGAAGTTTATTTAACAAAGTTCGGGAGGAGCACGGTCATGTAATCCAACCAATCACAGTGCAGGGGTGTGTATATATAGCCGTCTCTCACCTCCATCAAATGACAGTCTTGCAGTATTTCTCCTCCACCCCATCGCCTCACTCTTGGCTGATATCTATCTCAGTCAAGGATGGGGGGAGTGCTCTGGGTTCAGGCCAAATTCTGAGGCCGGAGCCCTCCCCCCGGACAGCACAGCAAATCTGCATCTATGATAATTTTCGATTACGTTAGTGTGAACTCGTGAAACATATCGTTTTAAAGCTACTTCACAGAAAATGAAAGTTGTCATACAGGTGTTTTCCTTCAGAGATTTTAGCAGTAAAATGCTCAGAAACGCTGAACTAAAGCTCTCTCTGTGATGAACCTGTCAGTCTTTCATTACTGTACATCTAAACACACAGTCCCACTCTGCAGGATCCGTCCCTGTCTGCATTTATTACAAGCTCTGCACTCAGTATTGATCTTGTTTCTTGCTGTAGCACATAAAAGATCACATAACAAAAACACATTGAAAATCTATGATTTTTTTCCCCCATTTAAAAAACATAATTGGAAATAATTGGACCTCACTGTATGACATATTGCCTCAATGTAAATTCCTGTTATATACAGTAGATCCTTTAGGTCCACAGAGAGAAAGACTGTTTGTTCTTTTTTGTTTGGCTGCAGTTGATGTCTTATCAGCCATGATTATATGACAGTGTGATGCTTATAGACCTGATATTTACTTTGTTACTGCGTCTCAATTGTAAAGTTTGTTTTCGCCTAGTTTATTTGAGCTTACTGTAAAATAAGAATAGCAAATGGAAGTAAAAAGGAGTTGTCACATCCCAAATGTGAAAATGACTGTATAGTGACATATTTGTATTGTCAACAGATGGGGGAAAGTGATAACAGTGAAACTAATGCTTCTGAAACATTCATACAGTAGGTGTATTGCCTTTCTGCACACCAAAACAAGCACATTTTATTGAACAGCGAGATTCTATTCACACACCGTAAAATTCACGGTTACAAGTGAAGTGTTTTTCTGTGTATGTGTGTGCTGATATGACTATGGGGACAAAAATGGCCTTGCAATTTCGTAAATCCTGACATTTGCTACAGTGTGACTGTTTATAATTCAAATGGCGTAATAATCATAATGAAGTGTGAAGTTTTAATGAAAATGTGAGGTGAGGTTGAAGGAAAAGAAAATATAATTAGTTCAGCATAAAAACCATTAAGTCAATGGAAAGTCTTTAAAATGACCAGCGTACCAACATTGATGTTGCAAGCACCAATTTACTGTGTCTTTAAATTAACATTAAATAAATATTTAAGCATTAAATAATTTAGAAAATTAAAATATTTCTATAAAGGAGTCCATGCATATAATACAAAACAGATAAAAAGGAAAACCCTCTGATAGCAATACTGGTCGTACAGCAGCATCCGTCAAAGGCCAGTCAGTGACTCTCCAGAGGGTTTGGTTGGTAAATCTGTCTGAACATTTTGAGATGGGTGGAGATGAGTGGCCCTGCATTTCAGACCTGTAACTATATTTGGTCTCGTCTGTCTCATCAACTCTGACTCATAAAGTGGATGTCACAGAGCCTGTCCAGCTGTCTCCACTCACCAGATAACCCTGTCTCAACCACCTCACCCTTCTCCAGCAGACCGCTGCCAGTATCAGCAGGTCCTCCATCCACTATAGATGTCAGTTTTGCTTTCTGCTAAAATGTGCCTCAAAAACCTCACGACAGTTTTAGGCCAGCAATTTTAGGACAGCAATTTCATGCCAGTTGTTTCAAGGTAATTTCAGGACAGCATGAGTACAGACCATCAAAACTTACACTTGAGTGACACAAACATGGTGTTAATAAATTTAGCCACTCAGTCACAGTTACTGTAGGTAACCCAGAGTTTTATTCCCGTACAACAGAAGATCAAAACCCCATGTTCTTCACAAGACTGAATTCTAAAAATGAACGTCTGCAGTCAATCTGATTTCATTCTGATTTTAACCGTTTGTGCAGCACATTTCTGTGTTAATTCTTTGTTATCTGTCACAATATACTATAATGCATCTTTGCAATGAGGCTGTTATTGAAGAACAGGGCAGCGCAAAGCACGCAATATCTGACCCCTTGAAATCTGCAGTTATGTTTGTTCTGTGACATTTGCTCAAGGTTTTACAGACAGAATGAATACGGCCAAACCCAAACACAAACTTTTTTCTCATTTGGCTCATTTTGGCTTTCATGGGGTCTGTAATAACATTTTCTACCTCATGAATTTTGGTGAATATGAAATGAATATCTTCATAAATGGATATTAAAGCTTTAGCTGTGCTTAGCCGCCAGAGTATAATAGAAATTCACATTTTGCTTAAGCCGAACAATAACTCTCGTCAAATAGTCCGCCGAGGTATAAAACCTAATTCCACACATAACTTTATTAGCTTCAGAAATATTCCCTCTGATCAATAGATAAAAATACATGGTTCTCATATATACTCTGTCAAACCAGCCTTATTAAAGTTTTATCTTTTTAGCTTTACCAAAATAGCTGAACAGTATTAAGTACAGATGTGGCACCATCACGCCTATAGAATTATTCATTTAGGCGAGCTGACAGATCAAATATATGATTCTGTCAGAGATAAAGATTATTCATCCTGCTGTATCTCTCCATTACTGTACTCTGTAATAATATAATTCAAAGCGCACAGGGAGTTAATGAGATTTAATCTCAAATATGAGAAAACAAATAGCCTCCCTTCATTAGAAGCTAAATATTGTTTTGGTGTTGTGCGTACTGATGTTTATCGATCTAGTTTCTCTTTAAACAATAGCCGGTTATTTTTATTATACCCAGTCAGCAAAAAAAGTTTATCTCACACTCATTGTTTGTGTTTGTGAGATGCTAAAACACTCTACAGAGATTTAAAACAATGTTCATAACTTGAATTTAATGACTTCCTATTCCCATAATGTAATTTATGGTAATATAATGGCCATATGATGCATACTGTGAGAAACTATTTCACATGCATTAACTTCTGTGATTTGAGTCAATAGAATCTTCTATAATACAAATTCAGTTGTTAACATATTATTCTCAGGGCAGATACAGTACAAGTCATCTTTCTGTGCCAGCCCTAAACCCACCTAACAGGGAACAGAATGTTGGCTAATGTTCTCTGTAAGTTCTCTCAAAGTTTTCTCAGTTATTATAAAATGTTCTTTCAGTAACTGTTACAAACCCAGATGTTGTCAAGGGGTAAGGGCCATAACATTAAAATGCTGATTATTAAAAGATGCACGGCGGCAACACAAGCAAGTCGCTCTTACGTGCGCTCAAGTGGGGATTTATTTACAGTGCACCAGTGAAAGTAACAAAGAGGAAAGCTCAACTATGTACAATATTTACAAAATTTGTACAGTAAGGGGAATAGAGACACGAGTGGTGCCAAATCAAAGAAACAATTAGTAGAATTCTTTTAACGTTATATATGAAATATCAAAAACGTTATATTAGGTTGTTAGTGTAACATTTTAAAAACATTACAGAATTTTAAAAGGTTTAAATATCATTCTTTTATTTAAGCAATAATATTAATATAATTTTTTCAAAATTAAATGATTGTTTTTGTTACTAAATGGCAACATTAGGGAAACTTTCTTACAACCTAAAATGGGAAAATGTCTCACTCTCTCCTCTTTCAACCCCCCTGGAAACTCACAGCGAGATAGTCTCCACAGGCCCACCGTGCTGAGATTTGCATATCCAGGTGTCATACAGTAAGTGTATCATGAGACTTGTTCTGTCACGGCTCGGTGTCTCTCGATGGGTCTCATGGTCCTGTGGTGACTGCACTCATATAAACTCCCAGAACACATGTGCAGCAGGGCCGTCTGCAGTTCTGTCAACGTCAAGCTGCGACAGCCCACCATCTTTAAAACGCTGCAGGGTCGTGTCCGATTCTGCATGAATATTCATGATGCGTTTTACAGTTGGATCAGCTGCGGCTGTGGCGTTACGAGTGTTTCCTGCGGTTCAGGTACGTGGGAGGCGAGCAGACCTCGTGGCAACTTGGCTCTCATTAACAGTAATTAAGCGTCAGTCTGAAGCGCAGGCTTAATTAACGATATGCTTGGTGAGGGTCGGTGCGTCAGCTCTGTTTAGAAAACATTAAGGTAAATAAGCAGACAGAGTGCACGCAGAGACGCTTCGCAAACATACTCTACAAAAGTACTCGAAAGCAGCCGGGAGGCCTGCTGTACAGTCTGTGCTTACATGGACTGTGTTTCAGGCTTTACAAATGAACATACATGGTGCTTACACTGCACAAAACCAAAGAAAAAATGTTTGAAATGTAAAAAAATAGTTTACGAAACAGTACACATTATGCAACGATCAACATAGAAATAGCAGAATATGTCATTGTCACATGATCTCACTATGTTGCATGTGTAGTTCAGCAAGTGCCATCCACATATCGTAAAAAGTATTGTATTATATTAGAAATAATATTATTGCAAAAAATAAAAACAACTGTCAGTCAAAATAAAAAAATCGAGAAGAACAACTCAGATGCAGTTGGCAGGCAGAACATACCTAAAGATGAGATCACTTGCCTCCTGGTGCAGGCAGAGGTGTGTTCGAGTAGATGAGCTATGAGGGGGGGCGTCTCACAGTGGGCTAATTGACGTGACATATTGACAGACACTCTCCCGTGTCTGGGGACCCGGCGCCTGCACACGCTTCCAGCTCTCTAATAATCACTGATTAAAAAGCAGTTAAGGGCCTGTGAAGACCAAAATGTGCATTAACCAAACGACCTTCTGGGAGAGAAAAACAGCCGTGCCAGCAGAGAAAAGTGACGTGCTCCCCAAAAAACCAGCCAGCCTTCCTGTTATCAAGAACTCTGATAAAGAAGCGACTGAAGCCTCTTTTAAAGATTTGTTTCTAAAATGTGTTCGTTAATATCCTGTTTTTGCCGTTCCCAGATTCATATTATCTTTATTGAACTGATGCGGGTTTGTTTACGAGTTGCTTAAGACCCTCGGTGCGAGCGTATCATTTTCGGCTCGGTAGCCCTGCCGTGCTGCCAAATGTCTAAAATAACCTCTGAGTTCTGGCTGATCTAATATAATTACATTGTCGCAGATCATCCTTGACCCCATTCCAGTGAAATAATGAAGGTCTCATAGCTGTTTCATTTGAAAAAGTTATGTGCTCTCGAAAGCTTTTACGGTCACTGGAGCACAAGTTCTGTCAGATTCCTTAATAAAATGACTTGTTTACGAATGGTAAAATAAATAAATATGAAAATAAATGAACACTTTTATCACAGTAAATCAGTCTTTCAATACACTTTCACGTTTTCATCGTAACACTAGACACGTACAAACGTATGTTTGAAAACAACTAACTGTAATCTAACAACATCTGACTAACCTCAGCACTTTACTTTGATTTGTATGTTTTGTGTCGTACTGAAGCTGTAGTTTTTTAGGAAAACATTCTCTTACCTCATATTAATATGTAAGAACAAGATCCATGAGTCCATTAGCATATTCCAACACAAACATCCTCATGAAAGGATTTTCTCTTTTTCTTTCTTTATATGATGTTGTGCCAAACTTGCAAACAAAGCTTCTAGCTCGTTCATTACTGTTATCAGCCCGAACGATTTCTCTTGCCCAAATCAATATTTTCTTCAGAGCAAACGCGACTGAAGAACGCAGGAAACTGAGAGAGCATTTATCATGCCATCCTGACTGCAGAAAGTTCAGGCCTGAAGCAGCAGAGTTCTCTCAACAACAACACACTTCATAGGTGAGTTTACAAATCCTGGTGCTCTTTCAGCGAGATATTACTGAATCTTCAAGATCTCTCAAGTCTTCATACGAATGTCATATAAGCAACCAGTCGGTAATGATACTTTCAGATACTGGAAAGTTTGTGAATGAAGTTTCATGAAAACAGTTCTTGTAGTGACTTTGCAGTTTTGTGAGTTTGTAAACCAGCTTTAGAGAGTCATTCATGAATCAGACTACATTAACCTGTAGACATTTGTTCATGACTCCAGCTGGCAAAGAGAACACAACAGAAAATCGTTTTGGCATTATTTCCTGTTACTCTTTTCATCTCATCACATTCAAATTAAACTGCAAGATCACAGCTATAGTTAAACATTTCTTTTGCTGTGTTGCTGTAGATTCAGTGGTGACACACACACACTAAGAAGCTCCAGTACAGCCACTTGTCCTCTGTGCAACCTTCATACACAAAGCACAGTAAATGCACTGAGCCTGGGGATGCTGTGGGAGTTCAGATATCTCAAATCAGCCTTTAAAGCAGCTTATTTTAATTCTTTATTTGAGGGAAGAAAATAGCAGGGGAGTTCTGCATGTGTTTGAATATGCAACATCAGCAGAGCTCGGTGCTGTCCGTTCTGCCTCACTCAAAGCCCCTTTTCATGCCCTAAAGAACTTTGATAAAATGATATAACCCTTTTGTTGGAGCTGTCACCTTGCTTATCTCCTCAAAACAATCAGCATTTCAGATTCCCCGAATGAAATCCCTGCTGCGGACAGCTGACCAAGCCAGATGAATCTTTGCTTTTCTATTCAGGCCCATTGGAAAACACAAGAATCTATCAAACCGGGCACAATGGCAGCGGCAGCAATTTGCTAAGAAACGTTTTGACAATGCGCTTCTTTCGCCGCATCATTAGAGATGTATGCACAATTTAATACCCACAAACAATCAGCTCCCTGAATGGATCCACAGATATTTCATTTTATTATTATTATTATCTGCCTTATTATTGTTCCTGAGCGATGGAATAGCAGTCAATGGTCCGTATCACTCAAAATATATTATCAAACTGTGTCATCCTGTCCCACGGTGCGAGTTTAATTAATTCCAGCCTTGAATAACAGTATTCCCCTGTTTGGTCAGAGGTGATTATGAAAGTGCTGATTTAATTGTGTGAAGACAACAGCTCTACTCTTGCATACGCAAACACATTAAACAAGACAACATACTTCCATAGCAACTAATAAAGTCTGAAACTACCAGAGTTATTAGAAAAATATTAGTACATCAGCAATCCAAACATCATGTCTCTAATTGAAAAGCCTTACAGCACACAAAATGCATTCTTAGAAACCAGCTTGGCCAAGATAGTCTACCAAGTCAAAACCAGCATGAACCAGCTAGAAACAACGTAAACCCAGCAACCGTCAGAAGCTGTCTTTTTATGGGTTTTAGTGTTTCCTTCATTACACCACAAAATAAGCATTTAATACTCCATTTGTGTCTTGTTCTGGACCCTGATTCAGTAAGATTTCTTTCCAGTCTTTAGTTTGGACTGAAGCCCAGTTCTGTCTCGTGTTTTGGGCTGAATGACTGAAGTGTCCCTTCTCGCGGCACTCTGCACTCTCCTCATGCTTCAATAGACTGAAAAGGAGCATATTTTTCTAATCTCTGCCTTCTGAATCTTTTTTCTTTTCATCTTTTCTGCTTCAAGAGAAGTCAGGGCGCTAGTTTTATTCAAACTAATGATCTGCAAAACAATAAAAGATGAGGCGATCAGCCGCTGTCGTCGACCGGTGCAGCGGGCCGCTGTGCCACGTCACCTCTCGTAAATTCCCTCTGCACAACATGTAATAATCCTTATATCATTTTTGACACATGCACGTGTACCACTGTCACGAGACATGACCCAGTGCATGTGTCTCTTGACTTGCCTGTGATCGCTCATTTACAAGACACAAATTTACGTAAACAAAGAATGAGTGAGAATATATTTGAGAGCTAGGGTGGAATGCAGCATTTTAGGTGCATGTACAATTTCAGTCTGTACTTAACAGACAGAACATGCTATTGTGTGGCTATAAAACAATATGAAATGTACAGTAGCATGTAGCAGTTGCATGGACTATCATGGTGCTTTTTTAGTCCTTTATGGAGCTTTGATATACAAGGGCCCACTTTGTTTGCGTGTCCCACCCACAATAAGGGGAATAAGCATTGCGTTTCATCAGCTGCCTCGTCTCTTTCTCTTCTCTTAAGATCTAATTTCATCAGCTGTTTTTAATTGCAGAAGAAACAACAGCTTTTTTTGGCCCGAGTCCAAATGAGAGTTTTTATTTCTCTCCTGCATAATTAACAGTACAGTAGGCTGTCTGTGGGTGTGTCATCAGAGCGTTCTGCGGTTGTGCGGTCTGAACCGCACGCCCTGTGGCTCTGACGTTCTCCATCATCTCTGAAATCACACGAGGCAGTGAGGCAAAGCGGGAGGTTCTCCAAACGCTGTTCTTTCATGTAATAACACAGAGGAGATTCTGTCGCTTGCCAGACCAGCGGCCAAAAAGGGTCAAATTTCTCTTTGCTGAATGTGATCTTGTCAAAAAGGGCATTAAATATTGATCAGTCGAGAAGATGGTCAATAAGGCTGGATTCAGATGCTGGGAGCCCGGCAGCCAGAGTCAAACACTGTCAGAATTGTTATGGATCCTGGCTGAGACAGATGAAGAAAATGTTGCGACCCGTCGGTTGTGAATACACACATACAGAATACGTCTCCACTCTCAAACACACCATTTGAAAAATATCATTTACACTTTTTTTTTGGTTGGTAATCGTTCAAATTCTCAACAACAACAACAAAAAGTATTAGCTGTTGACCTTTTAAAGGAACTGCTGTTTGTTTTTGTCAGAGGTTCTTAACCTTTGGGTCACCAGAGATGAAGACAGATGGGAATTTTCCTGTGGTTAAAAAACACTGACACCTTATTGACCCATTTTGATCTCTACATCTGGGATTTTAAATCTAGTTTTAAAAACGCTTTGGTTGGAGTGGGAGCCTTATAGTACATACAATTCACATTGAGCCTTAATGAAGAAGCTTTCACACTGACAGGAACTGGTGTCACCCACTTTCAACAGATACAACAAATATGAAGAAATATGAAGAAATATGAAGAAATATTCAACTTTATGCAGAGTTCAACTTTATGCAAAATGCAAATGTACAATGACAATATGAAGTTAGTGAATGCAGAGAGCAAAGCTTTTAAACAACGTGTATACTCCAGATCATTCATATCTCTCTAGTATTCCTATAAATACAAAAACAATTCTGACACTTAACACTAAAACCCACAGGGGTCACTTCACTTCCTTTTAGGACATCTAGCTAAACATCAGACATCTAGCATCTATACCAGCACAGCTTCCCCCTCAGAAAACTAGTTTCATTTTAACTTCCTGACACTCTCCATTGATTGAGAAGTTTTTCGTTGTTTTCCAGACAGCGCTTGATAGCTGAGGGCAGAAGGGCAGGGCACACATCATTCATCATTTTCACGGCATCTTGCCTTTTTAGGGACATCTGTGCAATCAGCAGACCATCAGAGGCCGAGTCAAGCCCGGCTGCCTCCGTCCAATCCTGAAGACGGTCATCAGAACAGACCAGCATCACTGTCAACCTCAACCGGACAGGAAATGAGGAAAGAGGGTTCGGCAGATTCTTCTTCCTCATTGTCATTTTATTTATATCACAGTCTCGAGCAGGGGACTTGTCTCTTTCTCGTCAAGCTGAAAGCCCTGTTTTAAAAGAGGTCGCTCTTTAGACTCCAATTTGTCAAGGGTGAAACATGTTCTGTGTGGATTTCAGAATTCCTGACAGAATGTCAGCAGAATCTATGCCAGCTCAGAGCTGTCCTTAACCGTGTGAATAAAGCTAACATGAAAGTATAAAGTAAAAATGAATATGAAACCCTTTCTTAGAAAGTTTAGAACAGAACAGAACAGAATTTCCTCAGTTATATTTAATGATGCTTGCATTTAGTGTCACCATGGCTATTATTCATACCTGGGATTAGGGGTTTCTATAAACCACTTAGGAACCACTCAGAACACCCTAGCAACTGTTAGGGTGTCATAGCGACACCCTGGCAAGCATACACATTTTTCTTAAGAAATATAAAAATCTAGTTTTATAGTTATCCATTTATGTTTCCATCAAAGACACAGGTCCTCATTAATTAATGTTTTAGTCAAATGCATTTCCTAACAACGTAAGAAATGTTTGTTGTTAATTGGTGTGTTTGTTCTGACTGTGACTTTGCAAGTTAATTAAAATGTTTTCGGAAAAACTCAAGTCTGAAAATGGCACAGCAGGGTTATTTTGTAGAGCGACTGTGTTGTGTGAGAGAAAACAACCTCCCACCTCAAACAAAAAGCTCTGTCCACCTGAACCCTCTCATCTTCTCAGCATCACATCCTGATTTCACTGTCTTTTCCACAAAACCCTGAATTTGCTCGGTTGTTTTTAGAAAGACTCGGCTGCAAGCGAACAGGATGTTAATGTATCATCAGAGATCATACGAGGGGCCGTCGGGGGAGGAGGTGCAGAAACCGGGAGAGGGCTGAACAGAAAGCCCTGCATTATTTATCCAAAGTTAAAATTAATAAGGTCAGATTCATCATTGTCTCCTTCTTCGGCTGCTTGAATTTTTAATGTTATTCATTGGCTGAAAAGAGCATTCACCAACCCTGTGTTAGATCATCCATCAGGAGTTGATCCCTCACAGAGCTTCAGGTCTGAAAAGGATTATGGGTAACTCATTCCAAGTCCATGCCAAACACTCTCTGGCATAGCAGACAAGACCATCTAAAATGCAGTAACCTGCACTAGGCTTCACTTATCTACTCCATTCATTCAACTATCTCAAACTCTGGTAGTTTGCTAATGTTGAGGCAGAATTACAATAAGCACGTGAATTACTTTATTATGTGAAACTAAACATTTACAATTATGCATTTGACGGATGCTTTTATCCAAAGTGACTTTACATACATACTTTGCATTCAAGTTATACATTTGGTTAGTATTTGTATTCCCTGGGTGTCGAACCCGCAGCCTTTGCGCTGCTGACACAATGCTCTACCAGTTGAGCAACAAAACCTCAGAATACTAGAATGTTTTATTTTTCATCATTTTTATAGATAGAGATTTTGGCTTCTAAACACTAGTCCAACAAACACCAGCACCGGTTGTTGGATCAGTGTGGTAAGCCTGTTGGTGATTGTTGGCAGTGTGACAGTTGTGTTCTACAGTCAACAGCCAACTTTAGTATTTGTGAAATTGTTTGTTGGTGTTTGTTGGGGCAGTGTGAATTAGTCTTCAAAGTGCCTAATTACAGTATGAGACATATCACGCCAAAGGTACCCAGATGGTGCAGGGTAAACTGGGCCACTTTTTGACATTGAGAATAAAGTGAAAATTTAACTGAACCCTCCCTACTATACTTATTGTATACTAAGTATACTTATTGGGCTAATACTGGTGACAACCCTTTGAGCCAAGCAAAGAGTTGAATAGTTTTGATGCTGTTTTGATACTTTAAAAATGTGCCCTTGACTATTACCTACATATTTTTTGTAGCAGAGAGAGCAGAACATATGGAAAGAGAGAGAGAGAGAGAGAGAGAGAGAGAGAGAGAGAGAAAGAGAGAGAGAGAGAGAGAGAGAGAGAGGAGGAGTCCTGATCTTTACTCCTCCCTGCCTGGCTGGTGGCAGCAGGTGTGTCTGTGACTTGAGCTTATGGCATCAATTTAAATGACAGATAATTACTTTTGTGACAACATGCCAATGAGATTAGGCCCAGGCAAACTACATAACAGCAATTTGCTATGCTCTGAGGAGCAATAACACCAATCATAATTAAGAACTACGGCCAAAATGGCAAGCTGCTGCATATCGTTGAAAACAATTGCATTTTCCAAAAAAAGGAAATTAAAAAATAGAAGAGGCCAGTCTGCTGTGAGACACCTCTCCAGGGTCTTTTTCAGAATGACATAAAATGATTAATTAACTCATTAATCCTTCTTCATTTCTTAAATAGATGTTGTCAAAGACCTGTCAGCCTAATTTCAGGGAGCCACAGACAAAAAGTCAGTGAAAAAGTTTTGCAGTGTGCCCATTTAGCTTTTCATGTCAGAACCAATCAAAATGTCAGTCATACTGTAAAGTTTACCATAAAGTGTTCCTGTAGCTCAGTTTGTAGACCGTTGTATTAGCAGTGCACAAGTTGTGGGTTTCCAGGGAACACACAAACTGATCAAATGTATAGCTTGATGCCAAATGCATTAATGTAGATGTAAAAGCATCACTAAACCAGACATTTAAACCAGACCTCCAACTTTTGTTATGAGACATATGGTACATAAGAAAATATTAATCCATACGTTTTAAACTAAAGTAATATGGCATTTAAGTAGGATGAAACTGTCAAGATTTTAACAGGTAAACAGGTCATTTGTAGGTTACTAGGAGCCGCTAATGAGTTTGGTGCAGTGCAAGTCTATCTACTAAACGTCTTGTGGTAAGCGCACACTGACCAGTGGCTTCCCACAATGCCGTTCTTCAGCTATCAGTCCACTCAGGAACAAAAGCATCTCCAGCAGAGAGCAGAGGATGCTGCTCCCACGTCGATTATGTTAATGCCTCACACCTTCAGCTCTGAGTGTGGAGAGAGCAGCCAAGCTCTCGCAGCAGCACCTGCGGGCTTTTATATATGACCCACTCGCGGCATCTCACCAAGAGAATCTTCCACATAATTCATCATTAATATGATCCAACTGATTTGCGAACAGTCTCCTGAGAGCAAGAACCCGGTTACAGCAGCCAAATCTGAATCGCACAACCTCTCCATAGAATCAGACCTAAAATACTACCCAGGAGGCTTTTGGTGTGCGCGAGAGGGACATTTAGAGGCAAATGCTCATTTTTAAAAAGGCTGTTTGCCTGTTCAATAGAAACAGAAAGACAGAGAATGAGACAGAAGGTCTTGGGTTTGCCTGTCAGCGGAGCTCCGAGCGTGGCTGCATGAATATTACATCTTCTGGCATTTGCCTTAAGAGGTTTCAGTGGATGACACCGTCAGTCAGCGACCACACAGTCACAGTATGATGCCATGAGGATTCTGATTTATTTCTTCAGGTTTTTGAGAGGCAAGAAGGATCTCATGAAAATGCGTCAAATGGGTCAACTTTTTACTCCAAAAGTTTATAAACAATAAACAAAAATAATCTATATTTAGAACAAAAAAGCCTGTTTTAAAAACCTCTACGTTTTTGTCATGTCATTTTCTTCAGAAGAATTAAGCACATTTTGTCTCCAAATTTCATTAGTTTTTTTTACATCTGTTTTACCATTATGCCCATATATATACAAAAACATTTATATATTGATATAATATATATGTATTTCAACAACATATATATATGTATATGTTTTATATATATTTATTCCCCCTGCCCCCCATAATCCTGAATAAAGAAATCAAGATCCTGGTGTTTCTCCTGGTTTCATGAGATTTACCTTAACTGAGTCTGTGTTAAGGTGTGTTACCTTAAAAAAGTATCTATGGAGAACAAAAACGTGGTAAACACCTTTAATTTTACTGTCTTGATTCTCTGAGTTTATCGCTCTCGGGTTTGAAATTCCTCCTTCCCTCACACATTTAGACCTGAGGCCTAAGTGTTACGTCTTAAGTTAAGATCTGACAAGTTCAACCTTCTAACATGAAATCACCATGGTTACTTAACAGATAAGATAGGATTCTGAGTTAAGATGTTTTTGTGATACAGCCCACGATCTCTCAGACACACACAGTCCAAGAAAAAGCAATTCCATCTCATTTGATTCATTGCTTTTCCTCCGACAGCGTGTGTGACTGCGGCACGTCTGCTCTCATGACCGTCCTGTTTCCCAGTAAATGAACGTTCAGGACCAAAGCTGGAAGAAATCAGCCCAAATCGGCAATCACATCGTCCGAGGCCTGGAAGAGAATAGGCTCGGTGAAAAGCATCTGTTCCTATGAGAGCAGCATGTCGCGGCCCTTCAGTAATGCGGGCCGTACGCTGCGTGATCCAGCTTCCCTGAGCGACCGTCCTGCAGAACTGAGCGTTCACAGCCTCCCCCAGTGGCTGACAGGAGAATCGCCCTCTGTGCTCCAGGCTGTTATTTAACACTGACATTTCTCAACCAATCAATACCTCATCATTGGCAGCAACAGGGCCCGATCCAAGCCTCCAGAAATAGCTGGAGCTCAGAGTGCACAGATGCCATCGCATTTGTGTGCGTGTGCGCTCACTCGTGCTTGCGTGCCTTTCGTCTCTTTTGCTGCCATTTACATGTCAAATTGTTTATGAATTCATTTCATTATCAAATTCAGCATAGCTATCAGAGACATTATATCTCGATAAGATCTTCTCATGCATGAGAATGGAGACGTTGCGCATTCTGCAATGCAAATCAGTCGAGCGAAAAGTATTAACACCCACAAACACAAAAGTGCACAAAAGTGCACAAAAGCATCAGTATCAACCACTCAAATGCCACTCACAGTTCATGAGCTAATCATCCCAGAACCCCGGGAGAAAAGACCAGGAGAGGGAGAGATGCTCTTTCATTCTGTCCAGACCAAGTTATTTACAAGAGAGAGAGAGAGAGAGTGAAAGATGGTGGGATAGGGACTGGAACATTCCATAGTGAGAAAGAGCAGGATATAAGCCTGCAGATAAAACAAGTCATTTAAAGCAGTTTCCTCTCCAATACACACACACACAGATTTACAGTTACATCTCAAAGCTGTCCGTTAAACTGAGTGACAGGTTCTTCCTTATCAAGTCACAAAAACAGTTTAAAAGCCTGGCCCTCCCTGTCTGCATTCTTATTAAATATGCTCCAGTCTTATTGTTTTTAAGAAGACAGCATCAACACATTTCCTCTCCACACATAAGTTTTCTTTATGGGTTTTCTGCCTGTTAGTGCCTGTTACTTTGTTGCGTAGTATTGCAAAAATTGTAAATTATTTGTTGAATACACATATTAAGCAGGAACCCAGCTTACAGGGAACATTCTCTAAAAGTTCTCTCCCTACTGTTTATGCAGAACTTTTTATGCTATATATCATATATATCATAAACGTTAACCTTAAGTTGTTAGCGGAATGTTTTAAAAATGTTACAAAATTACAAAATGTTTAAAAAATATTCATATAACCAATCAATAACGTTAATACACCATGTAAAAAACCTGACGTTTTGAATGTTCCTAGAACTTTAGAGATGTGCCTGAGTTTCTATTGTATGTGTGTTCAAAGCCATATTTATTGTCATAGTTCTTCATTTTGTGCTGCAAGCCAGAGAATAAAACTTCATTCCAGCGTCGTCTCCAGGAGTGACAGAGAGCATTGCATTTCAATCAATTAAATTCCTGTTCAAACTCAACTAGAGTCATTTACAGTCTCATATCAGCACCAAGAGTCGAGCAGAACACTTAATTACCTGCCTGCAAAGGTGTTTTCAAAATGAAATATTGGCAGCACTTGGTGGTAAGCCAAGAGAGATGTTCAGCTAGAGTGTACTGATTCATATTCATACACTCATGGCAGTCCAACGCTCTCAATAAATATCAATTTTTAAAGCAATTACTTATAAATAAGATTGTAAAAAAATAAGTCAAAAGAACCTGCTGAAATTTATTAAATCAAAACAGCTGTTTTGTGGAAAATTCTCAAATGTTATTTGAACTCAATTATTCTTAAATCATTAAACCTCATGTACAAGCAAAAACAGTGTGATTGGCTGCTGTACATGTCTGTCAGATGGTGTGTTTGTTTTTGTGGGTGGTTCTTGGCCAGACTAAATTGCAAAGTGGTCCAGACTTCATGCCATTAGTCAAAAGTCTGTCTACAAGAGATCAGATTTTAACACACTCTCTTAAATAGGTTTGAACACGGAACCTAAGCTAGTTTGTCAGCACATTTTCCATTATCCTAATGCATAACACTTTTTCTTAAGAAGTGTGTTGAAAAGCTTGGCTGAAAAGGATGAAAACCACAGTGTTAGATGCACAGATCTATAACCACAAAGCTATCACATCTTCTTTCCTGACCCACAGTGCACAAGGGTAAACGCTTTCCAACTGGTTCTTTGAAAAGCAATGTTAATAGAACAGTTTTTTAGGTCGCCCTTTCCAAAGGTTGAATCCGTGACCTTTGTATTTTCAGCTCACTTTATAAACCACTATGTGACATGCAACCCACATTTAACTTTACACAAACCTCTGAGAGAAATACCAGTGCACCCATTTATGCGGTGAGTGGCAGGTCAGTAAGGTGATCCATCAGTGATTGCCGCTCGCATTGACTGCAGAGGGCTTTGGGCTGTCTCTGGGATTACAGGTTATAGAGCGTCTGCCTTTCCTATTTCAGATCTAGCACCTCTCATTGCCATGTTCATAACCCATCTCCTTGCTAAAGCCGTCTCCTCTTATCAGTCGAATTGCCTTCCAGTTGATTGTTTGTGAACAATCAAGGCTTCCATTATTATGGAAGTATTTCTGCAGGTCACCCCGCTGAGACATGGCGTACAGATGAGTGGCTCTGTGGCAAAACAGCACAACCTGTTATAGACGCTAAGGCAAGGTCATCGCTTTCAAATGACAACAAACCCGATCACCAATACCTCTTTTGTTAGCCATGCGATGCTGAAGAAAATGGAGAAAAATCCCTTCAGGCAGGAAAAAAAAGTCCCTTCATTTAACCCTTTGGCTTTGTAAGTGTTCTCTAGATGGCCTCTTTTTAGACACAAGCAGGATATTGACCCTGAAACATACAAGATCAATCTCAATGCAAGAGGTGAAACGACACAGAATGAAAACTTTGTCCATGTAAGAAATAGTGTTCTCAATGACCCAGAAAGTAAAGATATAAAACAACATATTTTCAGACAATCAGACTTGTGGAAGCCAACCAAAACCTGACACGTTCACCAAATAAGCTAAACATACAATATATATTGAATAAAATATTATAGCCCACACAAAAAAGAAAAGCAGATTACTCAGCTAAAAGGGAACGTTCTCTCCAATGATTATCCAAAAACATTATCGCAAAATTGTGCATGGACTATGCATTGTCCATATAAGGGGACAATGCATTTATTGTCCAAAAGTAATTGTCTTTAAATTTATTATGTAATGCGATGAATTTGTTACAAAAGCAGTGTTTTCTGTAAGAGCAGCCGAGCAAGGGAGAGAGAGAGAAAGAGAGAGTTAGAAACTGCAGATTTGTTCATTTCTGGATGAATTAGGCAGCTCATTGGAACATGCTCGACTCTGCCCCCACAATGCACTGCAGCGTGTTTGTGCCACTGAAAGAAAACACTCTAGCGCCTCGGTTCTGCCACCCATGTCACAGGTAATCTTGTTCTGTCTTAGTCATACTGGCCCGTGTACTCAGTGGCTACATCACTCATGCCTGGGCTGAGAAAAACAGACAAGAAAGGTCAGCAAACAGGCCGACTGGGGAGGATGGATACTGTCAGTTCTCATCTGAAGTGAAACAGTTGAAGGGGGAAAAGGCGAATAGTCCTCAGTAGTTTTCATATGAGGGAAAAATCAGCATCCTGCCCACAGCACAGACTTCCCCCTCAGCATGAGGAGAGGAGCGATGCTCAAAACACTGCAGCAAAATGATCTGCTAAACTATGGTAATATTTTTCTATTTTCCATCAGGAGAGCGTTTGATGTGACACGCCTCACTGATGAGAGCACCTGTTCTATGCACAGATGCTGTATTTTATAATTGCTAATCAAAGTCTTCAGCTGCTTGAAGTCTAAGACAAAAAATGCATGCACTCTAAAGAATGTTGAAGGGTGACTGTTTCCCCAAAATGTTCTTCTTAGTATTAAAGGGAGAGTTCTCCTGAAAGTGGAAATGACTCACACTCATGTCATTGCAAACATGTATGCTATTATTTTGTCCAACTCCAAGTAGGAAAAAATGAAATGTTCTTCACAAATATCTACTTTCATGTTTTACTGAAAAACAACATAAAGGGTAAATATGAGTAAATAATGGCAGAAAAATATTGTTTGGTTAAACTACTCTCTATTCTATCAGCGGGCAGCTATCACTGCAGCACCCGGTCAAGGGCACCCCAGTCATTTTCTGCCATAAAACCTTTGGTTTACAAGTCAGACTCTAACCATTAGGTCACGACTGCTCAGTATTAAGCCATGACGAAGTCAAATTACACATTTAACTTAGAGCATTGCGCACTGTGAGCAATACGAGCATTTCTGATTCATGGAAAATCACCTTAATCAAAATCTCCATAAAAAGCTGATAGACTGCAAACCGTTTTTAAAACTTTCAACCTACAACCACACAGGCACTAAGCTCACAGCTCCACCTGCTGGATACATGCAGCCTTGACAGTGATCAAGAAAGACACGACTTATCAGGACAGAAACACTGAAAACTGTAAAATTAATCTTTGCCTGTCCATCCATCAATATTTCCAAAGAAACAGACAAGAGGAACATGGGAAAAATCGTTTACACTCATTTGCATTTTGAAACCTCACACCCTCTCTCCCAAAAATGATTTGTAGTTGTACTCAAGGTACGACACGACACACAACACACAACTTAATCTGATCAATATGTAATTTTCTGCAACATGGCAGACTGAGTATGAGCCATAATATACGGACCATTTCATCTTACCTATACACACACACATTTCTATACGTTATATCTATACATTTGTGTAGTATAGATTCTATGTAGGCCCTTATAACAAAAAGAAAATGCTGTTTTTTTGTAAGTTTTGTTTGTTTTTATTGAGTAGGCATATAAGTATGATCTTGTGCATCAGCTTTCTGCCAGTAGCATTCTGACACTAAAAGGAGGCGGAAAGTGCCCAAGATTGCAACGCAAACTTCTAAGCACCCATCAGATTCTCTTACATCACCCTCCAAAAATAGATCCGAGTCCATCTGTTCACACTTATTTCATACCATAATATTTGATCTCTGAAAGAAGGTTCCAGCAGGGCATCTCAAATCTGCCGTCATCAGTGGACTCACAGTCAGAGGACACAGAAATACCACAAGAGTGCTTCATGTGTGGGGCTGAGCTTTTAAAACCTGAATTGAATGTCAGGTATTACCATAACATACCCAACGAAAAACAGCTGCTCGTGGGGTATTTCAGCCAGTCAAAAGGAGATATATATGAAATGCCTCGGGATCGAGAGGAAACACAGCAGCGCTACTGTACCTTCTGATATTCAGGAAGAGTGAAAGAGCTGGAGTCATGCAGGGTTTTGGGGTCATCAGGGTCACCATCTGTAAGAGACACAAAGCAAGAACAACGTTTAAAGAAATAGGAAGATATACACCTATAACAACAGAATTTCTGCTTATACAGAAATAAGATGAGAATCACTAAAAAAACAAATTATAGTAGAACAATGTCATGAGTGTAGTATGATGAAAATGTCACAAATTTTTCCATTATAAACAAGATTAAACTGTTTAAGTTAACATAAGCTTGATATGTTTGCTAGTATAATGACATAAAACAGGCAGCAGCATTAAACTTACAACAACTTAACTTTAAACAAGAATAAAGAACGAAATAATTACCAAAGGAAAACCAAAAAATAATGGAAAAATATTGTAGTACAGGCTCATCAAAGACTGAGAAAACAATAACAGCACTGTTCTGTCTACAAGGCCACAAAATAATCCTGCAGTTCGGCATCAGATGAACAGCAGTCTGAAGGTCCTTGAATAACTTTTGTACAAAAACATTTTGTACTGCACATATAAATCAGAACAAAACCTGCTCCAGAATATTGAATATTGTAAATAAGATCTTTCAAAACACTTTGAAAGTGTTGAAAATCCACCAAGATGATCTTTTATTATAGACTACATGCATACAGGTTTATATGATAATCTGCCCTCGTCAAATCGACGTGAGACAACAGCGCCCCCTGCTGCCTCCGCATGTTAGGACAACAAAACGTGTCACATTCATTTTTAATTCATACTTATCGTGTGAAATACATGAATTATGTAAATGTGAAATATTCTGCACATATTAAAAAAGTTACACATCCAGACTGCTAGAGACCTGTGTAAGTAAATGGTTTCTAAGCGATCAGTGAACTTTAACGTAAACAAATGTGAAATGTTGCTTAATGTCCAGATGTAATGCAACAATATCACAACGTTACCGAAGGCGAAGACGTTTTGTGACCAACATGCTTCAATTAAATCGCTATTTAATGGAAAACAGCGAGTATTTGACCTCGTTCAAACGAGCCGTCAGGTGTGCCATCATGACGTCAGTAACCATTGGGTCCTGTAGTCACGTGACTGATCGCCCATGTTGAAAACGGCGCAGGAACCTAAAGGAACCTAAAGCCTCTAAAGGAACCTAAAGCCTCTATAGGGAACCTAAAGCCTCTAAAGGAAACCTAAAGCCTCTAAAGGAAACCTAAAGGCTCTAAAGGAACCTAAAGGCTCTAAAAGGAACCTAAAGCCTCTAAAGGAACCTAAAGCCTCTAAAAGGAACCTAAAGCCTCTAAAGGAACCTAAAGCCTCTAAAGGAAACCTAAAGCCTCTAAAGGAACCTAAAGCCTCTATAGGGAACCTAAAGCCTCTAAAGGAAACCTAAAGCCTCTATAGGGAACCTAAAGCCTCTAAAGGAAACCTAAAGCCTCTATAGGGAACCTAAAGCCTCTATAGGGAACCTAAAGCCTCTAAAGGAAACCTAAAGCCTCTATAGGGAACCTAAAGCCTCTAAAAGGAACCTAAAGCCTCTAAAGAAAACCTAAAGCCTCTAAAGGAAACCTAAAGGCTCTAAAGGAACCTAAAGGCTCTAAAAGGAACCGAAAGCCTCTAAAAGGAACCTAAAGCCTCTAAAGGAAACCTAAAGCCTCTAAAGGAAACCTAAAGCCTCTAAAGGAACCTAAAGCCTCTAAAGGAAACCTAAAGCCTCTAAAGGAACCTAAAGTCTCTAAAGGAAACCTAAAGGCTCTAAAGGAACCTAAAGGCTCTAAAGGAACCTAAAGGCTCTAAAGTGGAAACTAAAGCCTCTAAAGGAACCTAAAGCCTCTATAGGGAACCTAAAGCCTCTAAAGGAAACCTAAAGGCTCTAAAGGAACCTAAAGGCTCTAAAGTGGAAACTAAAGCCTCTAAAAGGAACCTAAAGCCTCTAAATGGAACCGTATAGACGTTAAACGCATAGATGTTACCAGCTGAATATTATAAAAGGGAAAAACAGATTTGTGAACACAGAGAAAGTCACAAGACACTCGTTTATAACAAGTTATGGGGCATGTTTGAAGCAGGTTTTCATGCAGCAGACAATTTATTGTAAAGTGTGTTTACATGACTGAGACATTGCTGGAAAAGATGTATAGTCGGCTATACCACAAGTAATAACAATAAAAACATGGAAAAACATTCATATATGGTTTTTTATACAGTGTGAAATCATTATGCAGTGTGAGGAGTCATCTGTTTAAACATCATTTTCTAAACATAGATTTAATTATGTAAATTTGAATGAAGAACAGCAGTGGATAGAGATGCTGTGTTTACAGTAGATGTGGCTACAAATATCAGGATGTTCAGTGTTTCGCCACCAGAAGGTGCTAGCTTCATCCAATCTTCGAATAGACACCATATATAATCATACCAATAACTGCTTTTAACCAAATCAGTGAGTGTACTTAAAATGTTAGATTGTGGAGTTGAAACGGCAGAAATAAACCGAACATAAAACCATGATCTAATTACTTCTAATTCTAAGTGTTGCTTTGGGTCACTAAAGAAAGACATTAAAATTGTAATTTGTTCTGATTATGTTCTTGAGTCAGTGTTGTTGTCATTAAGGAAAACAAAATGAAAACATTATCGTTAACTGTAATAAAGATAAAACCCAGTGATACTAGATGGCTCCTAACATCTTACATAATGTATTGCACAAACTTAACTAGAAAATTAAAACTAAAATAACCAGAACACTGTAAAGTCAACAGGTATAGAATAAAACTAGTGAAATATATCTAAATTGAAAGGATAATATACACATACCAGAAATTAGAACTAAATTCTACAAAACATACTGTAATACTAAAATAACCCTACTTAGAGTATGAGAGCTTGGGCAGTTTAGTCAAAGTGGCTAGTTCAACGGGTGAGTGGAGAGAATAGTTTCTCTCTCTTTCAATGGCGTGGGAACCACTCTGCATACTCTAATTCTCTCTCTCTCTATATGAACATTAAACTACAGAACTAACAGTATATTTCATTTGACAGTGTTGATAGAGAGACAAGAGGATGATAGACAATTAGAGTGATTAAATTACACAACTAATAAAACTGTACAAAGACAACAAGATATTTACATTGAACAGCTGCATTCCCCAGACTCGGGTCTGTAAGGAGTTGTTCTGTTGTTACAACAGACTAAATGTTAAAAGCTGTCCCTGCATATTATGATGGAGAAGTATTTTAAAGCTGCAATCCATCATTTTTGCCACTCAAGTCTTATCGCTAAATGAAATCCATTTAAAAAAATGAGGCTAAAAAACTCAACATGCACAGACCATTCATAAAGAACATGAAATCAAGTCCTGTTATGTTTGCGTAAAACAGACCAAGCCCATTATATTGCATTGTTTATGTTGGGTAGCTACCAAACAAAAAATGTGTCAGAGCTTCACCTTGATGACAAAGTCTTGTAAACCCTTGTTTGTGCTGTCAGCACAGATTTCTGTTAACAGGATCTCCCCGAGGGCATTTCATACAATAACTGCACACTCCTTAGCTGGTAAATGCTATACACGGTGATGGCACTGTTTACAATGATAACGGTTTAAATGTACTGCACTCATTCCAGAATCCGTTCACACACAGATGGTAAGCAGTTCTTAGGCGATGACGACACGGCTGGGATGTTGAGTCTTCGCTTGCTTGTGACTCATGGGACTCTCACCTCAACAGTGATAGTGGGAAATGTGATGTCATCCAGTCGGGTCATCAAGCCTGAGGAACTGTGCTCATTAACGCTCTGTGCAGGAATGAGAACTCTCCACTCTGCCCACAGTAAAATAGAGCCAGTTTACAAGTACCGTCATGGGTCACTTTAAACCTTGTGTTGGGTTATCCTATAAATAACAGCAATAAATAAAATTACCATGTAAAACAAATATCACTATAAAAATCTTCATAATGCTATAAACCTACATTGCAAACCACAATTAAACAATATAAAAACCAATGCAGTAATATTATATGGACCCTCAAATACCTAATGTAAATAAAACTGAAATCCTACAACAGATACATCTCTTTGATTAATTCTACCTGTGCACCATTTTATTGAACAACATATTCATAGCCAAGAATTTATGATGTTTAAATTGATTCAGATAAAACCGCAGGGATACAAGCAACAAATTCATATTCTTGAAAGTTTTTATGTAGTTAAAGCTGCAATCCGTAACTTTTTTGGGTTCAAAATTAACAATTAGATATTGAGTAAGTAATCTCCTACCATACCCAATTCCCAACAGTAAGTTTGTAATACAGTAAGTATATAGAGCTGTCTGTCCGATTTCCCGGGAATGGCTACATTTGACTTCAACATACATAATGAAAAGTATGTAAAGTAACCTGCACTTTTATGTTTCAATCAGAGTTGGTGGTAGAGAGGCAAAAGTTATGGACTGCAGCTTTAAAAGGAAGTGGGAAATCCTTCTTGTAGTGAGCAAATTTTATAGAGGTGTGAAAATTCCTGTGGAAGTGCAGAAAACATGCATTAACATACCAGCACAAAGCCAAGGTTAGTGGACAGGGAGCTGTGCCCACTCATTATGCTAACGGTCCCTCAGGAAATAAATATCTAACGTTTTTCACAGACCTCTAATAAGACACAGCTAACAACCCCTCATTACAGCGGCTCAGGACAGAGATTTACAAATCTCAGGAAAGTGCGGGTAGGCAGGTCCCTCGTCTTGAAAACAGTTATTTCTTAAAGGCTTTCAAAGGATGTATAATAAAGACTTTGATTTATTCTTGGCGGCTAATAATTGCTAGTGTCTCGTCATCTGTCAGGAGGGAGAGATTTGGACGGTCCGAGGTGCACGTTTCATGCTCTCTCTAGGGGCCATAAATCTGTCCGGAGCCCCTTGTAAATCACCAGTCGCTGTTGTCTTCCTGAGCCGAATACTCAGTGGAACTGGACCGCAAAACTAAATGCAGATACACACAATTATACTTATTTTTATACAATAAAGATTGCTGTATGATGTATTCATGTATAAACTGTAAGACTTATCATTACGTGAATGTATCATAAGCCTGTGTGAATTGAAGTACCCTAAATTAGGCCAATTTCCCTAAATGTATCCTATTTTTTTTAATTTAATGAAGAATTCACTTATGAACTGGTAAATTTAGTGCCTAATCTTGTTCCTCGGATTGCGGCTTTAATAAAGACATTTTTTCATTTTTTACATTTCTCAGTAAGAAGAACAGTCTTAAAGTTGCTGTACTGTCACTGTAAACTGTCAGCTGTGTAACTGGTTTAGCTGGCATCAATCAGCCCAGACAGACTCATAAAAGAGAAGCAGATGAAGAGACCTGACCTCTCATTCTCTGTCTCTCTGCCCAACACTGACTTATTGCAGTTCACAACACAGACTCAATGCAGCAAACTGAGACGATTTACTGGATTCACAATAAAATCACATAATCATGATCATTGTGAAGATCCAGCTCACACTGGTAATATACAGTGGCTTACCTTGGTTTATAGTAACAATGCCTTCTGTAATAGAAGAAACAGAGCAGCACTAGTTAATTAGACACACATACAAACAACTAAAGTTACAACAACTATTCAGCTATCAGGGAATATTCTCAGAACGTTGGCTAATGTTCTCTAAAAGTTCTCCCAACTTTTTAAAAAAACATTTGTGCAGCAACGCTAGTAGAACGTTTTTTAACGCTATATATCAAATATATCAAAAACATTATTCTTAAGTAGTTAGTGGCATTGTTTTGAAAATGTTACAAAATTAAAAGTGTTTGAATAACATTGCTTAAACAAGCAATTATCTTAATAACAAACACGATAAAGCAGCACATAATCAGATTGCTGAGGGCACTGAAAGGACAGAGATCCAGAGAGATACAGACCACAAAACAACCTGAACCTTGACCATCACGCAATCCGTCAAAACAAGCCAAACAAATATATATGTTTCCACCGTTAACCACAGTGTGTACTGTTGAAGCCAGCAGTCACTGAATGTTGTAATTGTCAAATACTTGCTCCCTTTTGCTGGCTTTGAAGTCCAGCTCATTTCTGCTCTTATCCTCGGGTGCTGTTCGGGCTTGATTTATGGTTTGTTACAAAGACACTGAAATTATACGGCCCATGAGGCCCAGTAGAGCACAGAGATCACACTCCAGAGACTAATGATGGTATCTGTGGACAAATGTAAATAATGGATCACAAGCCTTCTCCTCCTTCACTTACGAGAGGAAATCCACAAAACTAGTTATTTGATAAATCTACAATTTGTCACAAGCAATAACAGACAAATTTAGATTGAGCTCCACATGTGATTAATCACAGGACATGCGGCAGGAAAACACTGACTGTCCAGCAGAATGCTCACTCTTATCTCTAACGTAAGGTCTAAAAACAATAGGGAAATTCTTGTTTTTTGTATTTTTTTTATTAAGTGGGATTGATATATGAGGTTTTATTATTGCTTACAAGGAATAAGCATTTGGAATATAAATAAATTATATAAATCAATAAATAAAACAAATAAAACAAAATCTATTAATTCTGTGTGTACCATTGCATTCGAAAAACAAATAAACCATTTAGCTTTAAAGAAAGATAAAGCACATTTATGTTTAAAGATTGACTTTCGTTGATTTGTTTTTTACAAGACCACTTTTCAAGCAAAACATTTTACATAGAGATCTTAAATGGTAATAGTGGTTTTAAATGATAATTTACATTTTAAACATAGATGTTTTAAATGTAAATGTAAAACAATATATACACTAACATCAAAATTAGAACCAACATTGTTTAGAGCGCATCGGGCTGTCAAACTGTGTGGAACATGTCCATAGTTCATGTTATAACCATCGACCCCTGACTTCATACAGCCACTCAAACCTTGAAACCAGTTTGGTAAAAGTCGAAAGAGAACAAAAATGAATTTAGTTATATAACAGGGTAGCATCATTTATTTGCAAAAGTTGCAACAGACATTTTTGTACCTAAGTGTCCAGTGAGACAAAACCTGCCTGCCATCATAAAAACAGTATTTTTTAGACATTCTTAAATCTTAGCAACAGGTAAAACCATTCCAGCACTTTCTTTATCAGGTCCTTCCCAAAGTTCAAGGTCAACTTACACTTACACCCATTAATACCAGAAGCGTGTTCCTTTTTTTCTGATGATGTAATCATTTTCACTTTTCTCTACAGTCTATGGAATGTACAAATCTGACACTTACTGTATCTGTTTTTATGTTTATTGTGTTGTATTCACTGTTTCATGGTCTTTAACAGGGTTGTACAGCTCTTGCAGCAGAAGGTGTGTCAGGGGAGGGAGAAGGTAAATTTGCCTTAGGCTGCTCATAAACAGCAGCATTTCTCATAGGTGACTGTACCATGTGACTTCCAAACAAAGTGCTTTAAAGAGCGGCCCGACCTGTTGAGAGGCATCACAGGTAATCACAGGTCATCATAGAGGTGTGTGAGAAAGTGGCAGACTCTCAGTGCTGCTCTGGAGGACAGACACGAGGTGACACCTAAAAACATCTGCAGGCTTTCCATGGCGAGCAGAGGGAGCTTTACCAGCTCTGAGTTCTCTGAGGAGGAACTGGAGATGAGTCTTCAGGAACCCGAGGAGCTGGACAGCAGCCAGGGTAGCAGCCTGAAATGTTGCTACCCCAACAGCAGCTTTAGCAAGCCTGAGGAGCGCCACACTAAAAAGCGCAATCGACCAGTGCGCTCCAAAGCCCGGAGGGTGGCAGCAAATGTAAGAGAGAGGAAACGCATCTTGGATTATAACCAGGCCTTCAACGCACTCCGAGTGGCGCTGCATCATGACCTCAGCGGAAAACGTCTGTCGAAGATTGCCACGCTCCAGAGAGCCATCAATCGAATCTCAGCTTTATCTGTCTTCCTTACCAACAACCCACCAGCGGGTGTGGCAAAACCTTGCAGCCACTTTGAGTGCCATGGTCGGCCCAGTGGCTTGTGGTCAGAGACGGAACCATCGCCCCCTTTGCACCTAGAGACCCAGAACTTCCTGTCCTGGCACCAGCCACTCACCCACCATATTCAAAACCCCTTGAACAGGCTCTCCTCAGAACAACACATTTTCATGGAGAGTCAAAGGCACACAGGCTCTGCTTGTCCTCCATCCCCCCACTACCCCTGTTTCTCTCCTGATGCCCAGCTGTACCCGCCCGGACACTGCGGGACCCCTCTTAGTGATACAGCCAGCCCGCCCAGGTACAGGACACTGGGTGATGCTGGGGGTTATCATTCGGGAGTTTGGGGTTCTTGTGGCCCTAATTATATGGACAATTATGGGGAAACATTTCAGACGCTGCCTGTGCCGCGGCACATGAGCTACCTGCAGGACGCAGGCCCTCAACACTGCCAGAACACACTCTGATGCATGCACACATACACAAGGGCCCATGTAACAGGACCTCTGAACTCAAAGTCTTTGAGAGCAAGCACTTGGAACCAGCTAACAGGAAATGTTCTCAGTATGTTAGCAGTAAAATAGTGTTTTTTAATGTTGTATGTCATATATGTTAAAAATGTTGGTTGTGGAATGTATCAAAAATGTTACAGAAGTAAAACATTTTGAATAACGTTCTTATAACCAAGCAATAGCATTTAAACAACATTGAAAAAATGTTTTTACAACCTAAAATTTGTTTGGAAATCACTGCAAATGTTTGTAAAACTCTCTGCTAGCAGGTGGATGAAGTTTATGCTAAATGAAAGAAAAGCAAATAATTATATTAGAATATAACAGTTTTTTGTGATTTTAATGTTACCTATGATGCCTCTGAAGACTGTCGGTCAAAAATGTGTTTGCTACCAGTGAATTAATGGACTTGTAATAAAACAATCAAAATAGCAACACACTAAACTGGTCTGTCTTGCCTAAATTAGACATTTAGAAAATGTTTCTATGTGTAACGTTTTCAGAATGTTGGCTAATGTTCTCTAAACATTCTCTTAGCTATTAAAAATGTTCTTGCAGTAACGTTAGTAGAACTTTTTAAAAATGGTAGTAGTAGTTCTGTTACTTCTACTAACGTTACAATAATGTTAGTAGAACTCTATATATTTATATACCTGAAGTGATGTTCTTAATTAGTGAAACATTTGTCTGAATAACATTCTTACAACCAAAGCAATAATGTTAATATAATGTCTAAAAACTGGATGTTGTAAATGTTCCTAGAACTTTCAAAGCAATATTTTTAACATTTTTGTTACTTAATGCAAATGTTACGAAAACATTCTTACAATCTAAAATTGTTAAATGGGCCTCAGGTGGGATCCTTCCACCTCTGAGAGCAAGATGAATCTATACACTGTTAATATTAGACCATTAGTATGTGCTTTACGGACAGATTTATGACTTCACAGGAAGGAAGCGTGAGCTCTGCCCATGGAGAAAATCCCCGCGGCCTGTGAGGTAACCCCGTGGCTACTGATCTGTGCTTGTGCACAGAGACTTTCAAAGACCCACAGGTGCGACCAATCTGGAACTCAAACAGGGTTCAAGGTGAGAAAGAAAGGGGCGGGATTAATTCTCTTCCTCTCATTTCATTCACAGACATGAATCATGGCAACGCCTGACTCACACGGAACGTGCTGAATGATGTTAATGCTAAAGGTGTTGAGTGATGTTTATGACATGTCTGTCATCACCCGACCTGTCAGGCTTCATCTGAACACATCAGCAGGATTATGTGTTGTTTTCTGCAGTGAGCAAATCTTTCCCGTCAATTCAGACATTGCTCATTGGATTCCGAACCAAAGCATGTGTCATTTCTGTCAGGTGAGAAGCTGTAAACTATAGCAGCGTTTTAAATAATCAGTCATGCAATAGGAGGTTTTACCATTAGAGGGCAGCATATTATTTGCAGAGACTGGACAGTAACTGTACAAGAATAGTAACTTAAATAGAATAGAGTACAACTGAATAGAGTAGAATAGAAAAAAATATTCATAATCTTTTATCAAAATGTAATAACGTGCATCCACAATTAACAGGGAATGTTCTGAGAATGTTGGCTAATGTTCTCTTAAAGTTATATGTTGTTATATAAAAGTTAATGTTAACTTTTTGTTACTTAATGGAAATGTTAGGGAAAATTCTTACTACCTCAAATTGTTAGCCTTTGAAACAACATTTCTTCTCATCTGATGTCATCAATACATCTTTTTCAACCCTTGTTCTCCAGCCACCTGTCACAGAGAGCATAGGTCAGATTACTATTTGGTGCAGCTCTTTTGGTACAGATAACTGAATGAATGTAGAGTAGAGACTGATGACAGTGAGTCATCTCTGCCAGAATAACACCTCACACTCATAAACTTCAGACCCACAATGCCCTGCTCCACCTCCACGACATCTGTGTTGGGTAGTGTTGACATGTTGACATGAGAATGTGCAGAGAGAGTGAGAGAGAGACAGAGAGAGAGACAGAGAGAGAGAGACAAAGAGAGAGAGAGAGAGAGAGAGAGAGAGAGAGAGAGAGAGAGAGAGACAGAGAGAGAGAGAGACAGAGAGAGAGAGAGAGAGAGAGACAAAGAGAGAGAGACAGAGAGAGAGAGAGAGAGAGAGAGAGACAGAGAGAGAGAGAGAGAGAGACAGAGAGACAAAGAGAGAGAGACAGAGAGAGAGAGAGAGACAGAGAGACAGAGAGAGAGACAGACAAAGAGAGAGAGAGAAAGAGAGACAGAGAGAGAGAAAGAGAGAGACAGAGAGGGAGACAGAGAGAGAGAGACAAAGAGAGAGAGAGAGAGAGAGAGAGAGAGAGAGAGAGAGAGACAAAGAGAGAGAGAGAGAGAGAGAGAGAGAGAGAGACAGAGAGAGAGAGAGACAGAGAGAGAGAGAGAGAGAGACAGAGAGAGAGAGAGACAGAGACAGACAGAGAGAGAGAGAGAGAGACAGAGAGAGAGACAGACAGAGAGAGAGAGAGAGACAGAGACAGAGAGAGAGAGAGACAGAGAGAGAGAGAGAGAGAGAGACAGAGAGAGAGACAGAGAGAGAGACAGAGAGAGAGACAGAGAGAGACAGAGACAGAGAGAGAGACAGAGAGAGACAGAGAGAGAGACAGAGAGACAGAGAGAGAGAGACAGAGAGAGAGACAGAGAGAGACAGAGAGAGAGACAGAGAGAGAGAGAGAGAGAGAGACAGAGAGAGAGAGAGAGAGAGACAGAGAGAGAGAGAGAGAGAGAGAGAGAGAGAGAGAGAGAGAGAGAGAGAGAGAGAGAGAGAGAGAGAGAGACAAAAGAGAGAGAGAGAGAGAGAGAGAGAGAGAGAGAGAGAGAGAGAGAGAGAGAGAGAGAGAGAGAGAGAGAGAGAGATGACAACTCACCTTTAGCCTCTCAGGCTGAATGACAGAAGACGGTTCCAGACACATGCAGACATACATTCAAAACCAAACACACAATCATTCATACATGCATGTTTTAAATCTACAATCCGTAACTTTTGTGTTACTGTGTCTAATGTGTTACTGAGTACATGAACAGATCAGTGTCCAGCACAATCTCCCCACCTTACCCTGACTCACCATATTATGTTTATACTAACCATTTATAATTTGCGCCGTCAAATCCAGATTCACAGGAAATAGGATTCATTTAATGTTTGCCTTCATTTGACCTCAACACACATAAAGAGACTTGCATAAATTAACCTGCAATTTCATGTTTCAAACAGACATGGGCGGTAGAGAAGCGAAAGGTAAGGATTGCAGCTTTAAGGAACACACAGAATAATTAATATTAGAATAAAGCTGCAGGCAGCTGAGGAATTGTAGCAGAGGTTGAGCTTCAGTGACATGTTTTGATGATGGGGGTTCTGGCATTCGGTCTTGGACTAGAATAAAACCATGTAATTAGTTGAATGCTATGGGACAGTGTTTGCCCGTGCTGGCACATAATCTGCTGTACAGATGGATATTTACCCCATTCACATACACCAGCAGGTGGTAACAGAACACTGCTGAACGAGTAGCTTCCAAAACTTATGTTGCCAGAGCTCGTTCTGTTTAAAAGCTCATGATGTTCATATTGAATAATGTGCAGTCAGCCGGTCTTTATTGCAAAATAAACCCAGACAGGGTGATGGAGGCGTCTTGTATAATCCTAAAGTTTGTTTAGTTATAATGACCGGCTGAATGTAGATTATCCCGGTTGTTATATGATTACTTATCAAATTAATGAAGAAAAGGACATGAAATATTGATCTGAGATGGTGGAAAGATTATCACGGTCATGGACAAGTGTAAGATGTACAGAGTATTTGACACAATGTCATGACACAATATTTGTTTGCAGAATTACAATTGACCAATTACAATATTGTTTGTAATTTGAATATTGTTTGAGTCATGTGATACTTTGATGGTGGATTGATGGATGTATCCATCCGTTTCAGCTGCATGGTCTGTCTAATAAAGCTGGATAATAAAGGTAGTCTATTCAGAAGGGAAATATTAAAGATACTGTCTTAAGTTTAAAATAAACAAATTGAGTTATACTCAATTACAATTTAATGTAAAAAAATCAGAGAATGAGAGAAAGAGAAAGTACAAATAAAAAAATTAGATCAATAGATTAAATCATAACATTCTGCAGCTGGTGTAATTTTGTAGCAATATTTTGTACCTCAAGGTCTATTGTGGCTGCTGTGATTATTATTGGGGAAAACTATTTTAGATGTTTCACATACAAAATCCAAAACAAGCAAGTGGTACACAAATCTAACATATAACATCTTCCCATCACAGAGACTAATCTTTATTTTACAGCACAAATTAGGGAGTCACACATGAGGGAGCTAATAGCATCAATGATATGGCATTCATCAAAATAACCTATAAATATCCATTTAATAACCTATAATAACCATACTGCTAAATTCCTGCTGTATTCATCCCACACTGTTGAAGTCTGATGGAAAGCACAGACCCATGAAGAAAGATTCTTATCAGTGAAACATCAGTTTATCAATCTGATGTTAACATGTAAATCTCATCTGAGGCCACAAACATTAGTGAATTCTGGCACGTTCAAACAGTAAAATCCCAGCTGTATGGTTTTCTCAGCCGCTGTACGGTTTTAACATTTAATACAAAGCATGTAAAAATCCATCTGTTCTCTGATCTCATCAGAGCTGCTGTCTGCTGAGCTAATAATTTTGGGTTGTAAGTTTCCCTGTAAGAATGTTTCCATTAAGTACCGAAAACATTGAAAGGTCTATTTTTTGATGTTGTATTACTGTTGTTATATCCTGTAACGTTTTCAAAGCTTTCAACTAACAATTTAAGAGTAACATTTTTATGCTAAAGTTGGCCAATAACACAAAAATGACATGTTACATTATTGCAAAAACATTTTAATAACTTTCAGAGAACATTAGCCAACATTCTGAGAATGTCACATCTCTACCAGTTCAATCCCTGGAACGTCCGAAGTGAAAAAACACAAAAATTGTCTGCTTCCTATCAAAGCAAAGCCTCTTGAATGTCAAAACTCAAAACTGGCACAAACAAATACTGCACTCAACACGTCCACTTTTTAGGTGTGAGACTGAATTGATGCCTCCAAAGATGAAATGCATGGGAATAACAACACAGACAGACTAGAACATGTTTTTCTTTCTGTATCAGGTTTATCTGAACATTTCAAATGGCACAAACACACACAGACACACAACATCAATGGTAAATTACTTTTGCATACTTTTCTGTGGTGGGCATCAATGCGGATCCCAAACTACACATCCAAACTGTAATTAAAATGTGTGGAAGTTGATCTAGCTGGCACATGGCACATCAGACAGGTACAGCCTAATTACAGCTGAGACATGTTCATTAACAGCTCATATCTTTCATGGCTGGGTTTGGATAAGCCTTTTTGGCTTCTGCTGTCTGTCCCAGGAGACCAGTCGGTGCTTCTGTTCTGATTGCACCTTCTAAAGATCTGGATGAAAACCAGCCTCTCTGGAGAACATGTAATATTATTTAATGTTATTATTATTGAAATGTTTAACTTTTTATCATTTTATGAAAAAATATTTTTATTATTTTATTTTAAAATACAATAAAAAAATCTGATTTAAGCCTAAAAATGAGCAATTTTTATCATTTCAGGCATACAGCACCAGGGATGTGATGGGTTTCTACAATGTTCAGTTGTCCACAATATTCAGGTTTGTTTCCATTAAATATTTTTGTTTTCAATGGCTGATTCACTATGAACCCAAACCAATGACTGAGGACAAGCAAACTGGCATTTCTAATGAAAAACAAACAAAAAGGTTATCTTTTAAGTATCTCTTTAAGATGTTATCCACTGCACACAAAACAGAAACAAATCAATCAAACACGGGCTGACTGAGTTAACAGTATTCTGTTATATCAATGGTGAGTCAGGACTGGTAGCACGGCAACAGAATTGTCTCGGCTGGTGCCTGCTGCAGGTTAATCGAATTCACTAAACACAATCAAAACATTTATGAGTCTGTAAAACTGAAAATCAAAAAGCAAATGAAATTGCAGGGAGCATGATAAGATTACAGCCAAACAGAGTCCGTGTCAGAAGAGATGGATCACCTCAAGCTCTTTCAGATGAAAAATAACATTACTACTCTGCCCTGAAAAGTTTGAGAAAATGTTATCAAGGGTCGGATTCCTGGTTTGATTAGGGACTCAGAAACATCATTTACTTGGACGTCATCTTTCTAATATAAATTTGAGGTACAGAATGCACTGCCAAGCCCACAGTGCAGTTGATCTGAATAAATCAAAATCCAGACACCTGTAAGCAGTTAGAGGGTAATTAAATGTTACAGGATAAATAGAAATGAGCTCAAACGCTCCTGCAGAAGATACTGAGGTCTGCTCGGGATTCTAGAATTTACATTATCGGACATTATCTTCAATTTCAGGCAGTAACCACCACATTTTGGTGGTCATGAATTAGAACACAATTAGGATAAACTTCTCGGTCTTTCAGTAACACAAGAAAAAAAACAACCAAAGCTTTAATGTTACAGATGGTGGAAAGTTCTTACTAAATGGCAACAAAATAAGCTAATAATGGATTAGAATATTAAGATATGCTCTTTGGTCTTTCAGTAATAGTATAAAAAGCCAATTAAGCCAATTAAAATATTACAAAGATTCTGACAGTTCTTCTTAAAGGGTAACAAAACCAGCAAATGAAAAAATAAAGATGTGAGACATTTCTTTACTCGGCTGACGTCCAGTCAGTGTCACAAGTAAAACAACCTTTGTTACACCCAGCATTCTTCGATTTTATTCATCCATTGTGCATCTGTGGATAGAGAGAGAGAGACACACGAGTATAACATCTGGATGTGGCTGAAGGCACAGAGCCAAGACCGCCATCTCCTCCTCCAGCTTTCTGTTGATAAGCTAAGAGTGACATATCAGTTATCTCACCCCTGCATTCCACAGCTAATGAAGCAGACGCTATGGCCTTTTAATTAGAGCTGCAGAGAAACACTTGTATCATTAAGACACATTTACCACCTTGAGGTACGATTAGCATTCTCACACCATTAACTTCTTAGATGGAGCTTCTTATGAGCAACATGTCTGCACTTAAAGAGAACATTGATTTCTGGCATTAGATCATGTGGAGAGGACTTTTTGGGTTGGGAAAGCGATGGCAGTTTTTTTCCTGAACCAATAAATGTGACAGAGAAAACAGTACTTACTTGAAGTGAGCATTCAGTACGACATTTACAATTCCAGCTCATTAATGAATCTAGAATGGTTACAATGTAATCAATAACACGCTCGAGATAAACACAACAGGATATCTAATTCTCAAAATATTAAATATCTAACACACAAAAATTCACAAACAAAACACCTTTATTAAAATACGAACTGAAATACACAATTAACTACTGCACCTTACAGAGCACAACTAATACAATAAATAGACCACACTAAATTAAAACCACATAGGCTGCACACCAGTAAAATATCCAAGAAATAAATAAGGAAAGGTTTTTTACAATTGTTAACACTGGGTTAATTTAACCCTGGGTTATCTTGTTGCACGTTTCCCACTGCACATACTTTCATATTTTATTAGCAATTAATCCTGGCTAGTCCGATTTTGAGATTTTACATTACATTCGTGAACCCTATAGGTTAACATTCTTATTTGCATATTTCCATGATTAATAACACTGACTGGACAAATACAGCATGCTGTTTTAATAACTGCATGCTGCACAGTCTATCTGTGCAAATGTAGCCATGTAAATTGCTGAGTTAATTATTTAAACTCTTTATTATTCCAGTCGACATATGAACAGTTTCCCATCACAGGGTGCAACTACATTAATATTTCTGCAACCAAGTATGATTTTGCGTATGGCTGCTTAACTGTCTGTTGCTTAACATTGTATCCTGTCCAAGAATCCTGTCGAACTACCTATTATGAAACAGTATTTTAAAGTGTTACTCAGTATACATTTAGTCATTGATATATTCCCTGGATATCAAACCCGTGCCCTTGGTGTTGTCAGGTCTGTGCTCTAACAGTACAGGAATATCACATTTCACAGCCCACCGTGAATCATAAAGAGAAAATAATAGCAACTGTCTCAATGTCAGAACGTACTTTACAGTTATTACAGAGAAAATAAAGAGTCTAATAATCTCTCCCTTCAGCCAATCACATTTCCTCTAATAAAAAAAGTGGGCAAATGGGATGGAAAATATTTATGGCTTCTGCCGTGAAAGCATAATGGGAAAATTGCATTCGCATGCAGAGAGATTTGAGCACTGAGGTGCTGCCGGTCTGACAGGTACAGCGACTGTAGAATGATAACAGATTGAACCTGACGAAAGACTATTAATTAATGTTCACACTCAATTATGAGCTTTAATTAGATATGCATATGGCATATATTACAAAATCGCTATTTTCTTAATTAGTATTTTTTTCTTGCTATCCAGTAAAAATATCTACAGCAATGTCATATCGTAATTTTATATCCTAATCAAAAATGGATAACATATTAAGATTTGTTTCCAAAAAATATATATCTACAGTAGTTATCTTAGCTCAATGGCTAACTGTATTTTTTTTAGTCAGGTTTATGCTTAAAACAAGAGATAAGCTGTAACTACTAATTTTGTTTTATTAATAAGAAAATGCCAAATTCTAAACAAGAAAATGATTTTTGCAGGGCAAATACTGTGGACCATGGCACAATGGCATTCATACAGTATTCCAAATTACTTATAGATCACGGTATAAAACATTTTCACCATGGTAACAATGTCCAAAAAAGAAGATAACAGATCCCCTACATCTCCCAGGACGGCCTATGCACAAACCACACAGGTGAATTATCTGCTGCTCTTGTCCTGCCGCTGGATTTATGAGCCATGATCAATCAGTAACTGCTGTCTGATAGCTCAGGTTCATCTTCTCTCATGTGTTAAGCGGATCATGTGATCGATGGTTCTCTAACAGAAGAAACTAACAACAATAACACAGGCAAAACCACTATCTTATCTCCTGGGGCCTTAGCAAGCCAAGCGTCCTGCCAGACTGATATAAGCTTGCAGTATACATTATTAATTGGAGGTATATTTCATACTTGCACACTAAGCACTTAAACTTAAGCCTCTAACATGTCTGTAGCTCAATGTGTGCAGGACATGAATGATACCTCAAATATAAACAGAGCTGTGCTGTTGCTTTTCTAAGAAATCTGAGCCACGATTTTTCCTGGCAGGCAAAGATCACACAGGCTTACACTTAAGAGGGTTCTGAGCCATATCTAGTAACTAGAATATCATAGAGATTTTGGGGTGGACTCTTTTGAGTCAGGCCAATAAACAACGTCCCAGAATGCCCCAGAAAAGAAAACAGATCATCAGTCAGTGAAACTAACCAATTTTCCATTTTCAGCTTCATATTTGCAGAGAAAAAAATACACTATATATAAATAATTCATAAAGTTGAATTATGTTTTAAATTATGTTATGAATTATGTCTTAAAGTATGTTCAGTCTTAGCTAAATAATTAATCTTCCTACATTCACTTATTTCAATTAATGCCAGAACAAAACTGTAACGGGAAAGAACTCAGTGGCTGGTATAATTATGTTAGTTTAATGAGTTTGCATATTTGAGTTTGTGCGTTAATGTACTTTGTAAACTGAACCCTTTCCTGTATTTTTTCAAAGTAATGATTTTTTTTAGAAATCTAATCTCATAATTGAAGTCCACATCAATTCATCAGAATCAATACAGCTGAATTGTGAGATTTTGTAGGCATGACAGTATGTGTGTGTGTGTGTGTGTGTGTGTGTTAATTTTTTAAATGGTCCTCAATATAAGGCCATTAATCAAAGAGAACAGGCCTGTCTCTGTTGTGTCATGTCTGTGTCATTTAATCATTTGATTCAAGGTCACAGTCTAAGAAACCAAGCAGAACAAGAGCAGAATTCAGACAGATGAATTTTTATATCACTCATGTCAGTGGATGATTCTGGCTTTGTAGTGTTTTTCAAGGGGTAGTAAAGCCACTTTTACAGCGTCTTCACAGCTATATTCATAATCAAACATCGATAAACTCACAAATAACCGAGCTCTCTCTCAATCTACAATAAGAGTTGGCGCAGAGCACCCACTGTCATTATTGTCCATCTTTAATTAGAATGAGATACAGTATGAACAGATATCACGCCGTCAAACAAATGTTCCAGTTACAGCACGAAACGCATTCACACGTAGAGCTGTTCTCATGCCGCGTAATTACTGAACTAACCAATTAAACGCAATGAAGAGCCAGGCGAAAACAATTACAATTTACCCAGCACAATCGTAAAGCATTCATGTGTTTTCTCATTAAAACCACAGTAGAGGAGGGCAGAGTTCTCTAGTCTCAGCTGCCAAAACTATCTTTGTTTCTTCAGACAAACCTTATTTAAACTGAAAAAAATGTGAACAAAATGACAGGTCAGTGTTCAGCACACTCTCCTTACCTTACCCTGAGTCACAACGATACGTTTATAATAATGTTTTATAATTTGAGCTGTTGGATCTGAATTGAAATGTGCATCTGTAAACAAAAAAAGAAGATCCAGCTACTATATTGCATGCCCGGTACTGTAGATGGTGCAGCGTTTGTAGCTTGTTCTTACAGCAGTTGTTTAGAATTTAAATTGTCGTCCACATTAAGAAAATAATCTGCAAGTACCCTGCAGTTTTATGCTTCAAACAGAGATGGCAGTAGAAAGACTGAAGGGGTTTTTGTTGTCTTTGAATATGATTGTGCAAACAACACAGAGCCTTTATCTCTCCAACCAGCTGCAGAAATCAAAGAGTTTGCCCTCAGCACAATAATAATTACTGTTTCTTTACCACTCATCTCCAGTGAAGACCTTGATTTTCTCATATGCACATCAAGTGGTCAATGAGATTCATATTAGAATAGTTCACCCAAACATGAAAACTCTGTTTACTCCTGAGGGTGTCTCCAATCATTTGAAAAGGGGAGCTGATGCCTACAGATATTAGACATCACTTCTGCTCCAAATGTTTTGTTTACTTGTTTGACTTTAAATCGCATATTTTGTTTGTATGCAGGTACCTCCCATGAGTCCACACAAAATGTCAGGTTTGATTTTTTTTCAAAATGCAGCAGAGATAAGTAACTACTTGTATTGGATTCATGCAGAAGTGGCCAAAAACTGCCTGGTCTATTATTCATCCATTTAAATTCCAGGCCACTATTTTCCAGGAGCCTCAGTGTGTGAGTGTGTGTGTGTGTGTGTGTGTAGGACCTGAAGGTTCTCCCCCTGGACCTAGAGAATCAAAACGCAGTGTGAGCATGACTGCCATCCAGATGAGAAAGTAACAAAGCAGAATTCTTTAAAGCAAAAGCGAGTTAGATCTTTCTCATGTATAAGGCAGTCAGTTTAAAGAGCAAAACTCAAGAGCTTTATGACTTTTATACAATCTCTGTTATGTTATGTAGAAAATGTTTCTAAAAAAACACCATTGAATAAGGTTCAAGAGCAAGGTCTAAGAGCAAGAGTCTGCTGTGAATGCAATCTCGACCAACAAGTAAGCCTCTTGATTTTTTTTGTACATGTTTTCGAAATGTTTGAAAATAAAGCATATTCGTCTCACACAGCCCTGAACCACAACTCATAAAAAATGCACAGAAAATGAGGCACACAATTCTCACAAGCCAGAAAAACCGAATCTGTTTGACAGATTGCGACACTCACAACAGCTGCTGTTGTTAATAAATCAAGAAACCTCAGAGAATAAAAGACAGCAGTGAGAGAAGATGTGACAGTCAGACAGACAGAGGGAGTGAAGGCGGATCTCATCAGAAGGGAGGTGCTCAGGGATACCGACCGAATCTGTGGATATGCCTGAAGCCCTAAAGTTGGCGGACATCAAGAGAAAAAAGAGATTTAAATCTGGTTTTCTCTGCCAGGACCAAATGAAATCAATTTGTCGATTAGTCTCTGACCTTGAACATTAGTGCTATATAATTACTTGAAAACTGTTCTGCAGTCAGTGTTCCTGAGGGACAAACCTCAAAAACAGATTAAGAAAACAAGTTTGAGGTAAACAAGCCCCTGGTGTTAGACACACACAGTGTGGCCCACTCGTACAGATTGTGTAATTATGGTCAAGACACAATAACTTCACAAGTATCACACATGAACAGATTTACGGACGTACTATAGAAAATACTGTGATACTACAGCTGAACCATCTGGAATGTAATATTACATATTGCAATTACTGTATATTGTTGGTGGAGGAGATATCTGGATATCTTAGAGACATTTGGAGACCACTGCAATGAGAGCTAAAGAAAAGCAGCACTTCAACTTAATATCACACATAAGAGCAATCATATAAACTACTGTACACTGACCTTGTGCGGGTATAAGTACAAAACTGCGGTAACTTTTTAAAATGCGCCTCATAGAACTGAAGAACGTTTTTGATATACAAGATATGTAACATTAAAAACTGTTATATTTTATAGAACTTTTGAGAACTTTGAGAGAACGTTGGCCAACGTTCCAAGACTATTCCCTGTTAGATGGGATGGCCCATGTCCAGATTTTTGTTAGCAGTCAAGGTATGTTACAGAAATTGATATTTTAGCACACCTATTAATAGAAATGTTTACTCTAAACTAATTCACAAATAGCGTAGCACCCTTATATGAGGCTGTTCAATTACATGGAAAATATAGCAGACATTTATACGGCCATGAGGCTGATAAGTCCCGAGGCTGAGGAAAATCATACAGTGATTTTTGTGTTTGTTAATGTTTGCTGGTCTCTCTTCCAGGGTTTCTGTGTGTGTTTCTCAGATGAATGCACCCTTCCATCGGCAGTAGAACAAAGACTCTGCTCTGCTCGACACAGATAGTGAAAGATCTCTGGAGCCAAAGGCAACACAAGATCTCAGAAGCACAGCATCACTGAGCCACCGTCTCCCTCTCTGATGGGTTTACGAATCTGCACAGGCGATAGTGACACTAACTGACATCCACATAAAAGCGTTGGTTATTCTCTGTCGTTTCTTATTAGCCTGAAAACACGATCCATACATTCCTCAAAAACAGCAGCATGAAAACCTCAGAACCTCAGCCAGCGAGTGATTAAACAGTGTACATTACCCAAAGCCTGACAGACAGACTTTAACAGCAGACTATAAAATGTAGCTCAATGTTAGAGCTTTGCGTTAGCACCGCAAGAGGTTGTGGGTTCGATTTCTAGGGAGCACATGTACTGAGAAAATGTATAACCCGAATGTACTGTAAGTCGCTTCTGCCAAATGCACATATGTATATGTATGTATGGTTATATATATATATATATATATATATATATATATATATATATATATATATATATATATATAAAAAGTACATACAAAGACACATAAAAACATGCATTAAGATTTTTCTGTAAGACCACAGCACATGAAATGTGAAAACATTTTTTACAAACATGCCTCATTAAAAAATTTACTTTTTTACTTTTACTGTTTAGGGGGAAAAGATGGACAGAAAAGTGACCGTAACCTACAAAAGCATGAAAAAGTTGTTTTTGCCCAACATAAACTGGAGTTAATTCACCGAATAACATCAAGCAACAGAAAAACGTGAAAACTAGCCCAACCTCGACATGCAAGGTAAAAAGGCTTTGTCCTGAGGACCCAGTTTGAAGTTTAACATCTACAAACCCTATGGAGATACACATGTGGAGTCGATAAAATCGACAATATAATCAAGTGAAGTCGCGTCGGTTCGGTCCGTGTTTTACGCGCCGCCTGAAACAACAGCTGCTCGTTTATTTAATCGCCAAGACTTGCTCACTTCATTCTGGGGACCTGAGAGGAAACTCAGACACAAAAGTCATCCGATATGAACAAGATCGGGAAACTTAAAGCGTGTAAACATGCGGTAAAATCTTTGACTAAAGCCCGACCCGTAACGCGCAACAGCGGGGGAAGCGCCGGACCGTGAAAGCGCAGCGGTGCGATGCGATCTGGATGCATATCACCAAATAACAAGGTAAACACGACTTATTCCTCCACATCCTCCATTTATAAAGCTTTATCTGATGTGCATCTGAAAGATGCATCCGAAATGTTTCTTTTTCTGCTGTTCAAGTCGTTCATACGGGCGCAAATGGAGCTCTTGTCATTAAAAACGTCGCGATGTCGTTTTATTCATTTGATTTCAGACTTCGCATATCTCAAAAGCCTTCACATTGTCTTCTTTTCCTCAATATATCGTCATATTATTTCCATGCATGGCTAAACTATGGGGAGATTGTCGTGTTGAAGCGCAGTTGGAGCTGTTCGGGGTCCTGACCGCGCTGGGAGGACTCGATGTGCTTTATATCAAAGATGACAAAACTTCATTGTTATGTATTTAAAGTAATGGAGTTAAATAGTATAACACGTCCACAAAGTTTTAAAGTTTGTTCAAAAGATGATTTGTCTAGTTTTAAAGTGTAAACGCACTGAATTACCTGCTGTTCAATCCATTTCCTCCTCCATTGATGGGCACATCTGTGTGGTTTTAAATAACCCTGACAGATCTCCACTTTAGTTTTTCTTCCTTTAAATACTGCAGAGATTTAACACATTCCCTAATAAGACCATATTGAGTCACTATAGACACAAATGTCTTGAAGTTTCTTTAGAGCTGATTCTTCATGTAGAAATTGTATGGAAACAGTGAGTCACAATTTAAGACTCATACCGATCAGTTTTTAATTCATTGAGGTTGCATATTACAATAGCGCTCAGTTACTCGACATCCGGCGAAACTTATAACCTCCTGTCCTGACATGAATAGATTTAGTTAAAGCTTTTGGAAAATGTCCTATAAGATGATGATTGTGAGAGCATGGCTCTTCTCTGCAATATGGGCCAGCGCTGTGATGTGTGACGTGACATTCAGCTGGATGGACAGCTCCGTCCTCCTGAAGGCAGACATTTTAAGCCATCACTCTGACAGACAGACAACTCGCATACCATAAACCACCCCACAAGAATGAAGACCAGCAGATACAGGAAACCCGCTACAAGAAAGTGGTTCTTTCATTCTGCTCAGCCGTTTCATCTTGCATATTCATTTTTAACCTCTCTCAGTTTCCGAATGTGGTCTTATAATCGAAAGGGAAACATAATTAGACCCTTATCGATTCATCCTCTCTCGAGAGGTGAGATTGTTTTTGTCTGTTCTTGGGTTTATTCTGACAGGTCTTTATTTATTTATTTTCAGGCGGCTGCTCTTCTGCAAAACAATCTGTGATGCTGCAGACACCAGAATCAAAAAACATTCTCCAAAAGGGATGAAGATCACAGCCTCTTCTAGAACAAACAGTCTTGTATTTATTTGCCCTGTACACTAAGTCGTGATCTGCCTGGATGGTTTAAACCAAAATAAAAACAGGATGGCCAAACCATTCAGCAGACTGCTGCACTTTTTAAGGCGGGCACAGCTGCTCCTCCTTTTCCTGGGCGTGGCTTACATCATGGCAGGAAGTGTGTTAATGCTTCAGCGCTACAGCGTAACATTTCAAAGAGAAACGGATAACATTGCGATCCCCTCCCTACCAGCACCCCCTAGAGCCCTGGAGCTACCCGCTGTCCGAATGTTCTATAGGAGAAACAGTGCCAGAGTAGTCCAAAACGTGGAGAACCAACATCTTGATAAATCACGCAGCAGAACAACCCAGAACTATCGTAGATCTCACAGCCTGGAGAGCAGACATCTGAGACGTCACTGGTTCCACATTAATCGAGATGAACAGCAACGTTCTTCCGAGCACAATCTGTTACATAAGGAAACCAGACATAAAGGTAAGTCTTACAGAGTAACTGCAGTACCCTTGGAATTTAGATTCTTCAAGGATGGGTCAAAGATAGTTTCTTATATCATTCATCATTCCTAATCAGGGACCTACATTGGATGTTTTATAAACAACGAGACGGAGCACACGCTTGGAGGAATCATGCTTTATGACTTTCGTAAAATGACCAGCGCCTTGTGTCAGGACACCTGCTCAGAGAGGTAACGCCTTCAAGCTTCTAAGGAGAGAAATGAAACCAGCTCTAGTCCAGACTAGACTAGACCAGAACAAAACAGACCTTAGTGGGCTTATGTAGATTTTCATTTTGATTGAAGACTGTGTTCTCTGTATAGTGGGTTCCGGTATGCCGGACTGGAATATGGAGCCGAGTGTCACTGTGGCAACAGGGTCTGTGCCCATCAAGCTCGGGGAGAGGACTGTAACCTGGACTGCCGGGGTGAAAAGGGTTCCCCCTGCGGAGGAGTGGGTCGTCTGTCTGTCTACAGGGTGGAAGATCGGCTTCCTGGACAGAGAAGATGTGAGTCACAATAAGTAAATATATCAAACATGAAAACACAACACTAGTTCAATAAGCCACAGGAGATGTCCTTGTGGTACCTGACGTAAAGAGATTAGAGAACTTTGTATTTGGAAGTTGGCCATGGGACACCGGCCAGAACCACATGCCAAAAATGGGTCTGGATTGATAATGATTAGATAAGACAATAAGAGCAGCCTGAGGAAAAGCCTCTTGAGGCTTTGTGAAATACGACCTCAGTTTTCTCCTCAATGTTTCACAGACAGAAGTGTGCACTATCATGGATGTTTCAAGAGGCTAAAGAACTCAACGGATGATGTCCTGATCCAGACCTCTGGGACCACACACACTCCTCAGCAGTGTATCGAAATCTGCACAGAACAGGTTTAATTCCCAAATGCTCATATTAATTAATGATCTACATACCCACAAAATGACTTTTGGGGTGCAGTTTTGGTCATTTCTTTGACCCCTTGTAAATTGTGTGTGACCTTTTCAGGAGCTGCCATTGGCTCTTTTGAGAAGGCGTGATTGTTTCTGCAGCCACGCCCTCTTTGTCTTCACAATACAGAGGAGTGGACAAGAACACATGTGTGGGAGGGGCAACCAAACAAACCACACCTCCTCTCCTGATCTGGACTACCTTCAGGTGTACAGTACTCCTGCTTTAGGTAGGAGAGCTACCACAAGCTAACACACTTTAACTCTCCAAGTTTATGTCCCTGAAGATCTCTTGCATTGCCAACCAACTAGCTGAACCCATATCTGTTCTTTTAGATGCAAAATGTAAAGAAAGAACCTTTCTGCCTCAGAAATCCAGCACTCTGGTAGCCCTGTCCAGTTTTCCAGGGGCAGGAAACACCTGGCTGCGTCACCTGATTGAGTCAGCTACTGGATTCTACACTGGCAGCTATTACTTTGATGGTTCACTCTACAACAAAGGTGAGATTCCACTAATACACATATGAACCTTCATTTTCATCTCAGTTACAGTAGCTGTAAGATTTACTACAGTTGAAGGAGTGAGAAATCTCAAGCACTAAAGCTTGCAGATATTAGCATTTACAGAAGCACAAAAGTACCTTTTGTATCACATTTAGCATCACAATTTTCTTGGAGAGCAAAAATGTAACTCACATGCGTCTCTGCTGGAGTTTCAGACATGACATCGTCAACGTTTTTCAGGTTTGCCACGACACCAAAATCTGCAATAAATATGAACGAAAACAGTTCTCTTTAAATTCTTCCAAGACAAATCCACGGTCATTTAATAGTCCTGTACTTTGTCTCATTTCTATTGTTTCTTATGGAATGTTAGAAGAAACATCAGAGACAAAACTGTTACTTTAAAGAAACAACTAGGTATTCCATACATTCCTGAATTTTGGAAAGAGCAACCTCTCAGCAGTAATGATGTTCTTGAGGTGGCCTCCTGTGTGGTGGAGATGAGTGGAGTTTTGATGCACAGGTGTATGTCTTCAAACCTGCTGCAGGTTTCAAAGGAGAGAAGGATTACTGGCAGAGCGGGAGAGTCATTTGCGTCAAGACTCACGAAAGTGGGCAGCGAGAGATTAAAATGTTTGACTCTGCCATCCTGCTGATGAGAAACCCCTATCGCTCCCTCATGGCGGAGTTTAACCGCAAGTGTGCTGGACACCTGGGCTATGCTTCAGACACTCACTGGAGAAGCAAAGGTACCAAACACTATTACAGAACAATTAAAACAGGTTCTCAGAACATTGGCTAACGTTCTCTAAAAGTTCTCTCAAAGTTATTTAAAAAAGTTCTTGCAGTAACATTGTAGGACTTCTTTTAACATAGTATATCATATATATCAAAAACGTTATTCCTAAATAGTGCAACAGAAGTAAATGTTTTAAAAATGTGATGCTAATGATAACCTAGCAATAACCTTATTACAACATCTAAAAAATGGGACGTTTTGAAAGTTACTAAAATTTTAAAGTAACATTAACGTTTTTGTTACTTAATAGAAACATAAGGGAAACGTTCTTACAACCTTAAATTATTAGCTGGGTGGGCAGCACAGTGGTTTCTGAAATATCTGTTTTCCTGAATGTTAGTCACAGAACATTTCTTACAGTTCATGACATTATGGAATCGTTGTAAGTATGTGGGAGATGCTGAGTTTTTGTCATAGTTTTTACAATGGTGCGGTTTCTATCACAGAATGGTCAGAGTTTGTGGACAACTATTCCTCATGGTGGGTCTCACACGCTCTGGCTTGGCTGCAGTTTGCCCATCGTCTGCTGGTGGTTCACTTTGAGAATCTTCAGAAAGATCTTGTTCCACAGTTAAAGACCATCGCTGCTTATCCTGAACATCAGCATACCTGAGGAAAGACTTCTGTGCACAGAAAGCAACAGAGATGGCCATTTTAAACGCTCTGGATCCCGTAGCCTGACCTTTGACCCCTTCACCTCAGCGATGCGAGCCCGTATAGATAAATACATCCACACTGTAGATACAGCCCTCCGAGATAGAAACCTCAGTGGACTACCAAGGGAGTACATGCCCAGATAAGATGACATGAACACAGCTACCACCCCCTACTGGGGTGGATGAAACAGAACCATAAAGTGCCTGTATACAAACACAACTGTCAGCTCTTAATAGCTTCAGAATGTTGTGTATTGTTTATTGTTGTCCTTTGGTTTGCTTGTGCTGTCACCAGTTTCATGTCTTACTGGAAGGCTGGAACCATGTCTAGTTTGTACATTTTATTATTAAGTCAATTAAATTCTGATTGAAACATTTTCTATTAATTGAAATCCTAACCTTCAAGTAATCATAATATTTAATTATACATTTGCCAAATGGTTTATTCAAGATCCTGTTCAAACACATGACCTTGGGATTGTGAGCGGCACACTCAAAAAGTAAATTAGAGTTTGTCACTTGTGTTTCTAGCCTGCATTTGGAATCTCGGAGTCGAAGCATCTTTTCAAAGGTGCAGGTGGAAAGAGGTGTATCCTCTCCTCACAGACGCTTTAGTACAGATGCTTCAGGAATAATGCTCCTTCACAAACAAACAAGCCGTCTTCTTTCTGCACAGCAAAACGTCTTGATTCATTATAGTAATAAAATGATGTAAAGGACACAAACCATCAGTCTAGAAGGTTACAGCATTCTCATATTCACAAGATGATAGATTAAATAAACAGCCTCAGTTAGGAACATCTTTGGAAAGGGGGGGCAGACATTTATTTGTTTATGTTTAATGATCTGCCTAAGAGCAGCAAAGCAACCTTGATGACAGCCGAGGCAAACACATTGACTTATGACAGTAAGATTAATGTGTACAAAAAGTGGCCTTATAAATGAGGTAAACGTATATTTCAGCACATGCTTGACTGGTTTAATATATGCACCCATGTACTAGAGGCACTGGTACATTACTGGTACAACCCAAAGTCCTTTTGTCTGCACACTGGCCTTGAGCAGGGCTATTAACCTATTTCTGAAAAGTAAAAAGCTAAAAAAATGTATTTTGCCTACCAAGGCACAGTAGAGTATCATGCTGTGATGTTTTTGAGCTTCTGTATAATAAATTGTACATCAGTCCTTTCAATCTAAGTGCTTCTAAAACTAAATCACCATTTAATGTTGTTGAGACTTGAAAGGTGAGTAATAAAAGCAGAATAAATGCTGCAATTTCTGCCATATATAGAAAACATGATTTCAAGCAGACGATTTCAAGACTAAAACTGCAGGTCATCTAGCTTACATCAGTGTTTTCCAAACTATCATCAGTGGCTAAACTATAAACATCCACTGGTCGTTTTGAGCATTTTCAGTGTCATACTGTCAAAGTGCATTGTGGGATTGATGCTGTGAGCGTCATTTGGTGGATTTCAACCGCTGTGTGAAGACGTTCCAATAATTATTACACTTGCAACTGTGACTACAAAAGCTGAGAGTTTAACTAAACAAATGTCACTGACGCCTATTTAAATATTAAATGTGAGTCGCATCCTAAAAAAATAAGTCCAAAAAGTTGTTTGCGCTGTTTGTCTGGATTCCATTAGTGGTTCAGCTGAGAGAACGTCTGAAGAACATCTTGCTCCGTTACACAAAAACCTTCTACTGAAGCTGTTCCAGGAAGTGAAAAGAGAGCACATGGCCTACACTGGAACCATAACAGAGCTTTTACAGAGAGCAATTCAAATGTTGTTTTAATGAACTACATTTAGCCTGTAAATTAAATGATTTGCTTCCTTTTTGTAGGTATTTTCCATAATCCCTCCAATATGCCACAATGAGGCCTTTACGCAAAATAATTTGTAATGGCCCCACGTGGAAAAATAAACAAGCAAAATAAAAGTAGTTTCTGCTATTAGAGCAAAACGGGTTAAAAAGATGCTGCTTTAGAATGTGTGATGCTCCTCGACTCTACCCTGCAGTGTGCATGTACAAATCTGACAGATTGACATAAATAACTGTGGCATATGACTGCTCGGTTTGATCTCTGCCAAACACATCCAAGACACACTAACACATCAAGCAGTCCGTCCATCTGTTAAATACTGCGCAGTGCTAAATCTGCTGGAACAATCTCTTACCATGTGACTCCATAATGCAATGATTTCATAATGTTTTGCTGTAATTTCCCTCCTGCAGAGCAGCAATGTGGTAGAGAAACCGATCTGTGATGTTACAGAAAGCATCTAATTATATATTTTAAACACAAGAATGATGAAAGTGACAATGATTTGGGCATATTGAAGCTACAACAACAAATGAGGAAAAAAGCATTTTGACATTAAATTTGTCCAATAAAAAAAAAACAAGATACATTCTCAGAATATTGGCTGTTTTCTAAGAGATCTCAAAAAGTTATCTCAAAGAGCATTGTTGAAGTAATGTTACATGTCTATGTTGTGTCATTGGCTAAGTTTACAAAAACACTAGCATTACAGTTAAAATTATTAGTGGAATGTTTTAACATTTTTAACTAAGCAAATTCTCAGTTTGCCCTTCTGCAGTCTAAGTTTCTATACTGACAGAATAAATCACTTTAGAAAGCATATTCAAATATCCAAATAAAGCACGAATCCCTTTTAGTCACAAGCAGACAGAGACAAACAAAGAAAACAGCCCAAAAACACATTTGTCCGAACAAGGGCATCAGTCATAAATACAGCCTGAGACTGGCCGCATTACAGACATTAGGTTGTACACTGTGTCAGTCGTTGAACATGCAGCACCAAGAATCTGCAGGTTTAGAGGGAAAGAAGAAATGATTTACATTCATCACCACTACACTCCAACCTATTTATATTGTGTAAAGCTTATAAACCTCAAAGGACTGTGATGAGAGCCTGAGAGGAGCTACTCCTCCAGTCACCTTGAGCAAAGACACAGCATTAACACAACATCTGCTCAACGTTTCATTCTGCTACAAACACAATCCTCTCAACTATGTCAGCTGTAATTCACAATGAAGGTCACAAATATGAAGCATCGGATGCTTTTCAATGACTTTCTGTTCATTGAGGCATCTGTTAGCTCTTCCTCCAAAACAGAATATTTCAGCTCTGAGAATAAGGGCCACTGACCCAGATAAAGTCTTTCCTTGATTTATAACATTAAATAGCAGCTTGTGCCAAAGCAATTTAAAGAGACAAGAATCCCACTTAAAGCAATATCTGAAGATAAGAACCTGTAAGCAACCAAAATGCAAATAACCTTGATTAGGTTGTAAGAACATTTCCCTAATGGTTAAATTAAGTAACTAAAACATTATAAATGTTATTTTCAATGTTCTAGGAATGTTCAACTTTATTGTATTAACATTATTGCTTGGTTATAAGAACGTCATCCAAACTCTTCTAATTCTATAACGTTTTAAAAAGGTTCCACTAACTATTTAAGAATAACGTATTTGATATGATATGTAATATTAAAGAAAGTTCTACTAACATTACTGTAAAAATTATACCTCTGACAGAACTTCTGGAGAACATTCTCTGTAGCTGGGATGGAGATGACTGCATTGCATTGGGTAATATTTACATAGCTAATGAGCTCTGATTTAGCATGTCATCACTTGAGTAAAATGGTTGCAATCTGCACAGTCTGTGCAAAAGCACAAATTCTTAATTCCGTCAGACTGCACGCAAAACTTCTGCAAATCATGAGAGCCAGGAGCAACCTTTCATGCATCTCTTCTAAATGATTTTCTTAGCAAAGCCCACTTCTGCTTTAAGAGCTCTTCTGCTGCACAGCCGTATGGATGATTAGTCAGAGAGATGTTTTCAAGCATTAACAAAAGACTAACAAGAAAAGACTGCTTACATTGGTTGAATACAACAGGAAACGGCAGCACAAAATGAAGATAGATTCTGTTGCACTTGTGTTCATTTGAGCAACTAAATATTTCAGAAAATAGAACAGATATTCTTCGAGGAAAACCTGCGGCCTCTGAGACAATGCAGCAGGTGAAGCCTGAAATTTGTTTCATCCCTATTAATGAATATAAATTTGTTTATTTCTAAATAAATACACAACAGTTAGTGAGGTACTGAAGCGCGGTGTTCCTTAGCAAAAATGCAGTTGTATGTATATGATAATCTGTCTTTCAGTCTCACCATTGTTTTAAAATACCTGAAACTGAGCATTTAATGTCAGCATTTTTCAATATTAATTCAATATTAATAAATGGCACTTCACAATGGCATAGAGGAACCATTTTTGGCTATATAGTTCCATAAAAAACCTGTCTGTAGAACAGGTAATAGTTCTTTTAAAAACCTTTGACTGAATCATTCTTTGGGGAACCAAAAATGGTTCTTCTATGGCTGTGAAGAACCTTTTAAGAACCTTGATTTTTAACGGTGAAAGTTACAGACGTGAATAATCCCTAAAGCCATGGAGATTGATGAGAAAAACTGCAATTACTTTCCTCAACATTTCAAAGTGCAGGGGCCAGAATATTACATAGTCTTTTGACTTCAGTGATCAGCCAATAAGCACCCTAATACACCCTAGCAACCAACCTATCAACTAGCCAGAACACCCTAACATAGTCAACACCAAACCGTCATTCCATTGGTAGGGACAGATGCATCATGGGTAACTGTTTTAAATTCATTAATGACATTCGTGAAAAAAGGTGCCAAACTCTCAACAGGGATCAAAGACAAATCAACTCAGCAGAATCACTATTGACCTGCAGTGACTTTTAGCTGCTGCTATTATTAAACAGCAGAGAGAGAGAGAGAGAGAGAGAGAGAGGATATGCATCAATTATAGTGGTCCAGTCACTCTGTCAGTAGTAATTTTACAACAAAAGAGAAAGCATTAATATTGTCTCTTTTTACATTGTCCTCTGTAAGAGTGTTACTGATGTCTGAAGTAGTCTGATGTCTGAAGACTTAAGCAGACCACACATCACATTCAGTTCAGGAGGGATGGAGAAGTAAACATCGTCCACTAGCGCTGATGCCACACAAACTCAAAAAATGCACACATTCAATCTAAACTCCCAACACAGGGACCACACAGGTCATTCAATGCAGAAACAGAAGAGGTTAGCATGCAAAAATGGGAAGGATTCCTATTTTTATGCAAGGAACATCAGTCAGCTTGTGTAATTTAGACCAACGCATGGGTCTCCATGGAAACAAAGAGAGCTCAATCATGCTTCAGTCATGTCAAGCTGTTTGTGTGCACCAAACGGCTGTTTGATCACCATGACAACCTCATGTAAGATGTGGATGCAGACATGCAGAGACAGCCATCACAGGAAGTGCCGGACACATCCCAGCCTAAAACTTTTAGGTTGTAAGAACGTTTCCCTAATGTTTCCAATAAGTAATGAAAACATTTTATTATTTCGATGTTATTTCGAATGCTCTCATTAGCAAAAACATCCAGTGTTGCTGCTGCTGATATGAATGAGAGCCAAAAACATCCCATGAACTCACTCCAGAAAGGTGGCAGGCGATTGCTAGATTTATTAACCGTGGCGCTGTCTTTTCTCTCCAAATTAAAATGGCTGACAGTGTTGAAGGCCCAGTTAAAGGACAGGCTGTTATGTGTAAGGTCAGCTGAAGAAGCAGAACTGCTCATGGAAGACAGACAGGCCTGAAACATTGATCCCGCCATTGATCCTGCTTAGAAAAGAGCTACAAAACTGAGCAGCAACAAGAACTGCAAACAAAAGTATCTGCAGACGACGTTATCTCCTCCATCTGAACTGGAATCATTCAAAACCAAAGCCATGATCATTGTAAATAATACAAACATTACCACGTGATCGCCTTAATATTAATAAGGCGTTACCTAATTAATATTCATAAGCCGATAAGCTCCTCCCCACCGTTCTACGTCACTCTTTAAATACCTCCCAGCTCTAATACAAACAAGTGAACTGAATGAAAAATCACTTCCAGCTTTTCCTGAAGTCATCGTCTTCAACTATATAATGTATTCCTTTATTATCTAGGACGTAATTGACTGTGGCTCTTATGTTTTTTAAATTGCGTACAAATAACAAGCAAAACAAGCACACAAACCTGTGCTCTCCGTGTGCAATAATAACTTCCCCTTTGAATTACAGGCATTAAAACGCAACAAAGTGAGGTGCAATGAAGAGTGAAGATTTTCTGAGTACATCCGTCTTCATCACAGACCTGACAGGCCACATTAATCAGACAGGCACCGGGTTCGAGTCTCTAATCAATTCCTATTAGTTTAGCGTTTCTCCTGCAGCCGGAGGCCCCGTGGGGACGCATACATGGCAGATCAAATCTCAGACATCAGTTTGATTAAATGATGAGACCGTATGCCTGATGGTTTCTGGCCATTTATCACCATTTCCAATTTTACAACCTCAATTTCGCGTCCACGCAGAAATGTTGGTTTATTAAAGCCATCCTTTAACATCACATCGTGTTACTAACACGTTTTCCTTCCCCATTTCTCAGATTATTATGCGGTATGTATTAATTACTGCAGGCGGGATGCGACGCGCTGCTCCCCCTGGTGGACATCGCGAGTGTCTACAAGCTGTACACATAGTTTTGGGACACGGGTTTGATGACGTGTATTTAGGGGGCGTGGTTATGATTAGAGGGCGTGTCGTTTTTTAAAAGGGAAATCTTACGGCATCTTCAGTTAGCAGAAATCTATAATACACTTCATTAACAACAGTGATAAACACAATTACATTTTTAATGCTTAAGCATTAAGCATAATAGGATCTTATACATTATTCATGACTTTACTATGAAGTTTAATCCATTAATGAATGAGCACATAATAGTAACCTTCATCTCCTTTTGTGTAGATAGGTTTTACTTTCTTAGACTCAAATTAAACTTAAAAATAAACTCTTTTAAATAAAAGTTAGTAAAGCAACTATTCTACTTTTTGCCATTGAGATAAATGGCACAATGACCAATACTAGCATCACAAAGCAGTAATTCTGCATAACGTCACTCTAATCTTTATACTTAATCTTTAGTTTTGTCTATTTAGTTTTGTGTATTTGTTGTCTTTTCCACCAGATGGCCCCAGAGTTTCTTTTTGAGAGCCATACTCACTGGATTAATATGAACTGTCTAAACTGAAACACTTGTGAATGGAGGAGATCCAGTTTATTCAGTCATGGTTATTTCCTTTACGTCTTATTCATAGACATTCATAGACAGTAGGTCTACTTTCAATCAGCAATGGCTACTTAAACACTGTACTTAAGTGAAACATCTGTGACTACATTTAATAAAACTGCATTACTGTCTTAAACCATATGACCGTGAAATCAAGCACTTCAGCTGTAACATATTGATAACCATCAGGTTTACAGAACAGCACAACCAGCGTGTCATGTAAAGTTAATTGCAGGCTTTTTAAAGGAAACCATATGTAGGAGCTTGAATTTCATAAACAGGTCTGTCAAACCTGCGCAGTCTCCATCCTTCTCCAATACCAGGAACATCTGTGAGCAACCATCCTAAAAGCAAGTTTAACATAGATTTCACAGAACTGAGATGTCTGTCTTTAAGACTAATGGCACCGTGTGCATTGAATGTCACTTTAAGCTTGAGAATGATTCTCAAGCAGAGGTTAGTGTTTCAGCTGGAGATGGAAAGTGAGAAGATCTGACCTTTCATCAGTATGGCCAGTCAACCAGTGCCTGGGGTCTGATAACTCGCCTGAATTGACCAATAATACTCCAGTCGTTTTGCTGTCATGGCAACACAAATTTCATAATAATAATTCTGGGAAAGTGGGAGCATAGGTCAGCTGTCTTAAGGCTTCATAACCTATCAGCCTACGCCTTTTACTCCTGCACGTTGGGCCTTGTGTGTTACAGTCACAAGATGGGTTTTATTTTAATTGGTATGTGGTTTAACAGGCAAATAATTTCTGATTTATAATTCATTTTTTGAGCTTGCTAAAAAGCAAGGAAATTGGGGGTTGACTTAGAATCGAAGGTCGTTGCAGGCCAAATTCAAACCTGTGATGAGTACCACAACCTAATGTATCTATAGCATGTGCACATAATATTAGGCCACAGGCCTCTCTGATTCTGAGATAGCATCTGCCCACAGCAGAATTTGGAAACAGATCTTGTCAATGGCTGCAACGCAGAGATGCGAGTCAACACGATGATGGACTTCATCTCACAGACCATTGAACTTTCACAGCTGTAGTTCTGAACAGGACACTCACTTCAACTACCATCTTGTCCATCAGACGGCTTGCCCACCCGCTACAGCTGGGCGACTCCATCTGTCTGCATGCTATAAAAGTTCTCCTCATGTTCTGGCTGGGTTCGGTTGTCAGATCCTGGACGCGAGCGCTCATGTCGAACACACAGCTGGATGGGTGTTTATATTAATGCGGCAGGAGAAGAACCAGAATCGGTGAGTAGCTGAAGGACAGGAGACACGTGGCCTTTAAGCTGCTCTTCTCCTATACAGATGAATTGTGGAATGCAAGAATGCCCCTCTACAGCTGGCTGTGGCTGACAATGTGAAAAACAACTTACGGCATAAATATAACATTTAAACATTATGTGCTAGCAGTCTGCTGTGACAGATTCACTTACCAGCCCTCTCTGTACAAAGTTATATTGTTTTATCTGATTGTTTAATTATATAAGTGTTGAATTATATGAGTGTATGATGGGATGTCACATAATTTCATCTGCATGACCACACCCTTACAAACTCCTCCCACAGGAATTACCTTGGTAACCCATAACAATAAATTCCTCCACCTGGAAAAGTAGTTCCACCTCAAAAAGATCATTTATACAACATTTAAGTCTCCGCAGTCTATTGACTGTGCAACAGTTTCTTCAGAGAAGTTAAAGTAAATTTAAAAACACAAGGGATGCAACACAATACATACTATAAAACAATACATATTCATTTGTTCATGAATATTAATTACATCATGTGATATTCAGTAATCTAATTGGTTGCCTGAAAGACAGTTTTAGTAAACAGATGCTAACCATGGTAGATAACTGTGTGTTTGTTTATTCCACCGGCGACGCTGTGGCAGGGGTTTACAGAGCCTACTGCTTGTCTTAAACGGACGGTCCACCCAAAAAAGTCATAGTCATCTTAGCCTCATTGTATAAAAAACCTGTCAGTATTTTTGTTAGAAATGCGCCATGGTGTTTGAAACACCATGAGGTTGAGTAAATGACAGAACTGTCATTTTTACTTTATGTGCCTGGCTACAATTTCTTCTTTTGCCCTGCAGCCAAGAAAAAACTGAATTTTTAGAAAACAATTACCCGCCAAAAACAGTCCCACATCCCCCTAATTATAATGGATTTCTAAGTTTGTTGTTCATTTAACACACTGAGGGAAGTCAAAAGGATCGTCTGGGGTAATCGACAGCATTCCACACCTGTGATATATGAATATTGAGTCTGTTTACATTCATGCATTTGGCAGATGCTTTTATTCAAAGCAACTTTGAGAGCATTTAAAGTCAATTTTTTTTAAAGGTTTGCGTGCCCTGTGAATCAAACCCTTCATTTATATATAAAATAATGTATATCAAAAACAGTATCCTTAAGTAGCTAGTGAAACATTTTAAAAACATTACAGAATTAAAAAAAAAAGTTTAAATAACATTTATTAATTCATAACAAAACATTATAACCAAGCAATAACGTTAATACAACGTCTAAAAACTGGATGCTTTGAATGTTCTTAGAACTTTCTTAACGTTTTTGTTACTCAATGGAAATGTTAGGGAAATGTTCTTAAAGATTGTTAGCTGGGAGAGCACGACTTAACATTTCTTTCACATGTTGTTTTCTTACAGCAAGCCACGATCAGCTGACATCCGGTAACAATTCTGAAAGCACTCGGGTTACAGAGTTTATTTACATGAAGATCAACAGACCTGAGTTTCCAGATAACACATGGAGAGCTGCTCTCCTGCCGGGCTCAATGTCTGAACACATCTTCCTCCTCTCGCTCAAGGCTGTTTATTTTGGACTCCAGGATTCATGTACTACGATTGTTTAGTTCGTATAGAAGATAATTCAGTTTTCTTTCCTTTTTTTATGGGCGATCTCTTGGGACTGAACTTCAGAAGCAAAGCCAGCAGATTTCGATAACGCACAAGCAAAGCATTTGTTTTACTCACCCTTGAATCAAAGTTTCCTTTGTGTGTGAGACCGGATCTGTTTCCCAGGCCTACAGACTCACACGGGTCCGGAGAGTTCATGACAACAAAGAGACCCACACCTCTGGTGACTTTCAAGAGCTGTAACAGAATTACATGTCCTAGCGCAGACATCTACAGTCATGCCCAGCCAACAGCCTGAGCAAACAGATCACTCGACCAATAAATAAAAAGTGACTTCAACTCTTTCCAAAACAAAGGAGTTCAAAATCAACAAAATCAAGTCTATACTGGGAGCCTGCAAAGACCACAGCCTTTCTGATAATAATGGAAGTATTTTAGCTGGCTATGTTTGGCATACTACAATACTGCTTACCGCACAGTATGCTGCCTACTGTTTCATGAAAAACAGTATGTGAAAGAGTATGCAGTATATACACTAATGGCTGAAAACAGTATGGTACATAACTGTCGCATGACTTCACTACTTTACTTGGCAGTCATATCAATTAAAGATTTAGAAGGTTATTAGATTTCCGTTTTATTCATCACACTGAAAATGGAAGGTAAGGTAAAGCCCAATGCATTGTGGGATATGGTATTAGATGCATGGAGCTCTGGCAGTATACTTTATATTTGTCAATGTAGGCAATTGAGGTTTTTTATGTATACTGGCAATTTTGCACAAGGCTTAATGTTTATGGCTGAAAACTTGTCGCATTGAGCCGGATTCAAATCGAGACTTTCTTTGGTTTGTAGTTGAAGAATAAGGCCCCCTACTTTTCTGTGGAAAGCTGAAGCTGCTGGACCACAAAGAAAACCTCAAATTTCTTGTATGTCATATTATTAGAGAACTGCGTCATTTTTATTTGGATATCTGGGATGCTTAGAACAAACAGCAGTAACATCAGCCCATGCTGATCTCATATCTACAACATCTCTGACAGGTTGTCAAATCTATCCTGTCATCAACACAGGTTTCGTAGTGAGTCACTCTTCAGAATCCACGGGAGAACTACAGGCTGTAATTCTAGGAAAATTCTGGATGATTTCTCTGTCACCACTAAGATTTTGACTTATTTAATAAAGTGTTGCGGGGGTGTTTCGTGATAACAGCAGCTAGCTGGCTAAAGCTCTCTGCTTTGTTCTCCAATCCCGAGGTTAACGATTTTCCATCGTGGGAGGTGGGGGAGAGGAGTGGATTCACAATTAGGATTCAGCTCCCATCCACAGCGCTGAGCCTGCTGTCTGCTGCCTACCCAGAAACCCCAGCGCTTTGTGACAAGGAGATGGATGATATCTGCAGCCTGGCCAGTCGCTCTATGAGAGCAGAGAGGGACACGCTGAGCACACACGCACACACAAACACGTGAGCACACATACACTGCGAGCAGACATGGTCACACTAACACTCCACAAAGCCAGCAAGGTTGTGCGCACACTCACGTGTAACTAAAGCTGTGATGTTGTTAGCACAACCTTTTATGTGGTAACACAAAAGCAAAGATATGTCTATTATCTTTTGCCTTATTACTTAATTTGTGACACATTCCACCTTATATTTATATACATATGAATGTCATTATGTTTAGACTGTCTAGAAGGGGAGTGATAGACTGTTACCATCACAAATCCAAGTGTTTTAAAGTTCAGACAAAGAAAAATGGGCATCATTTGCTAACCTTCATCTATAAACTACTTTTTGATACTTTTATGGTGCTCTTTATATTTTTGGGCCCTTTTAAATCCCTAGTCCCCATCCACTCTCTTTATAAAATCCCAGTCCCCATCCACTCTCTTTATAAAATCCCAGTCCCCATCCACTCTCTTTATAAAACCCCAGTCCCCATCCACTCTCTTTATAAAACCCCAGTCCCCATCCACTCTCTTTATAAAACCCCAGTCCCCATCCACTCTCTTTATAAAACCCCAGTCCCCATCCACTCTCTTTATAAAACCCTTGTCCCCATCCATGTTTATTGTACAGAAAAAAACAACTCTGAACATTCTGCTGAACTCTTGTGCTCTCGTGAAACAATAATGTTTCAAACCTGTATGACTTTTAAGAGTTTGAGTGTTAAATGAACTGCTAGCTCTTGATCTATTTAACTAATGATGATATTTCCAAAGATTTACAAATCAGTCAAAGCCAAATTAACAACCCACATCCAACAAACATACAGCACCGCAAAGACAAGAAATAAAACAGTCGTATAGAAAGAATTTATTAGAAAATATTCAGCATTTACAGCATTTGTAAACACAAATATCAGAGATAAACAAGTTTGAGTCTTGTGTGCACACATTTGAGTAAGTGTTCTGCATAGCAGTGCTTAAACACACAATGTCTGAAAGCAGAAGGTCACAGGTTCTGTCTCTGTTCCCCGCCTCTTTAATGCCTGTGTGTGTTTGTGTCAAACTCACCTGCCAGAACTGCTGCCACACACACACAGCTTGTTTTCTGCACACTGTAGGAGAACATTAAGGGTTTGAGATTTCACCATTATTACTGAGCACACAAGACAAAAACATACAACGCTTTATTAACATATACATCGACCATTGTTCAGTCTTTTCATTATATAAAGAACCAGTGTATTGTGTTTGCATTTCAACAGGAACACATTTATTCAAGAAGTGTTGCTGCTCAGATACAAAATGACTTAAAAAATACCATGACTTAAATACCATGACATGCAAGCTAAAAACAGCACATCGTCATCAACTCTGTACACCTAAGAAAGAGAAAATTACAGCAATCACAACCATTAATTACAGCAATTAGTCCAAAATATCATCAAATAAACCTAAGGAATTATTTTAGACACCGTTTACAACAGGAAATAGCCTTATCTGGCCATTAAAAAATTTTTTGTGTGTAAAAGAGAGAGACAAATAAAGGAATTAACAAATAAATGACAAAAAAGTTCATTGTGTGCAGAAGAAGAAAAATACGTCTGGCTTGGAAAGGTGTTTGTGTGTGTTTGAGGAGAATGAAGCTCACGCAGGTTTTCGTACAGGTAAAGGGGCTGCCCTGCGGCTGTCGCTAACCGCCTTCCAACCAGTTAACAGCCCTGAGGAGAGGAGGCGGCTCAGAGCGGCCACGGGTTCCACTGGAGTCCCGTCAGATGAGAGGAACCTGTGAGACAGAGCCTAATTATCCTCTAAAGCAAAAAGCCAGTCATGGTTCAATAACTCCAGCATGCCGCCAGCCAGATACTGCGTTTCCCTGGCAACGCCTCCACAGCAGTACCGCAGACATCACAGGGAAAGACAGGCGGTCACAGGGTACAGAGGGCAGGAAAAGCTGAGTTGAGTGACAGGCAGTGTGGACATATCGGCTCTGAACTGAATCTTTACATAGAAAAAATGGCCACAAGCTTATAACACTTACAGTAAAACATTTTAATGTACTGTAAATTTACAGTAAAAAATGTATACCTATTAAATATGTTTAAACCTGCCACATTGGGAGCAGAAAAAGTATACTGCTTTGTAAAAAAAAAAAGGTGGGAAAAAAAAGGCCTGGATACTATCTGCTTCCGGTATCGGTTTAATTAAAACGATTATCGAAACGAAAAACACTAACTCCAATGCAGTCACTAATATACTGTAACATCATGTAAGAATGCTCACTGCAGACTGCATTGAGCCCGCATTTGTCCTCCAGTGTCTGGGTGTGCATAGATGAGACGCTTCTCTGCATATACACCTGTTATTTCCACACCTGCAGTGAGACTCTCCCCTGACCCGCACTGATAACATGCAGAACAACAAATCCACACAGCCAACAAGAAGAAAACATTCAGTAATCCTGTAAATTCATCCAGCTCCAACAGTTTCTCCCACCTGAGCTCTCAGTTCCTAATCTACTCTCAGAAGCTTTAATCCCAGACAAACGTTACATTTAAACACAGCGATGTGAGAAAACACACGCACGCACGCACACACACACACACACACTTTTCATTTATGGTCCTATGTGGATTATCTCGCAGTTTAACAGAAAGCTGATTTTTGGTTTTCGATATATATTATATGAGATTTCTTTTTTGTATGTTTAGGATCTGCTGCAAAGTGGATTTTCTTCACATACATAAAGATTTATTATTTCATATTTTATCATTAACAATATTATAGTATTATGTTAAAGTGTACAAATATAAAAAAGTTCTTTGCACAGAATAAATTTCAGAAATGTCAAGAAATGGTTTTATATTTATTAATACATCACATATGAAAATGCTGTAAATTAAAAATATCTCTCTTGCGCACTTTAATTATTGTTTTCCATTTTTATAAATTGATTCATGTCTGTTTGTCTGTCTGCATCTATGTTTATCTGTCTGTCTACAGGCCTGTCTCTGGATGAAAATGCTGGCCAAACATATCAGCTAGAAAACAAACCATTTTTTGCTCTGTTACACACAAATGAAACATACTCTGATGTCCCGTCAGCCAAAAACATAAATATGAAACCGAGTCACCGAGGCTGAGACATCAGACCCGATACCTGCTGGACCATTGAGAACCGTCCGTTTATTAAATGAGAAAATCTTCATTCCTGGCTGTTTTCCTGGCTGGATCCGGTCTTTGTTCCTTCTCTTCATCTGGCTGAGGAGTCTGTGTGTGTGTTCGGTATGAAGGTTTGTTCAGCTGACCGCTAGACTGTGAGCGGCACAGAAGAATTCATCTGGCGTTGGCACTGCCAGCCTGCGCCGAGCGTCAGACAGATCCTAATAAAACTGTCTGACCCCGCAGTGGGCACCGGGCTGGCGCTCGTCGGTCATGGCTGACTGCTTGGTATGCAGAGAGCATGGCAGAGCTTCAGCTGTTGCCGGGAGCTTCGTGGCACAAAACCAGCCTGATTAGTTGGCATCCACCATTGTTCAGCATGAAACCAAGCAGGGGAAAAATATAATTAGAGAGAGAGAGAGACACACACACAGACAAAGAGAGAGAGAGTGAGTGCAACAGAGGGGGAATCAATTGTTTTGAAACTACATTTCTAATGTGGGTAATTTAGCAAAATTATGTTTTATAGTGTTAAACACTCCAGGGAGATACAGAACAAAGCCGTTGGTAGAATTTAATGATTACAGTCTTCAAAACAGGAAGAAGCTTAAAAATTACAGCGCTTCTGGAGTTCCAATGTCATTTCCTAAGACTTTGTTAAAAAAACAGAGATTAACGTAAACGTGTACGTTTGCATGCTGCGCTTGTAAATTAAATGGATAAAAACATCTGCTAGCATGCTGTTCTACTCACAGCAGTTTCTGGTCTACACAAGGACCAGAGCCGTATTAAAAACACACAAGCTCAATTCATGAAGACAGTTTTAGTGTAAATGAAGAAAATGTGCTCAGAGGTTTCAGCATATGTTGCTTCAATATGTTGCTCATTTTTTTAACAGAATAAAACAGATGAAGGAGCTGTTGGCTCTATATCAGACAGATCTTATATTATTGGTTTCAACAAATTAAAAGATTAATAGATACGTAAGAATGTAGCTAAGATAACATTTTTCAGTAGTAAAGTGCTCCATTTCTCTATAAAGAATATTGCCATAAAAGGGCTTTTCATTAACTGTTAACAATATTGAGGAGAAACGTATTATCTACAGCATTTTTATCCAGAAAAACTTGCAATATGTAATACAAAATATTGTGTTTATTTACAAACGTTTATCGTGGCTAAGTAGCTATTGTTATCCGCCAAAGTAATAGTTCCTATATATGGGAATGAATGATATATTTAATGCGAAAAAGCATCTGAGGTCTGTTATAGATGAGCCGCAGTGGTGATCAAACTGCGAGACAGAGCCGTGAGCGTGTCGACTCGCTCCTGTACCCCTGACCGGCTTGTATTCCAGACAAACATCTCAGCAGATGTACAGGATTGGGTCTTTATTGAACAATGCACAGAAAACATGATCATCATTAGCACAAAGGGCTCAAAGACCCGTCATTGTCGCATTCTCTGATCTTCTCTTTCGTATCGCTCGTAGACATCTGTCCAGCGTCCATCACCGACCACCTCTGTCGGGACACGGCCAGAGTTTGAGTGCTTTTGCCCTCTGCCTAGGTCCTAAGAGCTTAACCTGTGATTGTAGCACACAAACTCACAAGTTAGGGTCTCAGGGACCAGGAGGAGAGCAGGGTGTCTGCACAGGTTTGTGGCACAGACACACACACACCTAAGATGGGACATTGTATGCCTATGTCCTTTACTGTCCGGCAAACATTAATTTGTTCGATTACTCGTCTTGTGTGAATAAAATCCCAACTTTCCTTTATTTACTGCGGATAAACTCTCCCAGAATTCCCAGCAGCTCAACATAAGCTTGGCGCCACACACATACAGACACAATTACAGTATGTCATGCACAAGAACACATATACACACAAGCAGACAGACAAACAAAAAATCATAATTTTATCAGTACAGTTATAAGTAACTATACGACCAGCAGTATAGATTTTAAACTGTCCTTCAAGCGGACAGACATGGATCGGAATATGGACAGCCCGGATCAAATCAGCCTTTGTTGGTTAGAAAATCCTCTGATCTGATGGTCAGTCTCTCTCTCCGAGTTCTCCTTTGTCCGTAGAGTCTGTTTTTCATCCCCAGGATCTTTCGTGAGCTTTGACTAACAGAACTGCTGGCCTCTGAACCCTCAGCAGCTTCAGACATGAGCGTCTGCGTGTGTGTGTGTGTCTGTCTGTCTGTCGGTGTGTGTCTGTCTGTCTGTCTGTCTGGGTCTATATTCTCATCCTTCGACTTTACACCAAAATAAGCAATAAATAATCACTTACAATCAATAAACTGATGTTTGTTCAAAGTAAAATAGTCAAAAACACAAAAGCGGTACAATGCCACATGATTTGGATGCCGGCAGAGGATCTTACAGGGCTTGTGTTAGAGCTCTATGTACACCCCCCTGCTTTCCCTCAAAGACCCCCCATCCCCCCCACATAGCCACCCACCCAGACGCAGATCGCCTGCAATCCCCCATCACCAGCAGGCTTCAAAAATAAGTTGTCTTTTTGTGACTTTGTGAGCGCAGACGCAGAAAACCCAGACGGTGAGCAAATCCAATAGTGCACACGCTAGCCAAAACATGCATGTCATTTACACAACAAACGCACGTCTAGCACACACACACACACACCTTTAAGACTCCTCCCCCCACAAACAAGCAGCATCGTTCATCCTCAGGGACTAGACAGTGTGGACGCTCCCGGAAATAAGAGCACCGCCACGTGCCTCAAACACTCGCGCGCACACACAAACACACACAGTCTACCTTCAAACCTGTGTTTGCTTTGTCATCTGCAAGAAACCGAAAAGAGTAAGAGAGCGCAAAAGAAAAAGTGAGAGGAGAACAGTGAGCCATCCATTGTGGACTTCATCAGACACTGAGATGTGACCACGGGGAGACACTCCAGACAAAACCATCATCATCCTCATTTTCATCCAAACTACTGCACATCCTCCACTGCTACTGTCACCCCAATCCCCACACACACACACACACACACACACACATCAGTCTGACACCTCACGATGGTGACGCACTCACCCGAACGCCTCCTCTTCCTGCGGTCCAGACACCTGTCTCGGGCGGTTCTTTACCTGTGTACCTGGGCCGTCTGTGAGACCCACTCTCGCTCTCTCTGTGTGACTGAGTGCCAGCGAGTGGCGGATTCTGCAGCGAGAATCCACCCCCCCTCCCCTCCGCATCTCTCCCTCCCTCTCTGCTTCCCCTCTGCACTGATCAATCCCTCACTTTTTCAGATAGCTCGAAAAACGCAGCCAGAAATGGCGTCTCGCTCTCCGCGACGCTTTCTGCAGCCACACGACAATCCGTCTGTCATAATATTGTGACAACATTTCCACAACTGATTTGAGGAAACCCCCCCAACCCCCACGAAGACGTGCTTGATGCACGCATTACAAAGATTTGACAAATTACGTGAAATTATAAATTAAGCAATGCTATTTAAACGTTTCTTGTAATGTGCCGTTAAAAAACAAAACAATGGCAATTTAAATAAAACAATGAGACAATACAAAACAAAACAAACACAACAGCAATTACAACAAAAAAGACAGAACCAACCAAAACAATGGCAATTAAAAATGAAGCAAAGAATTACATGTTCAATAAGTAAGTGACAAGGAATGCGTTATGAGAGGCCATCTGTATGTAAATACATCCAAGAAAAATAATGGATTTATATGAACAGCTTAAATAAAACGAATGCATAAAATGTTTTACGTAAAGTAACAAAAAAGCATTGCTTATGCACTTGCCAAGCGCCAGACACATCTTTATCTGTCTGGCAGTGTCCCTGAATGACCTCTGACTTCTCTGGCTGCACTGGGGTGTGTGTGAGAGTCGTGACCCCCATTGCAGAGGGGTGCAGAGCGCCGGCTGCCCACCACACACACCATTGATTACCAGCTTAATGCAAAAACGCAGCACGTCTGCTCTACTGCAATGCAGAGCTACGAAAACATGAATGCATGGGCAGACACAAAGCACGAGAGCTCACCAATCAACAGATTCCCCTTTAAACTCACACCATCTTGGGCAGAATCTGAGCACAGATTTTTCAATATGAATGAACAGGATACAGGTTCAAGTCTATAACAACGATGGACGGCAAAGTGTGTTTGTGTGTGATGGGGGGACTGGTGAGATCAGCAGGGCCTGAATGGAAATGATGGTGATCAATCAACGTACACACACACACACACACACACACAGGCCATCAGAGACTGTCACCACACAGTACTAGACAGAAACACACAAACACACACACATAAGACACAACGACCAAGAAACTGAGTCTTTACAAGCTTTCAGAACCAGAAATATCTTGTTCTGAAACAAAACATGCCATGACAAACAGTAACTAGGCATTATAGTTGAAGACTGACGATTTTTCACTGATAAATGACTTGCCTAACATGTTGAACCAAACATGTGGTGGCCACCGTTTATTTATGCTACATCCAGAGATGAAACACTGGGTCGCTTTTCATTAAAATCTTACTAACCTTAATAATGATCAGCAAGCTGCAAATACTTTGAAAACACTCATGTGCTTTATAAGTGTTAAAATTCATAACACTTAGGAAGTCATATTGTTGAGTCACATTGTTCTGCCATTGTATTACATCCACTCATTACATTATTTTTTTTTTGTGTCCCACAAAATAAAGTTTATTTTAGAACAACATGAGAGTGAGTAAATGACAGAATTTTCATTTTTGTGGCAACTGTTTCTTTAAGGGTCATTACAATGTGTTGTGCACATGACTCAAAACAGTACAGCAGGCTTTATGTTTAGTCAGCATTAGCATTCAAGAACAATCATATAGAACCTTAGAGAGAAGAACCTTAGAACAACAGAACCTTAGACAGCCCAGAACACACCCATATGCATGCACACACAGTTTAAAGGTCTGCTCAACACTGCTGGTCTTTAACCATAACATCTCGTCTGACTGGCTGGCAGGCCGACATTCAGGTCCCACCCTCCCAATCGAACCCATTGATCCCTCCTCAGGGTCAGAGGTCAAACGCATATTGGCGGAAAAAAGTGTCATCAGCAGCATTCCAGACAAATCAATATCACCTCTGTCTGCTATGCTTAGATTACTCTTATTCATCTGTCATAAATCTCGTCACCTCATTACAACAGTAATGTCTGGTGGCTCCCGGTGCAGCTGTGGTCTGGGAGCAGGAGGTCAGGTTCATCGGTGCTCTGCTGTTGTGTACGGGGGCACCGGGGTAAAAGGCCAATCACAGTGCTTCTAATTAGAAACAATACGAGTAGGGGTTTGGACGTGTGTGGGAAAAGAAAACAGAAGTGGGGAACAAAAGACAGAAAAATCTTCTTGGATAAACGCACTAACAACATGAAATCAGATCTCATCCAATTTTACGTTCATATTACATATCCCTGCTTTTATATTTGATCAGTGAAATAAATTGCTGGTTTTCATCATTTGTAATAATGGAACATTTTTCTGCATTTCTGGCATTGCTTTTTCTGCTGATGTCACCAAGGCCACACAGATTTATTAACCAATAATATCATAGCCCAGGATTTGATTGTCACAATCCAATCAAATCCTGAGGTTCAGAATCAAGTCCAGACTTACATTATTTTGCACTAAATAATGTGTTACCTGAAAATGTGTCACATTAGGGAAATTAAATGCATGTCATTTCAAGCTGTCTTTACCGGTGTGTAAATTTAACCCCAAACTGTACAAAAAGTTATGCAATCACTGTGCTGTTACTTTTAGTGTATTTGTATGACAATAAAGCTGCTATTTATCAAAAACCTAACACATATAAACCCAACAACACATGAAAATCCTGTTTACATGACATTTTTAAATTGTTTTCCCTTATCTTGACATCCGAACATAAACGGTCGTGCGTGCACTGAATAAACAGACAGAATGTTGATAAGGAATTTACATGCCAAGCAAAATGAGGTTAACAAGTAGAAATGAATGTGTTGATCAGATTTTGCTTAAACAGTTTATGACCTTTTCCAGATAAAGGAACACCATTTAGTGTTTACGTGACCTGTCATTGGCCTATTAAACATAATAAGTATAGGATGGTGAATGTAAATGCACTCAGTGTTTACCAGCGTATGTAACGAAAACATAAAAATGACAATTTAGCACCTGAACTGACTAAGAAAACCCTTTAGGATGCTGATGTTCTTCACTTTTCTGTGGGCCCATGTCTTCCCTCAACAAAAGCCTCAACTTTCTCTCCATCAGATCCGCAAATTTATTTGTTCAGTCATAATATAAATCTAAGCCCAGCTGTAAGCAACGAGTTGCAGCTCGACTCGTCTGCCAGCTGGACTCGGTTTTGCTGAAGCAGCAGGACTTCAGGCCGAGTTTGGTCCGCTACATCTGGAAGAGTCATCCGAGAGCGGAGGTGAAGACGGAACAATCCCTTCTAAAATACAAGCGTCTCGACTCCCTCTGTCAGTTTAAACAGGAAACTCGGGAAAACTGAAGGTAGGGGTTTTCCACTGAGGTCCATTTACCATTCCTGTAACAACGAAAGGAAAAGATCAAGCTGCTCTTTTCCCACGCAATGCCAGTTCACAGTGATAACCATGTGTTTATCTCTCAACAAAATGACCCAAAAACTTACACCACTGCACAACACAGCCTTCAGGACTTGAGGAACAGACTGAAGTTTAAGTCTTTATTTACTGAAAATATTTCCCTCCAATCAGCTGTTAATCTGAGGACTGTGGGACTGGATCATTGACTCAAGAAGTAAAAATAGCTGAACTCAAGAACCACATCCAGTCCAGTTCAAAATAAATTCATTTGGACTGAATGATTCATTCACAAATTGAACCAGTTCAACTCACATAATGATTCAGTCATAAACATCTCTGGAGAAGAGACGAATCGGTGAATAAAAACAAGGTCTGTATGGCTTAAGAAAACTTTAAATACAACCCACAACTCATACGAGCTACTGCTATGGTGCTTTACTGTGTTTTTTAGTCCGTTTTGGAGATAGAAAACCATGGTCTGATCTTTCATGGCATGATAAAGACCTACATGAAGAAATATCTATTTTAAATATGTATTTTTTTGTTATATGGTTTAAGAATGACATGAATGTAAGACATGAGAGTCACTGAGGTACCAAATACTATGAATTTAAGACAAAGACTGTATCTCAACAGAGCCTTTATTAGGAGGTTTGATTACTGTTTTTCTATAAATGAAATCCCAGTTTAACCACTGCAGAATTTAGATGTGTGAAGGTTTGGCTGACAGCTGACTCCACAGTAAAGGCTTCTGAAGTGGATTTAAGCGGCGGCTGGAGGAGCTTGCGTCTTTTCAAGCTGTAGAGGGGCCACGCTAAGCTCGTCCAACCCGCCGTCATGTGAGAGGGGAATCAATGACTCTTATGGCTGCCTATTGAAGCCTCGTTTATTTCGCTGCTCATTTGTCTGTGTTTAATTGATAGCAGTTAAGTCCCTTTCACTGTGTTGGCTGTGTTGCTCTGGGGCCCTGCCTGTGCTCACAGGGGTTTTCAGAGATGACAAAAATACAGCACAGACTGCAGGCGTGGATGCTGGAAAGACACCAAAACAAGATGATGGGCAGACACGAGGCTGTGAACTGCACAGCTTCTAAACTCCACAAACAAAAGAGAACCAAATCTTATAAAACTACAGAGGAACAGAATTTCAAAGTAAAGATAAATAAATAAACACATAAATAAAAAAAAGAAATATTCTTCAGTTTTGACGGGAAAAGATGTCTAATGTTTCTATATTTCTAATGCAGTCTATGGGCTCAGACTTTCACCTATATATATATATATATATATATATATATATATATATAAATAATTTATATATATATATATATATATATATATATATAAATATTGACATGCACACACGCATACACACATATCATGAGCTTGCAGCACGTATCTCATGTATCTCAGCCAATATCTATTAGGGGGTGCGACACTAGTGCACGTGTCATTTTGCAGGTTAGCTCTTTGAGGAAAAATCTTCCATGATGAAATAAGTGTACTCCAAGGAAAGCTAGAAGGTTGTACAGTTAACTCCCATGGTGTCATTCGAAACCATACAACCTACTACCTCATCCTGGATGCACACGTCCATACTGATGCTCCTCTGGACCTTCTGCAGCCAAAAATAATATCTGCATTATATTTATGCACATACAGGGAAGAAATGATTCTAATTTTAGACAAACGATATGATCCTCGAACAGATTCCCAATGGATGTTACAGAGCAGTGATTTTTAAACTGTGGACCACTGGATTCTGTGGACCGCTGGATTCTGAGTGGGCCATGAGTTGATTGGCAGATTAAAATAAAAAACTAAATCTAAATAGATAAAATAATAAAAAAACACCAATATCAACTGATTTAGTTTAATCAGCTAAAAGTGGCAGTCATTTTGGTTACATAAGAACAAACCAGCAATCTGGGTAAAAGCTAAATGTGGCTTCCCCCAGATCTGAGGGTGTTATGTGGTCCATAAACTGTTTTATTATTGTCTTACAGATTACTGAAAAACAGAACCACTGCTTCAGACAGTGTTTACAGAGTAAAACAAAAAGTTCAGATAGGACGTAGAGTTCACCACAGTGACAGAAACCCACAGAATCGAGCTTGGGTTGCCGATAACGCCACAAGATCGGATCTACGGGTTTATGACAAGTGGTCAAAACTTCATATGAAACCCAATCCAGGTCATACTCATACTCATGAGTCCGAAAAACCACAACAATGTTCCCCGGCATGAACAAAACAGTGTAACTGTAGAAGAGGATAAAAAATAAAGCCTCTTTAACTGACCTGCTCGAATTTCCATGGCGATGTTTAAACCCCTTTCTGCTTCTGTTTCTCATGCTGTGAAGAGAAAATCACAACATTAGAAAACACTCGACATTTAAGAGTCTATAAATACAAATATATAACTCAGCACTGTGTAGACACTTAAGAGTAAATACATTTACAACATAAAGTGAAGGTGTCCACAAACATTTTAAATGTTCTACAAAGTATTTTAGAGTAAAATTAATGAGAAAACATCAACTGATTGGAACATTAAAAGTGTTTTTTACATGAAAGGTGGCTGGAGGGAGGAGCTGAAAAAGTAAAAGGACTTCATGACATCAGCAAAAGATCAAAGTCTTTTTGGAGGCGGAGCACCTTATTACATTTTGATGAACATTAACAAAGGAAATCTTTTGGAATAACAGGCACAGGATCATGGGATATTAAGTAAATAATGTCCATTTTGATTTCAGGCTAAACTAAACCTATGTAAATATCATATGTAAATATACACTGAGGTAAATTTCAGTTTCAGTGGTCTTTGTCTGGCGCACTCTGATGTGCGTTGCTCCAAATCCACAGGCCTTAAACATGTCTAAGACAAAGAAAATGACTGGTGAAATAAATCATGGTGAAAAAATGCCTCACCCACCAGATCTCAAAAACTAAATGATTAGATTGCTAAACAACAACTCTGGCTGGAAAAATATTGTGAAGTTTGGCAGCAGCGGCTTGTTCGAACACATCCCTGCCACAGAACACCAAGCGTGACTGTTTGAGGACAGGGAGAGCTCTGACAGAAGCACAGCACTTTTAAAGACAACACGAAAGCTGTCAAGATGGTAAAACTGAGCTTTTCACAAACAGCTGTAGTTCTCTAACTGCAATACCTGATTATTGATGTTCATCGTCGGTAAATACTCAACTCACGCTAGACCTGAGCCGTGCCAATGCAAGCTGCGTTTTTTACGCCCATTCATCTGCAGGCTTTGAGTTTTTGAAGTAGTGTTTACATCACCTAAACCAACCTGTGTGATTCTCCATGAAGAAAAGGGATTGAAAGATGGAAGTCCTAACAAAATGAAATTAAAGACAACGCAGGGTTCTGAAAATACAGGAAACGGTCTGCCATTTTCTCAGCAAGCAAACACAGTAGGAAAACAAAGTAGAGAAAAAACCTCACTGGCATTGCTTTCCAAGTTTCTCCATTCCTCAGTCCTGGCACCTTCACAAAACCTCTCTTTGTGGGTCACATGACCGCTCTGCTTCAGAACCAGAACCTGATGCTGAGCAGACATCTTTTGTCTAAATTAAAAACCTCTCTCCGAGCATACCACCGAAAACTCGCCAACTTTCTTGGGCGGGGGGGTTGGGGGTGAGTGGGGTGGGGCACTGGGCGTCATGGCAACCTCTACCTGGCACGGCGCCACTCGTAAAGACGAGCGGAATAGCGCAGTGGCACATGGAGAAGAGCTAAATTCGAACAACCAATCAAAATCAACCAAATTCAAAGAGAGAGAACTGCCTTTCGAATCTTTGATGATGCTCGTATTGAAGTCATTGTAGATGGAAGCCACAGTTTAAGAATGCATTCGTTTGCAGACGGTAGTAAAACGCCCTGTCTCCTGTTACCCGTGCTTGTGAATGGAGTGACTCAGTAAAGCTTTATTTCAAACACAGGCGATTCCATATTCATGTGAGTCATAATCGTAGTTTGTAGATTGGAAATTGTGGTGGGCTGATAAAAGTCCCCATCAGGGTGTTTTTTTAGTTGTGATGGCAGACAGATGAGATGTGTGGGTGTTTCCTGCATTACTTGTTAAAATCACTCACATGAGGTCATTGGTGACCCTTGTATAGCATCTTTGTAATCAACATCAATGCAAAGACTTTACAGTCACCAAGGCGGGAAACAGGGTGAGAGGCAAATGACACGAGGAAGTCAAACCTGTTAGTTTCAGAGTTCCTATTGCTTCCATAAGGGAGGAATCCAGCTATGTTTCAATATGTCTTTCCTTTAGATATAAATATAAAATCAAGTGTCATTTAAAAGAAGTACTTCTACATCAGTAAAACGTTTTGGTTGGCAACACAATTCATTTGGTGAAATAAGATATTTGTGTACATTTTCTAGCGATCATGGCAACAGCAATTCATCACATTATGATTCAATGATGGAGAAGAGTGTAATATCCAGCCAAGTATCCAGATATGCCAGGAAATCAAGCAGCTTTTCAACATTTTGAAGAACCAATTCAGATGCCTGGATCGCATTGGAGAAGCAATGCCATACAGTTCCAGGAAAGCATACCGTAACTGCTGTATCCTCCATAACCTTGTGCTAGCCTGCGAGAGGTTGTGGCATGCAAATGGAGTTCAGCGCATATTTTTTGGACATGTGATTTGCATTTATCTTTTAGTAAATCAGATGCTACAAGTAACATTATCAACGATTTCATTTCATAATTTAGTGTTCAATATTAAGACTAAATATCTGGACTAAACACTTTATGATTGTCAAATGTTTATGAAACATATCCATAGTTAACGTAATTAGATGCTAGTTATTGTGCTAGGACACCCGTGTAACCTTCATTATAACTGAAAAGCCAATAAAAATTACCATTGGATGGGCTGGTTAAAGGAAGTGCAAAAAAATAGCTGAGAAATAAAGTTTGTTGTAGCATCATTTGTTTCCAGATTCCATTTGGTTTGACATTTAAATATGTAGTGCAATGAAAGTGTGGATGAAGCATCCAGTAATTTACTGGACCACTGTAAGCCTCATTATATACGTTAAGACCTCTGGATTAGAAACAGGAGCTGCTGGAACTAATATGATTGAAGACCACATCATAACTCGTTTATAAACGCTTCCTCTGACACATGAGTTCACTGCAATGAAAACACACAACCCTGAGTTACCTGCAGCCCAGCTCATCACACTAGATACCAGGATTTGATGACTCTGAACTCAACCACCCCTGCTCCTGTATGGATACATTTCTCAGTAGTCTCTGACATCACACAAACACAATCAACAGATCTGCAGTATCCGCATGATCTATACAAGTTTCAGCATGTGTGCTTGTGTGGCCCTGTACGGCCAATGAACTCAGTGAACTCTGCTTGTGTTAAAGGCTAAACAAAAAAGTTTGTATGCATAGTATTGGTTGACATGCATATACATACAATGTATGATTGTATGCGCACACGCGCACACACACACACACACACACACATGTCAGTAGGTAATATGTAGTAATATGTCAGGTCCAATACGTTCACACACAGACGGAAATGTTCCTCAATCTGGAGTCAGTTCAGAACAATCACTGATTCACATCACAGGACTCAGCAGAAAGAAGTGAACTTTAACAGGTTCTCCTCACATCATTTCCTTTCAAACACCTCCACGTATGATTGAAAAGTGTGCGTGAGGTGGGCACATCTGTCATACATTATTTAAATGCGCTACCATTTTTCTGCTCCAGTTTGCTGACTGACCCAACAAAACCAACCCTGTGACAACAGCAATGGTACAGTGAGGGTAATACCATGATACTGTGATATATATACCATGTTACTGAATGATTACAATATTCATGCACCATGACATGTACTGCTAGGTATGCTAAAGAATGGTAAGATATTATCATTATCATGTTCAAAGGTAAGATGGTGGAGAGACTGGTGAGGCGTGAACACACACACTGCAAGTTGTGAACACACACACCTTAAGCAGTGGGCATCTATCACTGCAGCACCCGGGGAGCAACTGGAGGAAAGGTGCCTTGCTCAAGGGCACCTCAGTCATTTCCTGTCTGTAGCGGGAATCGAACCTATGACCTCTGGGTTACAATTCAGACTCTTTAACCTCTCCGCCCCTTCCAAATCAATTTTTAAAGGTCCATTCAGTAATTCTACAGTTGCCCTGACTGATATGACAGTCATACAATTTAACACAAAGCCACACAGATTAAGCATTGTGCAAAAACAGAAGTTTACATTTACTGACGCCTGTGTAAAAATGTTAGCTGTACTTCATTTAAAAAGCAGAAGTATTCAGTCAAACTTACTAAATTACTGAGTGCACCTTGAAAAAACTTAGGTGACATCATATAATAATCTAAATGCAACCTATAGTATTCAATGTCATCCACTTTTTCATAAAATATATCTACCCAAACCGTCTTTTGAGAAACCAGCCTCATCACTTCAGAAAGCCTCATCACTTAAGGTCAAAGTTCAATTAAGCCCATCGTAAAAGAAATAAATAAATACTATCCACAGAGTAGAGAGAGGTTTTCCAGCAGGACAGAATGAACCACTGAAAACCAGACAGGGGGGGAAATCAGACAGACGTCGTTGTAATGTGAAACAGTGGTAATGCGGTCCCTTCAGTGGGGCGAACCAAGTGCACACGTCTCTTCTGCACAGGGATGAAGGCACCAGATGGCCATGAAAAATCAACACTGCGTTCTCTTCCTTCAAACGGCAATTATTCACCAACTCTATATACAATGTCAACAAAGGTGATAGAATGGCCTGACTTTAATCTTTCACGTTACTGAAGTGTGTTTCTGATTAAAGATGGAGATATGAGAATCAAAATGAGTTTGTCTGCAGCACTGCCCTCTTCCTCAAACCACTGACCTCTGTGTACATCACAGCCAAATCATTCCTGCCAAAAGTAAAATGTCAGACTTTATTTCTGTCTGCAACACTGCTTGTGAGCTCGATGGCCAAATATGCCATCCAGACCGTATTCCAGAGAATTCACAGGGGAAAACTGCTGTTTTAGTTTCACGGACAAAGAAACATGCGTCAGGTGTTCACTGAAACAGGCATATATGAGCAGGGGTGGAATCCACTTACAACATATTTATTATGAAGTGATGAGATTCGCACGATCTAAATTCTCACATGGAATAAAAACTGTTCGGATTTAACGTCTTTGTTCCTGCAGAGTACAAACAAACTGCTGAACATAATGCAGTTAGTAATAGCTGTCAGAGTCGTGCGTTAGTTTGCTTTAGTCTCTCAGGAGATATAACCGACTGAAAACTAAGCATGTTAAATGCACAAATAGGTTTTGTGCAGTGAGATTTGAGGTTTCTCAGTGCACAGGCCATGCCTTCTGTTTTCTCTTAAATGCTTGCAGAGGTTTGCCAGGCAACGAGCCAAGAAAATGACTTTGTTTGACCCAACTGCCAATCATTTGGGCTAGGTTGGTCCATATTAAATGCTGACACTTCTTCTGTGAGCCTCATTGGCTGCAGCCCCCTTCTGTGGGCGGGGCCAGGTTAAGAAACAAGGCTGTTGATGGGGAAAAGGGAAGCAGAGAGCTGGTGCAGAGCACACGAACAGCCAATAGGAGCACAGCAGCCCAACACACAGAAAAACACTGGTCAAGCATTTATTAAACTAAATCAATAATTAGAATATAAAATTCTTACTTTATAAAAGAGGTCTCAATTTATAGAAAGATTATATGTTGCTAGGCAACTCCACAACCTGGGACAGGTTATCATATCACAAAAGAAACACTAATCTGCTGAGTTTTCCCTGCTCCCCTCTGAGTGAACCACAATGGAGATCCCACAATGCATTTCTCTTGTTAATTTAGTGACATTGGTGCACAAAGTATAAACTGAAATTCACTGATACTAATGCAAAAAATATAATAAATCCAAAATAAATACTCTGCTGGGTTCGGCTGATCTCTATTAAATTACGGTCAACACAAGCAACAACACAGAGCACATCTGGGAAGTAAGAAAGCTTTTAATTATATGACGTAATGCACCAGCAGCACACACATCGACTACGGAAACGTCACTAAGCGTGAGCGACAAGCAGACACAGATCTTGTTTGCCATCACAAAGCGCAATCAATACATTACGAATTCTGAATATTAAATGACGGAGAGTAAAAATTATTCCACATGTGACGACAACAGCACTCGATCAATAAAAATGCCATTAAACAAAACTTCAGATAGCATCATGTTAATCGACCGGGGTTGTTAAAAGAAATTCAAATGACTTCAGGCTTAATCAGTCTTGCTTACTCTCAGAGGAAAGATGAAAATCTCAGCACAGCTCATCAACTCTTGTGAAACTCACCAGACTGGAGACAGAGACGTTCACATTCATTATGACTACCAAGGTGGAGATTTTACACAAAGGAGGCAGTCAGACCGTCATTTGTTAATCAGACAATAGAACAACTTCTCTTTATAATTTCACAATTCAGATTCAGATTCTATCTAGTTATTCTGGTTCCACAACAATCTGTTTGCGATTCGGACTGTATGTTTGTTACTGTATGTGTTGGGCTAATGCAATAGGAAACACATTCTGCATTTATTGTCTGCATAAATGTGGCCTGGCCTTTTTCATGTCCTATTCAATAGAAAAGATTGCACTCAGCGACAATAAAAATATTTTTGTGCTGTGATTTTTCCTCGTAAAGAATTCATTGGAACCTGTGCTCTTATTAAGTCAGAAAACAGCAAGAGAAAATGTTTGCTTATTACTTAATAAATGTTTCCACCTTCATAATGTGACAGCTCTGGGGAATCAGACGGTTGTTTTAACCTGCCTCAACATAAATTAATTTGCAGTTCTCCAGCGAGGTGTCAGCGCTCATTATGGCACTTCCTGTCTCCTCTGGACGCTTCCCTTCACATTTTACCTTGGTCTTTTGTTGTCTTAGAAAGCACACAGCAGACAGCAGACCTGAGATGCTGCTCAATCGCGTTCAAGCTTTTAGAAACAATTACACACCTAAAATACACATTTAAAGCTCATTTAAAGCAATCATCTACAATTATAGAGGCCAGCAAAAAGTCAGACTGCACCATCAAGAAAAACATATCAAATTTCATGCTTCTAAAATCATCACCCAAAAAAATGATCTATGACACCTGCAACATCATTAAGGCTTTCACAAACAAAGAAAATAAAACTTATTGCTCTAAACTTTTACCTACAGCCTAACAAATATTTATATGCAGTACAGCAGCAGTGTAATACAGCTTCAACACACACACCCAAAGTCTGTCCTCTTTTTAAACTCATTTCCCTGCAGCCATAATAAAAAGGGTTAGCCATGAAAATCATGGCATTTTCTGCTGCCTGATCCGTTGCTGATTCAGCACAAGGCTGCGAGGGCACAGCGGGAACGATATGGAAAGGCATAATTATGATTCACCCCTGCACCGTGCAGGAAATTGCTGAACCAAAATTGTTTAGCATTTCTGTGCAACACAAAACCCACCACCTCCAAGCGCACAGAGACACTATGACCGGGCTCTCATTTGCATGCAAACAGTAAACCCAGTTCTCCTTTTAATAACTCATGGAATTTGTAAGCGCCAAATTATTGATTATTGGAATGACAGCTCATTGATGGTCATTGATTACATTTAGTGAAGGTGAGAGAGGAATCTGTACAGGAATCTGAATTTTTAGTGGTCACAATAAGTCAAAGGATTAGATAGTCACACAAGCTAATCAGCACCATGTAAAGCACCAATCAGTAACAGTGTCATGCTAATTTAGATAGAAGAAATAATTTCAGGTAGTGTTTACTTGTGCAAACCTGGCTGCCACAATGCTAGGGTATTGTGGTTGGTTACTAAGGTGTTGCTATGGGATTTTGTACTACGGTTATACTTAAATTTAAGTAATCCTAAGCACTATTAGTTATAGTAAGTAACTGTAATAGTTAGGCACAACTCTACATAAAATCACCCTACATAATGTTAAACAATCTGTAAAAATATAACCTTGATATCTTTAATATTGACTGAGTGAAATCATATTAAAATTAATAACTGAAATGAAACGTTGATGTTGCTGATCTCATAATTTGATTTTTAGACTCAGCCCTAGACTATGAGAACGATTCGCAGTATTTGGCAAAAAAAGACACCAAGGATAAAAACACTTTATTTTTTACAAAGGGAAAACGCAGTTCAACCGACTTAAATCCCTTGAAAATTTCACACACACCTCAACATGCTTCTGAACCCACATGTGGCTACCATCTTAAATTCAGTCCCATAACCGACTCTTGATTCTAGGTCAAGCAAACAGGAAGTGACTGGGTCGAGATTATGGCTGCCTGGAGTTTCCACAGGGCCTCCCGCTGAGGTACATGTTCTCAGTTACTTTTGTTTGTCATTAACCCGTTAAACCCCTCATGAGAGGCCTTTGAGGAAAGTGTCACATGCCCCAGGGGGCCATTTTGTTGAGAACAATGATCCTAAAGAAGTTACACACCATTGCTATAGGTCCCTGTCACAAGAGCCGAGACACTTAACACTTACAGATCCTTAATGCTCTCAATCAAACAGAAATAATCCACTGATGAGCAAGGAATCTCTGCCATTTGTATCTAAGCTATGAGTGATCAACACTGACATGCATTCACCTAAAGAATCTGAATTTTCCGTAAGAAATTGAAGCTGTCGAGATAAAGCCTTTAATTTGTCAAATCAAATCCAGAGCTTGTTTCCTTTAGGCATCTTTAAGACTTTAGTATTTTCGACCATTACAGCCAAACGTACCGCACAACTGTGATCACCAGTTCTGTAACTTTAACACCAAGATAACAACCTACCTGCCAACTCAACCCGATTCATTTAATTCCCTCAGTGAATCTGGTGCCAGCACATGAGAAACAGAGTGTGCTAATACAGTTAAAACATTTGAATAATTTCCCAAATGCTGAAACATTCTCACCAAAGGGTTCCTACTAGAGGAAGCCAGATTCAAAACGAAGAAAAAACATTTACACTTTCAAATAAAAACTTTTCCACACTCCACCGAAGAAGATTTATGTCAACAAAAACCCTCTTAATGATCAAATCGCTTGACAGTAAAACAAACTGTAAAGGTTTCTGTTACAGCCTAAAAAACACAAATGAACCTAATGGATTTCTGACAACCTTAAGAGGTTTCTAAAACCTTCACAAAGTTCAAAGTGGAAGTCGAGCGGTATATCATTACTCAGCATTGTGCGGATGTTTGATCTCACAGCTGCTGGAGATCTTGAGTCTGACCCACGATGCCCTCGTCCAGTCAGCAAGCAAACGTCCATGTCATGGCTTCTGAGTTCAGCCGCTTCAATGAAACATGACGGACTTGGATGGAACACACAAATATGAGTGTCCTCACGTGGTTCTGCTAACAGAGCGCTCTCTGTCCTCACCTCCAATCCCTTTTTGGCCTAAATTCCTGATCCTGTGCCAAGATCCACCTCTCCATGAGGAACCACTGAAGAAATCGTCGAAATCGAACACAAGACGAGCCCTATCTGCAGTCAAATGACAGACAGTTATTCTGAATGTTGTTTATCAGTTCTTCTGTCAAACACAACACAAACAACACGTTTCATGTAAACCTTTCTCCACGTGTTCGATTGTCTCAACTGTTTCAATATTGAAAATGATTTTGTGATTGCACTTTTAACTATTTTTTCCACAATAAAAAAATCTCATTATGATATCAAAAAGATTTCAAGGTTGACTGAAGTGCTATAAGAAAATGACTATATTATATAATTCATATTGAAGTACCAAGCTGCTATGTTGCCTGGCAACCACAAACAGCCAACAGGTAAATATTATATTTCTTGCCTAGAGAACTGTTTACTCTGATAAATAATAATGTTTGTAATATGTATGGCTTATTCCTTGATTCTGTATTTGATTGTTGTGGTTTTCATAAACTGAAGAACATATTTAATGTAGCCTGCATGTTTATGTTACATTTTCAAAGCTAAAATAAATAAATCCTTCAAAATACTTCAAGGCATAAAAAGAAACTATAAATAAACACAAGAACTTTAGAAAACATTGAAAAGGAAGAATTAAATATCACCAAAATATCAAGAAATCAAAAAAGTCATTAATCTGTAAGGGTTTTAATCCAGCAGGTTGCTGTAATAAGTCCATGTTTCTCTGTATATACCCTGAGAAGAGGCTTGAAAAGAGAGACAGACAGAAAGATGGGAGGGGGTGCACTGCCTTATTATACAGCATACAGCACATTATACAGATCTGAATATAAAGCGTTTTCTCTACAGTACAAATCTACTGTTCTTTTAAAGTAAGGATGATAGAATAATGCTAAAAATAATTGCTCTGTCAAACGTAACTCATCACACGATGATAACGAGGGTCAAAGTGTCAAAGCAACAGAACTGTGTCTATTTATAAGTTTGTAAATCAAATAACAGCCTATATACTCTTTTTCTCTTTTTGTACAAAAAATAAAACATACAGGTAGCACAATTACATGGAGTTATAAACAAGACGTGTATTCCAGGGGTCTGATCATGTATGTGTTTAAATCTCTGCTGGTTTTAATCCCGAGGCTGGTCTTTGAGCAGGTGAACTCAGCCTACAACTTTCCCACGATCCCCTTGCAAATCCTGTGTCCTGAACTCTCGCTAGACCGCTGCCATCTGGCCCCACTGTGTTCTCTATGGGAGGGCAAGCGTCAGCTGCACGGCCAAATTCAGCGTTCCACCACAACCCCCACTGAACGACAAACACCCACCCAGAGACCACATCCACCTGATGGCCACCATCTTCAGAGATCTGCCCGATGCATTTACATAGTAACTGGATCATTGACACAATTAATGTTATATGCAAAAACTCTCAATCAAAAGTTACAAGCTGAAACAAATAACAGTGAAGCATGAATTCCAATTGGCACAGAATTCCAAACAAACAGGAATGAAGCCCAGTTACATAAATATGACCTGCGCACAATAAAAGACTCCGACTTAACAATATAAACCTTGACCTTTGGCCCGTTCCAGGGTGATCCTTCATGACAAGAGGCAGAGCACAAAAAAAATTCACGAATAAAATTCCACACAAGCCTCACCCCAAATATCTCATTCCAAAACAAGATTTGATTTTCTGAAAGTGACAAAATCTCTTCCTCTCTGCACACCCCCACCACACACACACACACTTTTTGCTCTTCTTCTATACTGCCATGTGCTACCGTTTGATTACAGTCAGAAAGAATCTGGCTGCATCTGGCTGATGAAGAGAGCGTCCCGAATTGGCCGCTCTAAAAAAGCGTGACATTTCCTTGTTGGGAGCATGAGAACCGATTCTTCACAATAGCGGGGTCTCCATGCCCGGCCAGTAACCATGGAAGCAGATGCGGTGGCTCTCCCCTGCCCCTTACCTCCCAGCGGCCGTGAGCTGCTCCACTCTCAAAAGAGGGTCCGCCTCAATTTCTCTTCATCCTCACTAAACTTGCGTGCTCTTCAAAGGGAGCTATTCAGCAGGTCATTGGTCTAGACTCGTTTGCATGGTCCACAGAGCAGCCCTGATATAACCCTTGCTCTCTGCTGTGGAACTGCAGACTGCTGGAAACACTGGGGACGTAGAGTTGAAAAGAAGCCCGTCCGATTTTGCCATTGTGCCTTTTCATTCATCGATCGAATGCATATCGAACCTTCTGCCGGTGCGTGTGTGAAACAGATAGCTTAGCCAGCATTTTAATTTTGCTCTGGTCAGACTTGATTGCTTTTCATGTCTGATTATATTTAATGATCAGACATTTTACTATAAGGTCATAAGATTTCAGGAATGTATTAAAGTCATTTTTTAATAATCACATATTTATGTTCTAATACTGTTTAAACTGAATTCATCTTGTTTTGTTAATTAACAAAAAACAGCAAGAAAATGAAATGAGGTGAAATTCAATATTTAAAGCTGATCAGATAACACCCGTTATTTAAACTTATAAAATCACAATTATTATAAGGTTTCATCTGGTAATGATGGTTTTACAGGTGTATTTACCTTACTGCAAACGACTTTATTTTTTGCTTTAGGGAAAATGTTTATTTGAATTGAAAAACCAGAAATTACCATTTTGGTCTGTATTTGTGAAATTAGGAAGTGGACAGGCTTTAAAATGACATACCTTTAAAACATGTCTCTGCTTTAAATGACTACAGGTCAGTGCATGTTTATGTTTGACTGGTAAACACACACAACATCCAGACAACAGTAAACATCCCAATTATTATTTAAATATGAATGTGAATCTATTATTACTCTATATTTTTACTAACTATACCCTGCAAACAACATATATTATTATACGTTTTATAATTAAATTATAAAACGTGTAATAATATATGAATTGAATTCATATATACATAATATACATTTACACATCAGTACAAATATCACAATGTTTTTCAAAATATATTTCATCTTTGTCTTTTAATAGGTTTTTGATGGTGAGATTTCCAAGACCGAAAGCTTAAATCATTTTCTTTTGGTTGCTTAAAATTTAAAATTACACTTCATTTGCATCATTTTCACAAATGTAATTTTTATCTTAAAATAATTTTCTTTGACTAGATCTTACATTACATCTTATATTCAACACTATAATAAATGTATCAAAGAAAAATAAATATTTACAGACACATTCACAATGTCATTCAATTAATTTTCTGTTGCATTTCACCTCAAATATTTGAAAACAGTTTTTCAAGCAGAGATCAGTGAGTCTCTGTTCTTATTCAAATGATGCGGAGAGAGAGAGACTCGCCGTCCATCTGACACAGAGGACGAACAAAACCACAGCACAAAATGAGCAAATTCGCAAGCAAAGAAAGAGATCAGCCAAGTGAAGAGACAATGTCATTGTCAGGACACAGAAAATCAATCATGTGAAAACAGAAAAGAATAAAATGAGATATAGGAAGAGACGAGCTCTCAGGATAAAGAGCAGGGGAATTTACCGCAGTTCCCTCAGATATGAGAAAAACTGCATTAAAAATGTGCTCTTGTACCACTACACCTTGATTCTTCTCAGGGGTCATTTCTTAAACGGCTGTAAAGTATTTGCCAATGCAGACACACTGTGTGTGGTTTAAATAAGGTTTAGAAAGCTTTTTATTCTCTGTATGTTCTAATCCACTTACTTGAAACAGAATTGCAAATATTGTAAATTGTTACCTGGATTAACTATATAAAATGCAATATTTAGTAATACAAATGTAGTTTTTTTTTTCTCTTAAATTGCAATTTAGAAAATTGTATTTCAGTCAGTGTTTTTCACTCAAGATTTAAATAACAGTCATGTGATTATGAACAGTTCTTTATACATTATCTTATACAGAAAATGTAACAATACAAAATCACAAATGTAACATTTAATTATTTGATCATTTTATCACAATTATTAATATAATATTATACTGAAATTAAATGTATTTTTATGAATTAAATTGCATTTATACTTAATTATTAAATCAACTCAACATTCAGCTGAACCTTAATTTTAAACAAATAGTTTGTGTGTATATTTAAGTTATAAAAAAAAAAAAAAAAACTAAATGTAAAATATAACATATAGCTTATTACTGAAACATTATTGAAGCTTATTATTATTAAAACCATTAAATTATTGAAATACATTTTTAAAGAATTACACAAATTTTAAAAGACCTCGCTTTTAAAATAACAACCATACAAGCATTTCCTCACTCCAAAAATAAGTGTTTCATTTGCTTTCTGTTGACGCAAATATGAGGCAGAGGAGACCCATCGTTTTTGCTAATTATTATTCACTTTCTATTTCCATTTGAATAGCTGTAACAATATTGATTAATTATAATATGAAAATACTATAAAGATGAAGGTTAGACTACAGAAGGGCTAAAGAATCTCACAGAATTCTGCTGGTTTGTGAGAGATAAATAGGCTGATCAGGCAGACCACATGCAGAGATCCACCTGGGTGGGAAGAATAGCAGAAAACACACTCAGACAGCATGAACAGAGTTTAATCTCCTCCAGAGAGCCACTGGAGCACACAGCTACACACACACACACGCTCCACTGAAACTAACACGCAGACTATTCAAAAATCACTGCCATAATCAACACAATTTTTGTTATTCCAGATTTTAAAAAGCCTGTTTGATATTCATTGTCGATTTATGGAAATTAAATTGAAAATCTGATGCATATTCACAACATAAATTTGCACACAAGCAGCTAAATCCGTCATTCATTCTTAAAATCAATCAGACCAAAATAATTCCCAGTCTGAAGTCTGATCTACATTTTATATAGGCTGTGAAATATCTGTCAGGTCTGTGTCTGAATGACACCAGGACAAAACTGATTAAACAGTGCGGTGAGACAGAGGACACGTTAGAAGAGGACAGGAGATGAGAGAGAAGTGAGAGTGACATTTAAAGGGCACCATAAACCTGGTGGTTTTCTGTTAGTTCACAACACGCAACATTAGTAATCTGCTGAAATATTTAACTCTAATAAATAATACGTCATGCCTGATTATTCAGGCTGGTGAAACAGGATTCATGTTTCAGGATACAGAACATTCCAGCTAACAGTGAACGTTCTCAGAATGTTGGCTAATGTTCTTTAAGAGTTCCCTCAAAGTCATCAAAAAACATTTTTACAGTAACGCTGGTGGAACTTTTTTAATGTCATATATATATAAATATTAAAAACATTATTATTAAATTGTTAGCAGAATGTTTTAAAAAGTTACAGAATTAAATGTTGAATAATGTTCTTATATCCAAGCCATAACATGAATACAACATCAAAACATGGACATTTTGAACATTCCTAGAACATTCAAAATAACATAACATTGATGTTACTTAAAGAAAACATTAGGGAAACGTTCTTATGACCTTAAAACTGGGACAGCATTCAGTAGAACAATGTAAATCTGATTGTTTGGGTCGGAAAGGGGCAACGTTCACAACACACGTGGTGTCTCTTTCTTTTTACAGCCGCACTCTCACTGACACTCCACCCACTCCTGCAGATCAGACACACATTCACCTGCACTCAGACTGTCGACAGATGCATTGTTCCTTAACGCGGCTGTATCGTTAACTCGGTGCATGAAAGGTAATTAACACATCCAATTGCCCATTACTGCTGTCAATTTCCTGTAAGGGCTTTTAAGCACCTGTCTATTTAGGCACAATTTCAACCCAGCATTTCTAAATGCAGTTTGAACAATGTAGATTAAATACAAAAGAAAGTTATGAAGCTCTTCTGTCTCAATGACAGAACACTGCAAATCAGCCATCAAACAAAGCAAACAGTCTGAGATGTTCCTGATCTCAGATCAGCTCGACAGGAACAAATAACAGCACTATAACCACAACATAAGGATCTTTTAATTACATGCAGAGCAGAAAACAGTCTCCTGAAGGACAGCTGGGTGCTGGAGCTCCTGTAGTGTCTAAACACACACATTTTTAGAAAAAAATAACACTGTAACACAGATCTCTCCATGGAGAAACACACACAGTATGCCAGACTCTGCTAACGTTTGCGTGCTGTCTGCATTTCTGGCTCGATTTATTTTTTAAACAGAGAAATAATGCTGCGTCCCCTTTAAAATTACAATGACACATCCCAGCTATCCTCTGTCAAAACACACATATGTCGTCACTGCTGCATTTAAAGGGGAACTCCACTGACTCCACCAGTTTGTCTTTATGATTTCTCTCGGATAGGGTGTTTCAGGATATGACCACATAAAGGTCGCCGCAGCCAGAAAAATGAGTTGGTAATTTGGGGGTCACCTGCAGTTCTGACCCTCAGATTCATTGTCTGGTTCAGCCCCTGGCTAAACTACAGAAAAACAATGAGAGATCCAGCTATAGCTCAGAACAGCTGTATCAAACAACTAAATTACACATAAAAATTCTAGTCTTTTTTTTCCAACTAAAAGACAAAGAATTAATTACAATTAAACAAACTGAACAAATTGGTAAAGTACAACGGATACACACAAACAGAGAACAGAAACTAGAAAAAGATGGAAAAGAAGCAGAAGCATGCAAAGCAAAAAATTAATTTAGTTTAGATTAATTTTGTTTAGTCTACATTTCTCTCTGTTTTCCTTAAAAGAACTTTGAAACTCAGACATGCAAGATGTCAAGAAATTAAAATCAGTTAAAAGAGAAAAATGTAAGAAGGATGTATGTATGTATATATGTAAAGTGTGTGTGTGTGTGTATGTGTGTGTCTGGACAGCTCTGATTAACACATAATCGGACTGTATAATGTGACGTGGCAGACCAGAACTGATCGGATGACAATTTCAACCAGAACAAATGTTATTATTCAGAAAAAGAAAAATAGCCTGAGGTCACATGATATATTCAAGAACACTTTACTGCGCCGGAGGCACAAGCAGAAGCTGCAAACAAAATACAATTTATTTCTTATGAATCTCATGTAGCCGATGTGTTTGGAATAATACTACTTAATAAAATAGTACAATGAACAGAATAACTAATAAACAAAACCCATAATCCTTTAATATAAAAAACCCATATATTTTTAAAAACAACATTTTATTCTATTTAATTCTAAATTATTTGATTAAACATTTACTTCAGTATTTCTTAAGAAAATCATGTTTTTACTTTACCGCCTTCATTTCCTACTCAATTCATTCCTGTAAAGTAGCATAAGGGATCAATTTAAACAGAAGCCAGAACTGAGATCACAATAATGAGAGGAATGAAGAAACTTTTCAAAAGCTGATAAGAATGCAGAAAGCAGAGGTATCTTCAGCTCACAGATGAAGAGAGAGAAAACAGCTAAATGAGTCCATTTAAGAGAGAAAGAACAAGAAAAACAGACAATAAAACCCATATTATATAAGAGCAGGAGAATTATGGTCCTTCTCCCAGAATTGAAAGCAGTATGTGTGTTAAGTGTGTTTGTGAAAGTGAGTGAGAGATGGTTGGTGTCTCTGGGCAATGGAGAGGTCAGAGCAAACACAAGCTGCTATTCACGAACAAATCAAGTTTGTGTGAGAATCTGCCCCCTCCCTCAGTGCAAATTACCATCTGAATGCTTCATAACATCAGCGCCTGAGAGTGCAAGATCCTGTCAGCCTGGAAGTCAACAGAGGGGCCGTGAACGAAACAAACAATCACTCTGTGCCTTGTGTCTTTGCATACAGAAGAGACCCACTGCAGCCCCTCTTAAACAGCCCCTCTGCCATATGAAAGCCCGACACACACACACAAGGGTGAACCCCAATGTCAAGCAGAGCAGCCTGTCAACCCAAACACACGTGCACACACACACACGCATGTGCGAATACAAACACACACAATTAGAATTCCGACCGGGCTGTGCCACTGTAGTTCCTTGCCCTTGATCACCCAGATCGAATCAGAGTGGGACTCATCCGGGTCATACAGAACACGTATCATTTCCTGTGACGCCACGCTCACCCCCAAAAACCCGGAAAGCAGGGGAACAGAGAGATAATACACTGAAGAGAAGAATGATTTAAAGGGAGAAACCTCCTACAACACAGAAAGACGACTGCTAAAATGCTTACATCCCCTGCAATGGGGATCTACACCCGATACACACTCCACTAACACACACACACACACAGACTGCAGCAGCTACTAGAAGTGTGTGTAGGTCTTTAATTAGATGTCATTAGGTCAGTGTTAACTAGGTCTTTAATCTGCCTCCGCTGGCACTTTGTTTACTGATAGAAAGACTCACTTCATGAGTCAATTTTCCACAGAATGAAAAAATGTAAAGGAAATAAATAAAATAAATCTGTGACATTTATCTGAACAGGTTTTCATTAATTTGTTTAAAATATAATAGTATCTACCATACAGGTAAAAATATTCATGCACTTGTTACAGTATAAATATACATTTAAGTACTGAGTAATATTAATTAACAACATGTGCAAACTATTAGGATTTGGGTTAGGGATACTTGCATGTAATTATACATTTTTTATTTGTAACGAAGACACTGTAAAATAAAGTTACTGAATACCAGTTACTCAATATTTACTGATGCAAACGTGTTAAATGTACTTAGCAAACATGTTAAATACTATTAGAACTATTTGATTCAAGAACTTTAAACAGATCAAAAACTGAGGCCAAAATGATTAAATCTGAACTGAAATGTTGAATGAACCAGGAGAGCGAAATAATGGACATGAGACAGAAATCAAAATTTCTAAAATACACACAATGTCCATCTGAATAAAAAAAAGGAACCCAAATTCTGCTTTGTGGTCTTGAGTACTTTTACAAGGTTTATAGGTTGAACTGAAGAACAGAGACACATTACAATAGAATAGTTGCCATTGTCTGCCCATATTAACCGTTTTACTGATCTTGAAAAGGAGCAGATTCAGTCTAGCACAAAACACAAAATAACAATGTGACATTATAGTTTATTTATTCTAAAGATGCATTCAAACTTCTGCTGCCCAAAAGCCACGACTTGCACAACTGACACTCTAGATAAAGCCAATATGGACCAGAGCTTGAATATAGCCTGACCACCATTAAGATCTGATCTTGTTACAGTGTGGTCTAGGGACTTCGACCAGCACATCCCACCCCCTCCTCTGGCCAGCACCAGGGCACAGAGTTCACCACGCTCAGCTGCTAGCAGACGGCTCCGGTTTAGACTTCTGAACCCCTCGCCTGTGTTGCGCTTGTCCTCTGGTCCGACGGACCTCCCCACAGCTTTTCGTCTCACAAGCACACATGTTTGCAGCTCTGCACGGCCGTAAGTGAAACCAATCACAGAGCCCGTAAACAGAGATCCAACCCTGCTCCCCGAAGACCTGTCCCGGCCCAGATCAGGTTCCTTCTCTAAGAGAAAGTCTTAGTGTCACGTCGGCCTAGTCCACACTGGCAACTATTTCTTTTTCTGGAGAGGAATCAAATGTCGTAGCAAAGTCTGAGGTTTATTAAAGGGACAGTGCACCCATAAAATAAAAGTTCTGTCAAAGTTTATTCCCAGTCGGTCTTTCAAGCTGCTTTTTTCTATTCATCGTATGGAATGAACTACTTTTAAGACATTGTTCTAAGCATCTCGCTTTGTGTTCTATGCAAAAACAAAAGTCAAACAGATTTTAAATTGCATGGGGGTAAATGAGAAGAGAATTTTTCATTTTTAGGTGAACATTTAAGGACATCAGATGTGTGCATATGATCCAAACATTATCATCATGTTTAAAAGAAATGTGCAAAGAACAAAAAAAAGATACAATTACAATTTACTAAATAGATTTTTGTCATTGTCAGTCGTTTTACACATCAGTAAGTCAGAAATAAGACCTAGTATAATCTCCACCATCCTGTTTTTGATGCGTTACATTAGGGCAAAAATAAAAAACAAAAAACGAAAAGCAGAACGTGAGACGGAGCGAGGCCAGTGAGCAGAGCACCAGCCTCATTTTCAACCTCCATCTATTCATTCTGCGCATTTCAATGATTTTAGATGTGTAATCCTTTCACTCTCAATAGTAAATGTAATCGTCCCCATGACCACCGCAGCAGACCGCTCAATATAAACCTAGACGACTCATTACTTCACAGGCTGCTGTCTGCAGATGCTGGAGACTTCAGGAGCACAATAGCCACAGAAGCCCCATCGCTATTGAGTTTCCACTTCCCACATCTCTCTTTATTGCCTCTAAACCTGCCTGTCCTCTCAAGGGCACTTTAGTCCAACACACTCACACACACACTTCACAAACGCACTCCCTCATGTCACTTTTCCAAATATTCAAATCGAAACATTCCTGACATTCAACGGATGTTACATCATGGTTAGCATGCTAAATTTCTCAGCTCAAATGACTGTGTTATTTACACAGCTGAAGAGTTTTTGGGGGGTCTCAGAAGAAAATAAAAGGTTAAGCAGCACAAAAGAAACATATGAGCTGTACAGTTATAGAAACAATCAATTAAATGTCATTATTAAATATAAACATGGGTGATAAAATGACAACTATAGGACATTTACTGCTCTTATTACACTGTACTGCAGCTTTCAGTGCGACTCTTCCACAAGCATTTCCGGGTCACATTTCACCACATAATCATAAGAAAATAACACATTACATTACATAAAGGCAATGAAACGCATTTTAAGGAGCGTGGAGGGTTTATTAGTATTGTGACATTATTTTCAGAGCAATTACACATCTCCTTTAAAACTTTTTTGTTTTTGTTATTTAAATGTTCCCATGGTGAGTCTCATTTTTGTATTCCAGTATTTCGATAATGCAAATATTCTTTTAATTCTGGATTACGTCAATTTAGTGCAACAAATATTAACATCAATACTAGCTTCAAATGCATTTTAGATGCATGAAATATCATCATTTCCATCACAGTATTGAGAATGAGATTTTTGTTTATCGCATTATGGTAACGTCATAATGTAAAACATACTAATGGCTACTGTTATTTTTTCTTATGTCTTTTCTTTGATTTTCTGATGAGATACGACCTGACATGTTCTCCACAGGTTTTGTGTCCTCGAGTCTTTGATGACAAAGGACAAACCAGTGATCTTTTAATTGCATGCAAACAATAGAAGAGTTTAACCTCTCACTGAGCTACTCAGACCGGCCTTTGTCTCACGCTAAATGTTTGTGTTTGTCTTTTGTGTCTCAAACACTCCCCTCTCCTCACACTGCAGTCAAAAGACACTGGTGAAGAGCAGCTCTCAATGAAGTCCCACCTCTGGTCCTCCAGAACATCAGAGTGGAATGAATCAAAGACTGCTGGACATTTAACAAGTAAACCAGGACAAAACAAGGATCTCAGCAGCTGTGAAAACAACATGAGTCTCATCCCAGACACTGATCACAAACACCCCGTCAATGAGGAGGAAGTGATGTCACATGAATCAGGGGACATTAGGAGCAAACCGTAACCAAACACAATATATTACACCACTAAAAGATTCAATCATAATCATCAAACCTGAATAAACACTTGATCAAAATTATTTGCAGAAAAAAAATTAACATTTGGGGATTTTAGTGCCCAGTTGCATCAAACTCAAGTTAGAAAAGTTTATATCTATAGATTATCATCACAAAGGGTTTTCTCAGCATTTTGCTTTAGGGACTTGTTGCAGGCAAATTTGAAGTACATACAAAATTCCCTTTAAAAGCACATATTACTTATAAGGTAACAAAAATAACCCACTGTTACCTTATGGAAAACATTTTTAAACACAAAAAAATGTCATTCATTATTTGACATCTAACCAATGTTGAAGATTAAACTGAGCTGAGAAGCAAAATGTTTCCAATCTTTACACGTTTTTTAGGGATTATTGTGACATTCCTTCATAATGTTCTATTTTCCTTTTTCTCAGTCTTACAGGATTTTTATACATTCAGTTTCATTTTTATAAATCATCCAGAAACAGGTATAAACTCTTACACTACAAGCTCCACATTCTTATAAAAGCTGGAGTTAAATTCAATTTGACCAGAATAGGCCGTCAGTGATTAATTTGTTGGGGATTTCAGGGGTTTTTTTGTGGTTCTCTTTCAGAGCGACCCAAGCCATTCAACGGTTCTGAATGAGTGACGGATCAGAGCAAACACACACACACACACAGTCTCACTTCAGACATGACATCACCTCTTTTATGACTCTCCAGGACACAAATTCGTGTGTGTGTGTGTGTGTCAGAGAGAAAGAGAAAGCTTCTTAGTAGCAATTCTTGATAAAACGTGTGTGTGCTCCTTAGCGGCAATTCTTGAAAAACAAAACTGTGTGTGTGTGTGTGTGTGTGTGTGTTCCCCTCAATAAATCACATTAAACCAGGCATTGGAACCCTTAGCAGTGAAAACTGGATGTAAACTAATAATTTGTGGATATTTTAAAACACAATGTGACAGATATTTATGTTTAATAATGAAAAATGTATTTAATCAGGATATGCTGGATAAAAAAAAAGATATTCATAACAGGCAGTAAGTTATTGTTTTGAAGGAATTCATGTTTTTATACAGGTAAATATTTATAACAGATCAAAACTGTTGCAAATTAAAAGCAGAAATTAGCTTTAAAAAATTTATATGAAAAACAGCTGGAAATGATATACACAGAAAAAGATTGCCTAAAAGTTTATTTAAGATAAAATGAACAATTAGCTCAGAAATAATCCAAACATTATGACAGAACATGATGAAAAATGATGATATGAAAAAATGAAAATATGAAAAAACATGCCACTAAAAGCCAGGAATCTTCTGCAGAAACCCAGTACCCAGAAAAACCTGATTCAGGCCCAGTTCCTTATCATCAGCACTGCAGGACCACACAGCACCTGGAAGCTCACAGCTCATAAAGATGTGTGGCAAACTGCGGTTTTCACTTTCCAGTAAATGACAGTGTGACAAATTTACAGCCAGCAAGGCAGTTAAACACATTCAACGCTCAGTGTCCGGCCTGTCACAAGTAAGTACCCATCCACCTTTCAGCCGGTTAGAACCACAGCCCACCCCATACACACACACACGTGGTTTACAAGTACTCTCCATAGACATGATAATTTATACTGAGCTAATCATAATTTCTATTACCTTCCCCTATCCCCCCCTAAACCTAACCCTGACAAAAAACTCTTGCCATTTTTTAATTAAAATAAAAACACAATTTAGTGTGTTTAAGCCATTTGGTTTAATTTGGTTTGTCCTCGTAAACTATGTTTACATTGTTATACACGGCATTATACACATTTGTGCCTGTAAACCACATACACCAGTACACACATACACACAAACACAACAATGACCTTTTCCTTTCTTTCAAAAGCAGTAAGTTACAGTAAAAAGCACAGCTCATTAGGAGCTGAACCAATCCTCTCTTTGGGCTTCACCACCTCTGATGTCTGATGTTGCCATGCAGACAGATAAAACAATTCAGAGAATGACTCAAAAACATATACATATATCTCAGAAACGGATATCTTTAATCAGAGCTTTACAAATGGGTTGTGTCTCAACAGCATCTAACCGCACTTACGCTGAGATATATATATATATATATATATATATATATATATATATATATATATATATATGCATTAATTTGAAAAAGCAACATCCTAGACATTAATTTTCAGGTTTACAGGGGCCCCAAGCAGAAATGCAGAAATGCAAAAATAACGACTGTTTCCAAACCTGCAGAAGACTTTAAAACAACATGTCTGGTCCTGGATTCTCTGGTTATCTACTGAAAAACAATAACATTAAAGGCTACCTTAAGATAATGAAACAACTGTGATATCCTAATAAAGATATATGCATATCTTTATTAGGATATCACAGTTGTTTCATTATTATGTTGTATATCACAGTTGTATTCATTATAGTTTTTAAGGACGTCGCTGTTCAGAATGGCACATTGAATGCTGCTCAGGTGCAGTGTGGGGCAGGGGCTCGTTCTATGGGTACTCAGGTGGTCAAACGAACCAATAGAAATAGCCTCTGCCCAGCAAGAACAAAGACTAGAGGGTATGCTGGTCAGAACCCTGAAGAGCTGAGCTGAGGAGACATCTTTGTGTTTTAAAACACACGGTCTTTGCATTCATTTGATGTGCCCTGAAGAAACGTTAATTTAGAACAGCAACAGCCAAAAATAAACCATCAGCCAGAACGACTTCAGAAGTTCTCATTAAAAAGGTGTGCAGTTCTACTACTTTAGGGGGAACTGACCTACATACCTAAAATAGAGAACTAGATCCAGTCTCTCTCTCTCTCTATAACATTGACAGCTTAACCGCAGTATCCCTCCTCACACAAAAAATGTCGGCACTAGAACCTGAGCGGAGCTCATTCTGTGCTGTTCTTTTATCTTTCTCTCTTCTTTCTTTTTTCGTTTTTGTGCATTCCCTCTGTCTCTATGCCTCTGGTTGTGCTCTGAAATAGAAAGCCGGGAGATAATGCCTGTCCAAACATCTCATTCCTGTGACAAAGGGGTCATCTGAGGGGGCAACAGAAAAGGTGTTTTTTATCTCAGGAGTTTTATCTCGGAGAAAACGAAATCTGGAGAAGGCTGGAGAAAAACAGGTGAAGTGGCATGCCATCAGACAAACAGGTTGTCTAAATAAAACTAAACAAATAATGCAAATCATAACCAGTAGGTTTCAGATTTAGAGGACCAAGCAAAAAAAAAACGTTAGAAAATCGTTAAGTAACTGGACAACATTACGAATAACACAGGTATTCGCTTCACTGGGTGGCGATACAATTTGGCTGAAAAGCAGATTTAATGTATTGTCATGGTCCCTGAATAGATAAACAGTCAGCAAAATAGTCTGCAAATAACTCACTTTCCTTAATAAATGTATGGCAATGTGGACAATAAAACTTCCATTGTTTATTAGAGCTAAATATTGCCCATTAATTTAGCCTCTGCAATGCCTTAAGAAAAACAAAAGATAATGTGGGCCTCAATACACGATTCAGACAGAAATAAAAAAATAAAATATGTATATTAAACTTGCAGAAGGTTGATGCTTCTTTCTGAAAAGAAGTCAGTCAAAAAATACCAATGTAACACTTCAGAGATTTCCTCAAAATACAGCACAGATTAAAACCTGATGAGGTGTGTAACTGTGAGCGTACCGTCCTTCAAAGCAAAGTTTCTCCCTCAATGCCAAGTTCAAGCATGAGCAATGTCCCATAACTTTCAGGTGCTTTTCAGAGATTCATGAATGGCCTCTGTCAGATTGTATTCTGTATTTGGTATGTACACACACACACACACACACAAACACACACACACACACACACACACAACACACACAAAACACACACACAGAGCACTGAAGCCTCTGGCCGTGACCCTTCAGCCCAGCTGCAATTCAAATGCACAAAGCTCTCCTTTTCACAAAAACCTTCAGCTAGTTTTTGTGAAACACCAGTGATCAACTGCCACAGGATTATTTCTTACAGGAAAAAACACTTTCTTATGATTTTCTCTACAGTTACAGTCAGGCAAAGAGAAGCCAAATAAAATCACAAAAAAAGAACAACCACAACACTGATTTTGTTGATTTCAGTAAGCACCTTTCTTTGTGTCCACGCAACTTAAGGAGAAAAAAACAGTACTCACTGAAAACACAAGCTCCCAGCCTGGGAAGGAAAAGAATCCTACTTGTTCTGATCCATTTCGCGTTTCAGCGCTGTTGAAAAACTCCCTTCCAGCCGGAGCTGCGGTGGCTAGGGAACCAACCCGAGAGGCCCCCGGGGGAAAAAGCCCGGCACTGGCTGCCTCTCGCTGCCTGTCAGGCTGGGAAACCGGCTTCTGTGTGGGGAGCAGCTGTTCCCCTCCACCTCCTCCCAACCACAGCAGTTCTGTACAGCCATACAAAAGCAGACAGAGAGCGGTCGCCTCCTCCCTGAGAGCGCACAAGCGCAGACAAGCGGGGCGGAAAGGAAGAGGCAAAAGAGGTGAGGCTGGCGGTCACAGAGGCAGGTAATTTAGTTCACATCGTTCCGACTTTGCGAGCGCGCTGCTTTTTTAAGAGTGGGAGGAGACGAGCCGCGGGCTTCTGGATGAGGAAACTGCGCATAATCCCTGACGGCAGAAACTTCCTACTTGCTGGAAATAAGCAGGACGTCCCCTTTCATTGGGAAAAGGAATGTGAGGCCCGCTTTCAAAGAGGCCCAGTTACACACAGAGCTTAAAGTCACTTCAGCATGACCCGGGGGTCAGATGCGGCAAGTGCATGTAAGAGAGCCCTGTGTGTGTGTGCGGGCATAAACTGCTAAATAGACGTGTCTGGAGAAAGTATGGCACTGCTGAATCAGGACAGCAACACAAAAATCACTGCAATTTTCCCATGTATATTTAAGACAGTTGTTTACTTTTCTATGATAACTTATTACATATTAGTATACATGTAACTTATTATATATTATTATATTTTTACTTCTTATATATTTAGTGTCTGATGTCACCAAGCCCTCTTATTTTCAACTGCTTTTCTCATCAGCTTTCATATTACGATACAACCTCTAACTATTAAACTACGCATACTGTTGACACTATAGAGCACCCAGTGTTTAATACTGTATACCACTATGCATTGCAGTTGATGTTCTATTAGTAGCGTGAAGGACAAATGAAATGTATAATCTCTAGACTTCACTTTTTAATGGGCTTGCCAAATGTTGAGACATGTTACATAAAATTGGAGCAAATATGCAAAAAAATAAAGTTTATTTTTAAGATAGTAACTGGAGGACATTTGCTAAATCAAAAACGGAACATTTTTAATAAGGTAAACAAAATGTAGCTTTCTATTATTTGAAGCGTTTCTCAGAAAATAATACCTACGGTTTCATTTTTCTATTTTAAAAAAAATTGTTTGCAATATACACTGTAATCTGGCCACTATTTGGTAAACGGGTTTTTTCTTTCCGAAATGTAGCCATAGAACCAGTTTTAACGATTCAATCCCAATGTATTAAATACAGTTTACTTTTTATAGTTTACCGCCCTATGTTTTATTATCCTGAACATGTGGTTTCACTTGGAAATGCATCACATTACAGAATTAAAATGAGTTGCAAATGTTGCTTCATGTAGACTAAGTATGTAACTAATAGAACTAGTAAAAAGCAACAATGGAGGAAATGTGCTCAGTGTTTTCATCACCTCCTCCAGAAGCTCTTAAACTCCAGATATCAGCTCTGGAGGCGGCCGGGTCATTTGAGGAGAGTCGAGCTGAGAATGTGGAGAATTCAAATCATGTTTAATGAGGCTGTGACAAACGTCATTCGAGAAGAAAGATGTTAACTGCCCGACCAAACGCTGCGGTCATATTTTAAAAGATTAAACATATGAGAAATCTTTTTAAATACACTGTACTGTAGCACTTGAACTGAATCTAGCTTTAAGAAGAACTGTAAATAACTTTAATACGATTTTTACTGGTGACTTTTATAAAACACACAGTCAGCATAACAAAGACATTTTGAATAATCAAAACAGGTAAAAAAAAGTAACTTGTCCACAAAGGCAGATACATTAAAATAAAATGACTGAACGCCTCTAGAAACTAAATAATATTTATCACAAACAGACAAATATGTGCTTGAGTCTGAAGAGAAGACTCAGATAAAACATTGTGATCATTTAGACATATTCCACATGAACACACATTTACATTCAATAACTGAATGATCCAATACAATGTTATTCCTTTCAAACCCTTTTTTTAATATATTAAAGCTGTGCACATCTTGTTCTAAACATTCTCACAATGATCCCAAAATGTCAAACGTAAAATATTCGAGAGTTGTCAAATGAATATTCTGAAAACAGACATTACAGTGAATAGTGAATAATAAATAGTGAACATTATTCATTTAAGACGCATGTGTAGAGTCAGGCACAGTGACCATCATACTATTTAAAGGAATAGTTCATCTTTACACAAAGCTTTATAATAAATTATTATTATTATTATAATAAATGAAACGCAGCTGTTGCATGGTCTGTTGCAAGCAGATCTCTTGAGCCCTAAAGTGGCTCTCACACACAAATGTACCAGATGCTTTATTCCACTATACACATCTTACAGCCATACTGTTCACTGCTATTATAACACATCATGTAACTCACTGAACACAAGCTTTATCGTACTGAACGTTTCACCCGTTTGCCACATCCAAAGGTTACGGGTTCGATCCCCGCATACAAACACAGAACGCTTAACTTGAATGTGTAATGCGTAAAGTCTTAAACATATATGTTAAACATACCGCATTCAGATCTGAGTAAGATCATAATCGCCGATTATGAATAATATATACCGCATAATAAAAAGAATAGATCGTGCGTGTATTATGTGACAGACTGCGCATGCGCGATGGCTGGTCAGACGTTTGCCTCCAACTTTCACGCTCACATAAACAACAAACAATTGCGATCAATAAGTGATAAAAGTACACATACCTGTACTGTACCCATACTGTTTTACTTGCTTTAATATTAAAAAACTGTATACTGAAATAAATCGATACTCTCCGTACACCGCACACCTGCCCGTGTGAAGGACTTGCGCTAATTAAATCCACACGGAATCTCATTGGCTGTTACGTAGGCAACTTCTTATCGATGATTGGCTAGTTCGCATGTCGGTCAGGACTTCAGTTCTCGGTGGGCGGTTCTTACGCTTAATATAAAGCGGAAAGTACTTTTCAGACGCTATTTGAGTCGAGAGCTGAGCTGCAGTGTGCAGGGCTGAAAAGTTTATTTTTATTTTTAGTTTATAAACCGTGTAAACAACGCTACCTTATTTATCATTTGGAGGTTGTGCTCATAACAGTATGAGGCAATACAGCGGGCTGTATGAAACCAGGAGCCTGACGCTCTTAAACACGGTTTCCCAGTCACTTCAATGTTACAAAAATGTGAATAAAGTGAACCTTTATATTCTTTATAAACACTAAACCAGCTTTTATTCTAAAGCACATCAATTAAACGACAAACCGAAGAGCAATTTTGACAGGCTTGCTGTGTCGATTTGTTTTAAATGGAAAGTTTTAAATGCAGGATGTTTGGTGCCTGTTGACAGATATGATTTTTAGTGTTTGATATTAATATCTAGAGTCAGGTGGCCAATAATGCTCATATGTAATAGCAAATAAATGCAGCAATGATTTTAAAATAGACAACATTTTAAGAAAACACACACAAATATATATATATATATATATATATATATATATATATATATATATATATATATATATATATATATATATATATATATATATATGTATATACACAATATACCTGTTTATCAACCTGGCATATATATTGGTCTATCACTTATGTTTGTCATTAAATGGAGTCTCTATGTTCTATAGTGTCATTTGGTGAAGAGAGAGAGAGACTGACGGGATGTCAGAGCTAAGTGAAACACTGGAACCCGTCCAGGGCTGAAATGACCTAAGAGCTATTCATCCATCTTATGCCATATTTCCTGTAATCAGAGATTTACGGTGATTGAACGTGATTGGTCAGGGTCAGCACTAATGCACAATAAAACCAAATGCAGAGCTGGGGAACAAGGGGACCGATCACAAGGCCCCAACTGTGCATTCCTAAACCCAGACAGAGATAGTAAAGAAGGATGGCCCTCCATCAGAAATTCTGCCCCGACTCCTGGAGCAGCATCACTCATGTGGAGAGCCAATCGCCTTCAGAAAAGCTTTATGATTCATTAGCGTGTGATGTCATAATGCTTCTCACCACTGGAGACAGTGACTGGGTGAAGAAAAGAGCTGTTTGTTGAAACAGGGTGCTGATGCAATGGGATTGGCTGTGGGCTCCTGGTAACAGTACGGTCTGTTCAGCAGTGAAGACGGAGCCCAGCTTGCCTCTTATTTGTCAACTGATGGGAATTTTGTTCAGCCAGCTGCGTTTCCATGGAAAAGGCACCTTGAAAGGGTCCTGAAAACCCCACCCCCCCAATCTGACTGCCCCCGTTCCGACCCATCTCAGTATAATCATGCACCCCGCTGGGCTGCAGCGTCTGGGGTAAAATCACAGCCTCTGACACCTAAACGCCAACAACTCCGACAGAGCATCATTAAACCAGAAGGAAATAGATGGCTGGCGTTTTCAGCTTCTTTTTCTTGTCGCTCCTTTATTATTTTAGTCTGAAGATGGCGTCATTGTTTTCGCAAGCTTTAACGCACTAAAGAGGTGACCGTTGATTGATATTCAGTTCAGGAAGTGAAAAACTCCCCTGACAAAAAATATCTCTACTGAATAGCTTTGAACAGAGTGTCCTCTGAAGCCGCTCTCACTGGGTTCATGGCGAACAGCCTCTGGCTTCCTCAAGGGACTGTGGATATTTTAGCAGCTGGTTACATTCTGTATCCACTGCTGGTCTTGCATTCATCTCACAAGATCCTTTTGGACAGTTCTGGAAGGTCTAACTAAAACAATGACTCTTGAACTCTGAGGCACAAAAGTCGCAAATATTACAGATGAAAAGAACATCTTCGATAAATCACAAAAACACCCCAGCTTGTGCCACATACAATGACAAATTAAGTGGAACTCAAAAAGACAATAGAGCAGCCATATTTATTCAGTTCTCATGTGTGCTGTTGAGTTCAAAGCAATGATTTCACCTCAAAAAAATAAATAGCAACCATTTTTTTGTGTGTGATTTATCCCTCTGGCATTTAATAGCTAAAAAAAGAGTTGAGTCTGTGGTGATATTTATTCAAATTAAAGGGAAATACATGTGGTGAAAAATTGCCTCATGTTATTAGAACCAGCCGTGTTTTAAAAAGCATTTTGCTGTGTATTTAGTGAAGTCTCTGTGGACCTACAACCGTAATCAGGAGAGCAGACGCAGAGGGCAGCTGAGCCTTCGATTTTTGACTCGCACGGCCAACTGAGACCCCCGGACCCGCTGTGTCAGGTGTCACCGGGTGTCTAGACAGTCAGACAATGAAATATCACCATGGAAACAGGCAGGCTGTTATCAGTGGAGTGTGACAGTCAACAGTTGGGAGAAGTCATGTTTAACAGATACTTTGTCTGACCCTTTGAAGACAAACTAATAAAAGAAGCCCCAAAAGACATCAGAAAGATTCATTGAACGGAAGAAGAAAAGCGAGGGGGACAAAAACTCGATTACGAGGTAAGTAACAGTTCCGGTCGTCTGGACATGGTTAGATAATGAGACATAAGCAGATAAGTCCCTTCACAGATTAAGATGGTCACAGTAAACCTTCTCTGCAGGAAATTTATATTGCAGGCTAATCCAAGAATGAAAGCACATATTCAGGGTTGGGGTCAAAGGTAATAATTCAAAAATCAGCCAAAGGAAAACTTAAACATTTTTGTTGACCACCTCTCTGGAAATTTTATGGGCCAATTGTATAAAAAAAAAATACGGCAACGCTCCATAATAACTTATGTAACACATACCATAATAAGGTATGTAACTTATGTTATGTTAATAATGCCATTAACAAAGATTTGTATTATATAATACCACACAAATTATTTCTTTCCAACAGTCCGATATTTTTATTATATGTTAGATGTTATTTAATCTCTAAACAAACTGCAGTTCACCTACTAGTCTAAACCGTGAGCATAATAAAGCGGGTTTGTTTCGCCTACATGATGTTCAGACAAAACAAACAATCGCTTTTTATTTAGACAAACACTCCGCAGTGTCACACACGCAGTAAAATGACGTCACGGACGACGTCATTTAATAATCCAAACCATTTGACGTCACGGTCTGCACGCAGAACTGATATGTAAAGAAATCCCGATCCGTACAAATGCATCGTGGGAATGTTAATAACACACAGATTTTACCTTTATATTAGTGTAGTGATTTTTTTTGCAAGGTCTGGGTAACAGATGTCTGTAGTTTGGCCACAGCTGAAATCTTGGTGCCTTCGTTGCACTCATTTCTTTCTGTTTAACAAGCAGGTCTATTGTTAATCTCGGGATAAATGTCTGCTCTGCATCTCTGACCTTATTTTACTCTAAAGCGGGTCATTCAGTGCACGGCCCTGGCAGATATCAAATACAACAAAACCATTCCCAGAAAGTCTGTTCTTGCTCATGTACACCATAACTGTGCAGAGGTTTACATTTTTGCTTTTGGGCATTACTTCTTGTATTTGTTCAAATGTATTGCGCCATGTTTCTCAAAATATTTAAAAGGTGTTAGGAGAAACAAGGCACAGGTTGCCGAAAGAAAGCGAGTGGGCGTGGTCTCCGGTACGCCCCTCCCCCGAAGCGGTCACCCAGGGTGCAACATGTTCACTAACAAGAAAATCATGCGTTTGTGATTGGTTTTGGTTTGTTTATTTGTGTCAGCTTTGCTTAATAGCTTTTTTATTATCATGCACTGAACAAGCTGCCCTGATCAAAAAAGAAAAAAAAAACTCACACTTTTGACAAACACAAGGGTGTAAATATGTACAATAGTAACTGTTCCAGGATAGATTTCGTTATGAGTGCCTTCATCCAGGGAATTTCCACCAATGTGAATGCTAAAATTCCAGTCTTAGTTGATGCTTGGCATCAAATCCCATTTCCATTACACTGGCGTGAACATTTTTCCCCTTGCACACAATGTATCATAGCATTTCAACCCTGGACGTTATACCATGATGACACAGCGATGGACTGAGAAAGACAAATTCTGTATAATAATGTATTCAGATCAATTTTCTTTGGGAACGCAGTAGTGTTTGTGCCTTTTCATTCAACACTTGCTTGTTCTTGTATCAGTGAAACGTCTTATGATAAACAAAACTCAGGACGAGTCTAAAAAGGACGTAGGTTCAGTCAAATCCATTCAAGCCCCCATGGAAAACATACTCTGTTCTCTTTGAGATACCCAAAGTAGCAAAGCACAGATTAATTCATTGCCAAAATCAATAAAGATTAGGAACATTTAAAAAAATATGTATCTGGCCTAAAAGAGCCATAAATAAAACTTTATTCTCTCAATGTATTAACAAGCCACAGTATTCTCCATGGCTACCAACCACAGCACTTAAAACTTGTGTGAAAGTCCCGTTCATCAGGTCTGCAGGCCGCCTGAGAACCTCCAGCTCTGTTACACCATCCTTTAGGAAAATGCAAAACAACAATATGGCAACACTGTAACAGACTGGGGGCGAGGCAGCAGGTTGTCCCGCCTCTGACGTGTAGAGGGTTGATGGGGTAGAGGAATAATGAAACTAAAATAAAACTAAACTTTGAAATGGATCCTCAACCTCGTTTCACGAAGCTAAAGCTGCATGCGCTAATGTCTAAAGCACACCCGTGATATTCTGTGCTTTAATGCTTTCTTCCTCCTCTGCGCTCCTTTTCCCAACTTTATCACTGTTGCATTAGCTTTAAAATAGAAAATAAAAACAGAATCCTCAAAACAATATTAGTAATACCAATAAGGATAAAGATAAAATCTCTAGCAGCAAAAGAGAAAAGGGTCGGTAGGTTTAGGAAAGCCCTGCTTTGAGGAAGGTGTGCGTTAGTGGGGGGAAATGATGTCTGTGCAGCTCATCTGCCGTCTGCAGGGGTTCGACTCAGGGTGAGCGACATCATGACCCGGCTGTAACGCTCACACAGCTCTAATGTGGAGTAGGAGGGGAGTTTTGGTGGGTCATGAAAGCTTTTAATCTCGATCGAGCAGTCGAGCAGCTTGGGAAGAAAGTCAGTGAGCTTCTCCTGGAGATTAGCTGGAGAAGAAAAAGAAAAGAGTTTCAGCTGGTGTCGAGTGTGTGCGCAAGACAGTATGATAGAACATACAAAGCATCTGTTCTCTCTGCTGAAGCTCCACAAATAGCTTATGTCATTATGGAATATAAATTATCTTCAGGCAAAAGACAAGAAGCAAAATTCTGAATGTTCCTTTCTGCACTGGTGGCATAACCAAACAAAATTGTAAAAATAACGTTTCCTGAATGCTACTGCTTATAATCAACACAAACAGATAGTCCCATCCCAAAATCACACCATAGATTCAGCCATTGTTGCTGTGCAGGGCTGATCGCATGCTCCAAAAACAGAGCAACCAAAAAAGTGTTTCTCTCATGGACACCAACCTGGCATATTTAAAGATCTGCATATAAAGCTGGGTTAGCATAAACCCATCCACACTGAGAATTAAAGGCACACATCAGTGTAAATAAATGTCAGTGGTTTTATAGTGCAGAATTCATTAGTGCATGATATTATAAAAGACAGAGAAAAAGTTTCAAGAATCTTTCATCGACCTTCTGCTTCTGTATGACTTTTCTTCCAACTTGCCTATTAGGGTTTTATCATTTCTAAAGAAAAATGTAAACCAGCCTGAGTGGTTTTCAGGGTATTCTTAGCAGCTGCCTATTTAATCAACCAAAAACCCCAAATCTCTTACTGCTCAGACTGACCTCTTGACTTGGTTAAGTGTGTTGCAACTGCCTACGTGTATAAGGACTTACGTTCCATCTCCTGGCCCAGATACGAGCACCATCGGTTCCTCATGTCCTCTACGGCCACCATGTCTTTCTCCTCCATCTCATCCACCAGCAGCAGCGGAATACAGGCCACCACCAGCTCGTTCATGATGCTCAGCCCGGCGTTCACCTCGGTCTCCTCGCCCGTCTCAAACAGAACGGCTGCATGCTCGTTCAGCTTCTGCGGGGGATGCAAACAAACATTCGTATTACATTCACTCCAGAACTGGTGGAAGATCAGGGGTGGAGGAACTTTGTATAAACAAAAATCAATAAACAAACACAGCAAGCCCTTGTCCATTCGACAGTGTCCTCCTCATCCGAGAATGTTCCAGAGCGCTTTTTATTGACGTAAAAGCTGACGTTAAACGATCTTCAGAAGCGGCAGTAAACTTGATGACCCGGCCCGCACCAGAATTAGCAACTAGCTAGAATGTGCAAAAATGTTGCAGTGCATTAGCTATGTCAATGTTAGCAGTACTGTCAATTAAAGCGAGCAGAGGGTAAACAGCATGGCTTGAGGGTAAGCCAAGGCCTTTGCAGTGTTCGGAAACGGTGAATCAAGGACAGCGATGTGCTTCCCGCTAATGTGTTTACACTCCAAGCACTGAGGGCTTCCTATTTCAGTACTGATGATTACATTACGAGCACAATGGCCATGCAGGGGTCACCGGGTACAGAGAAGCAGTACTACAGCTAGACGCTCCTACAGAGAGAACGGCTGTAAATTAAAATCAAAGCAGACGTTTCTTTAAGCTGATTCATGACAGCAGCAAATAGATCTTTTCGTAAACGTTGAACTCTCTTTTTTAAAGTGCATCCAAACTTACAAGCTTATGAAAAGTGCCCCTTTCCTCTATGGAAAATGAAAAAAAAAGATAAAATGTTGGTTCATAATTGCATTTTTTTTAAAACCACACGCATGCAAACTTTTTCTTTAATGCACTCAGAACTCCAAGGCTGCCCGTTTTTGTTCCAGGCACTAATGTTTGCAGGAAACTGTGCGCTGTGGTCGTGAAGAATTCAGACAGTGTTGTGTTTTAGCGGGATCAGGGTGATGAGGGATTGGTTCATTTACTCACCAGCAGACACTCTCTACGGTAATGGCCGATCAGCTCCTCGTCGTGGCCTCTGTATGGCCCTTTCATCAGGAGCTCTTTGTTGTAGTGAAAAGCATAAACCAGGTACATCAGCGATTCCACATAACTGCAGTAAAAAAAGAGTAAGAAGCGAGAGCAAATTAATACTGAACAATACTGATTGTATTTTCAATGCAACTGATTGTGTGTTATACACTGCTCTGTTATGTGGCAAGCTACAGTTGATAAAAATGAACATTCTGCCATCTAGTGGTAATATTGTGTATGAAGTTTTTTCTCTAATAGTCCTTAACCCCCCCTGAAGGAGCTTTACCTTTTCCTTAGGAACATTTCCAGTCCGATCAGCAAAAACACTGCCGTCTCACGAAAATTCCTGTATTCCTGATGCCACATCTGTTTCCGAACAAAAATGGAATATACTTCATTTTTGTTTACAACAAAACAATCCCATCATTAACTTCTGTTTAAATATGCTTTTTATCCCATTACGTGGAATTCATTACCTTCTGAAGCGACTGCACAATTTTCACAATTTTTCAAAGTTTAAACCAATATCAGTTGTGTTCAGTCATCAAGATCATTTTGCACCACACCACCACAGTAATTTTACATTACCAAGATTAAATTTACCAGCAACATTTAAACCTATCGACTACGCAATATATTGAGGAAAGTATATATAATGGATGAATTAAAAACAAAGACATGCATTGACACCATGTTTGTGGACAATTCAACAAGTTGTAATAACTGTATAACTTTAACTGTAAACAGTTATTGAAGTTGTAATTTAAATTTAATGAATTTTAATGCAGTTTAATTCTGAATCCTGTATGCAAACTCGCAAACTGAATTACTGTTCTCAATTCAGTTGTAAATCAGAATGGCTCTGCTCACCTCATATTCCTCCATGTTAACCTCGTCAGGTTTAATGAGTTCCAGTTTAGCGCGCGCTACCTTCATGATGTTCTTACACCTGGTGGGGATGGGGAATACAGGCACCACATTAGAGCCCGAGTGTGACACACAGGCCTCCCTGAGACGAGATGGAGAGCCATGTTCTCCAGCCATGAATCATACTTTATTACCCAAAACAAACTGCAAAACTCTGGAGCATCGCATCTGGGGCCGCACTCGAATCAATCTAATTACGTTTCGCAAAATGGAGAAAGAAATCAATTTGCTTATGAATATGGATCACATCCCTCACTGAAGCACGCAGTCTGCTCTGGAGACACACACACAGCCATGTACAGAAACAAAAGCCTTTCGGACGTGCATACAGGAAGTTGTTTGATAACAAAAAGTAACGGCAACCAAAGTGACGGACTGATAAACATGTCTGTGTTAATTTAGAACGCTCGGAGACGGAGCCAGGTTTCCTTTTACTAAAATCATTCAGTTATCTGTGAGCTGAAGTTTTTCGTGTGGCTAACGATTTTCTTTTGTATCTGTCAATTTGATGTTAAGCTTGTTGGTACAAACTCTAAGTTTAAAAGCACAGTTTAAAAGCAGGAATGAAAGGCTAAGGATAAAATTTGTTTGGCTGCGAAAAGTTAAACTTTGATCTACAGAGGACATTGACTCCAGAAATATATTCAACCACTTAAGCTAGAAAAACTATTAAAATTATTGCATTAGAAAACAATCTGTAATCAATTACAATAACAAATCAATGAAACCAAGTCTGAAAGTTGCCTCAAAAGCAATTATTTTATTTTGAATTTGCTTGAATTGAGATTTTTTTCATTTGCGGTTTGCAGAGACACTCAGGCGGTTTTTATCACTTACCTCTCATCAAAGCCCAGGTTTCTGTCTGCAAACTGCATTAGTAACGTTCTCTCCAGGATCTTTTTGGGCGCCTGGTTCTGTATGAAGTAAACAATGACGTGCTGTAGTCTGTAGTCCCTCTCAGGGGGCGTGTCCTCCTGGGCCAACCTCAGTAAACGTGTGTACTCTACTTTCATTGCCTGTTAGAAGAGAAGAGATGAAGAGAAAGTGAGAGTTAGATACATGAATAGATACAGAAAATGCATAATCCAAACATAATCATCAGAAAACAAAATTTAGTGCATGTACAAATGATTTTTGTAGCTATGGAAACCAAAGTCTGCATGCAACATGTCAAATTAAAACAGCTTAAACAATAAACCCCAATAACTCTTCACTTACTGCCTTTAATTCAATACCCCTAACAGATCAAGTCATACATGTTTTCCTTACTGATTGATACTAACTGAAAACAGGTCTTGTTGCTTGCTTAGGCCACAATTGTTGGTTTACAATTAAACTGTTACACTCGGCAGCAATTACATTTAGCTGAAGGCAGGGGCGACAGCGTCACCACAACACGAGAAGAGTTCCCCCTTGTCAGCAAAATATAATAAATGATCATTTACACGCACACATCTCTAACCAGTGTATATAAAGAGTAAAAATATTAACATAACACGACATGAAGGGTTTTATGCAACCTGCAGAAAAAAAAAAAAAACAAAGTCAGAAGGTCTGTGACTGTTTTTTTTATGTGGTTCACTTGGTTAGCCAGATTGTGTCAGGATAACTTGGCATAAACTTGGGATCAGCAAGCAGGTGTTGGATATCTTGCCCTGTTAACATAGCCAACTTATTTTGGGACATTTTAAAGTTGGTTTATTCCAAATTTTCCTGTAGTTATTAGACTAACCAAGTAAATCACAATTGAAGAATGAGGTGTCCAAATTCCATCTCTGGTGTTTATAAACAAAACCTACAACAACAACAACAACAACAACAAGAATACCATGCTGGTGCCATTATCTGAAGAAAAAGTCAAGTAAAAGTAAGCATTCAGAGATAATGAGATGCTCTGGGGAGGGGGTGTGGTCAACGAGCTAATAAGATGCACGGGGGCGTGGCATGCAGCAGGTCGTGTACCTTGAAGAACGCTGCTTCAGGCCCGCACTTGTCATAAACACTCCTGGATTTGCCAATGGCCATTATAACACCCTGCATGTTTGGGGTCATCATCGCCTGCCCAAGGAGGGAAGGATATTACTACACGCCTCCACAACTCTCATTGGGCAGTCTGCATGCCAATCACACCACAGCTCAGCCACCAGCCAATGAGTTCATCACTTACTCACGGAGGCCAAGCCCCTAAAATGAACAAGTTAGCTTATCATGCTGTTATTGTATCATGTCCCATTGTGAATATCATCTTTGAATGCCACAATTACCTGTGCACTCTGCAAAGTGAAGTAAAATTGACAGTGACGTGATCTGAAACCCATGCTGCATGCTAAAACTTCCCAAAGGAGAAACAATCAAAGACCAAAGAAGTTTTCCATTATATAACAATTTATAGCAAGCTATTATTATCTTATTATTATTAAAGTCATGACACGGCATGACTGTGTGGTTAAAAGAAAGTGTTAGTAGTTTGGGGGCCTTTGGGAGCAACTTGCAAATAATGTTAATCTGAAATGGGTTTGGCATGTCAGAGCGGGTTGTGCAGGGAATGCTGGGGAATTTAGGGCTGCATGTGAGCTCATGGGAGTTCTCAGGAACTCTACCTCATCATCATAACCTCCCTCTTTCGACTGAATAACGAAGGTTCCTACATTAGGAATGGCCACCTCCACCACCCGCTGAGGTGTGGGCGGAGAAGAGGCAGAGCCGTCCTGCTCGGGGTCAGAGGGAGGGCAGGGGTCAGAGGTCACCTGGTGGTCAGCATGATATGATTGAGACTGAGAAAGAAAGACAGAAAGAAAGAGAAAAGGAGAGGAGGAGCTTGACTAAGAGAGAATGCTGGGCAAAAGAACCAAGAGAGCGAGTTTGTGTCCTTATGGGTAACCAAATCTATTTTACCTTTGTTGGGGTTTTATTAACTATTACTAATATTTCAGTGACAACATGATGGATACAAACTATTTGTTTGAAATTAAACCTGAATGTAATTCTGTGTTTTAAAGAGGCCAGTGCCTGATGGAGAAAGCAAAGCACAAGCGCTGCTTGTGCAGGCAACACGGTATAAACAGAGAGCTTCTTTGGATATTTGTGAATGATCAGACCCAAATACCCAAAGACCAGAGTGTTCAAAATACAAATGAGAAAGCATGAACAGCATGATGTGAAACACTAGCGCGTATTTAACATCCTGACATCTAAACAGCAATTCAACACTTACATTTAATCATTTAGCAGACGCTTTTATCCAAAGTGACTTACAAAAGGACGAGAGCATTGAAGACTGAACACTTGTCCTGTTGAACAGTGTTCAACAGCATCTTTTTCATACATGGACATAAAGGTTTTCTCTACATCCAAACTAGAAAACAGCAGAGCTTTTAAACAGTCCAACACAAAATCCATCAAGCAATGCTGAGGTCTCCAAATCCTTCTCAAGGAACTGATCTAAACCAGGTTTGTCATACACGTGTGTGTATTTCTTACAGTGTTGAGCAGTGCCTCTGGGCTCTTCTCGTCATGTTCAGCTGCCGCTTTGCTGATGGCTCTCTCTGTGTCCTCCTGGAGATGTTTAGAGTCTTCAGAGGGCGACTGCTGCTCCATATACTCTGGGTCCTGCTGGGTGGCTGTTGAAGAACCAGAGATGAGATGAGCTTGATCATTATACACAGTATCCTTCGGTTCCCAAAACACAGCTTAGGAAGCCACTCTGAGAGGCGAAGGCTCACCCGTGTTATCTGGAGGGCAGGGCTCTGTGCTCATGGGCTGAGCGGCCACACTAGAGGCTGCAGCCAGAGCCAATTTCTCCTGCTGGAGTTTTCGAGCTTGTAGGGCATCCCATTCCTCAATCTCCCTCTCAAAAAGCTTATTATCAGCCTCCACATACTCCTTCAGATCAGGAGGCAGCTTGTCCAGACCGCTCAACATCTGCCCAGTTTCTTTATCAAATTCCTCTGAGATAAACACAGGAATAAAATCAACACCGCCTCCAAACTATTCTCTGTTGAGTATTCCATTTTACTCAAGTTAAATGAACTGCCAAGACCGAATAACTCACAACTCTTGCTTTATAAATCAAAAGCTTCTATACTGAACTATTCCTTAGCTGTACTAGTAACAGATTAAAGAGTTAAAGCAATTAAAGAAATAACTAACATAAGCAGATGAAGGTGTTACCTTCAATGAGGAAGGGTTTTTTGTCATCGATGTACATAAGGCAGTAAGCGCTGGCATTGCGATATCCACCAAACGAGTCTCGCACCAACTCCTCCCAGGAAGATTTTGTCACTGAGATGTCGTTGTACTTCATCCATCGCCTGTGATGTGGGTCGTAGATATACGCCCAGTAGTGACCTGCGTTAGCCTGACCCTCGTGGACTAGAACAGCATGCAACCGGTATGGAACCTGCGACAGAACCGCAAGCAATGCAAAAAAAATTCAGACGTTCTTTCTCAGGTTTATAAATTGGAGATGGGTAGAAGGAACACACAAACTGATAACTCATGTATGAATGCACTGTTGTGTCATTTTAAAGAAAAATGCATAAATGTAAATGTAATGTGTAGCACATTTCAGCATTCGCTGAACCCATTTCTCACCTGCATCATTGACTTGTCAGAATACATGAGCTCAATAGTTCTGTGGATTCTGGATATACTCCCCTGCAGATCTGACACACACACACACACAAACAAAGGATGGCAACAAGTAAATGTGTAGTCAAAGTCCAAAACTTTTAGAAAATATTATGATAATTACTAAAAGCAGCAACAAAATCTGTAAATTGTTTTAGATGCAATATATAATGTCACACTAAAGAGCATGTCAACTTTCCCAAAAATACCTGCATGTATGCATTTACTTGTAATAATGTGCATTTGTGTATGTGTAAAATGTGCATATGTACGGGTTTGCATGCACAAATAATGACGTGTCATGATGCGCTTATGTAGCGTCAATAACAAGTAAACAGTGTGTGTTTACACGAATTTGTAAAACCATATATCTGTGCATGCACGTGTACCCCTGGTGTCGTTCTCCACCTCGCTCCTCCAGCGGTGCAGGCAGCCCTCCAGTACTCGCAGCTCCTCCTCTGTAATGTGTCGGGGGGCAGGGTGCATGGGCAGGTCTGGCGGGACTCGGGACTGAGTGAAAGGTTTATGGATCGGAACCCTCTGCTGTTGCTGCTGGGCCTGTGGACCAACACCTGAACCCTCAGCAGAGAGAGATGTATCAGGCTGCTCTCCTGCACTGCAGTGATAAACAAACCAACACCTCTAATAAAGAATCACGACTTGTGATAAATATAATAAAATACAATCTTAGCAGATAAGAACTATTTTTGCCAATATATTACAAAATAGAACATCAGTTGGTTCTTGCCTTGCTGCAGGTGGTATCTGTGCAGTTGTGCCACCAGGTGGTGCGGTTGTATCAATGTCTTCTACAGGCGACGTGCACACCGGCTTGCTGGATGCAAACTCCATGGCGTACTGAAGGACATCAGCCAGAGGAAACCTCTTGGGCCCTGAGCCATAGCTCAGATACCTACACAAGAAGCAGAGAACATTTTAGAACATACAGATCTCATGTAAGAGAGAAGGCTAGAGACTTAAAGCTTCTTTCAAATCTGAAGCAGAGACACTTCTGCTAGTTAGAGCAGAAGGCTAATGGCTAGTTGTAGCTACAGATCTGAGTTGAGGACAGACTGAATTCACAGACCTCTCCAGTCTCTGCTGGAGGACCATCAAATTTTCCTTCAGTCTTCTGATCTCTTCTCGTTTTATCCGTGTGATGTCTCTGTTCCTGTCCATGTACCTGAAATAATCACATGCAATCACAAAAACACTCAGATCCACTCAAAACTGGACAACTTTCAGTTTGTTTCTTGGACATACATACTATTACTGCCTATGACTTCATGTATAATCAAACATTCTGAAGTACAAACAAAAAACAAAAGCAAAATATTTACAGCTTTATTGCCTTAATAAATTTTCTGCTGGCACATGAAGTCACAAACATGCTGTAAACACATGAGTTGTTTTATTAAGAAGGCATCCATTAGACTCATAGCAAATGAAATGAACCCCTACTGACCTGTCCATGTACAGCATGGAGGGAAACTCCAACTTGTTGTGGATCTTCTCAGGTCGGCCTAAGGCTTGATTAAACTCAAACCTTGACAGTTCAAAGGTCAAGACCGGAGGAAGTTCAGTGAACCAGTGCTGAAATGAAAGCCAAAATTAGCACAGAACAACAACAATGCCAGATGCCTCGTTCGATTTGGTAAACACTAATATGGACGTGCAGTTATCTGCATTTGAGATCAAGTGGCGTTTTATGATTATATATAAATAGGTTATAAATTGCAAAGAAGATATGATTAATGCTTGCTTATCACTTAGGAAAGTAAGAGCACACGCCTCTTGTCCACATGACAGATGTTTTGAGGTATAATTCCAAAACAAAGAGTGTGGAAAGAGTTATACACCAAACATCAATGCTTAGGTCTAAGGTTTGTTCAAATCCCTGTTCGTACTTTTGACATGCCAATGCGTTTTAAAAAGGCCACCTCACATTTAAGATGTTTTTTTGTTGCAGTCTATCTCTCCACGCATGTTTTATGAGAAGTCATCCGTGTGACCCAGCTGGATGAGTACTGGGGACCTGATCTTATTCTGAGCCCTGAGAGAGAAACAGTGTGCCGGCTTTTCATTATGCTCTCAGCTCGAGTGCGGCTATTACTGCTCTGAATAACACACACAAGAGAATCTCCGTCTTTACTTGCACTCCGCTGAAGTAATTAGCAGGAAACAGCTGCGGAGGGATCTGCCCGGGGCGGCTCTGATGACTGAAAAGCCATTATATAACATCTTGGTCAGAGGTCACTTTTTTCAACCTAAAGGTCGTGATTGGAGGGCCAAAAGGAGGACGGTCTTAGAAAGGGACATGTTGTAGATCTGCAGAGATCATAGGGACAGTGCAGAACACCAGGGTGGGGAACCAAAGAAAACAAATGATGTTATTACAAACCTCCTGTCCTGATTTGGCAGAGCTCTCAGCAGAATGCAAAGACTCAATTTCGCCTTCTATCATGGCGGCTTCTAAACACTCGTGCAGGTCTTTGAAGCCATTGACCTGGAGAGGGTACTGCCCAAACATCTCAGTGTTCTCAAATTTCTTCCCTGTGAAAACAGAGTGGCGCGCACACACACACACACACATTAATACTCTTTAAATACCCTCTGTAACGTACCCCATACAATACTAATCTCATATTATCCTTGTAATCTTCTATGTAGTGGCCACCATATGGAAAGCACGCTGTGAAAGTGTGTCAAACACCAGCAAACACGACCAGCACAAAGCCAGTATCTACGCAACCAGTATCTAACCACTCATAATCCATACTGTCATACTCTCACATCCAGGGCCAGGTAGATCAATCAGAACCGCAGTTTTCCATGTCACGTTAGCACAAGGTCACCTTTCATTCACTGGGGCACGATCTACCCACCTTCTAGAACACCAACGGCCAGAAAACGTCCGTAAAACAGCTCCACCATCGGGTTCTTTGGCTTCTCTCCCTCCCTGTGTGGGACAAGAGCAAACATGGAGTCACGAGTGCTGGAAACGTTCTGGATTAGAGGAGTGAGAGTCAAACAGGGCTCGTCTACAGTGGCTATTTATTGGAGCTAATTGAAGTCACGCAGGTTAATGTACTGCATTAAACATCATTAGTGTCTGACCGTTCCAGATGAATATCTGGTGTGATCATAAATCATTCTGACCGATATAAAAAGAGGAACACAGAGATACTGAAGAAGGCTTCATGGTCATATATGTTCTCACCTGTCCTCTTCTGCCTTTATCTGAAACGCATCCTCCAGCCAGTCCAGGAGTTTATGGGTGAACTCGCTCACGTCCTGCTGTATAAACAAACACATCAATTCAAAGCATGAACAAATGTTTTCTTTTTTTAACTGATCTCAGAAAAGACCATTTTTGCCCTTTGCCTGTATTCACTGAGAGCAAAGATATCAGCAGAGTTCAAAATAGACCATTTTAGTAGTCATGGTCTTAGAGTACTGCATAAATCACACGGTTGGACGCTGGACTTATACATTTGAATAAATCAAGCAAAGACTGACAATTACGATGAAAAAGTTTGAATGAAAGTCATTCTCTTAGGAACACAATGTCAACCAGAAGCTTACCTGCTGGGACTCACTGGACTTGAAGGCATCCTTGAGGATCTCCACGGCTATAGATGGGTCCACATACTTCCGCTTAGAACCTACCATAAAGGAGAAGAGGCGCCTGAGCTCCTGCATGAAGGGCAGGTTCCTGTGCTCCTACAAGAATACAAAGATCGTTTTCAGTAATGTTTTGAAAAAGTAGAACTGTAACACTGTGTCCTATATTATAGATAAGTTACCAGTGTAATAACACTAAAGCAACTTTTCCATCTTCCAGTAAAATATGACTGTAATAACAAAATCACAGCCAAACTCTATATATCATGTTTGACAACTAAATAAACAGCATAAACAGCTATGTGGACTAAGAGAGCCAACTGGCTAGGTTACAACTTATAAGATCTTTGCCAATTAACTTTTTTGATGCCACACGAATCATCAGGTCATTTGTGAGCTCACTTCAGATAGATTTTCCTTGAGGGATGGTTTGTGCTTTCAGTGATAATGGATTAAAGTCTAACAAAAGCAAAGCCTTCTCTGTTGACCCAGGAGATGAAGAAAAACAGTGATAACCAGGGAGAAACAGATTAATCGTGGGCTCTGTGGTCTCCTAACTGGCGATCAGGCTAAGCTCAGATTAGCGGCCATGTTTGCTGACCCCGTTCACAAGATTTGGAGATAGAAAGAAATTACAGAGATAGCAGCTGGCCTGCCGAGGCGGACACTTTCCATCCCTCTCACCCTTAAACGGTCTGCAGGAGTGCCTGTGACAACTGGAGTATAAAGGACCTCCATGTGGTCACCTGCCCTGGTCATAAGCCAATGCGATGGGTTGAAAAAGCACTGCTTTTAACCAGGTCAGGCAAGGCCAACGGAGTTCAAAGTGCGTCTTAGTGAGAAGCGCAAACTGATATGGCACAAGAGCGGCATTTTCCTTGCAACGAAACGCTCATGTAGTGTGTAGCACACAGCATGCGACTTTACCTTCTGATTGCGGGGCAAGTCCTGCATCCGTGCAGGAGGCGAATAATGCAACACAAGCCTCTGGAACTCCAGGAGGTTGAACAGAGACTGAGAAAAGATAAATAACACTATTTAAGAACAGCATGTACCAGCTCAGAATGTCAACTTTGAATGATGCGTTAGATAAACAGATTGCAAGCAGCATTTACAAAGTTCACATTTTTTTATTTTTCTTGCTCAATTGCAGTGCCGCTATAGTTTAATGATAGGAGATGAGTGACAGCTTGTTCTGGAGATAGATTCACACATTCAGATCTCCACCAGGCCTGTAAATCCAGAGTGCTTAGCGCGCCAGGCTGCCTGCGGTTCTCGCAGGAACGGGGGCTTCTTCAGGAGTCGGGTTACATGCAGGAGGTAAACAGCATGTGACAGTACTCAGCACTCATTGCTCAGGTCTCTACAAGGTTCATGTTCTGACACCATGTTAGAGACAAACAATCAGCTGCTCTCAGTAAAACCGGTTTTAAGTCTTCAAAAAGCAAAGACAGCTTCTCTATTGTACTAAATACAAAGTGACCACAAATCTGCAACCCATCAGCGTTATTCACTTTATTACCATGTTCATTATAAATAAAAAAATCTGATTGGACAAGCCACATATTCAACCCTGTTGCAACCAATTAAACTGTCATTTGTTGCTGTCTTTGGCTTTCACAGTTCCTTAAATAAGCAAATGTATGTTGATTAGTCAGTGTCTGATTAGAGGAACTGAACGCAGGGCTCACACAGCGGTTTCCACTGACCTGAATAACCGCACTGAACCAGCACGTGTTTCCCACGTTCTTCAGCCCTACGGGACAGTTCTCCTGACGCTTCCTGTCGTGAGGATTGGGCGAATCGCTCCATACCTCTGTGTGCGTGCGCTTCAGGCTGGCCTTGTTTTCCGCGATGCTGGCCTCCAGGACTCTAAAGCACAAAACACAGTTTAGAAACGAATCCACCATTCATGTGACAATCTTTACACATCGTTATATATGAGAATGCAGGACTGAAAGTGCAGAGAATTGTGGGAGCACACCTGCTGATGGCCTGCTCTTCATCAGTGATGCCCGTCTCCCTGAAGGCCCTGTTTGACTCTTCCAGACTGAGAGCAATGGCTCGCTGAAGGTCATCTTTATCATCTCCGGTGAGATCGATTACATCTAAAATAGTCACAGTCTCTTTTAAACACGTTACTGACAAAACGATGAGTGGCTGTTTAAACTGTCAATAACCATATAAGAACACTTAAAGAACAATTACAGACTTTGTTTCAAACCTAGCGAGATACCAAGACAGCATTTTTGAGGCGACAAACACACTTAACTGTCATACATGCAACATATGATCTCAGACACACAGTACGTGATCAGACATAGATCATAAACATCATCTTGTCCCAGCAGCTGACTGCAAAAAAATGTTGACACTTAAAACGCCCATATCTTGTTGCCAACATCCTCAGCCTGAAGGAGTTTACGTCACTTTGTCACTGTGAGTCACTGGTGGTGTTAAACAAGGTTTACACACGTGCCAAAAGCACAAATTAAAACTTAAATTGCCTGTCACCATTTTCCCAGCACCGGATCTTGTACTTTTCATCATCGTTTACACGCGGGAGAAAAGACAGGAGAAATCTTCAAAGGTCTGGGATGTTTGTAAGTGTGTGTGTTTATGAGTTACATAATACTCCATCTCTGAGTCTCTCTTTCCTTAAGAGGAATTTTAGCACAACTAATGCCAAAACTGATATGACAAATTACAACATGAAGTTGTTTACAGGTTTTATCGTTCATGATTCAGCCCTAAAGTCCCTTTCACCCCTTTTGCATCAAAGTTTAGGCAACAAAATAAATTTAATTTAAAAGAAATTAAAAAGGTCCACTAAACCTAACCTTCATATTATGTGCTGAAAGTAAATCTGGGTATGTTTAACATGCGACTTTTTAATATGCGTGTTTAGCTTTAAAACTGCATGAAACAGTTTATCGTTGTCGGGAACAGAACATCCACAGCTGGTTCTACATCTGCATCAAGGAATTTCATGGCCTGACTTCACAGAGCAGTGTAACCTCCCCCTGGATTCCAGCCAATCATTGTTCTGAGATTTAAATACGTACTTGTGTCAGCCTGGCTGCCCACACTGATGTATCTATCATTGGAGATTTGAGCTGTCTGGTAGTAGGTGGCTTCGTCCTGCTGCGGTACCTTGGCATTCTTCTCCGTAAGGAAGGCAACCGCCTCGGCTAGGTCACCGTTACTGACCTGAAGATAAACAGAGACAGTTTGAGTGATGTCTAAACATCTTCCATCACAAGATGAAACACTTAAAAATGGTGCTTCACAATGTCGTAGAAGAACCATTTTTGGCTGTTCGGTTCCATAAAGAACATTTGACATCCATAGAACCTTGCTGTTTCACAAAGGTGTTATATAGTGGGAAAAGGTTCTTTAGACTATTAAAAGTTAGGAAAAGAGCCTTTCTTCAAGAACATTTGACTAAATGTTTTTGGGGAACCAAAAGTGGTTCTTTTATGGCATCCCTGTGAAGAACATTTCAAGAACCTTTGTTTTAAAGGGTATATATATATGTATATATATATATATATATATATATATATATATATATATATATATATTATATATATATATATGTATATATATATAATAGTTCACCTGTAGGGCTTGCTGTAACAGCTGAACATCTGTGGTTCCTGTAACTTCCCTCAGCTGGTTCAGTAATGTCTGCTGGTGCTGTGATAACATGGAACACATGGTGAAAGCGAGTTTTAAACACAACAGAATCCGACAGCTCTGAAAGGATTCATAATGAACTTAAAAAAAGAATATGAATCACAGTAAGATGGCCAACGTGAATTTAAGCTGGCTTAGATGTCTAAGCCAGATGTCAAAGAAATTGTGATGAATTTTTACAGGTCTGTCTGATGCTCTCTCCCTGTCTGAATGGATGGTTTTAGGCGTAATAAAAGCTGTGAAGTGGACAAGATGTTATGCTGACAGTCACAAGTCTGGCTCTGCACAACTTGAATCCAGCTGGCTGCTCCCACCAGCACCACTCAAGAGCATTAGACACACCACAGACAGAAAAAAGCTCACACCTCTGGGTGGGAAAACACCAAGTACAGCCACGGCCCTTTATCCGAGTTGACTGCGATTGGGTACGATGTGAGTCAGATTGGGTACGATACACTCTGTGTCGGCCTGGAGAGGAAACAACAGCACTCCTCCCAAGACTGAAATCCAGTATGACTGATTCTTTCTATTCATCTGACTCTTTTAGTTTTGGCTTTTTATAGTAGCATCAATGGTATTTCTTCAAGATCGTGACTCGTGATTCATCTCATTCTGTGCATTTATTCCGTTGTGTGTCTGATAAGCCTCAAGAAGCCAGCACCAAACCCTAAGTCTGGGTTATATAGTTACATAATCAAACTGCCAGGGGCTGAGGGATGCTGCACGGACCTTTGTAACGCATTTTATGCTTTTATGTTCAAGATATGACATGAAACATGGTATGCGTGGAGCCTGCATGTCCCAACACTCACTGCTTAAGGTGGCCACCCCTCCCAGCCCGCCTGTGGTATGGAGGAACTGAGCTGAGTAACACACGCTTCTCAACAGTAACATGATAAAGCTACGCAAGTCTGTGCCAGATCTGCTGAAAGTCAAACATGAATGATCTTCAGACTTTTACTTTCAATTCATATGAAATACACGGTTTATGATTTCTCACCAGCTGCTGTAACTCAAAGCAAACTATCAGGTTTGATAACAATATCAATATCAGTTACTGTATAAGGAGCATGTAAAAGTACGATCAGAGTATTTAGTAAGAGACAAACCAACTTCTCAGTGTTTACGTAAGATGTACGGCATTAAAAAGACTCCTGCTTACAAACAGATTCAGTTTCAATCCACTAATACATGAGACAAACCCACCAGATAATAAAAGCCTAGTTGACAAACCAAAATGTCATCCCACAAAATACGAGTTTATGACTTGCAATGTTCACAAACAGACCCACAAAACAAGAAACAGACAGAAACCTACAGAACAACACCAAACAAAATCATTACATGTAAATCACAAGCAAAACTAAGCAGCTGTTTACAAGTGACAGAACGTAAACAAACCCAACAAGCCACAATAAACTCAACATGGAGGACTCATACTACTTCTGTATGTGTGAAAACACTTAACCAGAGTTAGTTTGTGAAACATGATAAAGTTTGCATGAGATTTCAATGCTGTTTTGGTGGGTAGGCTCTGTTAGCACACAGCCGACATTTTCGCACCTTCATTGCGGTTTTATTTGCACTTCTTTGTCATCTTAAACCTTCAACATGTTTCAAACGTATTAAAACCTGTAAGTGTGTTCACATAAATGCCCCGCAACAAAACAAACACAGACGCGGGGCGCGGCTACTGTCATGCTAACGCTAGGCCGCAGTAATCAAACCGACCCGAAACTTTCAACACGACCGGGGACCCGCTCACGACACCGGACGAATCCAGTCGAACCGACCCCGACCGGACCGGACCGGGCGTACGTGTGCGATCGGGCGGTCAGTTACCTTCTGAGAGTGCTGCTGCAGGACATTCTGCTCCACGGTCATGGCCGGTTTTGATCCAGGCGAAATGGACTCAGGTTCGGGAGTAAAACGCGGAGCATACGGGAGTTGGAGGAGTTTCGGACCGGAGAGGTTCACAGAGAAAACCTCCGCGCTCATCCGCGCTGCAACGGCGCCATAGCGGGCAACACAGACTCATCTGATCGCTCTGACATCCATTAGCTGGGTCTGAATCACACACACACACACACACACACACACACACACACACACACACACACACACACACACACACACACACACACACACACACACAAAATGCACAAACAAAACAATACTCAAACAAAGCAATACTAACAGCCTCCTATAAATGATCACAATGTTTAACACCAAGACACACAACACGCACAAACAAAACAATACTCAAACAAAGCAATACTAACAGCCTCCTATAAATGATCACAATGTCCTCATATGACACACAACATGCACAAACAAAACAATACTCAAACAAAGCAATACTAACAGCCTCCTATAAATGATCACAATGTCCTCATATGACACACAACATGCACAAACAAAACAATACTCAAACAAAGCAATACTAACAGCCTCCTATAAATGATCACAATGTCCTCATATGACACACAACATGCACAAACAAAACAATACTCAAACAAAGCAATACTAACAGCCTCCTATAAATGATCACAATGTCCTCATATGACACACAACATGCACAAACAAAACAATACTCAAACAAAGCAATACTAACAGCCTCCTATAAATGATCACAATGTCCTCATATGACACACAACATGCACAAACAAAACAATACTCAAACAAAGCAATACTACGCCTCCTAAAATAATAAAATAAATAACAGCCTCCTATAAATGATCACAATGTCCTCATATGACACACAACATGCACAAACAAAACAAAACTATAACAGTTAAATTACAATGTCCTCATATGACACACAACATGCACAAAAACAATACTCAAACAAAGCAATATAACACCTCCTAAATGATCACATGTCCTCATATGAAGGCATACTAACAGCCTCCTATAAATGATCACAATGTCCTCATATGACACACAACATGCACACACAAAACAATACTCAAACAAAGCAATACTAACAGCCTCCTATAAATGATCACAATGTCCTCATATGACACACAACATGCACACACAAAACAATACTCAAACAAAGCAATACTAACAGCCTCCTATAAATGATCACAATGTCCTCATATGACACAATCAAACACCCAGCCAATGATCAAACCTCACAACATGCACAAACAAAACAATACTCAAACAAAGCAATATTAACAGCCTCCTATAAATGATCACAATGTCCTCATGACACACAACATGCACAAACAAAACAATACTCAAACAAAGCAATACTAACAGCCTCCTATAAATGATCACAATGTCCTCATATGACACACAACATGCACAAACAAAACAATACTAAGCTATAAACAAAGCCATACGAACACATGCACATAGACATTCTTAGACATATTCTGTTCTAGGCATAGATAGGCGTAAATTTTTTTCAGACACATCCACAAAGCAACACGTATACATAAGCAAGTAAAAGTAAAAAGTGAAGTGAAATAAAAGTAAAAGTCAGTAATGACTGTGTTTCTGTTTCTATTGAGTGGACCAAAATAGTTAACATACACAGCAACATGGTGTGTATTGTTTACTCATCTTAACATTCATCTATATCATTATTTATTTGTGCAGTATTATTTACCCATCTTAACACTCTTCTATGTCTATATCATCTATGTATTTATCTTTTATTTATAATGAAAATTACATAAATGAATTGCGTTGATGAAGATATTAAATAACTAAATGTGTGTTGTCAGGGAATATCTGGACATTTATAACAGTTTGGGATGGGTGGTGAGGTTGGACTGTACCTTTATGTTTTAATATAAACAGTAAACATTACAGTACATGAATAAGACCTGGGGATGGGATTTTAATGATTTATTCTCAGATAACAAAGGCAGTAAATGCAAAGTACAGCCACAAACACAACAGCGAGTGAGAATGGGGAAATGGTGATGTATTTTAATGGATTCATCTTTTAATTTTTGTGGGTAGGAGTGTGATACTCTGTAATGTTTGTTGTGATGTTGTGATGCACTGCCCTGTGTGTTATATAATAAGAATTTTTAAAACTAAACGTGAACTTTAAAGTACAAATGACATGTTTTCACAGGCCATCATGAAATAAATCAATAAATAAAACAGTCAATGAATTACATTTCAGTATAAAAATGTATTTGACCACATCTATGGTTATTTGTCCTTGAGACAAAAAATAGTCAGCCACAATACAGGTTAATTTTAAAAACTGAGGATGAAAAATCTTCCTCATTTAGGACGCCTTCTGATTTGATCTTTTATTAAAGCTAACACACGTATTAAATGTGTTTTTTTATTTTGTTTAGTTTTTACACCCCTGATTAATGACAAAAAACAGCCTTTTAATCCTAAAAGATTTATTTTTCCTGTGCAGTCAAACGAGAGAAGCCCGAACTCTGCCAGCAGGTGGCGCGCTTGTACATATTTTCAGTCAGTAGAAAGTTGCATAAGCTCTGACCCAGCCTGCAGTGAACAAGGCTGAAGGGACACAGAGAAGTCCGCAAAGAGGTCAAAATGTTTGTACTGCATGTTAAACTTTGTTGAAAACAAGCTATGAAAGGTTATTTATCCGAGGGTTACCTTAGGGACTCTTTTAAACCATGCAACCAGTTTAACAAGGTTTTAGTTGCAAGAACAAGACAAAGTCCTGAATAAGAGACTCAGATGAGAATGTATCTTAAAGAGGGACATCTGCGTCACCAGTGTTTTACTTCAGGTGTCAGTTTACTAACACCGTGAGACTGGATGAGCTGTTTTGTGGCCTTGCTCCAGTTCTTTTCTGTGTAAATATGGAGTTTGATCTCTCATGAACAGCAGTAGCATGTGATATTTCACTGCGTGTGCATATCTACTGTACAAATCGAGGAATGTCAACGCTGTACAGTAAATAAGCACAGGCTAGATAAGACAACACCACTTCACATTTCTTCTCGGTAATCAAACTAAACAAATCCCAGAACATCTTAATAATTTTTAACCCACTCCCCTACCATTCATCTGAAGTGTAACATGAAGGTTTCACGGGTCAGTCTAGGGAATTTCCTTAACTTTGGGGGTGGAAATGAATCTCCAGCAGTGTTGGGCACAAATGCATTGGGTTTGAGGGGCCTCTCTTTAACCTCTGACCTCAGAACCAGCAGTTCTAATCTCAGTCTGGCCTCAGTGAGATTGCATGACACTAAAGCACCTTTCACATTTAAAAGTGATTTGTGGAAATGTTTGTGCTGAAAGTCCATGACCCATGAAGTTGACTTTGAGCAGGTCATGTGTAGAATATCGACAAGGACAAATTTCTTCAAAAATAAAATGTCTTTAAAAAACATTTATTTAACATACGCAACCATAAGAATGGAAAAATATAGAATACGAACTATATATTACACTACATTACACATTACATTCTATATATTTTCATTTTAATACGTTTTTTAAATATTTGTAATGTTAATGAAATAAAGATATGACCTTTAGTGCACAAATTTGCTTGCATTTAATTGATCATCTATGAATAGCACCATAATTAATTCTTCACTTTACTGTATGTCATGGCTTTTCTTTGTTGTACCTTTGTGTGTTGTTGTCTTAATACATTGTCTGTTAATATCCAGGTTTAAATGAAAAAACATACACACATACATTTTTTTATTAAACAACTATTCAGAATAAACGTGATATAAGGTCTCATTAAATATTCATGGATATTCATGGTTTTCTCGTACCATTAACAAAATCTAATATTACCAGAGGTCAGAGCACCACATTTGTTTAAACTTCATTTATCATGCCATTATACCTCATAAAATGTTAACTCCAATATAAGTTCAGCGTGAATCAATTTTAAGCTCTTTATGTTCTGTGGCAAGAGGTCAACACAGCACCAGTCGCCCGTGATAAACAACAGCACTCAGTGAGCTTTGTTAATGAAAGGAGAAGTCCTTCTGCCAGCTGTCACATTCTGGTGGCCTTTGAAGAAGGGGCTGCTGGGAAATTGCGTGGGGTGGAGGGTGTCACAGCTGCAGGGCAACTACAGATCAACCACAGTGAGTGAACTGGAGATGTCAGAGAGAGACAAAGGTCACAATCTCTGAGGTATTAACACAGACTCCAAGAAGCTTGGAGTTACCTTCATGAGGATCAACCACAGGGGAGGAGATAGAACAATGATGTAACATCTCCAGCACATAGCAGTGATTAAAATAATAAACCACCTGAGACCGAGCAGTGTTTTATATATAAGGTAATTTATATATAAGTCTTTACTTCTATATTAGTCTTTCCCCAACTTTACTGTGTCCCAATTTGCACATTGTTCCCTAAACAGTATGTAAGATTACAATAACTGTTTCTCAGATCATATACTTGTACAATGGCAAAGGTGACCAAGTGTTAAACTTCCCCTGGTACAATTTTACAGTGTTCAGGGGTGCATGCTTTTTTGGCTAATATTACTCAACCTCTTTGCATAACAAAGGGGATTGTGTAATGTGTTGTTTTTTAGCATTTTTATTAAAAGAAGACTGGTCAAGAACACAGGTCCACCACAGTTTTTAAATTTATGACCCTTATCTAGAAGCTAACACTTACATGAAGGACTTGTTTCATTCATGGTAACTGAACTCTACACATTTACTACCTTGTCAAGAACAATTTTGACACGAGCCTGAGTCATTACATGAGATAAAGCCCTAAGATACAATTAAGCACCTGTGAATGAGTGTTTTCTAAAGCCACAGCTGTGGGATCGTGATGAAGCTGAGTTAATCATTGACCCCAGAAACCTCACTTTACCATAGGAAACACACGCAGCAGCTCCATCTCTCCGTCTCAGCCTGTTGAACCTTGCTGACCTCAGTACTCCGTCTTCTTGGAAAACCAAAACATTTCCTTTGTGTGGCTGGCCAAAGTTAAATAGTAAGAAGCTTTCTGGGCTGCATCCAAACCCCCTCGTCCACCAGGAAAGTCCAGGATATCAGAGGATGTGAGACAGACAAATGGCCATTTGTGCAGTTTAAAGCCCTGACCTAGGTTCAAACGTGTGACTTGTACATTTGGCCTCTCCTCTGTTTTAAAGCCAAAAGGAAATCAGGGGTTATTGGCGGTTCAAGCGTGATAAGAATCTCTGGATGGCGAAGTTCACATTGAGGAAAGGTTATTTAAAGTTGAAGAAAAAAACTCATTAAAGGATTATACAGACGGGTAAAACCAGCTACTATACCATTGCAGACAAAACCTCCTGCTTCAGAAAGATCCAAAAATTTGAATAACTCACATAAATCTTGCAGTGGCCCCTAAAAGTGTTTGGACACTGCACAAACAAACTTTTTGTGTGGCCCAGAACCCCTGGGTGGAAAGAGAGAATAGTGGCCTCTTGTTACATACTGTAACTGGGTGTAAAATGAATGCATTTTAAGCTGGGCCCATATTAACATGCATAGAGTTGCATTTTAATTTTACTTAAAACATTTTAATGTGGGAGTGAAAATGCAGTACTGCAGAGGCCTTAAGTCTTCAAAATGACTGTCAGTTTGAAAATGATATTTATACATTTCAAATGTGGTTTCATGTGAATTATGGTTTCAGACAAAACGGAAATGTTCTGCAATCCTATGGAACACGCAATGCAAAGATTTTGGCTCAATTTTAGGGTGAAATGTTTATTTTGACATTTGTCTTAAGTGACCAACAGGAAGCGCAGGTTTGAGATCAATGCGTTTCTCACAATGGTTGGACAAGTCAGCTTCTCAAAATGGAAGCCAACAACCTGTTTTCCCATAATTATAAGATGATGTTTTCCAAATCCCCTTTACCATCTCTTTCCTGCCTTTGTTGAAAACTGGCAGAAATGTGAATACCAGTTGGGAAAGTCTTTTTATATTTCACAGTCTCACGAAATTACAGACGCAGAGGTGATTCTTTTTTTTTGGGGGGGGGTGTATGAAAGTTAGCAGTTAAAATTAGATGAATGCTGGCAACATTTAAGTGTCAGTTGATCTTCGTTTAACTCTCAGAGGCGTAAATCTGTGGTGGTCAGTTACAAGAAAATGAACAATAATTTATTAAAAAATCTGATAAATCAGATGTTGTTTTAACACTTACTAATGGAAGTTTATTGTAAAAGGTCAGATTACTTTTAAGCACAACAGCCCAAGAGTTCTAATTACTGTATGAATACCAGCGAAAGCTAACAGCATGCAGACTTTCCCAATGAGTAAATTAACTAATCATTTGTAAAATTAACCAATCAACCAGTCATTTGAAAAGATATTCAAATGACACACCATCATTTGCTTCATTATCAAAAATGCATCCAAAAGGTTAATGCCGCTTTTGGTCAAAATACAGGCATCCAAATTACTGTGAAAGACTGACAAATAAACCAAGAAAAAACATAAACCTTCAATTCTGTGCATTTCAATATTTTATTATGCTATCAGTGCAAATAAACACCAAAGACAGAAAGAAAACCAAAAGGCTCTGATCGTCACAGGAGTATATGAAAGGTCGTTGCTACAAACGTATTTCTTAGACTCACAATTGCTCTGAATGACTCTGAAATCAGCTTATAGCAATGTTGTTTTAGTCAGCTTTATATCTAAAAACAGAAACAAAAAAAAACGATTATGCACATTTGTACTTGCAGGTTGGAGCACTGGCTCAACAGGCTAGGACTGTATTCGCAGACATAATATGGTTGTACCCATCTCCTTGTAATAAAAACATCTATTTTAAGACTTGACATTTCCCCATACACAGGGACCTCCCATGCGTGTACATGCTACAGGCAGCAGAGCAGAGTCTCGAACGGAGTAATAGATGCGAACAGAGATTACTGTTAGCTCACGACATACAGACATGCAGAAAAGTGTCATTCTCTGTGTTGGTACCCTATGAACATTATAACATTTTGTACAATGTACAATGCAAGACATAAAAACTTTTTTTCTGTCTTGAACAATACAAAATAGTCATATTTACATCAATTTATCGAATCATTGTCAAAACATGAGCATCGCACACAGGATGTGGAATCAAATCTGTAAATGTTAAGGTTTAAGTTTAAGACTTAGAGAGTGATGGGCCTTTATCTGAATAACAGACAGAAAGAAAGAAAACATGATAAAATAAATCCAAAATCATCCAAGATTGAATTCCAACCCCTTTTCACAGTAGAGCATCTGATTCACATAAAATCCTCTTTATACAACTCCATAAATATATATTTATATATACTATACTGAACTATATTTATACTCCGTAAATATAGTTCATAATTAACCCTCATCATTTTGGTGGACAAACTCTTTCAAAATGTTGTTAATGGAATCGCTGCTACAACAGAAAACCTGCAATATGCTGCAAAAAGAATATTTAGATGAAGTACAAAACAAATTATACAAAACTGTAAAACGATACATTTCATCAGCCAAAAATATAACGCTCATATTTGCGTGTTTTTTTTAAACATCATGCCATTATCACCACGTAACACCGACAGTTTCATTCCAGATGAAATTAAAGCACTGTAAAACTGACTAAGCTACAATTACAGAACATTCCAGTAAATGTTGTTTTTTTTCCAGCCCTAAACGTTTGGAAACCCCTCTTCACTCTTGAACGTTTGGAGACCCCTCTCTCTTAGCTAGCTTTAGATGCAAGATACCTGATAGATTGCACCCCATTCCTTTCAATTCTGCCATAAGAAAATATACTTTATTCTCCTGTTAACTGTACTTTTTAATGCCAAAAATTCAATATGCTATTGTGCTTAGACTGTACAATTTTCTTTGCCTCAAAAAATGGAAAGGGTCCTGATTTAGCTGTAGATAAATATAGACTGAAATTAGCAGTAACATTTATGGATTCATCAATAATGCACAATGTTGAATGTTCTTCATAAATGTTTCAGGTGTGGAAGGAGAAAAAGCTCATGGTGGAAATTTTACATTGTGCTGGACTGAGAAGTTAGCTCAGCATACATGCTTGAAAAAAGCAAAAGCAAGCATAGAAGAGGCCAAAGATGTGAATGCTAAATAATTATATCATGAAGAAACCATCTCATTCTGACCTCAATAAAAACAAACAAATCAAATAAACATAAAAGTTACATCATTTAAAGCAGGGGCAAACAGCCTTTAACAAAGGTGTTTTAAACTGAACAGCCATTTAATCAGTATCAGTTTAAAAGGATAAAGTACAATTAAAAATAATTCACAGACATGGACAGAAACAAATGACCATGCACACAGTTCTCCAGCATCTCTCTGTCTTTGGTAGTTCATGTCTACCATTTATCCACTGAGCCATTCAGACTCTCTTCTCTGTGGCTTTGTGTCTGTCTATGTGGCGGGGAGCTTTTGCTGTGCTCATAGTCACTGCATGGCTCCATTTTAACACTTCTGACACAGTGGGCCGGCTGGACTTGATCCCGAATCTCAGTTCTGAGCTGACCATTTCCCCTCTGGAGCATGTAGTACAAAATTGGGTTAGACCTGGTTAAAGGGGGTGATTCTGGACTGGATCTCTCCTCCCAGGTTTTTTCAGGTGACCTCTCAAGTTCTTTTTTAACAAAGTGACTACTAGCATTGGAAGAGACCTTAGCCCAAAGTTGTGATCCCCCAGTGCTATCAAATGGTACAGAAGCAGAAGCTGTTTTAAAGACATCAGGACCTGTACTGATAGAATAGGGGTACCATGACAATTTTGACAACTTGTGAGGTAAACCAGACTGGGTTAAACCAGACTGGGTTAAATTCCCATTGACTGCACAGTTTGCCTGAGGGAGAAAGGGACTTGGGGTCCCTCTGGGTTGGGATAGCTCCTTCAGGGAGTTTTCTGAGAGGAGGAGCTGCTTGAGAACATTGAAGCCCTGGCTTTCTCTGGACAGATGAGCTTTTCTCCTGGGACTCCCACATAAATCTTCCTCCTTTGGTCTTATCAGTCCTCTGCCATTGTGTTCAGGTGTTTCAGACACCAAAGTGTCACTAGTGGTATCTCCTGAACGTTGACAGAGTTCATTACTCAGGTGCTCAGCCAGCTCAATGCACAGTTTTCTTTTTTTAGGAATAGGGCTCTGACAATCCAGCGGCTCCTCTTTTACAGAGTTCATAAAGAGCTTAGGCATGTGTGAGTTTGAAGGATAGGTAGCATTCTGCTGTTTTAAAAGTTCGCTGAGAAGTCCAAATTTAGCAGCTGTTTCTGTAGGACTTAGCTCAGATCTGACCTTGTCCTGTGCTCTAACAATAAGTGCGTGTTGTTGTAACCTTCTCTGAGAGTACACCCCATCATCAGCGTTATCTGATGAAAGATTCTCTTCTACTGGCTCCGTTTTGATCTTAAGGTCCAGTGACGGTCCATTGGAGCTGTCACAGTTGGCAGAGATTCCCCAAGGCTTCTCCAGGCCCCCTGTTGCTATTTCTGAGACTCTGTGCCCATTGACTCTGTCCTTGTGGGAAGCTGTTCCCAGGAGAAGCTGAAGTACAGTGCGTTTCTCAAGAAGGTTTTCTATTTGTGTTGACGCCAAAGGTGACTGCTCACATTTGTGAGGTGTGAGAACAGCAGGGGGGCCATTCAGCGTGGAGGTTCTGTTTCGGTTGACTGGAACAACAAGATGATCCAGAAGAGCCTGAGGCTTGTCAAGCTCAAGTTTCGGGCTTTGCCTTCTGCTTGATGGCTTGTGAGAGTGTAAAGGAGGGGGAGAGGATGACAACTTCTTTATACCACCCTGAGCCATATTCTGTAGTAGCTTGCTGGCACTGAATGATGGTTCCACCTTCTTTTCACTTGAACAGCCATTAGATTTGCACAGATCTAGAGGACTGGACTGAGCACGGGGTGAGGGGTAGGAGTATGAAGGGGAGCCAGAACAGAATGTAGATAGCCCTCCACCTGTCTGCTGCTCCAGAGGACTCAGTGTCCTGCTGTCCTCTTGTGCACCAATCCATTTAGGTGGGGCTGCAGTCAAGCTGCTGATGATGGTGTCAGGTCGTAAACCAGGATTATCTGAACTTTTGTTAACAATCTTGTTATTTCTACGGTCCAGCAGTAACTGCTTTAGAGTGACCTTATCATAGGATTTAATGTCTGGGCTGGTATCCAGATCTGTGGCCTTGTGGACCTTTGGCACAGAAGGTTCTGGCTTCCATCTGTTTATGAGAGAGTTTGTGAGCTTGTCCAAAGAGCAGGGCTCAGATTTTTGGCTAGGGGCTCTGCTTTTCATGGAGAGGTCAATGGGGGAACAGCTGGAGAAACTCTCAGCATCACTGCTGTCTTTGGTCAGGCTGTACTCCAGGTTGGAGTGCTCACTGTCAGACTGCAGGGAGGAGGTCCGGCTCAGGAGAATGCCACAATCATCTTCCACGTGTCCATTCTTGGTGAGCTGCTGCTGGGAGTTGTGGTTTTTGAGGAGCAGAAGCAACAGGCTGCTACAGTTCTGTGGAGGTCGAATGTGCTTGTCAAAGGGCCGTTTTTCTTTGGGCAGTTTTGTGGAGGGTGAAGAAAGGGAAGGGTTTCTCTTGTTGGAGTTTAAAGTTGGTTGGGGGAGTGTTCCATTTTGGACATTTAAGGAACTTAGCATATCTGGAGCAGCTGCTGGCTGCCCTGTGCTGGGAGGCCTCTTATCCTGCGTTTGCTGAGTGGCCATGGCAGCTAGCCTCTCACTGGCTGATCGACTGGTTAATTGTGCTTTTAAGGCCTGCTCTCTAGAGTACTGCTGTAAATGAGCCTCACTGGACAGCAATAATGCCAGCTGACTGCAGGCCACACTGGGCTTGGGAGAAGAGGCTGGACTTAACCTGGTCCTCACTATATTAGCAACAGCCTTGAGTCGCTCTGTGCAGGGCATGGACTCTGGGCCAGTGGGCTGAACAGAACTTTGACAGGAATGAGGAGAATCTGACTTTCGGTTCTGGTTGCTCTGACGACAATAAGGCACGGTGTTATGATTCTGCTGCTTCCTTTTCCTCAAGAGGCTTTTGAGGCGGCCTGATGCTGTGCCATAACTCTGGTAGGTTTCCTTATCAAAAGGAACACTTTCACTGTTCTCAGCATTGAGATGTTTGTTGCTTTGAGAAATGTCCTGTGATAAAGCGACACTCTCCAGTCGAGAGGTAAAGGATTGGAGCAGAGAAGCAAGCAAGGTGCTCTCCCCCTGTCCAGAGCCATCCAGGTTTCCTGTGTGGTGCTCCCTGTTTTGTCCATTTACTTCCATTCCAGGGCCTACTTGTTTCTGGCTGTCAGCTTCACTCCATGTTCCTGAGCGAAGCAGTCTGGCCTTTTTAAGGTGCTGAGAGACTGCAGTGGGTGGGCTGCCTTTGTCTGGCGAGAGTGCGCCATGGTTTGGGAGCTGAAACACCCTAGTCACCTGGTTGGCATTTTCCTCATTGTTGCGTTCAGGTTCTGATCTTCGTGTGGCAGTGGCAGCAGGCCCAGATGTGACTGGATGCATTAGCAGACCTTCCAGATATGTTAAAGCAGTAGAATCCTGGGAAGTTTCAGGGCCAGACTCCACCCCATGAGTCATGTTCAACAGTAGGATGCTCTGATGCGTTTTTTACCTGCTTAAAAACGCCTTTGTAAAATCTGTGCCTTAAATAATAAGATCAAAAAACTCCAACAGTGCTTTGGATGTTGTTCCTGTCTCAGTCAAAGAGTTTCACATACAGAACCAGTGGGCATTTATAATGTTGTGGCAGGCCAATCCAGCTGGCATTGCTTTGCAGCCAGTGACAGCCTGACAAAATCCACACTTCTTTAGAACGTTGTGAGCAGAGTCAGAGGAATGAACAGATTTCTTTGTCTCAAACAAGCAGCCAGTTCTGCTCTATATTTGGCAGTTCTCTTGGGAGAAACCATAGGCTCAGTGTTGTCTGTTTGTTCATGTAATCAAATGTGACCACACAGGAACCTGCAACACAGGACGAAGAAACACTATGTGAGTGACAGGTGTCAACATTCAAGCATTACCACAAAAAACACCAAACCATTCTTTAAAGTCTCTGTCAAAACCAAATGTAACAAAGAACTAATTAATTAAAAAATATAGCGAAACAAAGTTCTCAGCAAAGAGGCAAGCAAAAATCTTGAAGAAACAACTGAACATAAAACCTCTTTTTTTAAAACCTCTTATTGAACTCCTTATAGGCCAGTATATTCCAGCTGAAACACTACTGATGAAAGCAACTGCTAATCAAATAGCTTGACACCCAGCTGGGATTCTACTTTAAGCATCAGTGTTTGTTCTCAGATGTATATAGGCCTCTAAATATCCATCATTTCTCATGTGAACTAAAACTGCAGATCAGAGAAAGAGGAAAGTTATTGGAAGTCTGAGGAACTTGTGGGAAAGGCCTGTTTACACTGACATCCACAGGAAACATATTTGCCTAAGCTTTTATAGCCAGATGAAGGCCAAATTCTTCCCTTAGGCATCTTAAAACAAATTGTGAACTATAATCTCTGTTCCAGAATGGTATACTTTTGTTGTACAGTATGTAAAACATTTTATAATAAGAATTAGAGTAGAACTATACTGAAGCCATGTACTGGGTCTCAGAGCTGATATGTCCACTCTGCCTCAGTGGAAACACACCTCATCTGTGTGTGTGCTTGGTTCAGTTCAGCAACTTGGTTAACAATTTAGTTAAACAAACAGAACGTTTCTGCATATCTGCTTATTATAATAAAACAATTTTCTGTGAGCAAATAATAAAACATAAAATGGCTAAAAATTGTATACTTTGGTAAATTCAGTCAGTGAAGAAATTGTAGGGCTATAGCATAAATAAAACATCATCTTCCTTATATATGAAGTCTACCTGACATTAAAAGATTAAAAAAGTAAAGCTCCTTTTAAAACGACTGTCGACAGCCACTGACACTCACGCCAGTAGTGGTTCTGTGGAGCTGGCAGGTGTGGAGGGGCACGCATGGCACAAGACTGCTCATCCACAGAGCCACGGCATCAGATAACATGACAGCACCACTGGCAGTAAGCTCGACAGGCCTGAACCCTGTCAGAACTGCCTCCATAAACACTCCTGACTTCCCACTGTCAGAGGCGCCACCACAAAGGTTAATTAATACAGGATTCTCCAGCTACCCCAAAGCAGTGCTCAGCTGTCAGAGAGCATCTTAACCTCCATGTCCTGCGCCTTCAGCAGCAGGATAACGTGTTACTGTGGTGTGCCGAGGACGGAAGCTTGACCTTGAGGTAGGAATGCTGGTACAGCAATTCAACAGCACACTCATGCCTGGAATATTCAGGATGTGGCATAGTACATCTACACGCATTTGGTAAACGCTTCTAGAATCGAAAATTGAACCTGGACCTCGACATTAGTGCTCTGCTTGCTTAGCTATGGGAACACGGAATCTAAACATCCTGACAATGACCTAACAGAAAAACCTGGTTACGGACATTTAAGTTTGATGCAAACTGAATAAACTCAGCTAACAAGGAACATTCTCAGAACGTTGACTAATATGAAGTTCTTATATTTATCAAAAATGATTTGGTAGTTGTACTTAAGCAGTTAGTGGAATGTTTTAAAAACGTTACAGAATTAAAATGTTTGAATAAAAGTCTTAAAACCAAGCGGTAACATTAATGCAACATCTAAAAAATCTAGACATTTTGAATGGTCCTAGAACGTTTAAAATGACATTTTTAATGTTTTTGTCACTTAATGGAAGTGTTAGAGAAATAATCTTACAACCTAAAATTGTTAGCTGGGAAGTTGCAACGGTTGGCCTTAAGTTACGTTACAGGATCTGCAAGAAGACTGAGGAGGAAAACAACACACTAACTAATTCAGTCTCAGTTACATGACCAGCCTGAGCCACTGACCCAAATGTAACAAACAGGACAATCTGCTAGAATAGGGCCAACAGACGGGTCAGTCTAATCTTAACAGGCCAGATTAAGATTGTCCTGTCAGTGCACTGAATATGGAGGTGTTGTTACCCCATATATAAAACGATTGGGTGTCTGTTAACCTGTTAGGTGGCACATCAAACAAAAGCAGCCCTGACTATGACCTTATGAACAATTGATAAACACAGATGTTATTTATCAAACATCATAAAATGCTCATAATAATAAAATATCAGATTAGTAGATTATAAAAGTATAGAAAGTGTAGATTATGAACATTTAGCCATAAAATATATAAAATATTAATCAAGCGTGACATTTGTACCCATTTAAATGTATTTAAAAATATTTTTAGATGAACATAAAAATGTACAATATATAAAAAACGTTAATAATGAAAGTTATCTGTAGCATTAAAAGATGAAAGCTTTGCTCATTAATATCAATTAGGTTACTTGACACTCTCCCAGTAAGCCTAACTGATTGGCTAAAAGGAAGACTTCAGTAAAGTGTGTGCTAACCAGAAGGAGAATAAAAAATATTTAATATTAAGTGCATGGCTCATGAATATTTATCAGGCTGCTTCAGTGAACACCCCTCGAAGGTTACCAAGCCACATCTGCATGAACCAATTAAAATTCACAAACTATACTTTCATTTCATATTGGACCTTACGTAAAAGGGATATGTTTTTGCATTCAAAAAACAGCTGGGACGGAATAGAACATTCTTATATAGCATATGTATTTAAATTGACCACGCAGTGTCACACATAACCCTTGCTGAGCATTTCTGCAAGAAATTTTATTCTTCTCTCCCCCTTCATTCAATCTCTTTCCTTCCAGCAGCCGGCAAGTGATTATCCATTATCTCTTACAATGTCAAACATTCACACCCAACAGCATTTTAAGTGATTTCACCAGCCGGTGGTGAAGGCAACAGCAGCTCACAGGGCACTTTATCATGGCCGGGCGTCTTTTTTTACTCACCCAGACACCCTGAGCAGGAAGGTCAAACCATCATCAGTGGCGGAGAGTCAATTTCCCCTGAGAAGCGTCAAAAGAAAGCCTTAACTACAAACAATGAACTTCTTGATGAAAATGTCAGGGTTTGGAAAAAGCCAATCCACCAATTTTAGTACATGGGTTACAAAACTAACTGGATTCTAGCTCCTCCCCCTGCCACTCCCCCCCCACACACCCCTGCACGAAGTACCCAGACAAAATTAAAGGTTAATGAACGCTCTCTATTCTAAAGAGCTGTAATCCATTTAAAACATGATTAAAACGGTGCGGCACAGGAATTGCGTTGCAAGTCAAGGTCAAGTGCATCAGCATCTAAGTCCATGCAACAGCTGGAGTCCATGCAAAATGCTCGCCGTTAATAAAAAGTGACAAGCAGGTCCTCGCCGTGCATATCGCTAAAATCTGACACCAGTCTGGCAGACACTCCCCTGGTGTTAAAGGTAAACCAAGGTTAAAGAAATTTTAAAGGAAGAGGATCTGCGTAAACTGCTTTCCATCATGTTATCGGCGACGTGCCGTTTGGCAGAGCTGTGATCGCTCACTTAGGTATGCAGGACAGAATCTGTAAATTCAATAGGGCTCTAGAAAAATAAATGAGAGCGACGTGCTACCTAAACAACCGTGACTGTAACGTCCACGCCAGTGAACTTTTGCTACAGAGGAAAATGTAACTGCAGTGACCTCAAATAACTCTGCAAAACTGCGATAAACTGTAAAACTGTAATATTTACTTTAAATATTGTATTTATTTTTCATTCGGCAGATGATTTTATTCAAAGCGATATACAATTGAGGGAGCATTTAACATTTTGCCTTAAGATATAAATCTAAAAGTCAAAGTTTATAAAGTAAAAATTACAACGAAACAATCCGAATAAAAACTCTAGGGCACAATGACATCATTTTAAGAGGCATGGGCCAAATAATGTGAAAACACAGTGCACCACTACCCTAAACATGCTGTTTTCTGTACAATTTCTGTTGTTAAAATGAGAAAACGGCAGAACTAAGACTGCTTAAGCTGACTTTGTTTAGGAAAGCAGCTTGTAAATGTGACTGATTTGCAATGTGTTAATGCATTAATGCATTTAATCAGCCAGAACTAATGCATACTGCAGTGGGTAAAAACAAAAGCAATTTTTATAGCACACTGAATGAAGAATTAAGCTAAATATTGTCTTCAGTTCATTATAATTCTGTTGTGCAGTTTTAAGTAACTCCGGAACTTCCATATTTATTAACTTCCACCCATGACTAAGAATTTAATTCAAAATGAATATTCTATTAATTTTCCCCCTAATCGATTAAGTGCACTTAACCAATGAAAAGACAAAGCACCTGCGTTCCTCCGCTCGGTGCATCATTCCAGCTGGCACGACTGCTGGTTGAACATGCCAATGAAATGCTGCCTGAGTATGATTGCACCATCTCGTTCACTCTGCGCTCTTATCACTGGAGCCTTCGTGCGAGCGTGCGCACGCACACACACACACGCACACACACACACACACACACACACACACACACACACACACACACACACACACACACACACACACACACACACACACACACAGCTCCTGTACTCTCAACGTAAGGCTTATTCTTAGCCTCAACACTTTCTTCTACCTCACAACTCCTACTCCTGCGCCTCCTCTAGACACTAGACACTAACCCAGCTAATAGAGAACGTTCTCAGAACATTGGCCAATGTTCGCAAAAACTGTTCCCTCAACAGTATCAAAAAACGTTCTTGCAGTAACGTTAGTTATTAAGTTGTTAGTGGAATGTTTTTTTAAAAGCTACAGAATTAAAAATGTTTAATGTTCTAATAACCAAGGAATAAATTTAATACAATGTCCAAAAATCAGGAAGTTTCGAACGTTCCTAGAACAGTCAAAATAACATTTTTAATGTTTTTGTTACTTAATGGAAACATTAGGGAAACATTCTTACAACCTAAAATTGTTAGCTGGGAATACTCCTGCACTTCCTTTTAACTTGTCCTCCTGAACACTTAAGAATATAAATAAGCCAGTCTCATGTATGTCTTCCATACGACTGCAGTCTTACTCCAGATTAACTCATCTGTCCAAGCAGCACACACAAAAATTACAACAACTCCCCTCCCCCATAGAACAGCATCAGCAATCTTCACACCTGCTCTAGAAAAGTTGTGAAACTACATAAAACAATAGCGTCCTGACTAAGTTTTTTAATGACGGCTAATGAGAGCGGCCCGCTGTTGCTCGGGCGACGGGAGCTCAGCAGAGAGTGGGCGTCTTCGCTGCAGATCTCCGGAGGCTCAGACAGGTGAAGTGTGGTAATCAATTTGCTCCACCGCCAGGACTCCTCAGCAGAATACTAATGAATATCTCTCCTCCACACACACACACACACACACACACACACACACACACACACACACACACACACACACACACACACACACACACACACACACACAATAAATCACATTCTCACACACACTCAGTCAAATGCACATTTCAACTCTTTCCCTGGGTGGCTCGGGCTGCAGGGAATGAGAAAAGAGCTTGGCTGATCAGTTCAGTGTGTGTGTTGTGTGTGTGTGTGTGTGTGTGTGTGTGTGTGTGTGTGTGTGAGAGAGAGAGAGAGGGCACAGATTACACTGCTGTACCACTTGACACTTCAGAACAGCTACAGGGGAAACAAGGATAGAGTCAAACTCCATGTACAGTGGCGGCACCCCCCCAACCCCTCCTGAATAAAAACACATACAGGTCCAGAAACATACAAAACAAAAACCACACTCGCACCTGCGACCCCACACACATGCATGGATGCGCCTGAGGTTAATATATTGTGTCTATAAAGAAAACACCTGCAGTCACCCATACAAACACATCTGTATAAAAAACGCCTTCCTGTTTCTCGGGCTGCACTGTCTGATAGACTTTAACAGATGTTGGCAAAACAGTCCCTATGACTCTCCCTATGACCTATGAAAAAATCTTTACCAAAACTATATAGCCTCCTTTTGTGTTGAACAAAAAAGACTACTGGTCTGGAAAAAAATGAGGTTGAGTAAATGATCGAAGAATTTATCCCCATTTTTTAATGATCCCTTCTTTTCAGCCAGATTCAAACCTCCACGAGTGAGTGCCACAACTCAATTGTATGAGACCACCGCTTCAATGCTTTTGCTGGTTCTGATGTGCTGCTGGCCTCCACTGTGTGGTCAACAGAGCAGCAGGGGAGGAGGGACATTAAAGTCAACAGCACATTTTACATCCATGGAATATTTCATTTTTTACATAACAAGTATCATTAATCATCTCTAACAAGAGGACACAACCTCACCTTGGCAGTTTCACACACAGCTGGAGAAATGAGAATGTGACAGAGAGAGAGAGAATGAGAAGAGGGAGAGGCCACCACACTCTGGAAGCTGCTCTCTCTGTCTGAGTTAAGGTGTGAAAACAGCCAGAAGCTATAAAACTGAAAGTGAAAAACTCAAAACAGGTTGCTGCTGTGATGCTGTCTGCGACCTTGACATACTGACATTGTCATGTTACACCCTTCTATCTGCCACCTGGCAGAGCCCCGCCCTCTCACTTCCTTCTCCTAGTAACCCAGCGGGGCTGAACTACACCACACCACTGCCCATCCCACTGCTAACGGCACAGGAAGTTAGTGAGGGTCACTGTGTCCTCATCTGTAATCCGCTGCCATTCGTCAGCAGCCTGGCTGGAGGAGGAGGCACCTGTCACAAGGGGAGAATGCCCAATTAGGCAGCTGTCACGTAAGGCAGAGGCTCCAAACTCATCCCTGTCAAACCGGAGAGCCGGGTGCCAATTACAGCAAAACATTAACCACTTCAGCTCTAGGAAAAGGACATGGCCTGTACAAAACAGCATTATCTGTACTGCTGGTTCTGTAGCCTGCAGGCACCAGAACCTGATTACCGGTGGGTCCCGCTCATCCCGCTGTAGACACCCATATCAATCTCCACCCTGAAAAATATCCACCCAGGACAAAAGGCCTGATACAATCATATCAAAAACATATGCATTATGTATTATGTATATATCCATGTATTACTATTTTTCATCCAGTTTTATTTAATTCAGTTTCAATGGTGACCCAGCTATGATACTATGATGATCGGCTATGTATTGAATTGTGACATATGCATCAAGATACCCAGCCAGTAATGGACACCATGTTCCAGTGAGTACTGGAGAGCCTTAGAAATAATTTCCCCACTTAATCTCTTCCTCCCCAACCTTTATCAGCCACCGGGGCGTCAAAACCGTAACATTTCTACATTTAAATCAAATTTTCGCAAGCCTGGGGCCTCCATAATCTCCCTACTGTTAATTAAATGACGAGGGAGTGTAGGCGAGCTGAGAGGAGAGAGGGACAAAGCTGCTGGGTCTCCTGCCACAGAGCAACTCATTAATATTAAAGATTAATGCTCTTTTCCTGCCAGAACTTACAGTGCTACACTTGTGAGTGTCTGTGTGGGTGTGTGTTTTTCTGACAATGCATCGCAATGCAAACTAGAGGACGGCTTCCAACTCAACCGTCTGTCAGGCTGCGTAGAAGTTGTTGACAAATTTGCAGTGATTGTATAATTTATCATTGGAAAATACTTTTGTTTTGAGTAAGACGAAAACTAATCTGCAGCAGGGAAATAAAATGAGCTGGATGCCAGCCGGAGGAAGATTTACGATGGACAGAATCCGGAATCATGACAGTGGTTATTGATCATTTAGTCGCCATGGTTACTCGGAAAGTGGCAAAACGGTGATAAGAAGAGATTAAGGGACAGATTAGATTAACATGGATACCACATACGACACAGACTTTGCTTTTCAGATGAGCTCTTTTGAAAGTCAAACACCAAGTCAACCAGGGCGGCGTTTCTCAAAAGCATTGTAAGTCTAAGAACATCGCAGAGATCCCATTGGCGCTAATGGTTTTGATGCACTGGTTCATGTCCCTAAATTTAGCTTAAAAAACAGTTCACCCAAAACTGAAAATTGTGTCATTCTTGTGTTTAACCCACTGATATGATCCAGTGGCAGAAGTTAACAGTTCACAGGAGTTCGATTACCACATAATGAGCTCAGTCTGTTCTTCAAACAAAGCTACCGGATGACTTCAGAACACCTAAACTATGGAAAACATACCATAATGACTTCTGTAATGCTTCTAGAACTTTTTTGCCTCTTTTATTAAAAGTAACAGCCTGAGTTCATTTATTGTAATTGTATGGAGAAAATTACCAGTACAATTCTTTCCTTGTTTTCCCATGTGGTTTACAAAGAAAGTGAATCACGTTGGTTTAGAACAACAGAATAAATAATGACCCAATGTTTATTTACGAGTTACGAAAGGCTTGACTCACTAATTAAACTTAGCCTGTAAATCCCATCTAAGTATGAAGTTTTGTTATGTGGTCTTTCAAAACGTTAACTTGCATTTAAGTTTATCCAGCAGTCTCTTCAACACTAGTAATAGACTTTCAAATAGAACTGCTAAAACAATCAGCTCTGTGATGTAAAATTAGGAAATTTAACACTGAGCCTAAGTGTAACCTCAAAGCTCTGGGGTAGTGTGACAGCAGAATTAACAGAGGTTTAACTGTTAATCATAACAGAGGGTTAACCGTTAATCATTATAGATAAAAACGGATGCACAACTTAAAAAGTAAGAGAGGAAACAGCTTTGACAGCACAGAGTTCAAAGGTTTAGTCTGTGACTGCGAATGCCTGTTTAAGTGAAGTTCTAACCCTAACTGAAAACTTTCTGCAATTTTACAAATTTAAAAACCTTTTTTACTATATTTTATAGTGTTTCTAGGATGGTCCCAGAAGGAGGCTTTGCTCAGATTTGTCAGGTTTTGCTGACCTTTGGGTACAAATCTGTCCCCGAAATATGGTTAAGTAAACACACACAGAGACTGCCAGAATATGTGGCACTTTGGAGCAATTTTGAAGCTTACTGTTTGAAGTTCTATGGATAACTGAAGCTGGACCTCAACTGGTGCCACAGCATCAGTAGTCACAGGAAGACATTAAAGGGTTAACAGCAGCTCTCTGCATGCATATGGGGGGGATGAAGGATTTTACAGTGCCCCCTTTATCCACCCCCACCCCTTTCCTGTTGTTGCTAAGAGTCACAGGGTGAGCGCATGTGACCTTGAGAAGCATCGCTGGCACAGTCGGGGCTGCCTCGCCTGCAGGCGTCCTTGAACTGGATCTGCAAGACAAAAACCTTTACGCTGTCAGATAGACATCTCAAACCTCGCCCCCACGTCTCTCTCTCTCTTTTCAATCTGCTTGCCTGTTATCTCCACCCCAGTGGGGGAGTCTTATCTGAATGCTGGATCTTTAACCTTAGCACTGAACTCAGATACAGGCAGGAATTTCAAAATGTCTCTCACTGGTGTATTTTTATCCTTCCACAGATTGTTTGTCTCCATTTCGGGGGATTAGATGACTCCTCACGGCACCTGAGCCACTAGCCTGGCCAGCTCATGTTTACATTGCGGAACTGTAACTTAATATTAATATTTATGTAATGTTAACGTTCTGCTCCATAATTTAGCTTAGTTGACAGTGACATGGTTTAGCAGTTAGCAAAAGTGTTCTGATTTTCTTCTTTTCTCTGCATCATTTCACAACCCCAGCTAACAATTTTAGGTTGTAAGAACATTTCGTAAGAATGCAAGAAGGTTGTAAAGGGACATCTCATACCAAAAAAAAAAAAGTTTAAAATCTAATAACAAATAACAGTCGGTTCTTCACATAAAATGTTTGTATGGCTTCAAAAGACATGGAATATAGTTAATAAAGTCACACAACAAGAAAATAAGTAAATGTTGACTGATTTTCCATTTTTACTTGAACTGTCCCTTTAAGAAAAAGTTTCAGCCCCATGTCCTTCTCCAGTGCCTTCCTGAACAAGGGCGAAGATGCAACGAGAGAAAGTTACACATGACAAACGTTACAGCACACCATAAAGCACATTTTACTATCATGCAAATGCAGTGCCCTTGGTTGAACAAGGTTCATCACTTTAAACAAATATTTGTACCATCCTCTGTTCATCGACACTGAGGTGAGGGACGAGGGGAGAAATGTCATGTTTAAACACTAAACCTGCCTCGTCGCATGCAGGAGCACAACACGCGCGCATGCAGCCCGTCTGGGAACGTGTAGATCGTGTCCTTTGCGGGAGACTTCGCAGAATGACCTTTTCTGACTGTAACGTTATCGCATGTCGTATGTGATCCTGCTGGACACCATCTGTTGTGGGCTCCTCTGCCAGTCACAGCTCTCCTCACCTTCACTGGAATTCATCAGATTACTGAAGGAACACCCGCCCGGCACCGTTTGAGACACGGCCCTCACGCAACACAATACACTCAATTAGATCAAAGGTCATTAGAACCAAGACATCATCTAGTGGGTTATTAGTATAACTAATCAAAAACTGCGGCTTTCTTATATAACATGCTGCTGGCAATGCCAAGGTCATGGGTTCGATTTTCCAGGGAATGACAAAATGTATGTCTGAATGCCACGTTGCTTTGGAGTTGCTTTGGATAAAAGTGTCTGACAAATCCTTAAATGTAAATATAATGTAAATGTAAAGCAAACCAAGGAAGTAGATGTTACAGTGTATACCACATCTGAAGGTTTTAGGCGTGGCACAAAGCAGAGCAACAGCAATACGATAAAACAATAATGTGATTGTTTTTATTATTACTCAAATTATTCATCTATCAAGATAGTAACTTAAAGCACCATGTCATTCCAATATAGAATTCAAATTATATGTGGTCATGTGTGAAGATCTTCAAACTTAACGTTATTACAGAAATGGATGAATCCATCATATCAATAAGAGATAAAAAAAAGAACCAGTCGTAAATAACTAATAATAAATAATATCACTTAAATCTATTTCAAATTTAAATCTATTCTGATCACCCTGTTATTTTGTGTAATTCTGCAATAATGAAAAAATAAAGTTGACTCTATATTACCCCTCTATATTACTGTACATTATAGTGTACAGTGGTCATTACACAAAAACATTTAAACACAGATGCCACGACTGACCCTTCAAAGTCAAGATTTCTAGATTCCTCTAGATTTCTAGAGAGCTGTGTAATATTGAGAAATACACTATGCTGATGTTGTGCTAGACTATGTATTACTATCAGACAGTAGGCTAACACACCCCAGTTTACCTTTAGGTGAAAAGTTCTTTACTCAACTATTCATGATAAGAGCTTTGGACATGTACATATAACTAAAAAGCTCAAATACTGAAACAGCTCAGTCAGGTCAAAGTCTCTCTCTGTTTTTTAAAAGCAGCACAGTAGCTCAGTGTGGCAGACTTATAGATCAAATATTAAATAGCACCATAAACAGCGATTACTCCAAAGAAAAGCTTTCTTTTGGGGTTCAAAGTCCTGCTGTTTGCCAGTCTGCCTGCCAATCTGGCTGCAGCTTTCTCCTGGTACACAGGAGGTTATGTTGACCTTTTACGTTAGACAAAAACAACATGATGTCATAAAAGGCCACACCCACTGGGATCTGTGTCCAAGAGTGTAACAATGATGCAGTGATTCTTCCATGACTCTTGGCTTTCACCAGTGTTGGGACACTGATGTCATCTTCTAACCCTGCGCTATGGAAAAATCTTGACTTCAGCTTTGTGTGTCACCTCTTCAGTCCACTGGCACTAACTTTAGTAAATGTATATTATTTGCAAGGCTGTCTTTATAGGTCTGGCAGCCTTACAGCGCTCTCAAGAACATTTACATGCTACAGCGAATCCCTTGAATTGTCATGCAGTGTGAACAGCGAAAGCAGGAGTCTCTTTTGAAACTGTGAAGGGTGATAGTCTCACCATTTACTGACACATGCCATTACTGTGACTGTCTTATCAGATACCGCAGACCAGCTGTCAATGTCCAAAAGAGAGTGACACCACATCATTTAACTTGTTTAATTCAGGTTCAGTACACACTCATTTTTAGTGTTACATAATATATGTTCAGTTGTTTGTATCACTTCTATAAATAACAATCTGTACACACAGTGTACAATTCAGCTGAGCACTCACAAGTGGAGTGACTCCGTATTCAGCTGCAGTGTGAACATGACCATCATTCGTGAGTTGAAACTGAGATTACTGTTTTCTGAGCTTGCATCCCAGTGGAGGAAATGGATGCGAAGGTCCAGAGAGATCCCAGACCTTAAGACAGTTTTGGCTGTGTAATCTGTGCTTTATTAGCTACATTCTCTACCATTCAGCAATCCGTTTAAAGGAGACAGACCTCACTGTTGACCCACTTCTGTGTGGCTGCATCTGGCGACAGCCCCTGCACCCCATCTGACTGCAGCACCGCAACTGGCAACCTTACTGAACTGTGAGCAGAAAATAGGTCACCGTGGCCCACTTTTGTCTTTTTGTTTTTTCTGAAGAGAGTGTGTGAAGACTGCTGCAGAGTTTGATCAGGCAGAACAAGAAAGAGGGGGAAAACAAGAGATGAGAAAGAGAGGGAGAAAACAAATACAACAGAGAGAGAGGGAGAGAGAGAGAGAAAAACAGAGGCACTCTACCTTAACTCTCAGCAGTGAATGCACGCTACCCTTGTATCAGAGACAGAAACTGTTTTATCAGATGCCAGGAATGAATGCAGCACATGACTCAATTAATCACGGCTCACGTCGAGACTGTGGCAACCAATCTCTCACAACACATACACAATTCCTCACTCAGTACCATATAAACTACTACGTCAGCAAAAGAAAAGCCAAAATTTCCTTTGAGCTCCTTTGAAGATCACTTTGAAGATCAGTTTTGCCTCTCTATCGCCACCTTTGTTTGAAACATAAAATTGCAGGTTACTTTACATACTTTTCTGTACATATAGGTCAATTCTCTGGAAGTTGGACCCGACATCTCAAATTAGAAATCATCATTATAAACTTACCATCTGTTACATACTTCCTCAATAACTGATTTTTAATTTTTTTTACCAAAAGAAAAGTTACAGACTGCAGCTTTGAAAAACATTCTGTGAATGTATATCTATGTGGATGGAAGACTGTGATCATGATACGGTAATATTACAAGGTATAATTCTAAAGCTCCACTGAAGTCATGTGACAGATTTCCAAACATGCCATCCCTGTTTTGCTAACAGTGATGGTGGCTGATGGTGCAGTTTCTCTCTTGGGCTTGTAAACTGTTTTCTGTACGATTACTATAAGGTGAAAATAATTAAGGTGATTAAACAACACAAACAGACACATGAGGACATGCTGATCCCGCTCAGCTCGGCACCACAAGCTCTTGTGCATCTCTCTGAGGGCTAATTTACTCTCTGATGCTTCGAGAGTTTTGTCAGTTTTAAACGCAGACATCTGGCGCTTTGGGAAAACTGCCTCAGCAAAAACTGTAAATGTAAAAATGAATAAGAATGAACAAAGACAAGACAAACAAAAGATACAATTTGGGGTTGTAAAAGTCATGCTAGCGCACTGCCGTTCACATTTTTACTTTTCCTTTTCTTATTGGTGAAGATTCTAATCACACATCATCATAAAACATGTTTTTCAGCAGCTAAACATCACAAAAGCCCAACAAGATCGAATTTACTCTGGTAATCTATAATCTTATATAGAAATCTATAAGTTGATTACATTGCATTTAACCTAGTTTTCTCATTGACACACATTCACCTCTCTGCCAATTGCGTTCAACATCACACAAACACATCTGAAGGGCAACAAGCGACTGATCGTTGACCTTATTAAGGTGTATTTAGGGCAAGCCGTACCTTAATATAACCACTGAGGGCAGCCCTGGATGGAAAGACAGGTGGCTTAGATAAAAGACCTGCTCCATTTGATCTGTCTGTGACCGAATCCGATGTGTAAACACACTTACGCAAGTGGAGCACCAGCTACATGTAAACATCTACCACAGGTCAATGGCACTACACTAACCAATTCTACACATACAGAGCCCACTGGCACATCATCTCGCTGAAACGTTTGGCTTCAATTCACGGTCAGGTGGAGCAGAACAGATTTTGCTATAACTGGGAGAAAAAAAACACCTTGTGTCATCGTTCTGTTAAACAAGAAAACTTCACCGGTCACGGTTAGCTGAGAGAAATGAATCTCTTGGGTAGTCCTTAAGAGCTGAATGACGATATCATGCAAATATTCTAATCTGAATCTGAATTATTTTTAACAGAGTTGGCTGTGTTTTAGTTTTTACATTAAACATTACCTTTGCCAAGCATAAATTCCAAAACATATCATCATCGCTTACAGTTTGTCTACCTATCAGACAGAATGAAACCAGGCTAAATCTTTTTCTACCTTCATTCTTCATCAATATTTGTAATACACAGCGGAGAAGCCATTCATTGATAATATGAATAAAGAACACTCCTTTAGTCAAGTGTGACACAAAAGCCCCTCAGATGGTGTCACATGATCAAATCCTGTTTAAGAGAGTTACCTAAAAGCTTTCAGGTCAGGTCACTCTAAGTCAAAGTCAGAGGGTAGCATTAATGCCAGGAGAGCAGGTGCTGCCTGCATAAGCCTGAAGCGCTAGGACACGAGGACGTTTGTTGAAGGACATCTCACAAACTACTGAAGGAGATCAGCTCACACTTCACCAAAATCAACCTATGAGAGGAAGGAAAAACTAAGAAAACTGGTGAACTGTATCTCACTGAGAAGGTCAGGAGTTTCATTTACACAAAAATACACCAAACTTCCTCTTTTGTAAATCCTATCCCAGGAGTGCTTACAAACAGCCTGAAAAGACATCCCAGCATGCCTTGCTACAATAGAAAGCGTTCTGAGATCAGGGGTATGCGGTGTGAATTTTTCAATGTTTAACTGCTGACTGCAGGTGATGAGCCAGCTAAAAGGGAACGTTCTCAGAACATTGGCTAACATTATCTAAAAGTTCTCTCAAAGTTATCAAAAAACGTTCTTGCAGTAATGTTGATGGACAATGTATTTTATTATGTTATATATCATACATATCAAAAACTTTATTCTTAATTTGTTAGTAGAATTAATTACATTTAATTACATAATTAAATAATGTGAGTAACATTCTTAAAAACAAGCAATAACATTAATACGACGTCTAAAAAGCGGAACATTTTGAATGTTCCTAGACCTTTCAGAATAATGTTTTTAACGCTTTTGTGACAATGAAAACATTACGGAAACATTCTTACAACCTGAAACTGCCAGCTGGAGAACCAGATAGCTACTCCCCACATCTTGCGCCTGCTGAGGTGTCCCTTGTTGCCTGGCAACAGCTCCACTCATTTTAACCCCCTTAAGTAAGTCGTAAGTGATTCAGCAGTCTGAAGCACTCTGAAAGTGACAGGATTTTATTTCTTGTCGGGGTTTTGGTATGCAGCTCTGCATTCAACAGCATTTGACAACATAAATCTGTTTCACTGAGTTTGAACCATGACCTCTTCACAAAATGAGTGTCGGCAGAATCAGCCCCATAACAAAGGGGGACGTCACGTCCACAGGAACGGGAAGAAATTAGCTCAAACCAGTGATAAACACAAAAGATCTGTTTACACCTGTGTTAACATCCTCAATCTGATCACAAGTGGTCTGCTGAGAAAGAATAGTTACATGCGTATACATCAGAATTGTGATATTTTAGTACTCTTTGTGGTTTTAATCATGTTAGATGGTCTTTTGCTGTTTTCAGGGACTTATTATGATGTATTACTATTTACACTATAAATGCAATACAATGTACAAATACGTATATGTTACGTTACACATATAAGTGTACACATATCAAGTGTAAACTTTACTGACGATTTTGCATGAATCACAAGCCCTTACATTGAACTACACTTCTCATAAATAAGAAAATACTGCCTGCGTAACAACTGTAGCTGAAATCAATTTTGGCCAGTATTGCATCTTTTCTATTGTATAATCCAGATGCATTCAGGCTTGCAATTGAAATCTTAACACAACAGTTTCTCCCCACAAGCTGCATAAGTGGCGATATGTATAAACCATACAACCATCTTTGATTCACACATTCTGAAAAGCAGCTCTCTTTAGTTAATTACTTTGGTCTATTTAATATGAAGGGAAAGCTTTTAGATGTGAGAAATAATGAAGTTGGGATTATTCACGCCGCCTGCTCTGTGAATGTCATACTGATTGTTGATTCAAGATCGTTCTGCAAGTCTCAGAGTATAGCTGCGGGGTCATTGTCCTTCTCTGGGCTTTGAAGGTTTCTGAAAGGACAGGCCACTAAGATGATGTGAAGGACAGCTTGGCCTGCAGAGGCCTTGGACTGTAAATTCTGCATATATTCATCAAGCAGCTTAAAGAGATGAGCAACTAACTCCAGAATCACTGCAAAGAACTGTAGCTTTACTTAGCAAAGCACATCTCCAGCTCTACCAGTATAAATCTGCTTAATATAAGACATAGTATAACAACTCTCCTTAACCTGTATACCAGGATTCCCTGACCTCCAGAAACAGTGGGCGATACAAAAATACAGATGGCATTTGTAAGTTAACCCAGCAGTCATATTAAATTAACTTGTGTGTAATTGAGATCATGTTTCTAAGAATCAGCAACTGTCTAAACTCTTTACAAATTACCTATAAGCTTCCGATACCCTGTTTATTTGCAGACGATTTTTGCAGTTCACAGCTAACTGTAAAATAGATAATCTTAACTTAAACTTTCTGTGCTCATTTTGGGTAAAAATCTATTGAATGGATTCAAACATGGTAAACACAGTATTGCAAAGTAACCACAAAATCTTTACCACAAAATCAGTAAGTAAAAAACTGTTAACAGTAAATCAATTATTATAAGTCAATTGCTATAAACGTAGGCCATGCCTCTGTCCCAAGGTTAGAGGGAAGTGTACGTGCCTTGTATTTGTTTTATTGCCCTGTCTGAAACCTACAGACCTAGATAGCTTTATTATTCCTTATTCTGGTTCATAAACGACTCACATTCAGCCCTGGTGTCTGTTGTTTTTCAGGCCATCTGATATCAATCATATGTAAATAAAATAAACGATTCTCTGCAGAAGGAACAAACCTGCCGCGTCCCTGAGCTGTCAACTGACTTGTTAATGAGAGCAAAGCGCCCGTGGCTCCTATGGATTTACGACATGTTACACCATGCAAATATATGTTGCATGAGCTAAAACCATGTGCTTCGATCCATAGCAAGTGTCTTTAAAAAAAAACCTGTCTATATTCCTATTTATTTACGCACATTCAAAAAACACTTGTTTTGATATACATTAAACATGACGTGCTTTGTAATTGTAACCACTTTATAGCCTAAGGGCCACCAAGAGACCTGCAGACCCCAGGGTTGAGGTTAATATTTAGGACATTTTTAAGGTGACGAGCCAGCTCTGTTTTAAACGCTCTCAGTTCATTTTACTGATATCCACAATGAGAAATTAGGTCACCATGCGTTCATTTTTACAGTAATAATAACATCATACAATTTAATGGCATTCTTAAACAAGCCAGACCTGTGATCACGAAATGCTGCCTATACTCATCCCTTTAGACTTCACAAAAATTCATTTCACTTTGCATGATGTGTCGTTTAACACATGGACTTCTTCAGAAGAAATGCCTGGAGATTTTTTTTAAAGATGACACACTGGACTCCGTTTTGCTCATGCTTGTCCCGCCCGGCTCACTGGAGAAAGTGGGAAAAGCTCATGACTAGATTTCTAAAACTAACTCCGTGTGGAAGACAAAATTACATATTAAATTCTCCTTAGTAATTGATCAGCACTAGAATTTATTTACTCGACCTACATTCTGTTCTGCAGCCACTGAGAAATCAACTAATGCTGACTTATACAAACAGAACTCATATGAGGGCCAAAAAACTAGCCGTGAGTTTCCAAAACACATGCACACTGATGCTCTTTGTGGATTGTATAATTTGCTTTATTTATAACTGTTTGGACTTTCTCTCCACCGAGAAAAGCTTCTGAGACCACCTGAACCAACACTAACCCCAAACTATGGCCTCTGCTTGGCAACCTTTAAACTTTAACCTCTGACCCCTTGGGTCCCATTTTTATTGACTGAAGCCACAGGACAACTTATGAAAACGATACACAATGCAAAGTCCAAGCTATGTGTCATTACCAGATATGTGTCATTACCATCAAACCACAATTACAAGCTCACTTAGCAGCTGAGGTCTTGTCTTAAAGTATTTATTATTCCAGCTTTATGTTACGTTAAAAGCTCTCAATCAAGCAAACAGCATGAAAGATTATTAATAACGCAGAAGGGAACATTTGCTGTCAATAAGCAAATGTAATAAAATAATAAAGATGGACATTAGTGTTGTGTATAGTGTTGTGTATCAAACACACTGAGCCCAAGAAAGTGTCAACACAGATCCACTCAGCTTCTCCGTTATATGAAAGTCTTGATTATTATAGTAAGCCTTAATATTGTAAGACGTTCACTAAATCTTACACTGTAAATAATAATAGGGCTGGAAAAACACAAACATAACAAACCCTCCCTTGACACAGTACTGGAAATAATAAACCAGGGAGTGAGACACGAAGCAGCAGCTACATCTCACTGGATGTAACACAGAAACAAAATGGAAACTAAATGACAGCGAGCACACGGTTCAACTTCACAAACGTGTGTGTGTGTAAACCCGCGACCCGCGGCGTCTCCGTCCGGCTGTGGGAACGCAAGACGCGCCGTGCGTAAACGGCACCTTCACTCCGGGTTATCTTTACGCACCGCCGGGATCGCAACAATATGAAGCGGATATAAACCCACCATAATTTTAATCATCGCTGCTGGTCTCAGATCGGCTCCACACACGTACCTGATTCCGCTATCCGAGCCGCTCGGTTTTGGAGACGGCGCACTTTGAACGGAGCCAAATGGAAATATAGAGTCCAAACGCTCATCGGGTTTTCCGGGCTCCGGCACCGACAGTCGGGTCTGAGTCTGAACTGTGTAGTCTCGGGAACTCCGCAATGTTCACACTCCCCTCCTCCTCCTCCTCCTCCTCCTCCTCCTCCTCCTGCCCTCCCTCACTGCCGGAGCGCGCTCAGCTTAAAGCTACAGGAGGAGCTTTGCGCGTGTGCGCGCACACGGAGACGCGCGTCCACTCGCCTCTCGCATCTGGAGTTTTCCGCAAAAAGTTGTTTGAGGAAAGTTGTTGTGTTTCATAAGCAGAGAAAAAAACCAGACATGAAACTCATTTGAAACCTACAACCAACCTTTTTTATATTTATGTACATGGGGGCAATTATTCCAGTTCTGTCTTTTATTGTAAATTATTCTACCATTCTGAAAATGTAACCAGCTAAACATAAAAATATTTATGTTTAGTATTTATGCTACTTGTGATAACTGAAAAATGATACTGAGCACACATCTGATTGATGCATTTACTGTATTATTATTTTACATGTCATATATTGTGTTGCATTCTGTGCTTTCTGAAAGCTGTGTTGTGTGTGTCTTGGTAGATGTGTTTTCTGTACATTATATTCTGTATTTTGTATATTTCTACTGCTCTGCTACTGAAGCACGCAAATTGTCCCCAATAAAATGCACTCTGCTTTACTGTACTGTAATGTACTGTACTTTAAAACTATCTTGCACTTGAAAAGAGTGTAAGATGACAGAGCTGTCATTTTTACTTTTAGCAAATGAAGAATTAAAACAAAAAGCCTAAAATCTCTCCTTGGAGCATTTGTGTCAGACGTTTTAAGGTGTTTTAGGGATTTAAACTCCACATGCAGTTTTTAAGTGACAAGGGGAGATTATTTTAATTCCTGGTCTACTATTTTTCCAGTAGGTGTCAGCCATTGCACCTGAATAAATGTCATTAAGGATTATTTGCTTCCCCCATGATTTCACTAATGTCTCATCACTTGTGTCACCTCTTCGCTCCACAGAGACCTGCAGGACTCTGTGTGGTCTCTGTCTCTGACTCAGTCTGGGTGTCATGATAATAAACAGTAAATACACTGAGCAAACATCACTTATTCTCTGTACTGTACTTGTATCTTCTGACATTGTGTTCCTGTAACTCAGTTGGTAGAGCATTGTGTTAGCAACGCAAATATCATGGGTTTGATTCCCAAGGAACACATATAATGATATACTGTATACCCTAAAGACTGGTAGAGTGTTGTGCTTGGAGAGCTTGGATAGTTGTGAGTTCAATCGCAACCTGGACGCAAACAGGATCAGCAATTTCACTGCAATCTCACCGTGCTAAGTCAACCTTTGAACCTAGCAGACCTTTCATCTTTGAACTTTGACCTCAAATGCTACATGAATGGAGATACAATATCCGCCCTTCATTCCTTCTCCGGCCTGGGCTGTCTGACCTGTGCCCTGAAACTTTTCACTGGTTTATAGAACTTCAGCCGTTGACCTCAGAACAGAGATGCATGTTTGTATGCTTTTTCAGTCATGCTGTACACTGACCATTAAGATCAACCTGCTTTAAAGAATTGAAACATGACATTATAAAGGAAACTTAACAAGAACAGCAACAACTAAAATACAACCTGTTGATAACTATCTTCAGAGCAACACAGGTATTTAAAAGAGATCTGAGATTTTGCTGACAGGTACTGGCTTGTTTTGCAGATGCATTCATGGTGTGAAATTCATTTTCTGTCATTTGAATCTATAATCCACGGAATAAAAAAACACAAATAAATTCTGTCTCTAGAGGTTAAAATGTAATCTCTGATTGTTCCAATTGTGCTCATATTTTCCAAAAATGTCAATCAAAAATCCAAGATTTTAATATAAACTTATTCTGTACATTGATTATAACATTCATCCAAGACCAAATTTTCAATAGGATTTTTAATCCAGCTGGTCTGTGCATTTTTGTTTTCAATTTCATTCTCAAATATGAAACAAATTTTGGCAGGTTTGTTTACTGGGTCCACAGGTCCAGCAGGGGCTCAGGGAATTTGAACTCGGACGCCTGACTGTCTCAAGGGGAAAGACCACTGTGTCACAGGACATTAACCTCTGACCTTCTGCCTCATCCATGCATTAACCTCTGTGTGTCTGAGGAGGCAAGAGGAGAGGAGAGCAGAGGAGGTGAGAGGAGAGAAGAGCAGAGGAGGCAACAGGAGAGCAAAGGAGAGGACAGCAGAAGGGACAGGAGGAGAGGGAAGGAAAGGAACTTGACTAAAGATTTATGTAAATCAGCAAGCCCTCACTCTGTTCTCTGAGCTCTGTTCTGTCACAGTTACCTTTAGTTTTCACAGGATTTTGTTGTTTGTAAAATGCATTTTAATAAAAAAAAACCTCAAATCACACAATATCACTGTCAATTGTAAAACAGTTGAACCAATTGATGAAAATGTGTCATTCTGATCTTTTCAAATGAACTTAAAACATAATAGAGAAGACACTATCAACACACTCAGGAGTTTAGTTGAGGTCAGAAGGTGACTCAGCAGCAGATATAATGACAGCAGGGATAATACTCCCGCTTAGATCTGTAAAACCAGACTGTGCCAAACAAACTAAGCAGACAGAAGTGGCTTTTCAAAGAAGCTCAGAGGTAAAATAAACAAGTGTCATGTGTCTCCCTCAGGAGCTTTCAAAATACACCCAATCTAACCGGGTGCAGTCCACAGAACCCTGGAATTAAAAGGTGAAATGAATGGTGGTGTTTTAATGTTGTCACTGCTGCAACTGTAGCTTAATATTGTTTTAAAACAGGGTCAGCCTAAATAATACTCATGCTTTATCATCCCAAGCAACCAGAAGAAAAACCTTTAGAAAAAATTAAAGAAAAACCCAGACAACAGCGATCGTTTTCAGAACATTGGCTAACGTTCTCTAAATGTTCTTTCAAAGTCATCAAGAAATGTCTTGTATAAACGTGTAACTGTTTCTTTAAACTCGCAGTAAATAACCCAGGTGATTATCACCAGCAGCCAGAGACATGACCTAGATAAAGACATATTCATAATAGATCACGTTGACATGAAAGCATAGCATATAATATTCAGTTTAATGCAGGGCTCTGAATGTGCATATAAAAATAGCCTTTTATTTATATCTTAAACTGAAAGCTGTCAGTGCGCTCACTGTCAGATCATCCACATTTTAATCTGTGCAAAATACTTTCTGTGGTCCGTCTGAGCATCCGGTAGCCTCTTCCAGCTGCATCGCATGTTTGAGAAGCATGTGGGAGGTGGTTTCATCCTGTTTCTGAAATAGAAAATAAGATGTTTTTGGTCCCTGAAGCTCAAGCATGGAAAGACACAAAAGATGTGTGAGAATCCGAAGGCTTTATTCCAGTGCCACAAAAACGATTTCAGAAAATCAAAAGCGACAGGTGATACAAGCTTGTCGTTTCATGAATAAAATATGTTTAAAGGCTCCCCTGTGACCGACCACTAAAAGAATATTTACTCTGCATATCTCTCTTTACATATGCGGGTTTTAACCTACATTCACAACCCTTTCCTACACTTTAGCAGTCATTTCTACATCTCGACTCATGTTTGAAATCTAGGTTGTGTCTGATATGTGTTTATTGAACTATATACTAGAGACGTGTGCCCAAAATTCAGCAAAACCTGACAAATCTGAGCAAAACCCCCTATTTGGGGATGTCCTCATTTTAAAAAGTTTTCTCAATTGTAAAATTGCAGAAAGTTTTCTTTTAGGATTAGAGTGTGGGTTAGGGTTCGGTTATATTGTTTATAACTAGCTTTGTATAAAAACAACAGAAGTCTATGGAATGCCCCAATATAGAGAAGTAAACGTGTGTGTGTGTATACAGTTGAATGAGTGCATTGAAATTTTGTTCTGGCCTGTCTTAGTAAGGTGGTTTGTGGTCTCCTCTTTCCTTGCACTTTCCAAGCCTGTCTTCCTGACCTACTTTGTGATCCTTGGTTAATCCCTGCGTAGAGAGAGGGTCTGGGAGGGGCTGCTTTGCTTTCCCTCGACCTCATTTGACTATCAGATGGAAAGGACAGAACCTTTTAAAAAACATTTCCACACAGCTGGGGATTTGAATGTGCCATCACAGCATCCTGTGCCATTGTTATTCCTTCCCTCTCTGATCTTTACCTACTGTGATCCAAAAGGCTCTTCTCTCAAGAGTCATCGCATGAGTCTGAGGTATTACAGACTCCTGTCAGGTGACAGACACATCGTGACAGACACATCGTGACATCTTACTTGTCATGTCGACTCTGGCCTTGTTTCTAACGCAACACGGCATTCTCTTAAGATTTTGTATTTTTGGTAGGGCGGAGTTTTAACAAAAGCACATATTTCTTTTTGGACTGTGTTGTGCATTTGAATCTGTTCAGAATGTGATGAAAAGGTTTTGAAAGACAGCTTAGCAAAACAACTAGGGTCTTCTGAGTGATATTTGTTAGAAAGCATTGTGGGTGAAATTGTATTACTGAGCGTTTAAAGTTATTCTCTCTCTGTGTTGTTAAAGCCCTCCCGGCGGTCCGTGTCAGATTGCTGATGCTATGGTTGATAAGGGATCTTGTGTGTTCAGTGCATGTGTTCACCACTGCTTCAATGTGGATAAAACCGAAGGAATTTTAACTGTTGGGATGGTCCTGATTTTGAAGTGAAAAACAAAAGCAAAATTAGAATCAGAAGTGTTGTTCCTAAGTTGTTAGTGCAATGTTTTATAAAGGTTACCGAATTTAAAAAGTTTAAATAATGTTTTTATAATCAAGCAATAACAATAATACAACATCTTAAAAAATGATGTTTAGGACATTCCTAGAACTTTCATAATGACATCATGATTTTACAACCTAAAATTGTTAGCTGGGTAATCTTTATTGTAAAAATAAATGTCTAAAAAGAACAGTACACTTAAAGGACGGGCCAAGTTTGGACCTGTTGAAGTTGGTGGGTCAAAATCAGTCTTTGTCTTGCAGGCAGAACTGTTTACATGAGGCCCACCTGTGGAGGGTAACTCAGCTGTCAGTGAGACCCCCCCTCACCCAATGAGCCGATCAGAGGACAAAGAGACCCACAAGGTTACACTGTCTCTCTCTCTCTCTGTAAACCGGCACGCTCAAGGGGAGGAGGGGGGAGGTGAGCGATCATGCCCCCCTCCAGGCACATTTCCTCTGTTCCCACGGGGGCATTGACATTCAATTGCCCCTGTTTGCTCATTATCAGAGAGCATGGAACAGTCTGAGGCTGTTTAAACAGGCTGTACATAACAGTGATAAAAAGTTAAGGGATGTGTTTCAATGTCTGTAGTGCACAACAACCAGCCATCTCTGTTTATCTCTCTCTCACATTGCTGAAAATGTTTCCAGTTGCCAGCATGCTTTAATGAATAAAGTAATAAAGTTTATTTAACAAAACTTAATTTGTTTCAACAGATGTGTATGAGTCTTTTTATACAAACATAAATTAGATAATTAGTTTAATTTTAATTAGTTTTTACTCAATTCAAGTTTAACAAATTATTTGTGTTTGTTGCTTAGCTGTGTGTTGTGTGTTTTTTTTTTGCAGTGTACTCTGGGTTCGCTGGCACATGTACACTTGCACAACACTGCAGTCCCTGTTGTATTTCAGGTCCCTGTGAGACACGTGCAGGCAGTCGGGCTGATCCACTCCAGGAAAATTACTCAGTGTAAGTCACTGCAGATCAATGACTGCTGGCTGCTCACATATGTCATGGAGACACTCGCTGTGATGCTATATTGCCTTTACATACATATAAATATACAAATAAACATACATATACTTTTAATTGTTTAATGACATTGTATGTGCACAAAATAAGCATTCTACATTATTATAATACAAAACTCAATGTACTAGAAAAAATATTGTAGATTAAATAGATAATCTGAGGTGGAATGCATTGACCAGACAGATACAAATGCCGTTTAAATAAGACACATCAACCTTGCGCTCCAGTCAATAGCAGCCGTGAACCTCAATGGTGTGAAAGCAATGCCCTTGAACCCTTGAGCTGCCTCACTGTTATTTGGGTCCTGCAAACACATTTAGTCTTCACTGTGGAGCATGTGCACAGCTCTGTATAAAGTCAACGACGTGAGCCCAGCTAACAATTGTAGGTTGTAAGAACGAACATATCCATTAAGGGACAAAAATGTTAACATGTTTTATTTTTTTCATTTTTGCTTGGTTTTAAGAACGTTATTCATAACATTTTTTTATTTTGTAATGTTTTTAAATGTTCCACTAACAACTTAAGAATAGCGTCTTTGATTTACATGATGTATAACATTAAAATGTTTTACTTAGGTTACTCCAAGAACATTTTTGATAACGTTGAGAGAACTTTTAGAAAACGATAGTCAACGTTCTGAGAATGTTCCCTGTTAGCTGAGAGGTTACCTGGGAGGTTACCTGGAAATTACAAGCCATCTGGATAAGTACAAATACGTTGCTATTAGGAAGGGAAGTTTGTTACTCGTGTATAATTTATTCTGCTTCAGAGTTAACAGATCAAATGTTGATGTAGCAATGACCTCCTCTCAACCTCCACACGGCCGTCTGTGATTAAACAGTTCCCAGCAGTGGAAAGCAAATTATGGAGAGCAGAGAGATAAAATATTCAGTCTGACCTTGAGATGGGCCTGAAACACACTCTCCTCTGAATAATCTACGGGTCACCAACTTTGTCTTTCACACAATCGCACCCACCCCTCACATGCTCACTCGTCTCGCTCTATCTCTCTGTTTATCTCCTCTGTCTTTAAAAGGTACCATTCACCCAAAACTGAAAAGTCTCCTGACATGGCAACACAGAGGGAGATATTATGGATCGCATGCTCTTTCTCATACAATAAAAACATACAGGGCCTGTCAGGCTCCAAAAAGGACAATAATAGACATAATGATTTTTATTAAAATTATCAAATTTACTATCCCCCTCCCATAACACCACCCCTAAACCTAACCCTCACAGAAAACTTTGGGCTTTTTTTATTACAAAAAACAGGAAGTGTCCCTATGAACCGTGTTTACATTGTTATGCACATCGTTATACATATTTGTGTCCTCGTAAACCACATATACCAGTATACATACTTCTGCTGACGTTTTCATGGACTTAAAGTAACTCGTTTTATCTTCAGGGGTTAGGTTTCATGACACTTGATCGATTTGCTTAGCTTCTCAAATCCTCAGTAGAACTTCAGCTGTTCTTCTGAAAACATCTGGCCACTGGAGCCGCTCAAACACAGCATTTCATTACTGCAGTCAGACCAACATTCAGGATCCACAGCCATGAGAATTCCTGCAGTGCATTGTCAGGCGCATGCAGCCGTAAACCCTCTGCAACTGCTGGAAAATACTGATGAATCAGCAGCTTCGAGACATCAGTTTTGCAGGCTATGTGATTGGAGAGTGGCACAAGTCCAGCAGAAATGATTCTGACGCATACTAGAACTGCATGCGGACATTTGAGGCCATCCAATAAACACCTGTGAGCAACAGTGTCATGCATTAATCATCACATATAGGAGACTGTAAATAAAACTGGCCTGGTCATATGGATGTATAAGTCCTGACTTACCTTGTGCAAAGATAAGTAAACATATTTAGTGTTTAGTGAGTCTCATAGCCATATGGAAGCCAGCAGCTGTTCTCTGTGATCTCCAGACAAACCACACCTGCTGAGGTCTGCTCATTTGATTCAGTCATAGTGTTATATGAAAGTTTTTAATAAACATAAATCATTCTTTTGTGTTTTGTTTGCCTATGTGGTCAGTTTTATTCATGGAACAGTATAAAAAGGGCAGAAAATGATAAGGAAACTACACAGCTAACATGGAACTCAGAACGTTGGCTAACGTTCTCTAAAAGTTCTCTCAGAGTTATCAAAAATGTTCTTGCAGTAACATTAGTATAACTTTTTTAATGTTATACATCATATCTTGTTATTCTTAAGTAGTTGGTGGAACGTTTTAAAAATGTTACAGAATTAAAAAGTGCTTGAATAACATTTTAACCAAAAAGTAATGTCAATACTTACTTACTTTTACTTACTTTTCTTACTTTTTGTTACTTAATGGAAACGTTAGAGAAAAATTCTTACAACCTAAAATTGTTAGTTGGGCATATGTTGCAAATGTTGCAGGCCAGATTTAAACCCGTACACACACAATCATCAATATCTCAGGAGAACATGAGGACAGAAAATCCACAAGATTAAGACCCTACCTATCAAATTGTGTGGGCTCTGGTTTAAGCAGAAGGCATTTACAACACATAATATTATTTACACATTAGCTTATACCAGCTATTGGCAGTGAACACTAGTAACTGTGTGTTTCGGCCCTAGTGTGGGTTTCTGGCATGTATCATGGGCTACGACTGTTGATGTTTCCATTCCTAACCGTGACCTTTAAGTGTGACGTGTGACACTATATTACTTCATGCAGATTGGAAGTGAATATAATCTGGAAGGCTTGCAGCTGTAGACGGAACTCTTTAATGATCATAAATCGCTGGCACACACATTTGTGCCAAGAACCATGTCATATCCCTGCCAAAATTTTGAAGCGAGTATACACATACCATTCATAAACGCCAAACGTCAAATGCCAGTGAACGTTTCCTATCACATCAATGTCATGTCTGAATAATTCATGAGGTTTATGAGGGATTCATGTTTGATGTGCCTTTCATGTCTCGCTCCAGTCTGTGATAAATGTGACAAAAACTGCTTCTGCATTATGAACCGACACTCACAAAGTCCATCAAAACTATCAGACAAAAACTGACAACCTCCACCCAGCTAACAATTTTTGGTTGCAAGAACGTTTCCCTAATGTATCCATTAAGTAACAAAAAAATAAAAAAAAGCTATTTTGAAAGTTGTAGGAATGTTCAAAATGTTTTTTTAGACATATTAACGCATATTATTGCTTGGTTATAAGAACGTTTATTCAAAAATGTTTAAATTCTGTAACATTTTTAAAACGTTGCACTAACAACTTAAGAATGACATTTTTTGATATATTTGATATATAATGTTAAAAACATTCTACTAATGTCCTTGCAAAAACGTTTTTAAGAATGTTGAGAGAAACATTTAACCGATGATCTGAGAATGTTCCCTGTTAGCTGTGCAGCCTCCGAAGGATGTAAGACTTGCTGTACATTCAGCACAAAGCAAATAACCTTTTGAATTATTTAGTTTATTGACCTCGTAAAGGTCGTTTCCTGCGGGCGGAAAGAGCGCCAGCTGGTTCGCAGGTGACGCGCTTAAGGTTGCATATTTCTCTTTGGTGTGTTAATGGGTTTGTCAGTTGCGGTGGACGAGGGTGGCAAATCGTTCACTTGATTAGCACGACCGATAAAGCCTGCCAAAGATAATAAAGCACACAGTGGCTTAAGGAGATGTGTCAAATACCCCCACCGTCTCTCTCATACAAACACACACTCTTGCTCTATTTTGGTTTCTTTGTTGCGAGATGAAGGGTAAAATGTCTGCTGAACAAACAGAATGAGCCAGACCCCGGGCACAGGAGACTGGCTGTGCAGAATCCAGGCACTTCTCGGGCCGGACTCCATTCTGGAGTGTCAGAAGAGTGACCGCGGGGCACCGCAGTAACTATGTTCCTCTCAGAGGGGTGAATATAGGGCTAATTCCTGACCAAGCTGTCATACATAATCATAGAGGAAAGCGATGAGCCTTATTAGCACCAGTGTTTTGGCACAATGAGGTGCTGCTCTGAAAGAAAGAAAGCCCAGATGAATAAATGCATGAGGAAGTGAGAGAGAGAGAGAGAGAGAGAGAGAGAGAGAGAGTAGCAGTGGGATTTGTGATTAGGTTGTGAGTGGAATTAAGATGTCATAATGGAGAGTTTAAAATTTCAAGGCCTTTCCAAACCAAAGAGTTTCACTATTGAATTCACTGTTTTCAAATCTGATAATGGAAAACGATTGCAAAGCGGAATGCTAAAGTCATAAAAGCTACTGGGCATTTTCCTCTGCATGCTGAGGTTAGTCATCTGTATGCATCTCTACACATCTTTCATCCAAAAACATAAACACTTTGTAACTGTTTTTTTTTAGTGTCGCCTGACACTGATGGCACAACCATTCTCATCCCCGCCTTATAAACTCACTGTACACAGACTCCTGATGGATGAAACCGATCCAGTCTCACTGAGGGGTGGGTGTGAAAGGTCACTCAGCCGGAGAACAGGCTGTCACGTTGAGACGAACTCTCTGACTGCTCTTTGATTCATGAGCTCACAGACACAGATATTTCATTTGATTTAGATGAGAGACGAGCTCGCAGAATTAAAATATTATTTTACCTTTAACTTACTTCAAACACAACTCAAAATCAAAATGAGCACTATTTACTGTTATATAATGTGCCTGGTCTTATTCTATGTTATTCTAAAGATAAAAGTCCATAATCTTTCATCAAATTGTAATACCTTTCGTCTATAAATCATCTTACCTTTTCTGCTGACATATAAACATAGCCTCATCAAACACAGATCAACAATATAAATGTGTTAAGTTAAACACTTCGAAACCATTTTTTTAAAATTAATTTTCTGTACCAATAAAAGAAGAGTCAATACACACTATAACGACTGGGCTGAATTCAGAGTGTTTCGGCACACACAACAGCAGTAATGGAGGCCACTGACCCCTTTATAACACTAAACCTCTGTAGTTTCCTCTGCTTCTACATCTTTACCAAGCAACTCTGTCTCAGAGCTCATTTGCAACAAGACAGTCTTTTGTAATAGGAAAGAAAACTGTATTGATTTTGCCACTAACACTGCGGTGGCTCCCATTGATCAGGACTTAGCACTTATTATTCAGAGTTCCCAGAATGCTTTGCTGGCTGACACAAACTGCAGGTCTTACTTATGAGGTCTGGGTGAGGCATGCATGTCCTCATTTTGCTACAGCATGTAACTCTTCATGTTGGAGAGAAGAAGAAATTAGATGTTAACATGCAACACTTAATGAGACAAAAGTAAGATCTCATTAAACATTTTTCATCTTTCAAAATATAATAACTTGCTCTGCCTCCAAATAGTTTTTCTTTTCAGATGAGGTTGGAAATTATAGTAACTAATAGACAAACATCTATTTACTCATCTAACAGGGAACCCACTTAGAACATTGGCTAACGTATTCTAGCAGTTCTATAAAATCATTCTTGCAATAATGTCAGTAGAGTGCAATATATATCATACATATGACAACAAATGTTTATAAAACCAAAAAGTGAATACAGTGTGTAAAACGTGGATTCCTAGAACATTCAAAATACTATTTTTAACGTTTTTGTTACTTAATGGATACATTAGGGAAATGTGCTTACAACCTAAAATTGTTAGCTGGGTTCTGAACAATCCTTTCAACAAACAAACAAAGTCTGTTTTTCACCACTGAATATTTAGATTCAGTATGAAATATGTCAGCAGTAAAATGTGAATGCGGATTGATATGCATTTCACCTGTTAAACCTCAGAACTCCAGCTGAATCTGGAGAAATCAATGCACCGGAGACAAATCACCCTGGAAGACATGCGACCGCCGCAGGCCCCTGCGCCTACCTGAGTTCCATTTCATGCATCAGCTGTTTTAACACAAACAGAGTGAACTTACACGCGCACACGCGCACACCCTTCTTATGTCTCGACAACACCAGCAATGTACTCTACAGCTGTGACCTGCTCCATCCCTGAGGGAATCTCCCAGTGCACACAAGAGCAGCAGGATGTTTTCTGTTATTCCCAAACACAGACATACGCAGACCTTAATACACAAAGCATTTTCCTAACAGTGGACTCTTGTCTCTGATTATCTTGCGCACACACATAAAAGAACAAACTGCGCTGTCTGTTCCACAACTCTGTCTCGAAACGCACAATGTCAGCTGGACAGGAAGTCGAGGAGACAACTGCAATAAAACTGTCCAAATAATGAAAGTCATATACAACCCCAGGCTGAGATTAACCCGCGCCATGATTAACTCTGCCCATCTCCACTTCATGATCAAACACAATGCTTTAGAGCAGCATCTGTTTAGAGTTATTCATGTAGTGTTGTGAAGATTAAGATCTGCAGGTGTGTGTACGTGTGTGTGTGTGAAACTATGTAGCGTAACTTAATGTGGGCTCTCCTTCTGAAGGTTGAACCTGTCTGAACTTTTAAACTTGGTCATCCTCAGGAGTTTGTTGGTCAGATTAAATTGAGAAAACATGCAAATGGCCTACCTGGTTAACAATTTTAGGTTGTAAGAATGTTTCTGTAACATTTTCTTTAAGTAAAAAAAGTTTCAAATGTTATTTTGAATGTCCTACTAATGTTCAAATTGTCCAGTTGTTTAGACATTGTATTAAATGTCTAAACAACATTTAATAATAGCAATTTAATAATAGCAATTTAATAATAGCAATTGTATTCAAACATTTTTAAAATTCAGTGTTAAATTCTGTAACCCCTGTAACATTGCTTTTATAGCAACATTTTAACATTTAAAATTTTAGAGGAAGAGAGGAATTCACTTTGTTTTAGTGTCTGAGCAAAACCTGTGTGAAACATTTGAATCCAATGAGTTAGGAAAATAAAGTTTTGACTCATTTAAGCTTCCTCCCTGAATTTACCTGACATAAATTAGTTAAATCAATGTTAAATGAGACAAAACAATTCATTTTCATGAACTATTACTAAACCAGTGTCCTTAACAATAGTTCTTTCTTGTCTGTCTGTCTGTCTGTCTGTCTATCTTAATTGTTATTAATTAATTAGTCTCACAGATGTAGTGATTATGTGTCTCTGGCATCTAAGTGGGAATTGAACCCCTGTGTGCCAGACCACAGCTGTGTGTGTGTGCACGTGTGTCGGGGTCACAGTGGGAGATAATAGCCTGCCATGGGTGGCTATTTGTTAAACAATTGTAAAATGCAAATGCTTGTATTTTCTAGGCCATGTAATAACAAAAGACCCATGTGAAAGGTCACCCAGGCTGTCAGACAGAGGGCAGTGGACACTGCTTTTAAGAAAGCATACGTGCTACTGTAACTAGCCAGCAGGCAGAAACATCACCTGTTCTAATGACAGAGGCACTAAACCAGTTTGAGCCCAATAAGAAACATCAGTCAACACAGAGTGACTAATTACTTTTGCCACTGATTTCTTTTGCCATTGTAAGAAAGAATATCCTAAGAGAATAAGATATGTATAACTCAGTATTTAGTGTTTGCATAAAAGTGACTACCAAATGCATATATGCAAACAAGAAAGCAACTATTTCAGGTAGTCCAGAGCAAATATTTTCTCCCAGGACAGATTTAGATGTTGTGCAGTATCAGACATAGAGAGCTTTTGAAGGACAATCTCTCAAATACATGAGTGTGTCCGTGTTCACCAGAATGAGTTTGACACTGTGTCCGATTGCAGAGAACAAAGATTAAAAGGTGGCCTGGTTTCCTGTCTCTGGATTTTGGCAGGAGATGTTTTTGTGTGGCTCAGGGTCACCCTGATCTTTGACAACTTTCTTTCCTTCTTCATCATCCTTTCCTCCCTCCTCTTCCTCAACTCTGTTCGTTCGCTTATCTCTCTGCGGCTCTGCTGTCCCCTCAAGCTGTCTAAGCCATCGTTTCGTCCTCATGCTGCCAAAAGAAAGCTGAAGGATTGCCTGCCACTTTTCACCGTCTGCAAAATTCCTACACTGGAAAGTAGGGCACCAACTAATAACGTCTGATAATCAGCTGCAGCTCCAGGGGCCATGTACATATTGTCCACACTTGAGCTGTTTGCAAAATGAAGAGATAAACCAAAATTATAACGTCAAAACATTACTTTATAGGTCACATCATTAAATTTTGAGTGTTTTGATAATAACATTCACAAACAAATTATTATTTTGAGGTTGTTGTTTTTAAGAATTCAATTATTGAAAAGGAAAAAAATAATTAAAACTAAATGTTAAAATTAATGACCTTTTTAATGAGTTAATTTGCAAACTGTGTATAAATTGCTCAACTGTCTATTCTATAAACAGGCTTTTAAAAAAATATAAATATAATCAGGTTGAATAAAGGTGTAAGCTTTAAAGTGAAACATACATTTAATTTAAATACTGTAAGAGCTGCTAAACGATACACATTTATATAATATAATCATAGATATGGTGATAAACAGCAGTATTTAACTAATTATTGGATTTTTTTATTATTATTAAATAAACTTAAAGGAGAGACTTAACGGAGCACTTCTGATTTACTATGTAAAGGAATCACTTTCTGAATTGTGATTATAATGAACCTATTTACCAAAATGAACCAGACAAACCAACTTTAGTTTGTGTGTATTCAGAATACAAAGCAATTTACAGGTGACGTTTAATCTGCAGCATTACCGTTCCACCGCTGCCACCCAGTTCGGTTCATAAAATACCATAGTTTTTCTGCTAAGTTTACATGCTGATTAGACGTCACACAAATAAAAATTTGAGAAACAATGAACGTCAACTCGCCTCTCACATAAAGGTGATGGAGAAACCTGTTCATCCTTTGGAGAATTGTAAAAACGGATGCACCCTTTTGGCTTTACTGGCACTGACCTCCACGTTAGACCCAGAGTGACGGCTGCAGTTTTACTGCACGTCCAGCCGCCTGAGTCTGAACAGTTATTACGCATCCCACAGAGGGTGTTTAACTTGGATGTTGCCCAGAAACCAACAGTGGAGCTTGTTATCTCTGAAGGATATATCATGATTTTTAAAAAGCGGTAGATGTCCGACAGCGTGAAGCACAATTAACTCTTGAAGGTAACAAACAAAAAGGTATTTTAGGGAATCAACACCGTTAAAACCTATTCCTTCTCCGACAGAAGCAATGAGAGTCGTTATCTATCCCATGCCTGGGAATAATTACTTTTATCCTTGGCCATTTTGTTGTTAGCTGATAATAATAGTGGTCCCTGGTGAATTTTTATTAGGTGATGTTGACCTTGAGAAAGCACACGCACGCTTGACATCCTAACTAGGACCAGAATGTACTTCTAAAACCCTTCTCGTTTGGTCTGCCTGCACCAACTGAAGTGGAAAAACCACTCAGGTTCAGGAATTATGGGTAAAAAAAATGTTATAAGGTGTTGGAAAGACATCTCCTGATACCCCCCTCCTTCAGCTTTTATTCCTCCAGTGATGATGGTAATTTTCCCCAAGACAGATATGTTCCATAATGTACATATGCATTGTATCCAATCCTATTAACCAATCCGATTTTATGGTTTAGGAAAATGGTAGGGAAGGTTATTGCTATTCACAATGAGATCTTTAATATCTCATTGTTTCTCTGAGACAGCAATGGTGTTTAATAAAGAGCAAAGAAAGACTTCAGCGCTTCATGATATACAGTCCTTTGCTTCAGTTCTGGATATTATGAACAAAAATATCAACTGTAAGACAATTGCTTTTTCTGGAATCATAAAAGAAATAAACATGGAAAATTCCAAAGACGACAAGATGACATTTCTAGCTTTTAAAACTCATTCTCACGGTGATCTAACTGAAGCAGCGTGTTCTTCACAAGACCATCATCTGTACCACTGAAACCTGCGTCATACTGTAAAGGTGCGAATGAGTTTTACGATTTAACAATTCAGACCCAACTAACAGTTTTAGGTTGTAGGTCTATTTTGAATGTTTTCGGACACTGTATTAACATTATTGCTTGGTTAAACACATTACACTGACCACATAAGAAAAACGTTTTTATTATATGATATATATAAAGTTAAAAAGTTTTACTAACGTTACTGCAAGAACATTTTGATAACATTGACAGAAATTGTACACAACGTTAGCCACCATTCTGAGAACGTTCCCTGTTAGCTGGGCAGAAAACACCAAATATGCATATAAACTAAACCCAGGTTCAATTAATGCAGAAGTCCCATATCAGCACTACTAAGACCCTTTTTCCAGCAGCTTTGCAAATTTCTGAGAAGAATAGGTCTGTTCTGACCAGAAAACTGGTTTAACAGTCAATCCCATTAAAGTATATGCAGAGACAATTACAGCATGCAGTCAGAAACCGCCCACAGAGAAAAATCAAGTGCCAGCACAACAGTAATAATACACACGGTGGGAATTAGATTGTGAGGCATATTGTACAACAATTGCCAGTGGGATGTTACCCTCCCTTCTGAGTGATGGCTCTTAATTTCTGCCTGACTTTACTGAAACAAGCTCCTGTAACTTACTGAGACTGTTTAGATGTTGGTGTGTCAAGGGAAATGTTCTCCTTATTACTTTCTGTCGCAGTATAGCCGTGCTGAGGTTTCTGTGTTTGATAGCGATATTCACATTCATTTCAACTAGACTGTGATTACTTTAAAGCTGAATCTAACACAGAAATGTACAGAACATCCCAGCCAACAATTTTTGGTTGTTGGAACATTTCCCTAACGTTTCCACTAAGTAACAAAAATGTTATTTTGTTCTAAGAATGTTCAAAACTTAAGAATAGCATTTTGATATATGATAGATATGTTAAAAACATTCTAATAATGTTACTGCAAGAACATTTTATGAGAATTGGCAAACTTTGAGAGAACTTATAGAGAACGTTCCATGTTCACTGGGATATTGCACCCAAGGAAAAAATGTCATGACTTTGATATTTTCTCCCTGATTTTAATCTCTGGCCTTTATAATGCACGGTACAAATCAGGTGTGCTCTACATATTTTGAGCAGTGATGTTGCTTAAAATAAAACGAAACAAATAAACCTTTAAACTCGTGCCAATAGATACGCAGAGATGTGCCTGAAATCTCTCTCACAAACACTCACTTGTATAAAGAGAAACAAGAGGCGAAAATAGACTAATTAAAGGAAAACAAGCATTGCACATGCTTTGTCATCATTTAAAGGGAACAGTTTTATGGCGCCTGCTCGAACCCACTGGAATTAGCCCTACTGTCACCAGCCTGCTGGGAATGAAAGGGCAGCTCATGGCTGAGGGTTACCACAGGTCACGGGTCACTGAAGGGGCAGCTGAAACCTGCACACACACATTGGGTTTTCATATTCTATGGAGACATTCCACAGACATAATGGTTTTTATACTGTACATACTGTAAATTCTGTCCTCCTACACGAACCCTACTCCTTAACCTAACCATCACAGAAAACGTTCTGCTATTTTTTTGATCTTTAAAATGTACTGGTATTACTATACTGGTAGGGACATTTGGTCCCCATAATGCAGTGAACATTAGAACCACACACACACACCAAAGCCACAAGTTGCAAGCAATCTATAACATGGATGAATAAATAAACCACAAAAAGAGGGAAAGTGCATTCTCAGAGGTTGCTTGTTCATAATTCTCTGACGTTTTCATTGCTGACTTTGGTATCTTGACCAATCTGGACACCGTCTGAGATCTTTCCTCTGAAGAAAACATGTGCGAGATTACTTGAAATGCGAACCAAATCTAAGTACCAGAAAGCTTACATTAAAGACTCCAATATTTTGTGTTATTTCATCAAATGATTTTTATGGGAAAACCGTGATGGACATAACACATCAAAGCACAACCTACAACACAGAAAAGGGGTCTGTGAATGCTAATCATAAACTGAATGTCATTTGTAGTGATCGGAGGGGTGAAAGCAGCCCTGAGGCCAGATGCTGCTGAGTGACACGTGCGTGGAATGACGTGTGTGTCTCACCCTGTGGCAGAGCTGCCGCCGTGACCTCAACTGTCTGATGCTCATCACACTCCTCATGCCATCCTGAGACAAAGTACGCTTTGTTTTCACACTCAGTCTGAACACTAAAGCTCTTAACTCACTTCAGTTCTGAAGTGCGGTATGACTGCATCATTAACACGGATACCAGAAGCGTGCTGTAGCATTGCCAGTTTCATTCATTGAAGTATTTGTCTCTTTGAATTCATCACTAAAACGTTTCACACACAAAACCTGAAGTTTGATAGCAGCATGCTAAACTGTTCTAAAATGACCTTATAAAGTTACCTTATAAATGTTAAATTCAGCAAGTGGTGTTATTATCTTTACACATAACCAAGATTACAGAATCATGTGTAAAGGAACATTTAAAAATTCAATAACCATCCGCTAAAAAGAAATGCAACGCAAAATTGTGGAATAAAGGGTAGTATCTTTCTTTAAAAAAAAATCAAACTGATGGACACATACTTGGAAAGCAACATTTTTCAGGTTCCAAACATTCTTACGCTCTCAGATATGCAAGAAGGTTCAAAGTTATTATTCAGTGTACTTCCCATAGCTTTGAAAAAAGCAGAGTCAGGTGACCCTAGTGCTGAGAATAAGTGCAGGGATAACCTTACTGGAATTAATTTGTCTTTATTGATCAAAGCAAATCTCGACTCTTTAAAGGACTTAAGATTCAGTGTAAGATCTTCGACATTGTGTCTGATGTGCTGTAGGAGAATCTTTGTGGTGTGAGGTTAATAACAGTGTGAGCTAATGAAGGCCACACGAGGTCATCGTGTTCTCATACCTTAGCCGGGCGAGACAGGGTGAAAGGTCGCCGGTTCGGGGCCAAGCTGTTTCGCTTTTTGACTGACGGCCGTCAAACATTCAGGGGGTCAGATGGGAGGGTGTGAGGTCATGACCTCTGGGTTCAGATGTTGAACACGGGGGGGTTCAGAGGTTAGCACAGGCATGTGAGGTGCCTGGGGGAGGGACGCGCCCCAAGCTTAATTCCTCACTCACTTCTGCAACACTCACTTCTGCAACAATTATCAGGACACAAACCTCAATACACTTTATCTTTCCCTCCAAAAGAAATAACTCTGTGTGATGCCCTTGAGGTAACAGATGATGTTGTTTCTCAAAAATATTGTTGATGGATTGATGTTTTTTCTTGCTATCTTGCAGCCCGGCTCACAAATGACAGTTCAAATCGTTCCTTCCCATGAATCTTTTTGACACAAGTGTTTGGCTCGTATCTCCTTCTGAAGCCATTTCACCTCCATTAATATTCAGCCAGACTGCGTAATCATTCATCAGAGAGACTAAATACTGCCATCTCAGAGGCACATAGCATTATGCATATCATCAGAGATGTAAACGTTACTTTTGCATACATACTGTTTTAATTCCTGGTACCTATTGATTTGTGCATCTGTTTTACATTGCTCTATACTTAACACTTTAAGATGCAATAGCATTCAGTTTTCCTATTAAATTTGATTTGTTAAACTCTGTGTAGCAACGTGGCAACTTGCAACGTGGGAACACATCTCAGCAGGATATTGGATGAAGGACTGCACGCACAGCTTCATTAAAGTGAAAAAAATTCATCAATTAAACCTTCGCCTCTTTGTCGCCATTTTTGTTTGAAACATAAAATTGCAGGTTACTTTACGTGCATTTCATTACATGTGTTGAAATCACATGAAGCCAAACTGACATTTCCCGGAAAATCGGACCGGGTACAGCTCAAATTATAAATTATTATTAAAAGGTAAGGTAAGGACACTGATCTGTCGTGTACTTGCTCAAGAACTTTTCTTCATTTTTAACCATAAAAAGTTACAGATTGTAACTTGAACTAGATATCAACAGTCATGTCTCATCATCTTTATTTGTCATTACATCATCTTCAATCTTAAAACTATGTCTCAGAATCAATGTGAATCATTTGAGAGATCAAGAAAAAGATGGAATCATACATCTTTCTCAGTTCAGATCTAAGTCAAGGCTGCAGGCTAATGTGAAAAGCAAAGGCCAGTCTGAACAATTTACGAATTCTGGACAAGGGCAGACAAAATCAATGCCACGGCAGCTCTGTACATCATCTGTGGCTCAGAGATCGCACGCCTGGGCACATATATCAAACTTCAGGTGCTCTAATCTCATTCACCTGTCTTACTACTGCCTGCTTTTCAGTTCAGCTCAGGCCTGAGAGAGGAAGATTTGACCAGGGGACCTAAAAAAGTTCACTGTCACACATCAGCCAGTGTTATGCCAAAAAATGACTCCCCTCATTCACCCACTATGGTTAGGGTTAGGTTAATCAGACAGCAGTCTCAACAAGGGGAGACATAATCTGGTAGGGAGTCGAAATTTGGCACAACACTGGCATTTCCTTCACATATTGCCCACACAATGGCCAGCTGAACATAACAAACATAAAACATGGCAACATGATTCTCCATGTAGTTTTATTAACATATAAGATTAAGACTTATTATAACTAAACTAATAACTAAATCAACTAAATACATTTAATACACAAAACAACATGCATGCACACAGAATGTAACAAGCTTTATGGTACTTTGCTTCATAGCAGGAAATAAAGTCAAAGCAACGGCGCCCTCAAGTGGGGAAATGTATAATAAACATCCCAGAATTTCCAATGGGATTATGGCTCCCTTACAAAACTACAAAATGTTTACTTTTATATAAAAAAGCATAGGAAATGATTTACTCACCCAAATGAATGTGAAATTCAAGCCAGTCAGTGGAATATGATGAGGGGATACCGACTGTCACTGAAAAACAACATGGTGACTATTATTTGTGCACTATATTTACATATCTTCTGAAATCATGCTATAATCATTTAAATATAATTTGAATTCGTAATGTTGTGACAAAATAGCACATTTATGATCAACGCGAGAACTTGAAATGGTTGAAGTACATCCTACTGTATTTCAGTAGGGGTGGAAGTGTACCTAAATTGTTACCCAGACGAAAGCGATGTGTATAACATATTAATGAGACAGAATAAACTTTCAAGGAGATCTTTGATCATTTACACTGTTAAATACATGAACTCACATGCAGCGTCCTCAGATGACATTTTCACACATAATTCAGATATCTAGTGTTAAAGGAAACGTTCAGGAAACACTTCTAGTTTATAAGGGCACCATGTCTCACTCTTCACATTACATCTGAACAGTTTTGTTTTGACCAACTAACCCAGAAACTTTTCTCAGGCTGATCCATTCATTCAGTCCAGTGTCAGAAATAGATCTCCTGGACCAAATTATTGTCTCACGGTTTGAGCTTTCATAAAACCAAAAGCAATTACAAACATGTTCTTTTGTTTTTTAATACTTACCATGATACCATAAGTTTTTTAGCTATTAACATACTAAAAAATACATGTGTCGTGGGAATTTGACGTTTTTGGAAAGGTACCATAATGGCACCATATTATTTTCCAAAGTGAAAATCATGGTATATACCATTTATTGTGTCACATTACTTTTTCTAAGCAGACAACACCCTAAAAGTATGTCACAATTAAAAACATAACAGACATGATGAGACCTCCATCTCTGTCTAGTGTGCCTCCATCACCTGCTGATGCCACATGGACAGCATGCTTGTTTTGATGAGGGGATGGAGGGGGTATTTGCAGATCTTTAGCAGGCAGGGCTGGGGCAGTATGAGAGTGTTGCCGGGGAGAGAAACAGCCCACTGTTGCTATTGGATTACGGAAGGGATTTTCAATTTGCCTTAATCTGGGAGGCCACAAACAGTACAACAGCCACTCAGTCTCAGCACTGCTTGAGCCTGGATGCTTAAACACTATCATACATGCCGAGACACTCCTGCAAAAACGCATGAAGATAACTACAAAGACAACTATTAAGACTTCTGAACAATGAACCTCTTCTGCTTTACTCTGGTAAGAGACATTTTCCTCATCTGTTCAGTTTTACATATTGACAGAAGCAGAGAAAGGAATTACATTTCCTGATTTGTTATCAGATACAACAGGACTGATTTATCTATCATCTATTCTAAAAGATGAACAGAAATGAGATGTTGACATATTTTCTGAATTGATTTACTGTGAAATTTGACACAATATCAGATTAAACTCACCTGCATCTCTGCCGGTAAATGAGCAAGATTAGATTCTTGATTCTTTTAGTTTAACTGGTTTAACTTGAGTGTAATCTAAATAAATGTAACAGATGGATAAACATGTTTAACCAGTAGATTTTCCATCAAAAGTGTAGATTTCAGATCTACTGTAGATATTAAGACATTGTGTGTGTGTGTGTGTGTGTGTGTGTGTGTGTGTGTGTGTGTGTGTGTCTGTGTGTGTGTGTGTGTGTTCTTGTTTTTCCACTATTGTGGGGACCAAATAACACGTTGTCCCCACAAGGATGGTAAAAGTCACACACACCTACATTGTGGGGAAAAGCCAGCAATACCTATAAGGGAAATGATTATTAAACATGTTAATGATCCTTATTTGAAAATGTAAAATAGCAAAACAGTTTCTGTGAGGGTTAGGTTTAGAGGTACGTTGAGGGTTAGGGATAAAATATACAGTTTGTACAGTATAAAAGTCATTGTCTATGGAAAGTCCCCACAAAGCGAAAAGAGAGTGTTAAGGTAAGATTTGGTTGGCTTTAGTCTTGTATGGAAACAATGAGGAGAGGATTACAGAGAGGCAGAGAGCTCCTTACAGCAGATCACAGATTCCTATTCATGGATCAGGAGCAGGTGATCAACTTAAAGTCAGCAGAGCTATATGAAATGACAGCTGGAAGTATCTGAAAGTGTAAATATTAAATGTGTCAAATGTGCCTAAACCTTTGACTAGTGTAGTCCCAGCTTAAAGTGAACATTCTCTCAAAGTTATGAAAACATTCTTGCAGTAACATTAGTAGAATGTTTTTAATGTTATATATCATATATATATCATATGTTATAATTTTGATACATAATTTTGATATTTTAAATGAACTCAATATATAAATAAATAAATAAATATTTTAAGGAATGTTTTAAAAAGTTTGAATAACATACTTATAACCAAGCAATAATGTTAATACAACATTCAAGATAACATTTTCAGCGCTTTTGTAACTTAATGTTACAATTGTTAGGGTCTGTCACCTTTGACCTATCATCATCTCTATAGCCTCTGTATAACCTCAGTAACAGTGTGAGACCTACAACATCAGAGAAATCATCTTGTCCAGTATCTTTATACCTCTCTGTCTTTCTTACATTTGATCTAGGATGGCTCCACAGACAGTTTGTATGAGCCTGCCCACAGTGGTCAGAACAGCCAGGACTCGGGCACATTACCCAGAAGGCCATGCAGCCCCAACTCCATGAGGAACATGAGCGTGAACCCTGCAGAACCCTGCATCACCACGGTGAGTTTCACCACATGAATCATCAACGTACCAAGAAGCAACGGTTGTCACATGGAACTTTCTGTGACTCGTTTTGGAAGCAGTTATGTCAAATGTGACATTGACAGATTAATAATCAAAAGTGCTGGCACCGATGTGAACGCTGGTTAATCTATGGCTGACGTGTGTGGGGTACTGCAGGTCACATTCATTAGGAAATTACCAAAATCCCAGAATGACTTTTGATCCAGATGAGATGCAGTGTGAGCAAACGGACATTTGATACATCATATATGACAATCTCGTATAACAAATCAAAACTGAACATTAAACATATTCTCGTCTCTTGATTTACAGAAGCTTCCAAAGACTCACACTCATAAAAATCATTTGGAAAAAGCAAACAGAAGGTATGTTATGGATCTTTCGGCCTTTAATTGTTACAGATGCATGTGTGTTCATTGCATCTGTTGGTTGTTTTGATTTAGTTTTGATTTTGTTTTTATTATAGTTATGAAAAATGTCACACATCTGATTTATTAGATTCAATGTTTAATGTTACATTAATGTTACATTTCTAATTAAGTTATTCTAGTTAAATTCTTTATTAGAACCAATGCATCTTCAGTCAGACTGTTTCCTGTAAATGAAGTTTTGTCTGCATCAGGGCCGTCCATTACATCATGATGGGCTGTATGTTGTGTTATGGGAGAATGAGAGAGCTGGATTAGGATTATATTAATTGGGACGAGTGTGATGGATTAAGTCACTGTTCCAGACCACCTGTTTAAACCAAGGTCAGGGTCGTCTCTGCTGCGCCATCACATGCTGGTTATGATCTGCTTTCGAAATATTAACAGTTCTACTGTAACATGTTATGTAATACAGAATAAAAGCAGTAACTGTGCTTCAATTTGCGGTTGACTATCATCCTTACAGTTTTCACTCTATTTTTTTTAACTGTGCTATTCACTTTGTTCTTGAATGTTCCCTTGACTGTGCTTTTGACTATGCATATGACTGTGCTCATGACTTTGCTCTAAACTGTATTTTTGACTGTGTTCTTGTCTGTACCCATGACTTTGCTCTTAACTTAATTTTTGACTGGGTTCTTGATGCTGCTCTTGACTGTGCTCATGACTTTGCTCTAAATTGCGTTTTTGACTGTGTTCTTAACTGTGCTCCTGACTTTGCTCTAAACTGTAGTTTTGACTGTGCTCTTAACTGTAAATGCAGTCTGGATTATGACTCATATCTGTCAAGCACTCTTCACTGTTTATGAGCTCTAGGATTATATTATAATGAAACAAATTGAGTAGTCCAGATTAAACAATCCATAAATTTGACCATTTATGTAAACATCATCTTGTGTTTCTCAGCAGTTATAAGGATGTTTACTCTGTTAGCCACCGGTTATGTTTATTTTTATTAATTTTTTTTGCATTTTCCATTTCACTTAAGGTCCCAAATAATAGACACATCTGAGGATGAAACAACAGGTTTGTCTTCTTGTTTCTAGTTGACAAGTCTCTTTTTAATACCCAGAATTCCATGCAGATTACACTCAAAGGTCAGAGTTTATGAAAATTTTCAGCACAGTCTTAATGAAATGACATGCCTGATGCTACTAACAACATACTAGTAATAAGACAGTGTCAGAGTTCAAAGGTCAGTTTGTCTTCACCGCGAGGACCGTCTGTAAATTCAGCATTAAGCTGTATGTGTCTGACTTTCTGTTTTATTTTTAGGATTGAGAATGATCTTTAAAAATGTACTTTTTTTGCATTTGACCCAACAAATGTTCTGCCTTATATTTATGAGCAGCGATACACAAATGCCTGTGCCACTGACCTGCTTGGCAGTGGACTCCCTTAATAATGCTATATTTCATTTGCTTTCCATGATTTGTTCCTACAATAAACTGTTATTCTATGTCACAGATCATACAGAGCCTGCTAATACTCACTGGCCAACCACCAAGAAGAAAGATGGATCGGTACACAGCAACAACCATTCTGACACAGGTAACAGTCATGTGTTACCCACAACACAGGTAAACATGTGTTTGTTAGAAGGGGATGTGGGGAGGGGTCAGAGAAAACTGTGCATGTCGCACAGTCTTAGTGGATTAGTTTAGTGACAACACAAAGCAGTTCCTAAACCTCTGTAAAACAGGATTTGAACTGTGCTCGAACTGATGAGCTAATGTGACAGTCACATAAAATGTAATCGGGGTCATGTTCTTGCCCCCAGATTTCCCAAATTTTTAAATAAATCTAAAGACTGAAGTGGGGCGTGATCTAAATTGAGCTGTTTCTTTAATCTAGAGATGGTTAGAGCTCAGCACCGGTCAAAACTATTCACAAGGGACAAGAAAGATGAAAGAGTGTGTACGGAAAAAACAGTGAGAAATTCCTCTGTTCAGGTAAAGCACCACAGAAATAAATCATCCATTAATTTAATTTATTAATGAACAAGCTCGAGCTGAAGATGAAGCTCTGTTTACATTTAACCAGACCACAACCATATTAACCACCTCCTGTTTATAAAAACCTAGTTCTAGTTCTTCTGCATTCTTCTTCTCTAGCTAAACTACTAGATTAGTCAGACTGTTAAATATCTAAATTAATCAGCTATTGTAGCTCTTGTGACAAATCTTTTTGTGACAAAACAGCGATCAGGTTCCAACCAGAAAATGTGTCACTGCATGTTACAAGATAAATCCGTCCGATCAAATAACACCTAAAGATTTACTGTACTCTGATAGTACAAATTCATTCAGCATGGTTGTGACAGGGTGTGAATTTTGAAGCCTGGAACCCTAACAGAGAAAACTCTGACAGCAGGCGGCACGACTTGGTGAGTTTTATCTTTTAAAATTGCTGTAGTTAGTAGTGTTTGATTAACATGATGGGCAAGACCAACTCAACTACAATGCCTTCATTTCTGTTTTATGTGAATATGAACCCAAAAAAGAAAAAAGGTAGAAAAGAAAGAGGAGCCTGAAGGCAGAGAGGGCCGTAGTATTACCCAGAATTCTCAGCAGTTCTTAGAATCTCCATGTCATAGCCGGCAGAGTGTGTGTGTTGAGCAGAAAGCAGGAGGCTGAGGCAGCTCAAGAGAGGTCAGCTGTACACGCTGATCCCATCTCATTCTTTCTCATCTCAGGCCAGGAGGGCAGAAGGTGAGGAGGAGACACAGGGAACGTTGAAGAGGATCCAGAAACTGGTGGGAGTGAAGAAGGGAATTCAAAATGGCATAGAGGAATTGAGGACCAGCACAGACACTAGTGGTAAGAAACTCAAGACAGTTTCCTCCTGGTTACTTATAAGAACAGTTTACCCACAAATGTGAATTTTCTCATCAAATCACCATCACAACATGAGGGTGAGTAAATGATGACCAAATTTTGGGGTGAACTATCCCTTGTTCTGAGTTCATTACATGTTTCAGTTTGTCCTTAGACACAGGCTGTCCCTGTTACTGTAGCCCCCTGAGCTGCTAAATCCTTTTCACATAAATAATCCTAATTCATAATAACCACAGAGCATGATAAATTTACATTTTATAGATCGCATGACAGAATCTGAGGGCAAACACCATAGTCCTGTTAAAACCTGCATAAGTCTGACCAAAAAAAATGAGGGAAAGCCTACAAAGGCTTCCACAGGACAATCCCAGAACCCACTGCAGGGAAAGCAGGTGGACGTAACAGTCACTTCTTGGAGTCCAGGCCTCTTTCAGGAATACTGGAGTTCAATGATCTATTCTCCAGGCTGGGACACGTCCACTCACACCTGCCACAGGTCCACAGCCGAACAGGTCATGTACAATTTCAACTTCACCCTCCCGAGAGACACTGACTGGGACAAATACGAGGAGCTCCTCCACCGACTGGATCCTTACAAACGAGACCAGCACGTCGGGTGGATCACACACTCTGTCATGGATCTGGATGGGTCTGATCACCTGGTGAGCTACTGATCAGATCTACACGTTCTGCTTAACATGTCCATGGTTTGGTGCTTTACAGGTGTAGCCATGCTGGCAAAACTTCTCTGGGGAGGGTGGTTGACCTTTAAAACAAATGAAAACTATTACTCAAATAACTCCTATAACTTATGTAAGAGCAACTTTAGATCTGCCTGGTGCTTTTAAGTTTACTGTGTTGTTCAAAACACGTTATTTTTTCACTGAAGAGACAATTTAAAGTCTCTGATTCGAGATGTCAGGGCAGACACACATCCTGTGTGCGGTTGAGGAAGTGAGTTTAGTCGCTGCTTCATTTCTGAGCTGCTTCAGGGTCGAGCCGCTGTGTTCAGTAAGAGACAAGTTTGCTAACTCTCTAGAGAAGACAACAGCATGCTTCAAAGGAACCCATCAAATGCCTCTGACAAAGCAAGGAATAAACCCAAGGTAACAAGAATTTTTTAAGACAGTTCCACAAAAAAATCTTTGCGCACCTATGGTGATGAAATGGTGAATTGCACAAGTATTGTGACTGCTCAGCTGTCTCAACTGTTAACAGAATGAACTGCTCTGTGTAGTTTTATTTTAATACAGTATCAGAGTCTGTTTACAAAAATATCAAGAAAACTGATCTCTCCATCAGAGATCTCGCCAGTAACCGCACACATCAATGGTGTGAAAGTCAAGACACAGCAGTGACTGTTTACACTTACATAAAATACATACTGAACTTTTATTATTTATTTGATTCATTTGGTTTCAGCGCTCCACCAGCTTTGGGTTTTTTGACAGACATCAACCTACGCAGGTCAAAGCAGAAGATAAGGGTGATAATTTGGTGAATATTTCTATTTCAGAAATAAACAAATACGAAAAAATGGGAAACAGTATGTCTGTATCGTTAACATTAGTAAATGCGATAGCTAACAAGAACTAACAATGAGCAATACAGTTTCTCAACACTTATTAATCTTTGTTAATGTTAATTAATGCCAGTACAATGTTAGTATTGGCATTATATTGTGTTAGTTCATTGTGCATTAACTAATGTTAACAGCTACAACTTTTGATTTGATAAATATATTAGTAAACACTGAAAGTAACGTGAACTAAGATTAATTTCTGTTAATTCTTGTTGACTAATGTTAACAACTTTATTCTAAAGTTTTACGCCAAAAAGAGAGAATACTGCATGTTTATGGGAAACCTTTACTGAACTCTATATGTGTTTGCACAGCCCGTGGAAGCAGAATCTCCACCTGAGGTGAAAACAGGAGACTGTAGCAAAACAGGAGGTCTGGGGCAGAAGATGAAGACAATCTCCCTGACTATGCGTAAGAAGATGGGCAAGAAATATACTAAAGCCCTATCAGAGGAAACGGTGAGCCCTTGATTGACAGTTCTGCATCTCTTAACCTTTAAAAAAGGTTTTCCAGCCATTTAATGTTACACGCTTAAAAATAAAAGGTTCTTAACTAACCTGTTTAGCAACAACAGAATCCTCTTATAATAAAAAACTATCTTATTTATTTGCTGTTAAAGTACTTGAGTTGGCAATATGGTTCTTTAGAGAATTAAAAGGTTGTTCATGTTACAAAAAAAGCTTTATTTTGATTTTAAAGGTATGTTTAAAGCGTTTAATTTCTGTACTGCTACCATCACCAACTGTAGTGATAAGGAAAAAACAGGCTTTCCAAATGCTCCCACTGTCTGCCATTGCTCTGAATTGTGAGGTATTGAACCAGTAAACAACCAAAAAACAGCGACTAATGATTTCTTTTTACCTTACATAACATTTTAAAACCATTTTGTAGCTGTAACCAACAGAAGTCAGTTTGATTCAGTTATATTAAATACTGTATTTGTCTATAATAAAGTATTATGTATACTACAGTTGTAATTAATGTTAACTCGTAACCTAAATACATTTCTTATTGCACAATTAGTCCTAACCAAAATCCAACCCATAACCTAAAGTCTAATCATAACCGACCCTCATATCAGAGGTAAATCATAGATTGATAAGAATAATAGGTGTATACATGCCCCCAACGAAATTCTTAACCTAAATCTAATTCTACACTCCAGTTGATTGATAGAAATGCTGTTCCATGAGCAACAATGTTGGTTCAGAAACATCGTACTTAGTGAAAACACAGTAACCGTATGTAGTCAAAACAGAAGAAAACATGATCTAATGGAAACTAGGTTTGCTTGCGTTCTGTTTTTAGAATGACTCGATTAGTGATAGTTATCAGTGTTTTGTTGTGCCTGTAGACGCACTTACTGAACACAGCTGCTTTAATGTGCAGGGTGAGGAGCCCGCAGCAGGCGAGGAGAGAGATGGTGGAGGCACTTTGGCCAAAGCCTGCAACCAATCCAGTAACTCCGTGGAGAGTTTGTTCAGTTTGCACAGCGGACAGAGTTCGTCCAGTAAGATTTCAGCCAAAAATGTCCTTAAAACACACCAGAACAATGACAATCTAATTGTAGATTTGCATGGGACACTTCAAAAATTACTTGTACACTAAATTAATAGAAATGTAATAATTAAATGAGATACTGATACAGATATAGTTGTACCTAGAGCAGCCCTGTTGCGTCAGTCTTTGTGGCTTGTTTTGCTGGTTGACTCTTGTATGGTCTGCATTTTCTCATGCTTCAGGCGTCGTAACCAGCAGCTCGGAGGGCCACAATAACAGGGACAGCCTGCGTCTGGAAGACGATGTACCTTATACGGGCCAGTTCTGCGGGAAAGCAAAGGTCCATACTGACTTCGTTCCCAGTCCATATGACACAGAGTCTCTCAAACTCAAGGTAAAACCAGCTGAAGATAATAAGTAAAAATAAACTACAAGAAACACATTCAACTCAAAAGTATTTCTTAGACATGTATTTTATCCATAATTCTGTAATTATGCTGTTTTTCTAAGGTGGGAGATGTTATTGATATAATCAGTAAGTCTGCTATGGGAATATGGACAGGGATGTTGAACGGTAAAGTTGGAAACTTTAAGTTCATCTACGTTGATGTGCTGGTGGAGGAAAGTGCGCCGGAACCCAGAATTCGTTCACACAGGAGGAGCAGAAGACCTCGACCCAAAACCCTGCAGGAACTTCTGGAGAGACTCAACCTGGAGGTATCATAAGAGACAATTACGAACCCAATCAGCTTTCTGTACTGCTTAAAACATACAGATTCAAGCTTTGAATCTTTATTAACAGCAGTACGCTATGCGTTATCTTCTGCTAGCTGACTGGTCAACAGTTTAGCAGAAAATAAGCTTAATTTTATTCTTAATTTTAAGAACATACATTTATAACACTAATATAACTGATAAATGTGAGTGCAGGAGCACATCTCCTCTCTGCTGCTGAACGGTTATCAGACGGTGGAAGATCTTCGAGATCTTAAGGAGCAACATCTCATAGAGTTGAACGTGACAGACCCTGAACACAGACACAGACTGATGGCAGCAGCAGAAAGCCTGCAGGACACAGAATGTAGGTGTTAGAACACACACATGCATGCACACACACACACATGCATGCACACACACACACATGCATGCACACACACACACATGCTCAGTCATTTTTAAAGCCTGCAGATTTATTGAGAGTAAGCAATCAGGAAACTCACAGAGATGCTGTCTTTTTCCCCAAGTCTTGTTTTTGCATGTTATCTGTTATATTAAATCTCTCACCGTCAAAGTGCTGAAGTTTATTTTCTCAGTGTTATGATCACACTGTGTTTAAGATGCCTCTGCGCTCAACAACAAACCTCATCAAAGGCACTGTAGTGAAACTACAGGTCACAAACGTTCTCACAGTTTCCCTCAGATAAAAATCAACAGTTTCTTTCCACATCTCATAACCATGGCAACTCAAACTGAACACCTGACACCTCTGCAGAGCTCTGCAGATGCTTTAACCAGCGTTCATGGGTAGAGATTTATTCTTCAGTATCTCAGATGTAATTATGAAACCTTATGTAATGTAACATTATGATAGCTGTACTATAATAAAACACTGTAACATATATATATATATATGCAGAGGTACACATCCAGATATTTAAATTAATACAGAGAAACTGATGCAAGAGGAGTAAATGTCATTACGGACAGTTGGTTGCATGTGATGAAAGAACCAACAGGAAGTGTGCTGAGCGGTGAGTGTGTGTGTGTGTGTGTGTGTGTGTGTGTGTGTGTGTGTGTGTGTGTGTGTAAGGCCCCATCCGTCACAGAACTGCAGCCCCACCTCATAAACATGCAATACACAGAAACATACAGCTCATTGCGTCTTTTCGCATTGTACCTCCTAGCAAAGCAAGACTTTTTGTGCAAAATCATCTGATGACATCATCATCACGTGTGTTCACGGTCAGAAGTGAGTTTGCATTGAAACAGTTTTTCTTGTTTTAACAGATAAAAATCAGAGTCTTGGACAAACAGATGAGGAACCCAAATCTCCTTCTGAACCAATTAAAGCAGAACTGAACAACTGTCCCAGAGACTCGGGCTGTTACATCACTTCAGACTGTTCAGATAACAGTAAAGAAGACACAGAGAACCAGGGAGGCTCTCACAGCCCACCTACAGCCGAATCATAACCCCACAATGTTTTTCATTTACCCATCTGGCCGATGCAGGAACACACGCTGGCCGCACGTGAATTGGGCCAAAGTTTCTGATCGTGTTTGGGTGAATTCAGACCTCTTGTATTAAGGTGTGTATTGGTCTGGTGTTGTGCTGAACTCCAGAGTTACAGAGTTTGGAAACATGAGAGTAATTTAGTTGCTTTGGGTGGATTTTACAACTGAAATGTAAATAAACTGTATATAAATATTACGTGAGAGAGGTGCAAGCTTCGCTCGTGAACCATTTAAACTTTGTCTTGCTGAGAAAAACTGAAAAAAAAATGCTAAGATTGAAAATTCATTATTTTATGCAATAAAAATTTAACATCTCTATATACTAATTTCACTACTTATGTAGCCGGTCATTTTCTGATATATATACTGATTATTACCGATACAGACATGATACACAAGTACTTCATCATACTGTACGTGTGACTGAAAAAAATCAAATGAAATGAACAAATATAATCTTATGTATTCATCTTTTGCAAAAGTCTATGACGTTCATTCAGGCGCGCATCGACTCGTTGCTGCCATCTACCGTAAGAAATTTCTCACTACACTTCGGTAATGTGACCAGTTGTCAAAACAGCATTTAAAACTTTACAAATGAACATTAAATTATACAATAACTCAAAAAAAAATCATTATTCAAAGAACATTCAAATAATTATAAATGTCATTCAATTTTGATTTTTTTTATATATTGGAACTTCTGATCTGTTTAATTATATTGTTTGTTAATATCCTGAAGTTATTTATGACACAAGCAGAAAAGCACACCCAACGCCATTCAGAGAGACTTCATTACAAAATAAATCACTTAAAAAGACATTAATACAGCAACATAGAAGAAAGCTACTGCATAAAAATAAAATAAATAAAAAATAAATAATGCTTATTATCCTATCAGATTTACAGTCCGGCTAGATGAGGGTTCAAACAGCTCTCCGTCTTCCACAGGAGATCCTGAACATTTATATTTCTGCTTGGAACAATTAACACTTTAATCTTCAGTCTGTTATTCGCATCAAAAACATTAATAGTAGGACACTTTAATTACCTGCTTTAAACAGTTTTAACAAATTGTGCATACTGCTACAGTAACTCCATTTTCAACCATTTATAAATACAGTTTGAGTCAGGAAAAACAGTACTTAAGGCTTTAACGCAGAACACTGAAACAGTGTAATACAGAAGTACATCTAATTAGAACCGTGTACAAACACACATCTGGATGCATTATGACACGCTTGAGTCCCCACAGTGTGCGTAAAACACAAAAAAGAGAAAATCTCTAGGCTAAAATAATAATTAAGCTTGAGATGTTCCTTCCATAAATTGTTTCAAACAGGAAGTCCAGGCTTTACTTTAGACACATGACGTGTGCGTGTCATGGCGTCATCGTGCGTAAACGCGTCTAATCCGTTTCCTGTATACACTGAAAGCTCATCTGTGCTCCCGACACCATTGTTGATTTCTAAAGAATGAAATGAGCAGAGAACGCATTAGCTAAAACTACAGATAGAGGTTCAGAGAGGACAAGGTTCCTTAATGGGCTGATGAGAGTCTGATGTATTTAAAGGGGCCATACATGTCTCACCTGAGAAGATGAGTTTCTCCTTCATGAGGTTCACGTCGCGGCTCGGCCGACGGACCACAGCACTCAGCATGATCTGCTCGGGGTTGTAGCTACGTATGCCACTCATTTTCCACCTGGAGGAACCAACAACACACAATCGTGGTTGTTTCTGAGGCTCTGAAAGTGCCAGAACGTTCATGGAGGTCTGAGCTCAGATCCGTTCAGTGAAACTAACTGAATCTCGAGACGTTTCATGAACAACATAGTAGATGAGATAAAGCAAAGCAGAAAACAAATGAGAAATACTGAAGTAAACAAATGAATTACAGGAACACAGAACCAATGGTTAGAGGAGAGGACAACTAATACAAATAAATACAAACAGAAAGACACACAAAGGGTGTAAATAGGACCAAAAGCACCTTACAGCACATTTAAAGCTTTCTGTTTCTGGAAAGCTCCTGCTTGTTACCTGATCAGGTGGAAGCTGAGCGATTTCAGCGTGCAGCGCAGAACAGACACATGCAAAGAGCGAAGGGGAGGCAGAAACGAGAGATAAAGAGAAATTGACAGAGAAGAAGAAGCAGAAAGAGAGAGAGAGAGAGCGGTCAGTTTAATAGCAACCAGCTGCCAGTGCAGATGCAACGAGCACACGCACAGAGTTAATACAGATCTAAAATCAGTCAGCTGACCACGCAAGTGTGTGTGGATGCAGAGCAGGAAAATCTCATGACAGTTTGAAAGATTTTGTGCTGAAAAGCAGTTGTTGTCTCTTCAGTATTAAAATGTACTTACTTTTGAAATATGAAAATGCCAATGACGATCGCTACAGAGATGAGATCTGATGTGATCCATATCAGGCCATATTCCTCTGCACTCTACAAAACAAGACATGTTTTAGCAGCACCCCACCACTAGATGGCAACATAACTGAAAACAGCAGCAGTCAGTGGTGGGAGGTACAAGTCGAAAATTGGGACGAGAGACCTAGGCATGCAGAGAGAGAGAGAGAGAGAGAGAGAGAGAGAGAGAGAGAGAGAGAGAGAGATCAGTACCATGATCCAGACAGGATTAGGCACTTTCTTCAGGATGTGTGGGGCATCAGAGGAAACCCAGTTGACTCTGCTGCACCACATGAGTGAATAAAGCCACGGCTCATTTACTGGGTACACATTCACACTCACATTACCTCCAGAAAACTGTCTGCTCACACAAATGTGCACACACACACAAAACAATACACACACAAAGAACATGTGATTAATAAAGACATTACAGAACACAACTGGAAAAATGCTCTACATTTATAAAGGTGCAAAATGCTGAAATATTGGGAGCAACACTGCAAAATGCTCCCAGTATGGTATGTAATCCAGCTGATGGTGAGGGTGTGTGTACCTGATATCCTGAGCTCTGGCCTGGCTGTAGTGGAGGGTCAGGGTGCTGATCCCTCTGTCTCTCAGCTCAGACACTGGAAGTTTCTCATCTGAGGTCTGCTGTAGGAGAGGAACTGCTGCTCGAACCTTCTGCCTGTACCAGTCAGGAGTCCACATCACCTTCACACACGCACACATAAACATAAAGACTTTTTCTGTGATGTCACTGTTAGAAACATGAAGAATATTTGTCTGAAAATAAGCTTAGACTTTTTTGAAGTATGAAGATATAAAAATATAAAAGAGTTTTAATTTATTAAACATTTTTGGTCACTAAATGGATTGATTTGTAGTATTTTATAGATTTGATGACTTTACTATTATTCTAAAATGCAAAGTTTCTCAAATTCTACAACAGAGATGTAAAGAATGGCTTCTCTGTTCCTTAATAATCAAGTTCAACATGATGGTCAGTCATAAGTAATGTTGAAATGAAACATAACCCACCACACTGTGTGTGTTTGATGTTCTCACCTGTTCTGGCTGGATACTGGATCTCTGAATCACTTTCAGAGCGTCACTGACCCAGAACTGGTGTCGGGGGTGTTGGGGTGGAGGACGCCGCAGGCTGAAGATCACGGAGCGATTCGCTCTAGCAGCCAGTCGCAGGAGCTCCGCTAGGCTACACACCGTCTGATTGGCTGTACGGTTCCGGTCCCTCTCTGACATGTATTGCACTGTCCAGTATGGGTCATCCTACAGACCAAAAAATACCAGATGTGTTTTTAACAGACACGCACGTATAAACTCAAGCCTGAGCAGGTAGAAGACAGTGGCTGCATTTAACTACCCTGAGAAACCAAAATCCAGCATTGAGGCTACGAATCTCAGTCCAGTTAAAGAGCGAAGCATCATTATTCTGACGAGCAGGAAAGAGTTTGTCCACATTGGTGGTTCTGCGGAGCGTACGATCCCTCATCAGGAAGGGCACTCCATCCAGACTGAGAGAGAGCCAATCACATTAAACACTCATTAGCAAAAAACCAACTGATGTTCTGACATTTAAATATGTTATAAACAACAAAAACAAGACATGTAACAAAACATTACAAGAAAAAAAAATTGGTACCTGATAACTACATCAGCTTCCAGGGCGCTTACTTTGTGTTGCAAGGCTTTACTGAAGGACATAATTGTGTGCTCAGGGGCAAGCTGAAAGAGAGAGAGACCAAGAGAGACAAAGAGGGAAAGAGTGAGATGAGAATTACAATTTTAACACGTCTTAGAACCTACACCTGTTTGTTGAACAGGTGGATCCTCTGTCTCACAATCAGCTTAATAAAATGCTTTCGAAACACTACAATAAGGACAAACAGATCCTTCCAGTTCCTTCTAATCATTGCTCAACTGAAAGGACTGTAATTCCAAAACGTTAACCCAGGAACATCTAAGCGAAATCAGAATTTGCCCATCTCACCATCGGAGCTCCACGACGACCAATGACAGCAGGGCGGGGGCCGAGCTTGGACCGGTCCATGATGCAGGGTGAAGAGATGAAGAGTGGAACCAGATAGAGACCCAGAAGAGCACTCACATAAAACACCAGAATTAGAACCTGGAGTCCTGGACACACACATACACACAAATGTTTACTTATTCATGTACATGGGGACATTCCATAGACTTCTATTGTAATTATACACAGCTAGTTATAAACAATATAACCTAACCGTAACCCACACTCTAACCCTAATTCTAACAGAAAACTTTCTGCATTTTTACAAATTAAAAACTTTATTATATTTGTATAGCCTTTTTTTGTCAGGTTTGGCTCACGTTTGGGTACCAAATTTGTCCCTAATATATGATTAAGTAAACCCAACCCTACCCACAGACACGTTTTACAAATAATGATCAAATCATGGGTTGTTATTTTAAAGGGGCTTCGAATTTCAGCAGTAGGTCTTTGGCCTGAGCTGACACTTTCCACTCACATGACCTAAAACTCACTTGATCTTTTAGCTCGTACCACCTGTCCAGCGATGACCCATCCTAAGGCTGTGACTGCAGCTAAGGCTCCGATGTGCAGGAACGGCCCTGTGAACTACACCAGCAGAGGCACAAACAAAAAATAAGACACTCTCCAATATTACATTATTACGTAGAACACGGCCTCACATGAAGCAGTAAGCGTGACCCAACCTGGAGAGAAATGATCACAATGTCCCACTCATCCGGCCAAAAATCATCGATGGACACGACTCCTGTGACAGTGGTGAGCAGAACAGCTAAAATTCCAACCTGTGCGAGATAAAACACAGTCATTTAATGGAAAACCAGTCTGGTCATTAAAGGCTTGAAAATACTAACTTAAAACGTTTCTATCTTACCTTATGGAGCCAATACAAATTAAGCTGCTGCCCCAGTGTAATGTGACACAGAGCAAGAATCTGGAGAGGGGAGAAATGAATATATACAGTTCAGTACTGCTTTATTCCATGCACGCTTTTTTAAGGCACATTAAAGCCAAAGCGATTTAAGAGCTACGTCAAAAATTTTTAGGAAAATGTTTCTAAAAAACTTTTTCACAAATGTTTTTTTGAAAGTTCTGGAAACGCTTTTTAGACATTGTTTTAATAACATTCCACTAACTATTCTAACATTTTTTATATATATATATATAACGTTTAAAAAACATTAAAAAATTCTCCTAATGTTACTGCGAGAACTTTATTCCTGATCTTTAATAACGGTACCATTTTAATAACTAATAATTAATAACAATTAATAATTTAAACAACTGAACCATTAACAAAGGTAAATTGTACATGTCCATTTAAGCCACAACAATGTAACTGCATCAATTAAAAAGCCATTAGTTTAAACTGCTTCTCTCTCTGTTTTTACACAAGCGCGTGAGAAGATCACTCACTATTAAAAATGCAGTGTAAGTAAATCCAGTGAGTGTTGTGGTGAGAATCGGGATAGTGCCATCCTTCCAAACACCCGAGCGATTATATAACAACCTGCAAGACACACAGAACCCACAAGAGTCACTCACACACACCAGCAGGAGAAAAACCTCAGCATGTCATACACAGAGCATGCTTTTTTTGAAGAGGTTAGCAAAATAACTTACGATCCCGCCCTCCTTTCAGAGCAATCTCCAAAGTCACAGAGGTATGCAAATACATAGTTTAAAAGGCAAGTAGGAAATCCTATCATTGCATTCGGACTGAGTGCAACGATTGGACGAACATTTTACGGTGCTGTGCCTTCCACAGAAGATATATATTTTTTACAAATATATTTCCGCCTCTTTACTTAAGAAAATTTCAACCAGCATAATAAAAATGTTTCTGGAAAAGTACGCCCATCGTCCTTTAAATGTAGTCATAGAAGGTTACGCAATGCATTTTGTGGCTACATCTAATTTGTTGATCTTGTCATTAAAAACTTCAGAAAACTCACAGAACCTGTTCCAGCATGAAGCCAACAAGTAAAAGGCTTGATTTGTACAGAGGAGACACAGCAGGGTCTGGAGTTAATGACCGGCTGGCTCTAGCACAGCAGGTTTCTCCACACACACTGGGCAGAACTCACCAGTTAAACTCATTGTAATCATTACGAGCTTCCCACCAGAAGTACGACCAGATGAGGAGCAGCAGAAATGAACAGCAGAGGAGGAAGAACCATGAACATTCCCACTGAAAAACAAAAACAGGACGTGATGTAACATTACATGCACATTTTTCGCACGCACACAGTATGGAGTGTAGAGTTGTGGAGATTTGTCGTTACATTATATTTCTGTATTGTATTCAAATGTTCACAGGTCATTGAGGTCAAAAAACTTCCTGAAGCACCTAATAATGTTAAGAACAAAATTCCTTAAGTTTAATTAAATTCCTTAAACATGGAAACATCACCATGCAGCATTCCACACCCCAATTACTTGAGCTATAAAACATGCGCAGCACAGTAAGTGTGTGTGTGTGTGTGTGTGTGTGTGTGTGTGTGGTGTGTGTGTTTGTGTGGTGTGTGTGTGTGTGTGTGTGTGTGTTTTGTGTGTGTGTGTGTGTTTTTGTGTGTGTGTGTGTGTGTGTGTGTGTGTGTGTGTGTGTGTGTGTGTGTGTGTGTTAAAGAGAGAGGGAGAGATCGCTTGGCACAACGCATTGTTTCCTGGGAGACCATGCTCTGTTGCTGTGGAAAATCCAGGGGGTGGAGCTCTATTGTTCTGTTAACAGTTTAAGGGTGGTGTAATAAAGCTCACACTTTTCTCAGCTCATCTTATGAGAGTAAGAAGTTAATTTCGGGAACATTAAAGAATCTGCGAGGTTGTGAAAATTGTACAGAATGGGTTATACCCGGATGGTTTTCTGCACATATTAACTTTCTCTCACTGGCCCCAGGCCAGCAGGCCACACTTATTGTTGAGCCCCACTATCAGACCGTACACAAGGAGGAAAGGACAGGGAATTATGGGATATGTGTCCACCACATGGACTGCAGGTGTTTATAAATAGGAGGATGAGAGGATGAAGTTTAATTCCATTTAGCATTACAGCCAACGGCCTTCTAAACCGTAGTAAATTCAGCTACACTCTTGAAACTTTTCAACAAATATGACAATACAAAGATACAGTGAAAGATGAACAATAGTCATATGACATGTGACATATGACTCCAAACTGCAAATGACTGATTACAACAATAACTCACATAAACGTTTTCTAATTATTCTGCACACAAACCAATTTCAGACTTTTAATGGCTGACTTGTGTCATATATGACTTCTGGGTGGTGACAGTTGAGACATGGAGATGTCACAAATTTTTTACTGCACTGTTCATTCATTCTGTACAATTGATGGCCGACAATCCCTCAATCCAATCACCTCCTCCAGTCCTGCTCATGGTAGGACACATCATCACCGTGCTCTAATTATAGAGTGGGTGGAGCTAAGAGTTGTGACACAGTGAGCCAGCCAATCACAGAGGTTCTGATTTGTTCAGTGATTTGTTCAGACAGACAGATTGCAATAGTGCTTCAAAAATATATCTGCAGGAAAAACCTTCTGTGTGATGAGCAGATACTGACTGCAGGAGTTTCATTATGTATAACAATATCAGACTGTGAGTAATAATGACATTTTGTTTCAGGTATGAAACATTCCTGTAAGCATAATCTGTAAACTGTAAACATATCTGACATCTGCAGATATTCCAGCATTTGAGCCTGATACTCTATCAATATTAGAGGACTGCAGGTAAAGCTGAGATAAGGGTTGATTTCCAGTCTACCTGCATCTCGGATCAGAACATCTGATCACTCTGCTGTAATGGATGCTTGCTTAAAATAACAGCCATTTCTGCTTGAGTAACTTTGCTTGTTAAAATCAGTACCCAGTCTGATGTCACCACATATTGAATAGGCAAATGAAAAGGAGAGGGAGAGAGAGAGACCTGGCTAAGCCTCTCTGTGGGTTGTATACAAATTGAAATTGACCTACAACACGTCCTCCAGAGAACCTGAAACCAGGGTTTGAGTTTCTGTCTGATAGAGAGACAGTCAGACAACAGGGGGGAAAGAGATTTCCTGCATTACAAGTGACTAAAGCTGCCCTTCAGTTCTGCTGCCAGTGTGAAAGAAAGACAAATAAAATGCAGAAAGACATCAGAACCACCAAACACAAGCCATAACATGACCCACAGACATCCAAGATACATGACAACCAGCTCTCGATAAGCTCTGCCCCCTTTGGGTTCTAATTGAAGATTTTCATTTTTTATTTTAAGTACTTATGTACTCATGACATGGTAAAAATTAAATCTTGTGAACATACTTGGTTGTTGCCCATGATGATGGCCCTAACTACGCCACAATAGCGGTTAAACCGGTGTGAAAATGAATTCATCGCACAACACTTCAGTTGTACGGAAACAATCGTTTTTGTCTCTTTTCCAGTGTATTTCCAACAGATTTTTCTGCCCGGAATATGATGGCTTCTCCCACAACGCCCATGCAGGAAATGATGACACCGTCGTTACCTTGGAGCTGTCGTCATGGGAGCGCTGGTAACGTTTCCAACGGCAGCCGTAGATCCCCGTCAGGCAGGACAAACACAGCTGTCTCTCATAGACCTGCAAGGGTTGGTGCTTCACCATAGTCACGCCACAGCTGATCTTCAGACATCCCACTAACAGACCACAAACCTGCAGAAGAAACAGAATATCTAAAAACGAGAAACAACAGTGTCCATATCTAAACCCTAAAGTAAGTAAGTAAACAAACGTAAACTAACAGTTAAACTAAATATACTAAATTTAGCATTTAAGTAGAGTCGGGAAAACCTGCCTTAGAGGAACATACCAAAGAAAACACCAGTCTATAGACTATTGAGAGTATATAAACTTGAGTATATAATGCCTCAGAGATAACTGCTGAAATCTGTTGGTCACTAAGTAATAAGCTTTTTAAGTTGATCATTTTATTACAATTGATTTCAAATGCTATGACAGACAATAAAAAACTTCTTCAGAATCAAGCCATTGTATGTAATATAAGAAGTGACATCATCAGCTGTCAGCGATGGTGGTCCTACACACCACTGAAAGCATAATAAAATATAGTAAAAGTAATAAATAATATGGAGGAAATATATAAATATAGTAAAAATAAACACAGAGTAGTAGACAACAGGTCTAATATGTTGCACAAAGAGTTTTTAAATCAGATATACAGAAGGATCGAGAGGGAGTCGGGCTGCTCTGTCTGTCAGTTTCTCTCATCTGTCCGAACCTCTCAAAGCACAAAACTGCAGAAACATCAGAGTCTGAGGGTCACGTCATGAAGCGTAAGCATGCAGGGTCAGTTCTGCAGACCCCAGCCTGTCACTCACAGACCCTTGTGCTGCTTGAGGGCCGCCTTGATGTTTCTTTAGCAGAAAAGGCCCCAAAATACTTCAAGCAAAATCAGACCATAATGAAAATTTTTCTGAGGTTGATATTCCACCTAAAGCATGTTTTCCTCCTCCCAGATTGTTCAAGTGAACATGAAGGCATAACCATCGTTTCCACAAATGACCAATAAATAAGCTTGAACTCTCACCAACCCATAAGTAAACCACTGACCCTGCGTGAACACAACAGATGCTCCACAGAAAAACAACAGATTCCAATGACAGTAATTAAAACGAGACGCAGGATGCAGACAGTGCAGTTTTGATCTTCGTCCAAGCACTGCCCACTCAGATGGACAGACCGCCATAACGACACTCATTAGCATGTCATTAGCATCCTTACTAAACCACTTACTCACACGAACGAGCTACTACAAGAATCTGTCTTAGTCATTTCCTTTCATTGGTTTGACTACAGCGGCCGATGGATGTGTAATGAAAAACTGTCATTAAAACGCTCAGCCGCACATCCAGGATTGGATGTGTAAACAAGTAAATCAATCTGTAAAGTTCAGGTGACTGTAGCTAGACTGTGGTGTACATTGTCATGTCAACCAAGGACGGGCACAAGCAGTGAAATGGCAATGTGATATTATATAGATTGCTAAACAAAAAATTATTTATTATACAATATGTTATTATGAGGTAAATATTGTTTTTCCCCCAACCTCAACACACCTGTTGTATAGAAGACAGAATTAATTCATTCGTCTCACCTGATTTGTTGCCACATCCAGAGTTTTTGCATTAAAAACATTAAAACATACTAAAGCTGCAATCTGTAACTTTGGTTGATTAAAAATGAACAAAAAACAGTTATTGAGCAAGTACATGACAGATCAGTGTTCAAAACAATCTCCATACCTGATTACCAACATACATAATAAAAAGTATGTAAAGTAACCTGCAATTTTATTTTAGCAGTAGAGAGGATGATATGGATATGGAGAGTGATATGGATGCAGACATCTCTGCATAATGATGAATTCTTCACCTCCTGGTGGCCAGAAATTTCAGTTATCTGGTGAGATTTTCTCACGATACTCTGTATTCCTTCAAGCTGTCCAAAACAGGCCAGTCAGAGCAGCTGTGTTCATGTGAGGTCACCAAAAAGCCAAAAGGTTTCCTGTATAGCACTGTCTCCCACAGGTCTGATGTTTAACATCACATGTATCACATGTTCACCTACAAAAGACAATACTGATTCAAACTAAAGAAGCCATTATCTCCTTCAAACACAGCTTCCTGTTGAATATGCCCCTGTAATAGTGAGTTACTGCACCAGACTGACTACCTGTCTACCACAGAGCCCTCAAAGATACACACACACATTTACTTATCTAAATGGGGACTTTCTATAGACTTCTATTGTTTTCATACACAGCTAGTTATAAACAATATAGCCAAACCCAAAAACACATCTCTAACCTGAACAGAAAACTTTCTGCATTCTTACAATTTAATAAAAACTTTAATAGCATTTTTACAAATGAGGACATCATTTGGTCAGATTTATCACGTTTTGCTGACGTCTGGGTACAAATTTGTCCTCAATATATGGTTAAGTACACACACACAAACACTTCACAGTCCGGGGTCTTATGATCACACTGATGCTCTTGTTTGTTAGATGGATAAACATATTTGCATAAACTTGGATGCTTTTGCCATATTGAAATAATCTGTGGTGTATTTCACAGTGGGACCATAACTGGGCTAAAGGTCACTCCCATGTTATCTGGGTTTTGTAAGGTTGAGAAACCAGAGTATTTACATATTTCTTAGATAATGGAATACAGGAAGTACAATGACATGTTTACCACTGTGAAGTGTGTTGAAAACAGAAACAAACAAATGAGTGATGTGCAAACAAAAAAGTTTTTGTTTAAACAGTGGTGATTGCTAATGCCAGCCTCAAGAAATACTATGGCTTGTAATTATAAAACATATAAAGGAAACGTAATGTAAGGGTAACATTATAAATGTGCAAACAAAACTTCCCAAACTACTCTACTAACTGCATAACAACACTCTAAACACCTTAGCAACTGCATATAAAACACCTTGGCAACCATTTAACAACACCCCACCATTGTTGCAGTGACTTCTGCGCGGGCAAACTGCTCACATTTTCTTTAAAAAGTGTGAACATATAGTACAAATAACACAAAACTGGTGTAGAATACACACAGAAGCAATAGGCAGCAACTGCAGATTCTTTGGGAAAAGCAAAACATTTTTCTATCCTATTCTTCAAAATATCCCTATACGCAGAAATTCCATAATTATGTGGCAAACACACACAGGCTTTCTTTATCTTGAGCAAAAGAGAAATAGTTTGTGTGTGTGTGTGTGTGTATACAGCAGCTGTGTGTGTTTTTGTCAGCTGTGGAGCCTGTTTCCATGACACCATAAGCTTTTCATGAGTTTTTTCAGATATACTAAAGACTAAATTCTCAATCATTATGAGAGTAAAATGAGTTTACTGTTCTGATCCTCATTCTAGATCTGATTCCAGACTCTTTTTCCTCCTTCACACCCGTCGGACATTCCCAACAGGTACAATCTCCAGCAACAGGACGGTTCTTTTGTCTGCTTCTTTTCTTGCTACACTTCAGACCTTCTCCTCAAACGATCAGAGCTCATGTGCTTTGAATGACATCAGAGCTACTTCAAAAGAAGGTGAATGATTTTTATCAATTAAACTGCTTCCAATAAACAAAATGTTTTACTGTGCACTAGCAACATAATCTGTTTAACTAGTCACTCTCAATTTTGGGGTTGCAGAACCACACAGGGTCACTGCAGATGCAGTTTCTATAAAATATATTTAAAAATGGAAAATTATGTAACCACCATACGTTTTAAATTTTTTTCTGGAAAAAAGGAACAAATATTCTAACTAACATTTGTGTGCCGAAGAATCAACCTAAAATTTGGACTATACATACATTTTTATAGTAAAATCACTTAGTTATTACAAACCCTTACAAAATGAACATTGCGATATGAACATCTGCAATATTTGTATAATTTTGACATATCTTGCAGCCCTACTCTAAACTATGAGCTTAAATTTGCTGTAATTTTTTTCTCGATTCATTCAAAAGCATAAACAGTTGGATGTCTAACAGCTAATTGAGATGCCCAAACTTAAAAAAGTTTCTTTCAGGTACTCCAGAGCAACATGCAACATACTCATTGTCTGATCTTAATGGGATTTACAGGGAACTGATGGCAGCTGTCCAGATCAGACGTCCTTCAAACAGAAGTCAAATAAAGTGTTAGGGTCTATCAGGCTAGTAAACTGTCATTAAACTCTACAAGTGATAAAAGAATTATACGTTCTGAGTGAACTATCCCTTTAATAACAAAACAAACTCTTAAAACGGAAATGAACAAAACTCTGTCCATTTACAAACTCCCTAGTGACATCCAAAGACCTTCGATTCTGATTTAGCCCAGAAACCGACACAAAACTCTCATTAACTCTAGCAGGCTTTAATGAAATTTTAAAAAATGATCACTCTTTCTATTCATGGACTTATGCATGTTTTAAAAAGTCTTAATATAGAGAGACATTTATTCATAAAACTTATGATCAGTCAGCACAGACAGCAATGACATAGACAAAGAGGCAGACTCTGCAAAAGCTACTTTGGGACGTTTTTGTGGGAAAACATCCGACAGGTTTGATGGAGCCACCACAGGTATCTTTTTCCCAGGAATAGAACAAGTCCTTTGTATTCCATCTTCACTGGTGGCCCCTCTGTGGATCTTTCTAAATCAAGTGAACCTCATTTATCTCTCCACTCTCCCTGATCAAATGATGCTCTTGTTTTGACACCTTTCTAGATTAATCTACCTGCTCTGATAAACAGCATTCTCATAGCTGAATTTTAAACATGGATGGTCATTGTGGAAAGCCTGTAATGACAGTTTCTGACGTAGTTGTCATAGCATGAGAGATATTTGATACTTTGTCAACAGTAAACTAAGAGATAACATAACATTGTTATGCTGCAGAATTGCTGCTGACAGCAAAATAAAAGCAGATTCAGTCTCTGTTCTCTCAGGAGACATGAAATAGCTTGTTATGATCAATTCAAGAGTCAGATCTCTGGTTGTTTTTTGTGCGTAACACGTCCATTTTGCCGGCTGTTGCCTTTTCTTGCTTGGACGTTTCCTGAGGAGCAGTCCACAGAACTTCCCTATACTAGCAAGAAAACATCAGTTTTGGATGTCAGAGGATATATAACCTTTTATTGTTTCCAACATTGAGAAACATTATTTCTTAAACACAGAAAAGTGTAGTATACCACGATTTTAACTATACCCGTCTTCTATATTTTCTGTTCTACTGGCATTTTTCAAAACATAAAACTGAGGAAGGATTTCAAAGTCACATTTTGTGCCAACAATCCACAGAGCCAATCAAGCACACACATAAATGTCTTTAAAGTTATACGACAACTGCAAACTAACTGTACAGATTATTAAAACCACACAGATGGAGCCAGTATTCTGTGAGGCACCTTGGTGTAGGTAACATGGTAAACAAGATAAAAAGAGATAAAAAGAGTGGTTTCAAATAAATGAAACTTTTTAGACAACTCCCCAATTACTTACTGCTATATATATATATATATGTAATTGTGTATATATATATACAATAAATGTGGCATCTATAAATAGTAAGTGATAGTAAATATGATTACGCACAGACTGCTTATCCAGACTCACCTTCTCTCGGCGAGGTGAGTGCGCAGGTGATCCGGCTCTCCAATGCGCTCCTGTGAGCCGTGTACTTTATCTCTCCTGATTCAAGCGCTCAACCTGAGGAAATGTGTGACATTAACCCAAATAAACTGCGATAAAGTCGGCGTGCAACTCCCGCAGATCTCCTACAAAACGGTTTAAATGGCCTGACACAGAGTCAATGGCTGAGCGTTTAGAGGACTGCGATTCAACGGGGAGGAGTTACGCGTCTCTCCTCCTCCTCCTTCACCTCCTCTTCATCAAGCGTTACCAAACGCGCACCCAGCCAAAGCAACCCGGAGGCGACTGAACCGGCCAACTGCGTGTGTTCAATGGATGATTATTTGTATTGATAAACTTGAAACGCATTAATTGAACTGTGCAAACTAACCAGTTACTATTGCAGAAGAAACTCAACACGCTTACAGTGTTTTAATGCACAAATTATTAGCTTTATTACCTAAACAGATGGACAGGTTTTGTTAGGCAGAGAGCCAGAACAAACCAAAACACCGCTTTTATTCCCGGATAACAGCGCAACATTAACCTCTGGCCCGGGCCAAATAAGAAACAGCGCTCAGTGCGTGCTGAAGATCTTGATTTCTTATATTTATCGTGAAAACGAAACGCTTTAATAACTGTATGAAAGAAACTCATTTTGTAGACAATATTTAACTCTTCGTGGGGATGTTTCGGTTAAAAAAAACAACGCAAACTTTTCTCGTAACTTGCGAGGCTTGCGACACCTGGTGGCCAAATTGTAAAAAAAAAAAAACCAGACTGTGTGATGCTACCAGAGGTGAAAACTTTCTAAGACGCAGATATGAAATATTAATTGATTTATTCAAATAAATATAATTGATGGCACCTGTAACCTGTACTCCTTATTTGTGACTGTGCTTATTATAATGATGCGTATAGCCAAAACGGTGCGATTTCCCAATTCGTCCACAAGTGGTCGCCCTCGTCACACGTTTCTCTTTTTCTTTATAAATTACTCAGCTCAGCAGTTTCATCAGTTCTAGTATAAAACCCTATAAATGCAATTTTCAGGCCAGCAAATCTTTTTCATCTTAAGCTCTATGGAAAACTGGAGTGAGGTTAAAATTCAAAACATCAATAAATCAGTGTTGGTGTTTTCAGAAGGGTATGCTCTCCGCTTAGTTTGGTTTTTAAAACGCGTCTTAGTTTTGAGTTGAAGTCATTTTAGTCTGAATGTTGCTTGTGAAGGAACCATGTGGTATTTCCATGCGAGAAGGAGTCTCCTCCTGTCCTATGGGACATATCTTCTTTGGATTTGTTTCGCTTTAACAAAGCAACTCGTGTGTTAAAAGAAAAATTTGTTTGCTGTCTGAGAGATATTGGACACACAATAGTCGGGCAGGTCTCCACTGATCTGAACTTCTGATAAAGCAGCACAAATTAGGTGAAGATCTACATTAGTCACAGAGAACAGAACTCAACCCAGCGAACTGACTCAGTCTTATATTACTCATAAAACAGAAACCCAAAAGGCTGGTCAGGGCTAAATCATTGTGTACTTGTCTGTGTCTTAAATTTTTCTGTTTGACTGGAACACTGGGAATGGTTATTTATGGATATGTGGGTGTAAACAGAACCACAGGAAGGGCATCCTGTCATTTCTCCCAGCCTCATTGTGTAGATACATTTGTGTTTGCATTTAGTTATTATATAGAATAGACATTTAGAATGAAATGCAACAAGCCACACCATTTAAGGCATTGTTCATATTTATAACACAAATGGTGTGGAAATTGTCACACACTGAAGTTAAGTGCTTAATTGTGTAAATAATAGGGTAGTCAGAAACGTGGGTGTAGGTCAACAGTGATCGAAACTCTCTCACTTACCCTTGTTTATGATGATTAATTACTGGCTGTCTGTTTGGTTGAAACGTGAGCTATGAGGATCCAACCATGAAACCGCAAGATTACACAGGTTAAGCAGCTAATCAGAAGAACCCGTGACTACTGAACAGGGCAACATTCTTTCAGCACTGTGACGACTGAGGAATGTCATTGCCATCAGCAAATCAGTGTTTTCACTGATGTTTAATCAGTGGCCTAGAGGCATGAGCTTTGAAAGGCATTCTGCTAATGGTTTGTACCTTTAAACACTTGCATATTTCAGTGTTAGCTGGTATTTCTGGCAATTTCATCCCATTCATGTGTGTAGAACTGGCTTCTTAGTGCTGCATATAAATAAAAAAACATCCATATTGGTTAACTTGGTGCTGTACATTTTCAAAATGACATGCTCATAATTTTTGGCTTTGAATTAATAACTAGAATGAATGTTTCAAACACAGGAAAGAGAGACAATGCCAGTACTGTTTCATCTGCTGTCTGCCTGCAGGCCCAGACACAACCCATTACAAACGTGGCATACAGAAAAGCGAGAGAGAGAGAAAGGGGGTAGGAGGTGGGGTTGTAAGTAAAGCAATCTCTTAACCTCACAGACAAAACATATTTTTGCGCTTTTATTGGACTATTTTACCTACAGATGTTTTACTATGTTGCACTTCTTATCCAATATTAAATGCAAGTAACTACTGCTGAACTTAGCTGAGCTAGTTTCATGTAACGTCCAAAATCCTGAATTTCATCCACTCATGTTTCATATTGATCATATTCATCTTTTTTCTTATATGAAAAGCACTCAGTTTTCTTCGGAGCCATTGTGTATGTGTGTGAACAGAAATGGGTCAATTCCTGCTGCCTTTAGGACCTAGAGGAGAGAGTCCCATTCCAGCAGCACTGGCAGTAACTGGATCTAGGGGAGGTCTCAAACAAAACGGAACCTTTATAATACTCCTTTCTCAACTTCCTGAGGTTTCCTTTCCAGACTAAAAAGCCTGCATGAAGGATTTGTTGTTGGGGGAAGCCGGCAGTTTGTGAAAGTTTTTGGGGAGCTGTGAACGGTGAGTAACAGATGTGGATTACAGATGTGAGATCACTTTGCTATCAGATTTCTGCTGCAGCACGAGTGAAACGTGGATCATAAAGGATATAAGTAACGGTACATGCGCTAAAAAATGCAAAAACATGCACTTACTGTCTAACAGAGACTTTCTAACAGAAACTTTTTAACAGAAAACTCATGTGCTTTGGCTAAGTCAAGAGCTTTCTGCTTTATCCCGTAAAACACTCCTCCAGGCTTTGACTCGCCCTGTTAATGGCTGTCCATGCACGGATTAACAGGTCATTCAGAGAGAGGGTGAGGGGAATGGTGCATTTTGAGGGTGAGCTTTATTGGCTGTTCAGCGGTGGAGGGGTGGGGAAATCTGCACAGACTGCTACATGCCTGAAGTGTAGATCTTCCCACACTCATGTCTGAACTTCCTGCCATCCTGGCAGTGCTGATTGGCTATCAGTTATCCCACAAAAGTCTGTAATAAACATCTGTAGCTGAAAATGTCCTTTCTCCATGCAAAGATATTCATATATATGAATTTCTCATTTCTGAACTTATAAAATATTTTCAGATTTTATGATTATTTTCCTTTTATGATTATTATTTTAGATTCTGGGATGAAGGGTCCTTGGTTTTACAAGGGTTACCCAGCTAACAGGGAACATTCTCTGAACATTGGATAACATTCTCTTCAAGTTCTCCTAAAGTTATCAAAAACGTTTTGCAGTAATGATAGGAAAACATTGTTATATATCATACACATCAAAAATGTTGTTCCTAAGTAGTTAGTGGAACATTTTAAAGATGTTATAGAATTAAAAAATGTTTGAATAATGTTCTTACAGCCAAATAATATGCAATATATAATGTTAATACAACGGTATTTAATGGCAATGTTAGGGAAACGCTTTTAACCTAAAATTGTTAGCAGGGTAGTTAGCTTACAACTGTGCACGTAGCACTTACGTAACATTTTTTCTCGACACATGCTGGACTATTTCCTTTAGCATAGCAGGCCTGTTATTAAAGGCCTGTGGGATTTTGAAATTGTAGCTTGGATATATCTTGGCACGACTCTCCGTTCTCTTGTGTTCACTGGTGCTCTGGATTTAAACACACAGTGTACATCTCAGAGCTCTAATGATCTTCATATCCTGCTCATCTCTGAAATCATTGTTGGATCATATTGACTTCTCTACTATCATAATTCCTCACAGGCTGTAAAAATACCATGTTGCCGTCCATTGTGGTCCTTCTATGCCTTCTGGCCACAGCAAGTGCGAAAAAGACCCTCAGCAGCCACGCCACCATTCTGGCTGACAACAGTGCCACCTTGGCCTTCAACCTGTACCAAAACATGGCAAAGGACAAGGAAATGGAGAACATCCTGATATCCCCTGTGGTGGTGGCCTCCACCCTGGGTGTGGTAGCTCTTGGGGGGAAATCAAACACCGCTTCCCAGGTGAAGACCGTTCTCAGCGCCACTAATGTGAAAGACGACCAGCTGCATTCTGGACTTTCTGAGCTTCTCACCGAGGTCAGTAATTCAACAGCACGTAACGTTACCTGGAAGATCAGCAATCGTTTGTACGGGCCCAGCTCTGTCAGCTTCGTCGACAAATTTCTGAGGAGCAGCAAGAAGCATTATAAATACGAGCACTCCAAAATCAACTTTCGTGACAAGCGCAGCGCAGTTAAAGCCATCAATGACTGGGCATCGAAGTCCACAGGCGGCAAGCTGCCCGAGGTGACTAAAGACGTGGAGAAAACAGATGGAGCCATGATCATTAATGCAATGTTCTATAAACGTACGTCTGCACAACCCTTGTCATTTGAAAATGTGTAGGATTTCGTTAATGTTTTTTAAACCAATGTGTGGTTCTGTTTTCTCTCTCCAGCACACTGGGATCAGCAGTTCCATCACAAGATGGTTGATAATCGTGGTTTCTTAGTGCATAATTCCTACACTGTCTCCATAACCATGATGCATCGCACAGGTGACCCAGCTTACAGGGGACATTCTCAGAACACTGACTAGTTATCAAAATATGTTCTTGCAGTAACATTAGTGGAACTTTTTTAATGTTATATATCATGCATATCAAAACGTGATTCTTAAGTTGTTAGTGGAACGTTTTAAAAACGTTTAAACATAAAAAAATTTAATGACGTTCTAAGAACCAAGCAGTAATACTAATACATATAAAAACCTAGAATAGAACCTAGAAACGTTCCTAGAACATTCAAAATAACATTTTGTTATTTTGTTAAATGTTGGGGAAACAATCTGACAATGAAAAACTGTTAGCTGGGGAGGAAATGAATGTAAAAAGTGTGTTGGGGTGGTGGTGTGACCTAGTGGTTAAATATCCTGGCTGGCGATTGAATGGATTTAGATTCAAACCCTGCACAAGGAAATTCATAGACAATCACTATTAATTGCTCTATTGTCTTCCAGGCATTTATGGATTTTACGATGACACAACCAACAGTCTTTTGATTCTGGACATGCCTTTGGCCCATAAGATGTCATCTGTGGTGTTCATCATGCCGTACCACGTAGAATCATTGGAGAGGGTGGAGAAACTGTTAACACGGAAACAGCTGGGCACCTGGATTGGTAAACTAGAACAGACAGCCGTTGCGGTTTCCCTTCCAAAGGTCAGCATGGAAGTCAGTCACAACCTGCAGGTGAGAGCAGTCTGAAATGTTTTTCTTTATTTGAAGACTCATGACAAAATCACCTGATGAACTTCACGCCATCTTGCAGAAACATCTGGCAGACCTGGGTCTGACTGAAGCTGTAGATAAGGTCAAAGCTGATTTATCTAACATCTCAGGAAAGAAAGACCTCTACCTCTCCAACGTGTTCCACGCCTCAGCCTTAGAGTGGGACACAGAGGGAAACCCACCGGACACCAGTGCCTTTAGTACCGACACGCTGAAGAACCCCAAGCTCTTTTACGCTGACCATCCCTTCATCTTCTTGGTGAAGGACAACAAGACAAACTCAATTCTGTTCATGGGCAGGCTGGTGCGGCCGAAGGGTGATAAAATGAGAGATGAATTGTAATGCATAACCAGGCTCTAATGTAAATGTGATTGAATGTGATTATACATTAGCATTTAAAGAGGGCATGAAAGTACAAGTGCAGGTTCTGGTGCACTTTCGTTTGGTTAACTTTCATCTGTGTTTTTAAAGTATTTTGTATTATATTTTATGTCAGAAACAATGCACATATACACAAAACAAAATACACAGAATGCACACTCCGTGTCATCAGGCTCACCCGAGGTTTGGGATGGTTTTGAGAAGGAGAGCATGCTTATATTAAGCATGAGCTCCGATAATTCTACTTTAAATCCACACAAACAGCACTCTGCTCAGGGTTTATCTTTTTCAGTGAGTTTTGATCGCTTGTTGACCATACAGCATACAACGGCAAACGTACAGTGTGTGAAAAACATGGATGTCTGTATGTGGATTTTACACATAGTGTCGTACTAATACATTCCTCTCACAGGTGCACACTCGTGTCTGCACTAGACGGCATGTGATATGAGCCCACGTTTGCACTCGGCTTCTCACTTAAGCTGGTTTTCACACTGTAACAAAACACGGTTGTCTGTTATTCAATAAAATCAGCATTTTGGCTTTTTTTGTTTTATTTGTCACACAAGGTCAAAGCAATGTCAACTTTCAGATTTGAAACAGCATACTATAATTTCAGATATTTTCAGCCGCGAGCAGCTTTTTCTTAACACGTCATTTGATTGGCCTCCACAGACACGTGACCTCTTTACCAAAAAATAACATTACATTAGCCAAACTATGGATTAAGTTATGAAAATGAGTTTTTATTTCACTTTATTAAAATAAAACACTTATTAAAATAGTTTTTAATAACTGAATTCCTAAAAGTATACAAATGTATATATGAATTACTGTAATGAAATTAAGATGGATATAATTCACCTGTAGCGACATCTAGTGGGCTTCACTAAAACTGCTTCCAAATTTGCCTGTAAAGCAGCAAATATCCCTCAATGTGAATTTCTCTGGTGATAAAGAAAAAACGCAGAAAAAACACGGACATATATCGAAAAAACACAGAAAACAATATATATATCGTTTATATATCGACATATATCGTTTCTCAAATGTGTTTGAGTACAAGACTTGCTAGAAACAGGCTCGTCTCATGACACAAAAACTCACAAATGTCGTGATGAAAACATCATCTAAAGGGTCTGTCGATCTTCATGCATTTTTACATTAAAATGTCTTTGTTATCCTGTAACTTCCCCCGTGAAATTGGTGACACTTTCTAATAACTTCATTAACAGTATTTATGACCATTAATTCACCTTATTAAGCTAACGTGAACGTTTCATTAAAGGACCAAACAAGACAAACGTTTGATAAACATTAGATAAACATTATTTATCTTGTGTTTGTACTTACTCACACGTAGGCCGGTTCAGATTGGATGTTGCACCAGATCCGTTACCGTGCGGGCGGCTCCGCCCGTCCGACCTCCGGGATCTCCGCCTCTCTCGTCATGGCTCCGGCGGCGGACAGGCCGGGCTATTGGGGTCCCCCGACCTCAACTCTCGACTGGTGTGAGGAGAACTATGTGGTCTCGTATTACATGGCGGAATTTTGTAAGTACGTTTGATCGGTCGTGTACGGGACGCGGTTCACGGTCGTGCGGGACGGTAAACCGGGAGAGCGTAACGATCGGCTTCTACTATGACGAAGCCTCGAGTTTTAATATTCATGAGTAGGCATTCGCTATTGGATGGTTGCCTTGCAACGTCATCGGAATGTGATTCATTATGCCAGGCCAGTTCATCGCCATTGGGCGTTGACGGCGCAACGTCAACGTGACGTAATGAATATTATAAAGCCAAACAGTTAGGAAGCGACGTCAGCACAGACTCGTTGAAGTTTATAAGGCTTTACCATAGTAGGTTTGATAACATGGCAGCCCGGGGAGGCCGGCGACCGACTGTCTGCATGTTAAAGTTAAATCGTCAATATAAACCACACAAGTTATACATCGACAAACGTACAGGAAAAATGAATGAAAGCCAATGCACACTGAATTGTTATCTCCCACTATACCAACATAAATGTGCTTTCATTTACACGAATGGTTTATATCAATATAATGAATAGTGTGCTCTCTAAACCAGATAGAGCTTCTGTGCCATTTAGCAAAACATGGTTATATACCTGAAATTACAGTGGAGGCAATAAAAAAACTATAAATAAAGTATATATATACGTTATTTATTCAATAAACTAAAGTATTGTTCCAACATTTACTAAAATATCATGTTTCTTTGGACACGTATCATGAAAATGCCATATTTTTGTATATGTTGTACTTTGAATATTTTAAAGTTATATACTGATTACCCTATAATTCAGTGTATATCCATTAACCATGATATCACAATAGAAATTTTATTTCTATAGTATATACTATTGTGATATTCTGTGATATCACAAAAGTATATAAGGGTAATACAATATGGCCAAACATCAGTACTCATCCGAATCTAAAAGCTTACAAAGACAAACCAGAGCTGCATGGCTTTCTCTGATTTATTGAAAGGTTTGCGTGACTGTTGGTTATACATGCCATTTATGAAAGCATGGAGTGAATTAAAAAGAAACACTACGTGAAGCCCGCAGGTCACTTTGATAAGCCGGCCAAAGGACACAAAGGGTGACAAACACAAACACAAATGGCCTGCATACTCGTGTTTGTTTTTGGACAATGAAATACAAAGTGGTACAATAACAGTCTGACAGCGGGTGTCAGGGCTCTGGCTCCAGTTTGGATGAAGTTTATAATAAGCATGAATCAGTGAACCAGTCGGACAAAATGATTTGTGTTGCAGTTTAAATGCTTTTTATTGTCCTCCAGGGAACACAGTCAGTAATTTGATTATGATCCTCCCTCCAATGTATGGTGCCATTCAGACGTGTAGAGACGGACTGGAAATACGTTACGTTTGGTCATTTTTAGGCCTTGCAGGTAGGAACAGATTCGTAGCATCATTCACACATACATACAGCACAATTGAATCACTATAATGTACACTTCAGTTCACTTCAGTTCACTTAACTTCTGTGACCAATCCCCTGAGATAATAAAGAAAGATGCCTAAGCACGAAACCGAATTCACACCACTATGACAAGTCCCAATGTGAGACAATTCAGTTCAGTCTTGCACTCTACATTCTTCTGAAGCCTTTGAACCCATGCAAAAGTTATAGTTGTTGATATATCTATCTAATCTATTGCTGTTATATACTCCTCTACTCAATATTTTTTGGTTGTTTTATGTTCTGGCACAGCTGTAGGCATTGGTTCATGGAGTTTCCACATGACGTTACAGTATGAAATGCAGGTGAGCTCTTAATATCTTAATATCAGGTGAGCTCTTAATAACTTAATATCAGCTTCTCAGCGTTCACTGTGCATGTTGTCTCAAGCACATCTGAAGCCTGTTTTTGCAATTTTATAGCAGCGAATCTGCTTCTCTAACGGTAAATGCCGGAAGCGTTAGCAATAATTCACAGAAGTGAGACACAAATGCTGTCTCTCTCTGGATTGTCTTTTGCTTTTAGTTATTGGATGAGCTTCCCATGATCTACAGCTGCTGTGTCTTTGTCTACAGTCTGTAAGTTGACCTTTCACACACCTGCAGTGGGCACAGATGTCACACTGTTTGCTTTCACCTTTAACCTCTGCATGCTCACAGCAAGGTTAATGAGGATGGGACACTTTATATGACAGAAAGACATAATTTACATTATTAAGATATTTACTCTTGATCTGTCATGTATGATTGCAAATCAAATGTTGTGCACGCCTAATCTTCACACACAGGCATGTCTATTACTGCGTTCCGGAATGAATACTGAAACTGATCTGAATGCAAATGTTACAGGTACGAGTGCTTCAAAAAAGAGCATACGGTTAACTATGTCTCAATAACACTTCTGCTGACCTTCAGTATTGCTGTTAGTGTGGTAAGTTTTACTGTCCTGTGCATTTTTTTAAGGATACAGTGGACACATTAGTCATGCAGGATTGTTTAAGCCATTTTTGTTGCACCAAACAAATTTGGATCTTCTCTTATCTGACACGCCCAGTTCAGGTCATAGATTATTTGGATAATTTAGAAAAACTGAGCATAACATATTTAATGTGATAAACTACAAATGTAGTCACTCTACCTGTACACCTGTGTGAACCTGAGGACAGCTGATCTCATACATCCATTATAAATCACCTTGCCACCATTGGTTAAAAGTAATTTTTGTTTTGAGAAAACATTTGTTTGCATGTATCACATGGTTTGACATTCTGTTATCTAATGCAATGGAATTCACACATTTTTATTTGTGACTTAAATGTCCAATTAATTTTGGATGCAGTATTATTGTTATTTTATTTCTATTGTTCTCAGAAAATCCTTTTCATAAACTCAATATGCTTTTTGTAGATTTACCTGCTGTGGAAAGAGCCAGTGTTTCATCAGGTGAGACCTGATTCTCCTCCGAGTGAATGTTCTAGATAAACTCATGTTTGTCTTTGGTGAATCAGTTAAACCACTAGTCAAAGTGCCAGAACAGTTAAAATCACACTCTTCATTTACTGTGCAGCTTGATATATTGAGATTAACAATCAATTTGTGATCTTTTTATTAAAAAAGGCTCATAAGAATGTATTGGTATGACAGAAGTTATGTTCCTGCTTTGTCCTGTAGGAAGCATCTCTTTTGGTGTCTCTTACGTTAATCTGTCACATGTCCCCTGAGGGCATATGATACACTGTTGTGTCTCTAACAGGTCTTCTGGCAGTGTTTGTTGTACGTTTCTGTTGTTCAGTGACGGTTGGGGGTTGCTCTATATGGTTCATGAGTTTCTGTAAACACTACAATGTCATTATCAAAGCTGAAAAATGATCACCATTTAAAAAACCCTTGTTTCATTTATGTTCTCTGTAATGCACATGTTAAAAGCCGTTTTTTTATTTTTCCCAGGTCATGTATGCCGTACTGGTTGCTTGCTTGGTGATACGGTCTGTTTTCATAGTCACATGGTGAGAAAATGGGTCTTTGCTCAGAGTCTGTGTTTTGTTGAGCTTAAATAAAGCTGCTCTGTATGAACCTGATTTCTTTGCCCTGTAGGATCTATCCGTGGCTCAGAGCCCTTTGCTTTACATCCTTAAGCATTTTCCTTTTGGGATTCATATTATGGAACATTGATAATATCCTGTGCGACTCTCTGAGGTAGATATAACCCAGTTAACAGGCAACATTCTCAGAACATTGGATAACGTTCTCTAACAGTTAAACATTAAAAATGTACATGCGGTAACGGTAGACATTATATATTTCATATATATCAAATGTGTTAGTTGTAAGTGGAACATTTTAAAAACGTTACAGAATTAAAAATGTTTAAATAATGTTCTTATAACCAAGCAATAACATTAATATAATGTCAACAAACCATTACTTAGTTGGGATGATGCTTACTGTGTTTGTAAGTAGCCAGATAAGTTATTTGTTTCTGTTTCATTCAGAGCCACACGGCAGCGACTGCCCCCTGTGATTGGGGCGGTCTTGCAGCTCCACGCCTGGTGGCATATCCTAACAGGCTTGGGGTCATATTTACACATACTTCTCAGGTACGTATACTGATAAAAGAAGACACATGGAGAGATTGTGCCATTAATTGTCCCAATAATGATTTTTTAAATATTTTCTTAGCCTACAGATTCGATCAACCTACCTCAAGCACAGACCAAAAGTTAAGGTGAGCGCATTTGGTGTACGTTCTGTATTTATCCCTTTAATTATTATTTAATGATAATGAGTTTTCAAACCAGCTTTGATTTTTGTGTTTAGTTTTTATGTGGTGTTTGGCCGGTGCTGCACATCGAGTCTCAGAAGACGAGATGAAAGGGACAGGAGAGGTGGAAGATGGACCAGTCAGAGACCTCAAACAGACAGAGGTCCAGCCAGTCAGCTTCAGCAGCAGCAGGAAGTGCCCTATTGGCTATTAGTCTGGTTCTCCCATTCCCTCGTTCCCCGCTCTGGCCTCGGTTGCCAAGTGCATTTATGAGAATGCTGCTAAGAAAGAAAAGGTTTTTTAGTTTATTATAGGTGAGATAAGTGTGTACGTTTATTTGACAAGATTGTAATGGTCTTGTGATTTTTACATTTGCATAAACATTTTGCATTTGAGGGTCTAATTAGCTGGAGTAAAGCAAACACAAGGTTCTGCTTTCTGGGGGAAAATGTTGTGACAAAGATTTGATTGATTGCAAAATGTGAGTTTCATGTGTCAGCTATATCACATTCATATACTGCACTGTAACTAAATGTATCAGCACTCGACTGGTGAGACATTTTATCTGTCTATGCAGGTCACAGAATAGATCTTCATTGCTCTTCATTCCATTCTGAAGAACCCACTTGGATTCTAAGGGATGACATGCATGCATTATTTATCTTGACATGATCATTTTAATAAGGTAGTGTGTTACATATTAACCATGTCCATGTTACACAGTAATGTGATTAATTATAGTGGGAGTAATTAACAGAAGTCACAAGCAGCCTCACAAAATAAGGTAATTTTCTCAGCGCTGCATTTGTTAAGTCTCAATAATATCTCATATATTTCAAGGCCCTCATGTTGCCAATATGCAACTGATTTGTTTTGATTTATTGTAAATTTTAACTGGTCATGATTATGAAGAAATCATTAATATGTTTGTGTTATTTTATGAAGGAGTTAGCATGTATGTTAATTAACACTAGGCTGCAGGTAACAAAAATAATCAAATACTTAAATTGTTGCTGAGATAAAAGCAAATTCATTTATCAATTAAAATCTTATATAATTAGTAAAAAAATGCAGAAGTGCTGCAGTGTTGACTACTTGAACTGCCACTGTCTAGGATCTCTGTCTGGAACAGAGACAATGAAATGTGGTTATGAATGAAGTCATGATTATTGATCTGTCATTTGTTTTATGTATTGTGCAAGTTATGATGTTTAAAAAAAACAGGATCAGCACAGTTGATATTAAAGAAAATCGTAATCACATGAGACGTGAGGTTTAATATTGGATATAACTGTCAGGTTTTGCTGCTTTTGGTTTAGTTCGGGATTTGTACCACTGAGGGTGCCTTCAAATAAACATGTTGCCTTGATGTCAATTCTGTAAAAAAAAAAAAATAAGTACACATTGCATCCCGTATATGTAATAGCTCAACATCATGAGGACACATTCACTTTTGCTGAGAGCGTAAATAAACAACAGCAAGTTACTGCCACTGTCGCTGCAAATTCTGTATGTGCCTAAATTACTGGTTTATTGATCCATAACAGGCAAAATTTTAAACTTTTATTCATGAACGATCAATTGTAATCATGGAATATTGTGACTAACCCTCTTAACATTGTCCTGCAAAGACTGTGTAATGATTTATGAATGTTATGTGTTTTGTGAAGGGATGTTTTGGCTCATTAAAATGTGTTGCCAAAACATATTTGTAATACTGTTTTTCTTCACTTTGGTTTTGTTCTATTTTGTTTGTGCTTGTTCTCTTACAAATAAGAAGTTGTATCCGTAAGCAAACGTTTAAGAACAGCAGGCAAGTTTTTCTCAATAATGTATATTTTATCTTTAGTTACTGTACTAGCAGTGTAGACAGAGCTCCTTACAGGCCGATATCCCTTTATGTTTGAAAGTGGCAACATCACATGCTGCCCTTTAACATGTTTTACATTGTTATCTGCAATTCATGTGTTGAGATTCGGATGCTGTTCTCATGAAAACATCATTATTTAGGTTTTACACATAGTGAATTTAAGCAAGTGTGTGTTGTTACTAACACAACCAATGTGGTCACGCTACCAAAAAAAATCCAATCTGGCCACATGAAATGGTTTTGAAAACTGTAGTAAACACGGATTTTCCCTGCAGTGTAAACAAATCCCGAAGATTGTAAAAGACTGCCTGTAGATCATTATTCCAACAGTAGGGGGCCCAATATTTTGAAGTCTTTCTTACCTGTGCACACCTGTGCACACCTAAAGCTATTACTGAGTCATATCACTAAGACAGAGATGTGCCTGACTCATATCCCGCCTCTAAATCAGCATGTACGAACCTTTGTACTTAAGCAGAGATTCAGGTAAACAGGGGAATTCTCCTACGTCAGAGGTTTTAGGTTTGGTGAATGTTCATTCTTAAATTGCTTAAAGGGCCACTGACTGAGCAATACTGGGAAACCAACTCTTCATCATACACATTGTTCATGTGACATGTTGTATGTTAAAAGCATTTTAATACAATTAAAAGACAATATGCAATATTTTACTTTTGTTTTAAAACAGTGTCACAACAGACACAACTTCGTTTAATCTAAAATCTCAATTACCTACATCAGAAAAGGAAATGAATTGTACTCTTGACATGACACCCTCAGAAACACAGCTAATCTTTATCTGAGTAGCTTATAATAAAGATCAGAACTTAATAAGGTCTGTGAGCTCTTAAAGTGACTTTAACTTTATCAATGACAGACTTGTTTACAACTAAAATTATTAAATGAATCAGAACCCGTCTGCCTCTAAACTGGGAAAGAACATTTACCGAAATAGTACATCTGGAGGTGGCATCAGCACGTCTCAGCACTTTAACAAAGGCTAAGCCTCATCAATCAACACTGTAAAGGGGAAAATTCGCTGACTTCACATCCTAAACCAACAAACTGCAGAGCTTTATCTGTCACCAGCCACACTGATAACACTGATTACATACAAACAGATGTACATGTGCTACCAATTTCAGTGGCGTAAAACCCACAGCTGGTTGTAGAAAGGAAGTGACTACTACCTCATTACAAATAATTAGTAAGTAATTTAGGTGACCTGTGTGTACTTAAAAGGCCTGTGTCTGGTTTGCTCGAATATGTTTATATTCTAGAATCTATGAGTCAGTTGAATCCATTCCAATACATGAAACAAACAGCTTTAGTTCTGTCCTGTAGGTTATAAAAATGTTATATGAATGTTTTGTATGATTCAGTTTGAGCTCTACCATAGAAAATAAATAATGAGTTTGTTTAAAACTAAAATTTGCATACAGTTACATCATAAACATCACTATACAGTGATGGCAACCTGGAGTTTTTATTAAAAACAGAAATAACTCTTCAAAAGCAAGCACTCTCATTTTCTAAGGAAAATGTTAGCAGGTTTTTTAGCACGTTGCTATGCAGTAACTAGGATGTGTCACAATTAATTTAACATTAGCATTGTGTTGCATTTTAATTCAATCTATTTAAACAGAATTATTTGGAACAAAGCTTACTTGGAAAACAGCTTATTAATATTAAGCTTTACCGGTCTATTTCCATATACATTTCAACTGTGAAATCTTGATCTAAAATGTTTCGTGAATTAAATTATGCTGGATATGTCACATGATGTTTCAAAACATTTCTCAAGAAGGTATTTGTGACACCACATAAGCCGCAGAAGGAAGTCAGTAATCAGAGGGAACTTCCACTATTCCAGCCCGTCTGTTTGTTTACAGATGCTCAGAGCTGCTGGTGGTGCATGTGAAATTGTCTTGTGTTTTGCTAACTCATTTCAGCTGGTTGTGATTGTGAATTGTGAAATGTGTTGGAAATGTCATAATCAGAATGACAGTCGAATTGTGTTGTATTATAGTACAGCACGAGTAATAAGAATTGATTTTAACCAGCTTATTTGTACTTCATTAAGTGTTTAATTATGTAAAGCTTAGATTAAGCTTTACTGATCCATTTTACTAATTTGTACAATTTCATCGATAAAATCATATTCTAAAATCCTACGCTTAAATTTTGATATTTTGGTCAAATGGTTTGATTCCCTTTTTCAGTGTAAGTCTATAGAATGTTTTGCCACATAACAATAAAGTTGGGACAAACTCTGTATTAACCCTTATCATTACGGACCTGACTAACAGTCATACTGTACTGTGTAACCTTTGAAACCACACTGTCACGCCGCTTTGACAGTTCACATTCACCACTACCAAAGTAATTGTATTTACTAACTATAATTTTTCAAAACTTTACATAAAGGAACCTGCAATTTTATGCAATTCAAACATAGTTGGCGATAGAAAGGCAAATGTTACAAATTGCAGCTTTAATATTTGTGTGTTATGCATTTTCATGCTTATTATTAATAATAATCTTTATTTAAAAAGAGTTTATGAGATGCAGAATTGCTGCATATGCAGGGAATTTTAAAGCAATATATTTTTCATGTCACTTCAGATGCTCCCTTAGGCTGCAGCCCATGTAGACAGTAGACAACACAGATCACTAGATGAATAATAATGGGTGGTTCTGTAGATCACAAAGATGGGTCACCATTGGATGAAGAAGGAGGCACGTGGCACCACCAGGACTTGCAGGCATCAGTGCTGATGTGCACTTCCAAAAAATGGAAAACTGGTCATCCAGTGCCACTAGTATAAAGGGAATTAAAGTAGAAAGTCCATGTCATGCCAACAGGGCATAGAAATAATCTGAATCCATTAAAAACATTACAAAAGTTTGCTCAGAAATATTAATTCCATGACCTAATGTTGCCCAGATGCTAGCCATAGTAGATTAAAATAACTGCATCTGTTTAGTCTACTCTCAAAGCGGCTGAATATTTCTTGGTTTTAAAGACTATTTTGCAAGCATGTTCTGATGGTAATAGATAACAAGAATATAAAAAAAGTATACCAACAATATATGTTACGCCAGTGTTTTGAACCAACATTTTATTGGTTAGAAATTGTGTGTGGGGCGGGCTTCAAATACAGTTGTGGGAAATTGGGTTCAAAAAGTTCAAAAAGGTTGGGATCCACTGGACTAGGCCACACTTCACAGACCTTGGACTAAATAAACTTTATTTATTGCTATCTATAATATTTTTCTTCCTCAATATGTGGAGTTTGACCCTCAAATCAGATGAGTAACCAAGACAATGCCAGAGATGGTTAATAAGTGTCATAGCGGATTTGGTGTTGCACCTTGTCTGACTTGATGGTTTCCTGTTGCATGATTTACATGTTGTAAATGTGATTAAATACTTCAGAAATTCGAAGTGCTGCAATGAACGTCAACATGTGATGATGCAAGTGTGCATGTAGACATCAGGATCTGATGCCTTTCTGCATCAGATATCTTTATTTAATTAGTTTGTTTCTCATGAAGTCCTTATACAGAACTTTAGTCAAATAGCAAATTAGTTAATACCTCTCCAAATTATAATCAAAGAAACTACAGACACACTGCAAAAGGTCTGGAGTTAATCACATAAATTATTGTTCTTGTTCACTGCCAAAACTCACACAGTGAACTGTAAACAACTAATACAAAAATGTAGGCAGTTTGCTGTTGGCTATTTTTGACTGGAGGTGCATACTTAACAAACAGAGAACGTTCTTAGAATGTTGGCTAATGTTCTCTAAAAGTTCTCTCAGTTATCAAAAATGTGCAGCAACAATAGTAGCACTTTTAAACTTTATATATCATTAATATCAAAAACGTTTTTAAATGGTTACATGATTAAAAAATGTTTGAATAATGTTCTTATAATCAAGCAACAGTGTTAATACAACATTTCAAAAAAACATCAAATTTCTAGCTGGGTATTAGTGACTAAAGACATTCTATGATGTTGTAAATTAAATAAACTGCAAATTTTAAGTTGAATCAATGTGGCTTCACAAGTCATTTCAACTTACTCTTTGTAATCTTGACTGGTCTTGAGTTGCTGTAACTTATTAAAATAGTTGAAAATTTGCTTACTTATTTTTATAAGTTACACCAGCCAGGATTTAAACTATTAAGCTGAAATGACTTATAAAGCCAGTTTGATTAAACATAAAAATTTAAGGCAGAAAAGTGTTTTTACAGTGTGAGAACCTGAGGGAAAAAACTGAGAAAACCAGTCTATTCTGGCCCACTTTACAAATGACTAACACAGATCTGTCATAACCCACCTGCACTTGTAATGAGTCTCATTGCAACACTGCAAATGACTGTCAGTGTGAAACGGATCTGAATGCAATGGGCTTCCCCAATCCAGCTGAACATGTGTTAACTCATCTGTATGTTCAGTAAACGTAGATATAACTGACTCAATGATAAATAAATATAACTTTTACTATATCACTTCAATTCGATGCAGAACTATCTATCATAGTTCTACTAAAGAAGCAATACAGTAACTGTAGCAACTACAGTATATTGGTGGAAATATATTGGTAGATTTATAGTAAACGTGCATGGGAAATGGAGAAGTTCCCTACCATCAGTTTGGTGGCTAAAACTTCCAAATGTTTTAAGCTGTACATTTCAGAATTTGTTTTATAGAAACCGTTACATTGATCTGACCATAGCAATGGTAAGCCAGGGGTTTCATCTGGAGGTCTGTGAAAATACAGAAATGTGTTATATACATATAAAATAATCCCTCATATTTATAATTTATGTCTATACATTGCAAAGTTTTGAATTATCCTAAGAGTAACGTTTTTGATTAGTGATATATCATTTTAAGAAATCTTTGACTGTCACTGGAGGACTGGTTTCTTGATAATTTTCCAACATTTTGAAAATGTTCCCTGTTAGCTATAGCAAGAAGGTAAATGCAGGTAATTAAGAAACTAAGTCAAACCAGTTCACCATGATATAGTAATATTTATGTTATAAATAAAATGAATATACAGTCTTGGTCAGAAAATCTTATATTTTCACATTAGAAGGGGTTGAAAAGTCACTGAAAACGCCAGAAAAGGTGTGAATAATATATTTTTACACATTGTGTGGCGTCCATTTAAACTGAATTGATACAATCCTATTATCTGTGTTTATTTATGATGATTGTGCAGTTGATCATTCCTATTTTTTTTTTTTTTGCAAAAGGTGACTCAATTTTTTCTTGCACAATCGTTCCTCCTGATGTGTATTTAAGACAAGATCACAACACAAGCAGCATCAGTTTCTTGAAGGAGAATCAACATGAAGAGCTTCTGCAGGCTGTGCATTCTAGTGGCTTTGGTGGTCTGTGGTGAGGCCAGCCCGATAGCACCATCTATTGATGAAGGCGAAATAACCATGGCTGAGGTAATTTCCACATCTTAGGCTTCCAGCTGGTTTTACTACATGACTGTTGAGTCCTTTTGTTAAGTTGCAAACTAATTGTCATCTTTCTTTTATATACAGAATTATCTGAACAGGTTGTACACCCTGCCAAAGACCTCTGCCGACGACACCACACAACGCTCCGGCTCAATGAGTCTGAGGCTGAAGGAGATGCAGGACTTTTTTGGACTCCAGGTAACAGGGACGCTGGAATGAAGAGACGCTGAACATAATGAAGAAACCACGTTGCGGGGTTCCAGATGTTGCGGCGTACTCTGTTTTCCAAGGGGACTACAAATGGAAAAAGCACGATTTGACCTACAGGTTAGTTGGTAAAGCTCTTCTGACAGCTTGGTCTTTCTAGTGATTGTCTGTACATTAGTATTTCAGCATGCAAAACACAACAAAATGATGCACAGCATTTATCTCGGCATCTTTATTGTAGAATTGAGAACTACACACCTGACATGTCTGTAGCCGAGGTGGATGACTCCATCCAAAAGGCTCTGAAGGTGTGGGCTGATGTTACTCCTCTGAAGTTCACTCGTATCTACAGTGGCATCGCTGACATCATGATCTCGTTTTCAGTGGGAGGTCAGTTTCTTAAACTCAACGTTATCTCACAGGAGCTTTTTTTATTTACACGACTCATTGCTATTGATTTTTTCATCAATAACTCATTAACTTGTTGATTTTGAGAACTCATGGTTTTGCAGTAAAACAAATGAATGCTCAGAAATATTCATGGAGAAATATTCAGGTAGAAGATTCATCAGAAAACCTGTGTGCGTTTAGTTCAAATGTTTTATATAATAAAAGTAGTAAATGTTTATGATAAAAGTTACAATGTTTTACATACAGCAGCACAGCAGCGTATCTCGGCTTTGTTAAACATTTAGATAGACATTATGTACGTCACCATCAACAGTTCATGTTAATTTTAATGAGTTATGATATTGGTATGATATTGACATGATATTGGTTTTAGTAAAAGCTCTGCTTGTTTTCAGATCATGGTGATGGTTACCCCTTTGATGGACCAAATGGTTTTCTAGCTCATGCTTTCCCTCCATTTGATGGTATTGGTGGTGATGCCCATTTTGATGACGATGAGACTTTCTCCTACAGATCTCCTGCCCGTGAGTACAGTTTCACCTGATAAAACCTTCAACTCTGCCAACACACCAATCTGTATGTAACCATGTATGTGAATGTTATTCACATGCCCTCTTATTCCCCAGAGTACAATTTGTTCCTGGTGGCTGCCCATGAATTTGGACATGCGTTAGGGCTTGAACATTCCCAGGATCCAGGTGCACTGATGTTTCCCACCTACGTCTACAGAGATGTTGATACCTTCGTCCTCCCTCAAGATGATGTCAATGGAATCCAGTCTCTCTATGGTAAGCTGCTGCAAATGACAGACCTTTGGTGAGCCAAAATCCCTGAAATATAATTAAAGGAATGTTTCTAATGCTCATGGTGGACATCTTTAAAAACAGGCCCAAACCCTAATGGAGACCCCAGTCAACCCACACCACCTAGTACCCCGAACAGATGCGATCCTAATCTGGAGCTGGATGCTGTCACCATGCTCAGGGGAGAGATAATGTTCTTCAAGGGCAGGTAAACTTTAAAACCTTTAAACTTTTTTTATTAGTGGAACGTTTAAAAATGTTACAGAATTAAAAAGTTTGAATAACGTTCTCATAACCAAACAATAATGTTAATACAATGTTTGAAAAACTGTACCTCTGGAATGATCCTAAAACTTTCAAAACCTTTTTAATTTTTGGTTACTTAATGGAAACATTGGGGAAATATTCTTATAACCTAAAATTGTTTGCTGGAGACCTCGCTGGAGTCTGACCTCAAGAGCTTTGACAAGCTGGATCTGAACTGCTGGTGTTTGGGTTTTCTTGCAGCTTCTTTTGGCGCAGTTACCCCTTGAGCAGCACAGCAGAACAGCAGCTTATTAAAAGCTTCTGGCCGGAGATTCCAGATAACATTGATGCAGCATTCGAGAGTCTAGCCGACGACAAAGTCTACCTTATCAAAGGTAAAAACGCTTACAAATACAGCGCAGAAGATTATTTTTTATTGGGAAATATAAGACACATCATTTGGAAATGTTGTCATACCCAGGTCAAAAGGTTTGGGCTCTCTATGGCTATGACCTGGTACCAGGATATCCCAAGAGTCTCAGCATGTTCCGTTTGCCAAAAAAAGTGAAGAAAGTTGACGCAGTCCTCTATGACGAACAGACCCGCAAAATCCTGTTTTTCGCAGACAGTAAGATTTACAGGTATGAAAATCACATGAATGGATAATGTCAGTCTGATCACCATTTTTAAGAATCTTTAAATAATAAGAGAATTGATTTTATGCAGTTATGATGAGGAAACTCGCAGAATTGAAAAGGGCTACCCGAAACCGGTGCAAAACGTCTTTCCAGAAATGAGCAGGAAGGTGACAGCGGCCTTCCAGTACAAAGGTACGAGTTTATTAAAACACAACACAAAGCTGCAGAGAAACTCTAAAACATAAAATTATTATCTAAATGTGTATTTACCTTCTTTCATCATCATTTTAGGTTTCAACTACCTCTTCAGTGGATCCAAAGTGCTGGAGTTCGGTACTAATGACAAGAAGTTGTTCCGTGTGCTGACCAACGATTATTTTCTGCCCTGTTAAAATGTTTGTCTCAGCACAGCAGTGCTCTGCCCGCCTGAAGGAAAATCACAGCCTGTCAGTATTTTAAGTCAGTTATTGAGTATTTCACTTTTTAACTTAAGTTTATTTATTTAAAAAAACATTGATGTTGTGTACAGGTAGCCTGCAGCAGCCTTTAAAATGTTTCATGTACTACAGGATAAAATTGTGCTGTGATAATTTAAAAGTTATGATTGCAAAATAAACAGTTTGATGTGAATATTGTCTGATCTAGTTATTCATTACTGCATTATTGACATCAGCAGATCAAATATAAGTGTATTTAGGTGGCTACACTGAAGTGTAGTGTGCAGTGTGCAGTGTGACACCTTACTGTATTTACAGTACATAAGTTATGACATCACATGCTTTTTAAAAATTTATGTCACAGACAAATATCAGGCAAATCTCATCTTTATTTGCTGACAGCTGTAAAACCCAGTTGTAAAAACTCTTTAAAATAAATGGAAATTTAGGCAAATACTCAATAGCTTTTCTGTTGTATGTATGAAACAAGAAATGTAGCCAAACTTAAAGTGACGAACAAGAAACCCCTCATAAAAAACTATGGCCGTATTTAAACAAAATAAGGAAGCAACGCAAATTTTGGACAAAATTGTCTTTACACCTAATGTGATTTTTGTCCTTTCTGGCCAGCCATACAGACTCAATGCAAACACCAGCAAATAAATCAAATGAGCTGAAAATGCGTCCTGTCTGCCCGATTTGGTTCGACAGTGGACATAATGAAAGTTGGGTTCACACTTACATGCATTTTTGTGCAAAAACTACGCAGCAATCAAAGCTGATGTGTGATTTAAATAAAAAAAGTTTAGCTACATGTATTTTAAAATATGCATAGCATGCATAATGGATATATGTACATATATGTATGTATACAGCTGCACAAACAAAATACCGAGTTGGAGAGCTCACAAAACTGGCAGGACAACAGTCTTAGGCTGAGGAAAACATAATGCATTGTTAAATTTGTTCAGATAGCCACATTTGTGTTGAGTAAGTACTGATAGTGTGTTAAATGAAGTCCAGTTCGCCACCTGCTGGTGTATTAGTAGAAGTGTAGGCTGTACTATCACAAGCACCTGTAATGTTATGTGCTTTTTTAATATAACTTGTGTATATGTACAAAGAATGAATTTTGGTTTATGGCTTTAATTGAGGAAGTAACTTATAGACAGACAGACATGCAACACTGAAAACTGAAGAAATACTGTGCCCAATTTCTGTACATTTCTACTGCAATACTGACAGATGTAGTAATACTGTTCCCGAATAAAAACAGCAATGCTGCAACACCATCACAATTTACACAGAAACACACACAAACACGCTGCAATATTAAACTGTGGCCAGATTTTTACTTCTGCTCCCCCAAACCACTTCTTACTACATGAAAACATCTAGAATATTAAAAACAACAATTTACTAGACAACATTAAAATAGTATATGAATGTACAAGACCATAACAATTATAATAAATTATTATTATAAATAATAAAATACCTAAACAAACGTAAGTCAATATGTCTGAAAATAATATCTAGCAAGTTTTAGAGATGTCACATATATGTCTTACTTTGACTGTAGTTTTATATATACTGGTTAAATTAGAAAAACACTTTTTAAAAACACAATGAATGTGTGTTTTTGACAACAGTCGCACACATGCTCAGTTTTCATCACTTTTTTGGTTACATCCCGCATCATAATCAAAATTGTACCTCGGAGTTTAACATTATAAACAATTATCTTTTGCATGAGGGATACAGGTGCAATGTAGAGGAGAAGAATAAGAAAATTGACCACACATGAAACAAGGTAAAAGTGAATTAGCTGTATTTGTGCTTCTTTAACATGCTACATATTATAATTTTTCAAAATGAGTAGTTTTGGTACTTTTAAATATATTAAAATATATGAATCAAGTTTAATGACCTTTTTAGCTACATATACACATCTGTTAATCATTATTTATTTTTAATGTGAAAACTACTACTAAACAGGTTTTCAATCATCTGAAAGTCATTAACGAGAAAGCAATTTTATATATTTCCTTTATAGGATATTGCTAAAAGGATGCTTTTTAAATATAGCTAGCATGTAGACGTTTGAGCTATTTGTTTCCCTTATAAATACCAGTATGTGCCTACGCATGCAGTAGGCATCCCACATATTGTTGGCTGATTCATATCGGAGCAATTTATCATAAAGTAATGAAGAGTCAGGCAGAACTTCCTCATACAGTATGTGTGACATGACGGTACTCACCTATAGGCTGCTGTTCCCGTTCTAAACAGGGAACAATAGTTACATTATTTGGGTGGATCAGAGTAAATAATATGTAGAAATCAGCTTCACTTCTGCATTTGGGTTCTGGTCAATCTTGCATCATATACATATTTGTGTTATTGTGCCCTTGTTTGTGTAGTAGAATAAAAACAGGTGTGTAAAAACACTGTAATTTACCCAGCTAACAATTTTAGGTTTCAAAAACATTTCCGTAACATTTAACAAAAATGTTAAAAATGTTATTTTGAAAGTTCTAGGAATGTTCAAAAAGTTATAAGAATGTTGTTCAGACTTTTTTAATCCTGTTAACATTCCACTAACCATTTATAAATAATATATAAATATCAATGAAAATTTCTGCTAAAGTACATTACTGCAAGAACATAATAAATATGAGGAAGAGACATAATAATATCTGGAAGGAAGGTTGCTTCAAAGAATCTGTAATTGTTTGTGGGCTGGTTTGATGGATTACTCACAGAAACTCAGTGGCCGGTGAAGTCATCTGTTGCTCAATAGCTCACAGTCTTAAGTGTATATAAGCTGCCAGCTGGAACCTTATCAACAGAAGAGCCATCGAAAGCATCTCAACATGAAGATTTCCTGTCAGCTGGGTTTTTTTACCGGTCTGATTCTTGCAGTTTATGCAGGTCCGATACCTCAGACTGCTGCCTCAGATCAAGCTGTTGCAGAGGTACAGTATGCTTTCTCTCTGTTTAACTATAGTAGTTTTGGTTACATTAATTGTTTGCTTTTTTGTTTGCTTTGTGTATTTCCAATCATAGACCTCACAGAATATAACTCCTCTTAAAATTATGTCTTTGTGCTTTAATTTTTTAGAGTTACCTGAAAAGGTTCTACAATCTAACAGACGAGAACTTTTCTACCTTTCGGCGGCGAGAATTCAGTCCGATGAATGAGAAGGTAAAAGAGATGCAGAAGTTTTTTGGTCTTGAGGTCACAGGGAAGCTGGATGAAAAGACACTAGAGGTGATGAAGAAACCCCGCTGTGGAGTTCCAGAAGTTGCTGCTTACTCCACGTTTGGAGAGGGTGTCAAATGGCAAACCAACAAGCTCACCTACAGGTGTGTTTAGTACCAGGCCTCTGAGTATCAATATAATACGACTGAAAGATCAAGCAGATACAGACCGTGATCCTTCTGTTCCTCAGGATTGTAAATTACACCCCCGATCTGTCAGTTGCCGAGGTGGATGACAGCATCGATAAAGCCCTGCAGGTCTGGGCCAAAGTCACCCCTCTGAAATTCACTCGTATCAACAACGGCATAGCTGACATTATGATCTCCTTTGGAAAAGGATGTAAGTTCTGTCAGTTTATCTGTCTGTCTGTCTGTAACTTATTATGGCACTTTGATAATCTGTTTTGAAACATAAGAAAGCACATATAAAAAACACAAATGCTTAGTGTACATATTAGTAACAGTAAAACCAAACTCTTTCCTATAGATCATGGTGATGCTTACCCTTTTGATGGCCCGTCTAACACTCTTGCTCATGCCTTCGCTCCGGCTCCTGGAATCGGTGGAGACGCACATTTCGATGATGACGAAGGTTTCACCTTCCGTTCATCAAACGGTAATTTTTAAATATGCATAGACTATACAACGACTGCAACCTCATATTATGTACATGAATAACTGTTTTCCCAAACTTATTCCCTTCCTGCAGGGTTTGTCCTGTTCTTGGTGGCTGCCCATGAGTTCGGTCACTCTCTGGGTCTTTCTCATTCAAATGTTCATGGGGCTCTTATGTTTCCCACGTACAGCTTTACGGATGTGGATCGCTTCTCTCTTCCTGACGATGATGTCAGAGGAATTCAGTCTCTCTATGGTAAGTGTATGATCCTCCAGGGTTAAAAGAACTTCTGAAATCTTTCCTCCAAAAATATGTGGTTTCTCATTTACATGTGACAATTCCATCAGGTCGAAACACTGCCGGAGGCCGCGAAGTTCCTGATCCAAAACCACCAACAACTCCTGACGTCTGTGATTCTGACATGATCCTTGATGCCGTTACAACTTTGGGAGGAGAAACAATATTCTTCAAGGACAGGTAATGCACAGATAACATGAATTTTCTAAACTACAGCCGGCCATTCTAGGATATATGGAGACCAACTTCCTTAAACACATAGATATGGAATGATCTCATGACATTTTTTATCTCTTTTTGCAGTTATTTCTGGCGTAGTTCTCAAAACAGAGGTGTGGAGAAACATCTGATCAAAAGGTTCTGGCCCAGCATCCCAGATAATATAGATGCAGCTTACGAGTGTCCAGTTCACAACAATGTTATTCTCCTCAAAGGTATTTACTGAAATAATAAACGTTCTAGTTATTTTCTGCTAAAATGTTCTATTAATGTTACTGCAGAAATGTTTTAGATAACTTTAAGAGAACTTTTAGTGAACGTTATCAAATATTCTGAGAATGTTTCCTGTTAGCTGGGTACAACCCACAGTCTTTGTATCTATGACTAGTAAAATGTCTTATGATGGTCTGTATTTGTTTGCAGGTAGAAAAGTCTGGGCACTTTCTGGCTCCAATGTTGAGAGGGGGTATCCAAAATCTCTTAAGAATCTGGGACTGCCCTCATCTGTGAATAAAGTTAGTGCTGCTGTCTACAACCCACACTCTGGAAAAACTTTGCTCTTCACTGACAATTATTACTACAGGTGAGTCAAATACTGCGTATCACAAGCAAGAAAAAATAAATTGCTCAGAGATTTCTCTTTAGAACTCAGATGATAAGTTCTTAGTATTGTTTTGAATAATACAGCTCAGATAACTTGGTGACAGCTATTTGAGGTCATATCTGAAATCATTTACTTTTGACTGCAGAAGGTGTCTGAGCAACTCTGAGCACAGATTGAGACTTTATTGCGATATTATCTGAAACTGTAAAGGAGACATGAGAATACTGGGGTCTATTTTTTCAGGAGAAATAAATATGAGAGGCAGGAAACTTTATTTACACAAAACTTTGCTGTCTGCTCTGAAGGGCATCAGAATGTTAAAACTTCCTTATTTTTACAGCTTTGATGAGAGAAGAAACAGGTTGGACGCAGGATATCCTAAACCAGTGGAAGATGACTTTCCAGGGATGAGTGGAGAAGTTACTGCAGCCCATCATTTCAACAGTATGTGTATATTATAGCCCTTATTTTACATATCTGTGACCAAAAAGCAATCAAAGCTTTGAAGTACAGTAACAGGATTTCATAAAATGGACTGATTGTTTTCTTCTTTCCTTTTTTAGGCCAGTTGTATCTCTTCAGTGGGACAAACGTGTATGAGTTCAGCTATAACCGAAGACTCCTCCGTGTGCTGAAAAACAGTCACTTCCTGCCCTGCTAGGCTAGTTTCCAAAAATGAAGTGTGAACGTTTTGAAATGAAAGTATTACTAAAGAGTGTTTTAAAACTGTAACATAAATTTAAGTGTTAGAAACATATTAAAAGCTATTAATTTCTTTGCCTATATTTAACCTCTATTTAATGTTTAAACTTGCTTCTATTTAACAGTGAACGTTGAAAATGTTACTAACATTATAAGTTAAAATTATGTATTTTGCAAATAAACTGTTTTTGTATCTCAAAGGAATATGGAAATGTGTGCTTTGTAAAATGTAGAGCTGTTCTATGCCTTCAAAAAAAAGATGACCAAAGATACCAAGCTCAGCATAACCGATGTTCACCACATATACAGATTGATATCTAACCTTTTTTTATTTTTCTTCTCACTTACATTTGGATATTAAAATAGAATAAAAAACACACAAACAACTAGTTTGGTTAATTGATTACCTTAAAAGTCCACACATATCGCCATCAGTTTATACTGTTATACAGTTTATACAATATTTACTCCGACAAGTGGATGCAATGAGACTAGTTTTCCCGTTTGTCCATGTGACATACCGCATGAAGTATTATATCCAAAATCAATCAATATTAAAAAATCAGCTGTGCTGAAACTCCAAGATCAAGCTGTATAACGACCCAAAGCACAAATAAAGCTATATATAACCTGTTATATAAAGACCAGAATTCCAAGGAAGAGAAATAATATCTGGAAGGAGTTTTTGTTCTCAGGAAGTTTTAATTATCGTCGTACCGGTTTGATAGATTACGCATGGAAACTGTTTAAATGGTTAGGTCATTTGTTGCTCAACAGCTCACAGTCTTAAGTGTATATAAGCTGCTATCAGAACTTCATTAAACAGAAGAGCCATCGAGAAGCATCATGAAGATTTCCTGTCAGCTGGGATTTTTTACAGGTCTGATTCTTGCAGTTTATGCAGGTCCAATACCTCAGCCTGCTGCCTCAGATCAAGATGTTGCAGAGGTACAGTATGCTTTCTCTCTGTTTAACTGTAGTGACAAGAATCTTTGTAGTATTACCCCAGCCAACAGGTAACATTCTCAGAAAATTGTCTAATGTTCTCTAAAAGTTCTTTCAATGTTATCAAAAAATGTTCTTGCAAAAATGTTAGTAGTACTTTTTTAATGTTTAAAAAAACGTTTTAAGTTGTTATGGTGGAACATTTTAAAATTTTCAATAACGTTCCTATAACCAATCAAAAACATTAATACAATGCCTAAAAAACACGTTTTAAACATTCCTAAAACATTTAAAATAACATTTTCCCATTTTTGTTACTAAATGGAAACATTAAGGAAACATTATTACAATTTAAAATTGTTAGCTGGGACTTGTATTGTGTGCACTGTATGTTAAATTATAGAGCTCATAAACTTAAATTTTTCTAATAATTCAGTTTCTCTGCCTTAATTTTATAGAGTTACCTGAAAAGGTTCTACAATCTAACAGATGAAACTCCTGGTGCCTTTCGGCGCAGAGGATTCAGTCCGATGAATGAGAAGGTAAAAGAGATGCAGAAGTTTTTTGGTCTTGAGGTCACAGGGAAGCTGGATAAAAAGACACTAGAGGTGATGAAGAAACCCCGCTGTGGAGTTCCAGAAGTTGCTGCTTACTCCACGTTTGGAGAGGGTGCCAAATGGCAAACCAACAAGCTCACCTACAGGTGTGTTTAGTACCAGGCCTCTGAGTATCAATATAATACGACTGAAAGATCAAGCAGATACAGACCGTGATCCTTCTGTTCCTCAGGATTGTAAATTACACCCCCGATCTGTCAGTTGCCGAGGTGGATGACAGCATCGATAAAGCCCTGCAGGTCTGGGCCAAAGTCATCCCTCTGAGATTCACTCGTATCAACAATGGCATAGCTGACATTATGATCACCTTTGTAAAAGGATGTAAGTCTGTTTATCTATCTGTCTGTCTGGAATTGTTATAAAACTTTGATGCATATTTTTCTTTTATTTTTCTTTAATATAACAACTGAGATATCAAAATGAACTCGTTTCTGTAGATCATGGTGATGCTTACCCTTTTGACGGCCCATCTAACACTCTTGCTCATGCCTTCGCTCCCTCTCCTGGAATTGGTGGAGACGCACATTTCGATGATGACGAAGGTTTCACCTTCCGTTCATCAAACGGTAATTTTTGCTAAACAGATCAACACTGTGAACAGACTGCAAACTTATGAATATGAAACTCATAAAATACAGTATGTCAAAACTGTGCTACGTAATGTTCCTGCAGGGTTTGTCCTGTTCTTGGTGGCTGCCCATGAGTTTGGTCACTCTCTGGGTCTTTCTCATTCAAATGTTCCCGGGGCTCTTATGTTTCCCACGTACAGCTTTACGGATGTGGATCACTTCTCTCTTCATGCCAATGATGTCAGAGAAATTAAGTCTCTCTATGGTAAGTTTTTGATCTTCCTGATTTAAAAGAAACCTCCAAAATCTTTCCTTCAAAACTGTTTTTTAATTTACCTTCTGGCTCTTCTGGCTCAGGTTCAAACACTGTTGAAACCCGCAGGATATCTCATCGTCATTTTTTAAAAAGGCTCCGGTCCAAATTCCCAGACAATGTAGATGCAGCTTATGAGAGTCCAGTACAGAACAAAGTTTATCTCTTCAAAGGTATTTATTCAAATTATCAATCAGTGCTGGAACCATCTACCCTGCTAACAATTTTAGATTGTAAGAACATTTACATAATGCTTCCATTAAGTAACAAAAACTTTAAAAACATTTTCTGATAACTTTGAGAGAACTTTTAGTGAACGTTATCCAACGTTCTGAGAATGTTTCCTGTTAGCTGGGTACAGCTTTGTATTTATGCCTAGTGAAATGTCTTATGATGGCCTGTATTTGTTTGCAGGTAGAAAAGTCTGGGCACTTTCTGGCTCCAATGTTGAGAGGGGGTATCCAAAATCTCTTAAGAGTCTGGGTCTGCCCTCATCTGTGAAAAAAATTAGTGCTGCTGTCTACGACCAAAACTCTGGAAAAACTTTACTCTTCACTGACAATCATTACTACAGGTGAGTCAAGTGCTGTGTATCACAAACAGGAAAAAAATAAAAATAAAAAAATAAAAATAAATTGTTCAGAGATTGATCTTTTATAGCATGGAAGGCATTAAATTGTCAATTATTTCATTTAGTTCTCCAATTTGACTCAAATGTCTCTCCAAATGTTGACATACAGCAGGGCCAATTAACTCTCACTGTCCTGCAGAGTTTAACATCATTTATAGCTGAACACACATGAATAAGATAACCACAGTTTTAGAGACTCTGCTGGACAGTAACACTACAGGACCTGAGTTACAGTATAGAGCTTTTATTATGCATTGATCATACAGTTCAGATAATTTGGTCATTAAAGAATTTAATGAGAACTACATTTGAAATCACTTTTGACTGCAGATGTTGGTATCTGAGCAAATCTGAGCACAGATTGAGACATTGATGAGATCTCGTCTGAATCTCTAGAAGAAACATATGTAAAATTACTAGGGTCTGTGTGTCAGGAGAAAAATCTGAGATGCAGGAAGTGTCCATTTGCTCCATCTCATTCTTAAAACAACTACAATTACACAAAACTTTGCTGTCTGCTCTGAAGGGCATCAGAATGTTAAGACTTCTTCATTTTTACAGCTTTGATGAGAGAAGAAACAGGCTGGATGCAGGATATCCGAAACGAGTGGAAAATAACTTTGCAGGGATGAGTGATTCCAGCAGCCCATCAGTGCAGCAGTACGTGTATTTTACAACCTTTACTTTTACAGATCTGTGACAGTCTAAAGAAAAATCAAAGCCTAAAAATACAATGATTACATTTCATTAAACTGATGTCTTTTCCTTCTTTTTCAGGTTACATATATCTCTACAGTGGGACAAACGTGTATAAATTCAGCTACACTTATTGTACATTATTGTACAACATTGTTATGACATTGTATATTCTAACATTATAAATGTATTATTTATTTATTTATTATATTCAAAATAAAACCCTTTTCTTTAAAAACTCAATAACGTGGAAATATTTCATTTTGGAATCAAGAATTGATTTTGTTATGGAAATACATTTGTTAACATAAAATAACTTTATTTATTTGTATGCAACTTTTCTATATTCAATTTCATTTGTCACTATCAACAATAATATCAACATACATACCAGCTGTATAAAAACAAGATAAAGACTCAAATCTTAAGCACAAGCACACAATTATAACACATTATAATAAGAGTTGAACCCTCAAAGTTCATTTGTTTTTGAAATGAACTCTGCTTTTAAGGTTTTTTTGGTATCTGAGTAATTCCGGTATCTGGTATGATTCCCACATTATTATAATAGAAGAAAGTTGATTCAGTAGTGTTTTGACAAAATCACTGTTATGTTTTGTCTTACAGTTAGTGTGAAATGCTTTAGTCTGGGATTCTGGGGAATGAATGAGTACATGTCCTGACATCTCCATTCGGTTGTAAAAAAACTGTTTTTGTTATGTTTGTTGTGACGTACATTATGAAACTGGTTTGTGTGCCCCTCTTAAACAGCCTCAAGGGTTACGTGTCTTTTACCTTTAATTCATATCAGGATTTGGGAAAGTAACCAGGGCATAGACACATGTGTCCTGGGGAAATTCTAAAGGTTATGTAAGTCATATAATAATCCTGCTACTATGAGTTCAGGATGAGACACCAGTTCATGTGACAACTACAAAAAGTCTGCAGTGATCAAGAAGATTTTATTATAAAACAGATTAAAGAATTAAAAGGGTTAAATATATTCTTTGCAAAGAACCCTTTTTGGTTCTCCAAAGAACCTTTAAGTCAAAGGTTCTTAAAAGAACAATTTCTTTCTTACCTTTGTATACTCAGTTTTCCACTATAAAGAGCATTATGTGCAACAGAAAGTTCTGTAGATGTTAAAGGTTCTTCATGAAACCATACAGTCCAACAAAATACCGTTTTGGAACCTTTATTATAAAGACTGTTGGTCAAATTGCATTTATTTAATGAGGTGCTTTTTGGTACCTTATTTATTGAGGCTATGAGATGTTTACTGGCTTTATATTAAATTTAGACATTAAATTATTTCTCAAATTATTTTTGTGAAATTATTTTCACAATTGTTGTATTTTTTTATTTATTTCAGGTACAGCTTTTGTGAGTGGAAATTCCACAAATGTTCCTTCCCCTGAGAGCTGAAGTAATCTACAACAAATTTTTTTGACATGTTCAGACACAGCAGAAACCCCTCAAGCTCTGAGTTAAGCCTTTCTTTCGAGCTCTCGCCCCACCTGAATTGTCCCTCATTGAAAGTGGATAAGCACTCGACCAGCCCTAGTCTGGGCTGACAGAGATATATAATATATAAGAAGGGTCTTGCTTCATATCGCTTTCATTCCCTGCAGAGGAAGATTGCTGAAGTATGGAGCACCTGCCAGTTCTCACCCTGACACTTGTGCTGTGTTTGGCTCTTTGTAACGCGGCCCCAACCACGACATCACAAGATGATCTTCAAAAAGCAGAGGTCAATACCCATGTGTCCTACATGTCTCATAATACACCTGTGTATGATGTTCTGAGAGCAATAATCAATGTAAAACTGCCCTTCTCTTTTTCTCAGGAATATTTGAAGCAGTTCTATGGGGCACCAGCTGAAACGCTTGGCAGAAGTATATACCTGGCAGATTTTGAGAAAGATCTGAAAGCCATGCAGGAGTTTTTTGGGCTGGAGGTCACGGGCAAGCTGGACACAAACACTCTGGAGGTGATGAAACAGCCACGCTGTGGAGTGACGGATTTGGCCAGATATGGCCATTTTGAAGGGAAGCCCAGGTGGAAGCAGAGCGTTGTAACATACAGGTATGTACAGCTCCCTAAGGATCATCTCTCTGTGTTAAAATACTTCCTCCTATCTGAACTTAATATCCGACAATGGGTTCATCCAATACTGTGTTTTTAAAATGGGACTGCTAGTGGCCTAGGAATTATGCTTTCACATTTATGTATTTGGCAGATGCTTTTATCCAAAACAACTTACAATGCATTCAGGTGATACATTTTATCAGTGTGTGTTCCCTGGGAATCAAAGCCACAACCTTTGCATTGCTAACACAATGCTCTACCAATTAAGCTACGTGAACATTAGACACTTTGCCTTTAATTCTATAACAAATAAAACTCTTAAGCAAGACTGCTTGTTAATTTGTTGTCTTACAGTGGATTTTACATAATTACTCACTTTTCTCGTAGAATAACAGAATACACATCACAGCTGAGCAGGAGGGAGGTGGACGCTACGATCGCTAAAGCCTTCCAGCTGTACAGTGATGTCATTCCACTCGATTTCAAACAGATCCACAGTGGCACAGCTGATATCATGATTCTCTTCAAAGCTAGATGTGGGTTTGATGCATCAGTAAGTTGGTTTAATACAAAACACGCTGTGTTCTCATTAACTTTGTGTTTGCATCACAGATCATGGAGATTTTTACCCTTTTGATGGACCCAGTGGGGTTCTGGCTCATGCTAACTCTCCTGGTCCAGATCAGGGAGGAGATACACACTTTGATGATGATGAAAAATGGACACTGAGTCCACAAGGTAAATACTATAGAGATGCTCTCCTTATTTTTGAGTATGGTGGATTTCTATATTTAAATACATCTGTTTTAGGTGTGAACCTGCTGTTGGTGGCTGCTCATGAGTTTGGTCACGCACTGGGACTAGATCACTCCAAAGACCGATCAGCTCTCATGTATCCAAATTACCAATACGTCAACACAAACGGTTATAGACTTCCCTCAGACGACCAACGTGGTGTCCAGGCCCTGTACGGTAAATGCCTTTTTTGTGATACAATTAGGCTAATTTATAGTAATTTATAGACATAGTCAATTAATAAAAACTAATAAATGAATATGATTTACCCTTTTGTATTATGTTTAGGGGTTCGAGAATCTACAAATAAACCAGCCCCGAAGCCTGAACCAAAACCAGATCCCGAACCAAGAAACCCACCGGAAGCATGCAAGCGAGACCTAATATTTGATGCAGCAACCAGCATTCGAGGAGAACTGTACTTCTTTAAAAATGGGTATATATGTACAGGTTATATACAGGTTAATTGTGAAAATGACACATAGATAGCACGTCATTTACAGAATGTGCAGCTTTATTTCACTTGTTGTTTTTCTCTCCATCAGGTTCTACTGGAAGAAAGGCTATTACAGTGGCCTTTCATTGCATAAAATAAGCTCTCTGTGGCCGTCCATTGATTCTGTTGATGCCGCTTATGAATTCAAGGACAGAGACATGACCTTCCTCTTTAAAGGTAAAGTCACACTTTCTAAAGAGTCTTTGAGCTGTGTGAATAACAGGCCTTCAGTCAATGTGGTTGTATGGTCCCCTGCATACAGGTCAGCAGTACTGGGCTGTAAAAGGCAACACAGCTTTGCCTGGATATCCTAAACCCATATCCAACTTTGGGTTTCCTTCTTCTGTGAAAAAGATTGATGCGGCTGTGTATGTGGAAACCACCGGCCAAACCCTGTTCTTTGTTCAAAGCAAATATTGGGGGTATTATTGTTATTATTATTATTATTATTATTATGGAGACTTGGTCTCTAATTATTGCTGCATGTTTTTTATAATCATTGTTTTCAACATAACATCAGAACTAACATAATTTAAACACTGGTATAGCTTCAATGAAAGGACAGGTCAAATGGAGCGAGGCTTTCCTAAAACCATTCGTTATAACATCCCTGGAATTGGTTCAAAGGTGGACGCTGCTTTCGAAAATTATGGTGAACGTTACACAACAAAAACACTTAACAGTTTTATTTATTCATATATTGCATATTATAGATGTTCCTTTTATTGATTTGTTTTGTCTTCTTATTTTAGGTTACCTGTATTTCTCAGACGGTGCACGGCAAACTGAGTATGATTACAGCTCAAAGCGAGTAAATCGTGTGCTGCTGAATTATGGATGGCTGAACTGCTACTGAACATTTTACTGACAATGTACCGCATACATTTGGCCTTTATGCGCTCTGATATTTAAGTATTGCCTATACATTTTGGTTTAATATGGGCAAAGCTATGAAAATGTTAAGATATTCTCAAGAGCTTACTGTAATTCAAATTATTTTATAAAAATGTATTTTTTTTCATTTCCATTACCCTGTACTCCTGCCTCCTGAGGATGAATATTGAGCGTCTGCTAAATGAATGAAAATATAAATAAAGGATCTGTCTGAACTAATGGCTGTTCCATTGAAAATCAAATCAACACTAAATAACAGAGAAGCTGTAGGTTACGCACAATATGTAATAATATATATAATATGCACAATATATAATATATAAACACTGCTAGAATAGCCTACAAATTATTAGACAAAACACCATGTCATCTCATACAGGCCTAAACTGTCCTCCATTCATTCCGAATAATGAATAACACATATTTTAAGACTGATACGAAAAAGAAACCGACCTGCCGAAAACAACATTACCCGTAAGGCTTTGCGAAGTCACCACGTGACGCAGACACTCCTCCCGCTGTGATTGGTTGTTTAGGTGACGCGCTCCACATGAGAGGGTTGAAGGTGAATTTGTCCTTTCGTGTCGGCTCTTTCTCATCGCGATTATGTCATCTTGTGCCCTCTACAGTACGCATCTGTGCAGACAACTGGTGAGTTTATGCGTAATGAAACGACATCGTTTATTGAACTTTGGTTTATGCTTTTAAACGAGAGTCGCGGCACATCAGGCTGCAGGCCTCCTGCGTTGCCTTTCACTTTTGGAAAACAAAACCTGTTGCTTCCTGTTCATAATATAAGATGTCGTGCAAATATTCATTCAATGTTTGTCAACAAATCGACTCTTGCAGGCACGAAAATATCTAAGCAGGAACTACACCGCACGACCGTCTCTAAATGTGAGTACAATGTCTATCAGGGCTTGCATGCAAAGCTGTTTCTGTTGGCTGTACAGTGAATACATTTTGTCCTCTTTGGACAGGAAGTTGTCATCGTCAGTGCTGTCAGGACCCCGATGGGGTCTTACAAAGGAAGCCTCTCCACAGTTCCTGCAACCAAACTGGGCTCCATTGCTATTAAAGGAGCCGTCGAGCAAGCAGGTAGAGATACCCATAGGCAGGGTTCTTGTTTGACATATGCTGTTTTCATGTATGAAATGCATGATGGCAAGATTAATTTCTTAATATGGCCATGAAATAGATCTTACAGTGGCTTTAGAAACAAGAGAAGTAGTTCATCACATTAACTGGAACCATGTTCCACTAAGTTTAGGTTTCATACCGTGTCCAAAATAGCCATAATTTAAAATGATCTATTGCTTTAATGGTAACCAACAGACTTATTTTGCATACACTTTGATTTGATTTAAATGTATGCGTATGCTTTATTTCTTCAAAATAAGCAACTTTGGTTATATGACGTTGGTATGTAATTTCATGGCATTCATATAATTGCTCATAGAGGTGTGGCTCATGTTTTTGGGGTCACTGTACTGTATGTTCACTTATTTGTTCAGAAGTCTCATGCATGTTTAATTGCAGGAATCCCGGTGGAGGAGGTGAAGGAGGTGTACATGGGCAATGTGTTACAGGCAGGAGAGGGACAAGCTCCAACCAGACAAGCTCTTTTGGGTGCAGGTGAGTTTGTCTTAACAAAACCAACAAACCATACACTGAAAAACACGCAGTGAGACTCCTGAATGCTTCTGATTGTGATAGCGTATCTCAGAAGTAGGCTGCAGGTTTTGACATGAACTGTAGTGAGTTTCGTAGCATGTATGTCAGAAAACATTTACATAGCTTTTACTTCTTACCTTATCTATACAAGATTTAAGGCTGTTGCATGTATTGTTCACAGTAAAAGCATTTTTGTATTTTACATAGCTATCCTGATTATTACACTTTTCAACAGGTTATATTGGTACATTTATCTGTCTATTTTGCATTTCACATTTTTTTGATATTCCACCTTTTATTTAGGTTGTTATGTCACAATTATTTGTGTACATTATTATGATTTAATTCAATTGATTAACTGCTTTTGGAAACTTGTAGTTGTGCAGTGACGGTCCAATTATAAATGTATTTTATTCAATACAGAAAAGTATCTGTGAAAAGTAGTTACGTGTTTGTGATCTTCCTCTTGCAGGCCTCCCTCTGTCCACTCCAGCAACCACAATTAATAAAGTCTGTGCCTCTGGAATGAAGTCCATTATGATGGCTGCTCAGAGTCTCATGTGTGGACATCAGGTACTGTGGAAACCACATGCTGAAAGACCAGGAACTGGTTGTGTACAGATACAAGGGCCTGTAGTGTGCTAATAAAGAAAATGTACTCAATTTATACGATGTCTCTCAGGACGTGATGGTAGCCGGTGGAATGGAAAGCATGTCTCAAGTTCCTTATGTCATGGCCAGAGAAGCGCCCCCTTATGGTGGGATAAAGTTGGAGGATTTGATTGTAAAGGATGGGTTGACGGACGTCTACAACAAATTTCACATGGTACAACCTTCCTTTTATGCCTTGCTATGCTTTTCATATATTTTAATTTTAAATATTTTTTTTATTTATGCTTTTGTTTGAGTGCATGACACTAGCAAAGCACAGGTCACAGGTTTTTTTTGCAGGAAACATGAATACTGATCAAATTAATAGCTTGTCTGTACTGTTATGGTATGCAAACATTACCGAAATGTTAAAACGATGTAATTTACAGCTTAATAACAAACATTGTTTTAGAAAAGCACAAACATCAGAAGCACAAAACAATATATTTACACCTAATTTAAACATCAGAATTGAGAAGCAACTTTTCTACTTTTATAGGGTAACTGTGCTGAAAACACAGCCAAGAACAGCGGGATCTCCAGAGAGGAGCAGGATGCGTTCGCGATCAACTCCTACAGTCGCAGCAAAGCAGCCTGGGAATCTGGTCTCCTGGCTAAGGAAGTGGTTCCCGTGAGCATCCCTCAGAAAGGTACATCTCAAAGTCATTTGAGTCGTTCCTATAGCTGGATGTGTTATAACAACACTTGATTAATTGAATATTTGATGACTCTGAATGTTTAATACACAACGCCTTCTGCTGCATTGAATTGTCTCAGGTAAACCAGACATCGTTGTGAAGGAAGATGAAGAATACAGAAAGGTCGACTTCAGCAAAGTTCCCAAACTGAAGGCCGTGTTCCAAAAAGAAAACGGTACAAGTGTATCCTTTAAGCCAAACATTTTCCTAAAATGCTTCTGATTTTAAAGACACCTGAAACCTGTTTGTGTTCGCGCAGGAACGGTGACGGCAGCTAACGCTAGCACTCTGAATGACGGCGCGGCTGCTCTTGTGCTGATGACGGCAGACGCCGCGAAAAGACTCAACGTCACACCACTCGCAAGAGTTGTTGGTGAGATTATTTTAATTGAAACTACAGTCACAGATACAGGTACAGGTACACAGATACAGGTTTTAAGCTACATAACAAAATAAGTGAGTTAGTAAGTAGCTGTGCTGCGTGAAAAAAAACCCCATATATATGAGTGTTTTTTTTTTTTCAGAAATATAATATAATAATATAATATTTTGCTAATTAGTGTCGTAGTTTCCTATGTTACGTTATATGTTGTTATTTTACAGCGGTCTAGGATGCTTGTTTCTGATTGGTCAATCACTTTATTATGCTGTCAAATATTTTTATATATATCAGCCAATAAACTTGAATTTGAAGTTAATTGACACTCAGTTTCCTACATAGCTTTTATTACGTCTCTCATAGCACTTTGATCTCATTTTTGTTGTGTGTCAAAACACTAACCTGAATCAAAATGTCCATGTATTCCATTATTTGACAGAGAGCTGCGTAATAAGCAGGATAAAGTACAGTCAGTTGGTCATTATCGCAAGATAAACCCCTAATCGCCCTGTCTTGGTTTATTATAGCAACTGGCTGACTATACGTTATCCCCACATATAACAGGCATTTTGCCACACAACATGCTGGTTGGCTTTCTCCTCATCTTTAGACCATTTTACTTTAAATTCTAGCTTTTGCTGATGCCGCGGTCGCTCCCATTGACTTTCCTGTCGCTCCAGCGTTTGCCGTCCCCAAGGTAAGCTACCATTTGTGCCTTTATTACAAAGCTAAAGTGTTTGTGAATTCATTTGGCTTATTAATGTCTGTACCACGCAGGTCCTTCAGGCAGCCGGAATAAAGAAGGAAGACGTTGCCATGTGGGAGATCAATGAAGCGTTCAGCGTCGTTGTTCTGGCCAATATCAAGATGTTAGACATCGACCCGAATAAAGTCAATATAAACGGAGGAGCGGTTTCCCTCGGACATCCGATCGGGTAATTTAAGCAACATCCTTCTAATGGATCACTGTTGACCACATCGACATACTTTAATTACGTTTGCACTGTGAATAATGTGCCAATTTTGCAATTTCTAGAATGTCGGGGGCGAGAATCGTAGGACACATGGTGCACAATCTGAAGTCAGGACAGTTCGGACTCGCTGGTATCTGCAACGGAGGGGGTGGTGCCTCTTCTGTTCTGATCCAGAAGTTCTAGGACTCTAGAATCCATTGACACTCATGAAGTGGAAAAAAGAGAATATGATGTTAATGTATTTTGTGATATAGGGAATTAGACAACACCATATATCTCCATGCCGACAGCCTTACTGTAAGCTCTCTGTCTGTTACTTGAACACTCCTATTTTTAACTTAAAAAAGAAATCGGACTCAGAGTCTCAGACAACGTTCAATGATTGGTGACTCTTCTCAAATGTATTTATTACAAACGCTCATTGCATATTCCTTTATGTGGTTGGTGTCTTTACAAAATAATGTGTTGATCAAAGTTTGGATTAAAAACTGTAATAAAAAAAGAGATTATGGATTTTTTGTTGTTAAATTTGACTGCACCTAAAACTGAGTCTGGAGTAAGAAGACATTTATATACATGCAATGTAATTGCTTTGAATGAACGCCAGGTGGCGTTTGTGATTCGATCTGTGTTCGTTTGTCCTCTAGTGCAGGTTTGACCAACCTCACTGACACTGAACTGAAGCCGGTTTATACTTTGAGAATTTCATGCATGGCACAGCACTGGTATGGAAATGACATGCATTTAACTTTTTTGTGCTCTATAGAATAAAGACTAATATGGATCTGAAACATGATAATTTTTTTAGTTCAAGTCATGTTACAAATCACTGCATCGTAAACGTATCTGTTACTGGTTTGCATTAACTATTCTCTGGGATGTAAATGCAAATTTGTAATAGGAAGGGAACATTTAGTTCTTCCAACCTGACGAAGCAGGTTTTTCCTGGATCCCTAGGAAATAAATAATCCACCAGCAACACCAAGAGCAAAAAAAACCACCCTCTTCTCCAAACACCCAGCTGCACACGTATCACGTGGTTTTTACTGAGTACACAAAAGCCATTTAAACAGTTTCATATTTTCAGTTCCTTATACATGTCATTGAAAAATAATATTTCAACATCTTACGGTTAGTCATGCAAGTCAAATATTAACAGGATGTTGTGAGAGTACATTCAATGTCATGGATGCCAAATTATCGGCCCAATGACTCGATTACTGAATAACAACTGGGCTGCTGACCCTTGTGAGAGTTGAGTGAGGGACACTGCCTGATATCTATTTGAGTAGAGCTAAAGATGTTTGCTTGTTCTCAATTTGAAGATTTATTAGGGTGTAAACAGCTTCTTGGGAAACTGGACAGGAGTAACACCTGATAACAGATAAAGCCTCCGTCCTGCGAAGTTTTAATGGTTTAATAGCTTCTGATTAATCAGGTGATTCTCAGAAAAGTGTGACATTATTTCCTGCTCTTTATTGGCTGATATTTGTATTGTGCTTGAACAATCCTAAGGGCCTCTACTGTACGACGTCACTGTAAAGTGTTATGAATCTTGAATATTTTCATGTCATTTTCTTATATGGCTTGGTTCTGAAGCTTAAGGTACAAATAACAACACTTCTGTGTAAAACAGCCAGGTTTAGTTTCAGCTGAAAGTTAAAAAGGGTTATAAAGGTCGACTCTGTTTGCTCTGAGTGTTTGCGTTGGTCTTTACTGTGATCTAAACGGTACGTTTCAGTACATTTAGGGAAAAGGAAAGTATGCTTTTAAATGCAACTATAGTAAGCAATATTCATTTAAAGAACAAAAACTAGGCTTTCATTTTGTTAGTATATGTTAAACTATCTCATTGTGAAGCGAACCCTACAGGAGCGAAGCTGTTTTCTTTTTCAAGAGGAAGAAGGTTCGGTTGATTTATGTTTTTTCTTCATAAATGCAACACAAACTGTGTGGTCCACATGTTCTGTAGAACAACTCAGTAGAAAAGATTGACAAGGTAAACACACACACACACATGTAATAAGTTCTGAGTGCAGGTCACCAGGTGATAATGTATTTGCATATCTTTGTTCACCTGACCGTGTGCTGAAGTTTCAGAGGTGTGGTGTTGGCTGCTCATTACACCTACAGAGAGCGAACAGAGTGTCCAGTGTGTCCTTCTTATTTTCAAACCCCAGGACAAGTTTCTTGTAAGTTTTAATCAAATCATTCATGTTTCCATATATGTCTGTGTGTTGTTATGGAAATGACTGTGATGTATAAAATGTCTATTTTGCTTTACGCTCAACCTGCAGAACTTATCTTGAGCTTCAAGGACGTATTGGATTAAGTTGAATAATCCCAACAAGAAGCCAAAAGGACGAAAGATGAATGACAACACGGTAATGACATCATCCAGTTATTTTTTTCTGACAGTGTTTATGAACTTATGACACGTGTATCTGTCAGTAACAAATTAAAAAGGTTTTTATTTTATTTTATGAAATGCATGGTTTCTGTCAGACGAGAAACACAGAACCAGCCTTAACCAACTCGATTATCTTATTTATAAAGCATTAACCAGCCTGGTGATTAACAAAATATTTTATAAATGATTCGCCAGCTTTGTCATCTGATCTTTAAAACAAAATGGTAGCTTGATTTGTATGTGAAATATTACACTGTCGAGAAAAACTATGCAAAATAATGTCTGATTAAAGCATTATACTTTTTTTGAAATTGGTCTTTGGACATTTTGAGCCTGTACACCCCATAATATTTGTGGTAATAAGTAAGTTTTGAGCAAATTACCTATTTACCCATTACAAAAAAAACTACCAGTTTTTCTCCAAGTAAAGAAAGTTGAAATTGTGTTCAATGTCTCAAGGAGATCAAGCTGGGTTTTGGATCATTGCTGGATTGTTACCGGTTCACAGTGATCTACTTACTCTAACCAGCTTGATCAAGGTCTTCCTTGCTCATAAAACATCATAAAACATTTTATTTGTCTCTCACTGCTAAACTTCCTTTATATAACTTGGAAAACATTAAAATTTGTTTGGAAGGGAACTGTTTAGAATCCAGCTTTGACCCTGTGACTTTCTGTAATAAGTTTCCATTTGGTAGTTATGTCAGTAATCTGCTCTTTAACAAGCCGTTCCTGTAAGGAAATATTTACTGAATGAGCTGTAGGAAGCCTTAATTATTCTGCCCTTTACACTTAAAACAGCAATAAATCGAATTTGATCCCTTTTGTTTCCTCAATATATGTGTATACAATTCATCAATGCACATTATTCCAAAGAAAAGTAATATTTTTCTTCATAGTTCATTAACCTTCATCAAAAACGTTCTTAATGTTAATATTAACCGACAGACAAATAGTCATTTATGTACTGTTTTACTGTTTAAGGTAACAGAGTTTGTGTGTCCGGGTACTGTAGATGGTGCAGCGTTTGTAGTTTGTTCTTACAGCAGTTTTTTTTGTCATTTAAACTTGTCATCCATGTAAAAAAAAATAGCTCCACAAGTACCCTGTAATTTTATGTTTCAAACAGAGATAGTGGTAGAGAGGCAAAAGTTACACATTGCAACTTTAAATACAAAACTCAAAATCATGTTAATTTCTTTCAGATCTACGATAATGCTTCTCATGTAAACTACGGGTTCCAACACGATGAGCGACGCCCCCCTCCATATGCACCTTCACCTGGGATGAATCCTGCCTTACCCCGGTACCCTGAACCACCTCAGTACCAGAACGTCTCTCCCTCATACCCTTCAGACAGATATTCACCCGCTCAGAAGCCATATCAGTTCACACCTCAAACAGCCCCTGTAAATACCCACCACACCACCACACCTGGCATCCATCGTGCTGCTACACCTGTTTACAAAGGTGAAATCTTTTCCCTTCAATATTTACTCAATTTTATATTCTGAGTTTCAGATTTTGTGAAGTAACACTTTGACTCTTTGGTAGTTCGCAGGAGAGGAGTATGGCCGTGTATTTTGACCACAGTCATTAGCCTCCTGCTTATTGGAGGGTGCATAGCTGCATTGGTTTGGTATTTCGGTAAGAAACCCAAATATTGGATGTCATACAGCCTATCCTGGCTATTCAACTTCAGTCCTGTAGGGTCGCTAGTCCTGCAGACTTTAGTTCCAACACAAATCAAACTTTGTAATTTTAAGGCTGCAATGTGTATTTTGTTACCTATTTATTACCATCATTTGTTTGAAACATGGAATTGCAGGTTACTTTAAATGCTTGTCTTTATGCATGGTAAAGTCAAATTAAGTCAAATTGACATTTCCTGGGAAATCTGACCCGGGAATCATTCTTATAAACTTATAGTTGTGAATAAGGATAAGGAGACTGTTTTGAACATGGATCTGTTATGTATGCTCAATAACTGATTTTTGATGATTTTTAGTTAAGAAAGTGTTTTGAGTTTTGAGTAATTCGGAAGACGTGACATGAAGGTTGGAACTAAACTGTGCATGACAGTGCCCCCTATAGGACTGGAGTTGAACATCCCTGCAGTATATCTACCTCATTGTTGGTCTGTTAATATCCTTTGTGTGCACTGACAGGTGTGTTCCAGTGTAATGGACGGCAATGTAAAGTGGATAATTTGTGTCTTAGCCACTCACAGTGGTGTGACGGCAAGAAGGATTGTCCGTCAGGAGAAGATGAAGCTCAATGCTGTAAGACTCACACTAACATCAGTGTAGCGTAATACTAATGTAACAGTATGATTTAAGTCATTTTAATTAATTAATAATTGTTAATATTTAAAAAGCGAGTACAAGTCACAACCTGCTGTACTGCTGTAATCTGACCTGTTTACAAGCAAAATGGTATATTGAGCAAAATATATGAAGAAAATATGAGAAAATATATATCTGGAAGATGCTTTTGCCATAAAAGCATAAAATTTTTTTACATTTCTTCAGTTTGTGTTCCCTGAGATTCAAATGCTTTTACTAATTGAACTACAGGAACACTGAGTTAAGCCTAACAATTTAATTCATCAACAGCAGTCCACAAATACTGTTAAACAAGTTTAAATTGTATTTAACCCAGAACCCATTTCACAAGGTGTCCAGAGAGACTAAAGCTATTACAGGACTGCAGTGGTTACATTAGCGTTCTGTGAAGGTGATTTGTGCTAAACTCATTTAATAGCCATATGCATTAATATCTGACTGCTATATCTGTCATTTTCTTTTGTAGTTCGTCTGTATGGATCTAATTTCCTTCTTCAGGTCTACTCCAATGAGAACCGGAGATGGGACTCTGTGTGTTCGGCTGGGTGGAATAATGATCTCGGGAAACAAGCATGTGAGGCGATTGGGTACAGCAGGTAATGTTTTAACTACACCCGTCTCTCAGTCTGTTTTTAAAAGAGTCTGACGTACAGTATACGAGCGTGAAGCACTTTTACTGTAATTGCCATCAGAACTATATATCTGTATGCATCATACACAGACATCCCATTTTTCATACATTTCCATACATTTTCACAGATTTTGGTCTGAGAGTTGGTTTTCTAAATTGTGCTGTGTGTGTGTGTGTTTTATATCTCAGAGATACCTATGTAGGTTACGAAAAGGTTTCTTCTAGAGCATTGTTAGACTACGTGATGGTGAAGACAGATTCTTTAAACTTTTCTAATCTGAATACAACCACACAACATTTTCTGACTAAAAGGTACGTAACATTTCTGAGTTTTGCTGATGTGGAATTTCAACAATGCATCAACATTACATGTATGCATTTGTCAGATGCTTGTTTTCAAAGCAACTTGTGTGCAATGTGTTAAATGTCCTTCAGTATTGTATGTATTCCATTGGGATCAAACCTGTTACATTGTTAGCACTTTAACTTTATTCCTAAAGCACCTCAGATTCATGATTTAGGCTTTTTCATTATTGTTTTCCCTTGCTTGTTAAAAATGTCTTTTTTAATTTCTCTTACATTTTATCAGTTCAGAATGCCCGTCTAACAGTGTAGTGGCACTGAAATGTATTGGTAAGATAAGAGTTTTTGTTTCCTTCCTGTTGTGTGTCTGACAGAGAGAAATTAATACAATTAATCTCTAGTTACTTAATAGTGTAAATAGTGTAAAATTTCACCACAAAGCAGTTGTGACACAGGCGAACATACTGAATGCTGGTTTGTGAATTATGAACTCTAGAGTGTGGAAGGAACACAGGGAGCCGTATTGTGGGCGGAGTCACTGTGACTTCTAAGGGGGTGTGGCCATGGCAGGTCAGCCTGCAGATATCTAGGAGACATGTGTGCGGTGGGTCTATTATAACCCCTTATTGGATCCTGACTGCAGCTCATTGTGTTGAGGAGTAAGTGCTCTCACTCAATCCATCTCGTTTAATGAGATTATGCTGAACTCTGCTAAATGAAATCATGAACTCTCTCTGTGTAGTTTTTCGAATCCAAGGCAATGGACAGTATACGCTGGGTATCTGACTCAAAGCGAGATGCTGTCTGCAGCTGGAAATTCTGTAGGCCGAATTGTAATGCACAAGTTTGACACAAAAACCAATGAAAATGATATTGCCCTGATGAAGCTCAACAGTCCACTCAGGATGACATGTAAGACTTTCTTCTTCTCTTTTCTCTGAAATGTTCAAACTGAATAAGCTTGGTCTTTAAATGGAAAGGCACACTCACTCATTTTTTTGTCCATGTTGCGCCGACAGAAAAGGACCTACACTGTGATAAAAACTTTGCTGCCTTAAATTTTTTAAGTTTAATCAACTTGGCTATACAAGTCATTTCAACATAAAATTTTAAATCCTGACTGGTATAACTTTAAAAAAAATAGGTTAAGCAAATTTTCAACCATTTCTTGAAAAAGATACAGCAACTCAAGGCCAGTCAAGATTACAAAGAGTAAGTTAAAATGACTTGTGCAGCCAAATTGATTAAACTTAAAAAATTTAAGGCAGAAAAGTTTTTTACAGTGTAGCAGTGTTATTGTGGGATCATACAAAAGTGTTGATTTAACAATGTTATGTTATGTTATTTAGGCTTTAATTGATGTAATGATTGAATGATTAATTGATTCCACAAGTGAAAGTGAGCAGTAATTGGGGGTTACTGAGACAAAATGAAAAGTATTTGACTGGTCATGGGATCTCAACCTGTCCACTCAGAAGACATCCCAAATAAGTGTGTATAATTTTAAACACAAGTACATCTTTAAAGCAACATCCCCCAAATTTATTTCATTAATATTGTTTTATTAATATTTTAATATTTTCCGCTAGACTATTTCTTTATTTCTCTTTGTTTCTTTCTTTCAGCGAACGTCAGGCCCGTGTGTCTGCCCAATTATGGCATGTACTTCTCTGCTCCAAAAGATTGTTACGTCACAGGATGGGGTGCGCTGTTTAGTGGAGGTATGACAACAGCGAGTAATTACAACACATCTAAATTCTCACCATCGCAGTGAAAGATTTCATATTTGTGAATTTAAAGCTGAGGAATTGTTGTCCCAAAAATGAAAATTCTGTCAATGTTACAATGCTTCTTTTTCTGTGAAATGCAAAACTAGAATTTTTAAAGAAATCTTCATTTGTAATTCTTTCAGAACAGTGACTTAGATATAGCAATAAGAACACAAATTAAGTAACAGTAACTAAATTTCATTGGTTCCTGCAGGTTTTTTAATCAAACCTCATGTGAAGATTTTTTAAAAATATTTTTTGTGGGTTCCACAGAACAAATAACAGCATATGGGTAACTTTTGTCTCTCTTTGAAACATGAAATTATAGGTTACTTTACATACTTTATATTATGTATATTGAAGTCAAATGAAGACAAACTGATTGCTTGGGAAATCTGAGCCACCTGCTCAAATTAAAAATCATTATTATAAACTTACCGTTTACCCGTGAATCTGGGTAAGGTAATGAGACAGTTTTGAACACTGATCTGTCATGTACCTGCTCAACAACTGTTTTTAAAAAGTTACACATTGCAGCTTTAAAGACTAGGCAGAAAATAACTTGTAAAACATTGTAATAACAGAATTCTTTGTTTTCCTGAAGGATCTGCCTCAGAGACCCTGCAAGAAGCCAAAATCCAGCTGATCGACAGAATGACGTGTAACAGTCGGCTAGTGTACAACGGGCTTGTCACAGAGACCATGATCTGTGCTGGCAAACTGGCAGGTGGAGTCGATTCCTGTCAGGTCAGAAACTATTAGAAGTTTTTCAGGTGTATACTGAGGTGTATACAGGTGTATACTAAATCAATGGAACATTGACATTGGCTGTCTTGTTTTACACAGGGGGATAGTGGAGGTCCTCTGGTCACAAAGGAGAATTCTCTATGGTGGCTGGTTGGGGACACAAGCTGGGGTGACGGATGTGCTGTCAGAAACAAGCCTGGAGTCTACGGAAATGTGACCCACTTCCTTGACTGGATTTATGAGCAAATGCAGGTAAGATTTAAAATATAAATCTAAACGGTGACACTGAAAATGTATATTTTTTTTATTATTCATGCCAGAGAAAAAGACGTCTCTCTCTCTCTCTTTTTTTTAGAAATATTAGAGTTTTTTCTATTAAAGGAGCTTTAAGAGGAGCGACTGATCAAAAGCACTGACACATTTCGGAATTCTGAAAAGACTTTTAATGGGACTTTTTGTGCTCTTACTTTCTTATATTTTTGTATTACTATTTGATTATTTTATTTTGGAACAGTAATGTAAAAGAACTAAGTATTTATTTTCACTAGTGCCAGTACGTAATTTGTTTAAAAACTAAAAGCTACAATGTGCACCATGTAATTGTTTTCTATGTATGTTTTGTATAAAGAACACAAATGATTTCTATAAAATGATTTAGTAAGTCTTGAACTGATGATGGTGTGTTCACTGACAGATTTCTGTTCGCGAGGTTTCTGTGTTTTGTTAGTTTACACAACTTCATGTGCGTCTCCTCCTCTTTTCCCAGCATGCCACATAAAGCAAATAACAGTGAGTTTTAACAGGGTATTGTGGTATTAGTGAATACTCAATTTTTTTATCTGACACAGACTTTCACATTTAAAATTTAAATATGGATGTTATTCAGATAACATGTTAAAAATAACAATAGACAATAAAGAATATTCCATCTTTTAAAGATTGTTAAAATAGACTTGCCGATTTTATGACAAGATTTTATAGTTAATAAAGAAAAAGATTTACACATTAACAGATATGTCCAGGAGACCAAAGAACTGGATAGGAACCTCCTATTGGATATAAACGTGTCCTTTGGCTTCATAAAACAATGTGGTGCAGAATCAGCTGACCCACCCGCAGCAGTAAAACTCTTATGACCTGTTTTCCTTGGCTGTTCTTCACACCTAAAAATATGAATTTACACCAGCCCGCAGAGCACCACAGAGTTCCTGACTCAGAGTTAATCACCATTATGAGGTGTTATGGCATGCTCTGCAGCAGTATTTAAGCCACTCCTTTGCCTTTAATCACCGCTCATTGAATTTGCGACTGTAATCGGCAGATGCTCACTGGAGAAGATCGACGTCTGCTACCTGTTTGTACCAATTAGCAGATGCGTGACACAGGCTGACTGCTCTTCAGAGGGTTAACAGATGTGGCAATTACAGACGCATTTGAATGAATGCTCAAGGGGTTCAGCATAAGGGCTGGGCAATTACACGGCAGCCCGGGAACCCATTTCATCTTCAGCTTTATTCACGGTGCCTGTCAGAGCGACGCGTTGGCAGGGAACCCACAGCATGTTGCCAAACAAACCCAGCTCCTGTGACTTTCTCTGCCAGGGTGAAAAATATGCTGAGAGGTCCAGAAACTCTAAAACTTCAGGTGGATCCAGACTGCTCTTTTAGTTTGGGTATTGTGATAGTATATTATGAGGTTTTGTAAATTTAATTATTGAACAGGAAATGGTTTCTTTGTGGTTGGACTGAAGCTGTTTTGGGCACCATTCGTCTAAAAAGGACGGTTCTCTCAGAAATTAAAATTCTTTAAAAATCTAATCACTCTTATGTCTGTCCAAACCCTTATGACTGTTGTGCTTTTGTATAATCAACATATAATGAAAGTGAATAGGGATTGAAAGTATATAATATAAGTGGCCCATATGAGATGGGTGCAATATTCAAAGTTTCTGAAGCCATATAAAAATAAGGAGGAAAAGACTGCTATATAATGCATTTTGTGTGCGTTTTTCCTCCAGATTGATTAGTCATGTGACATTGTGACGTGGAATAACATTGGATGTATGGACATGAGGCTGAGTGACGGCTGAGTTTCATTTTTGGGTTTACTGTTCCTTTAAGGAGTTGTCCAGGTCTCAACCTGCAGGGCTGAGATTTCTCCAGAAAGGACAGATGCTGAGGTCATCCCCGTCAGCTCTCACATGCAGTTTATGTGTCTGACGATCACACAGAATGTGTCATTTGGTCTGAAGGCCTGATCAAATACACGTGCTTCTGTAGCCAATGAGGGGGGAGAGCTTGTTACTGGGCAGTTATGGGTCTCTCTCTCTCTCTCTCTCTCTCTCTCTCTCTTCTTGAGGTCAATGTCATACATCAGCGTTCACAGATTCCCTGTGCTAGCTGTGTGTGATTCCACTGATTCCACATCAGCAATCTCTGCAGCTTTTATCATCAGCTAATAACATCAACTAACAGCTCACCTCAGCAACATACACAGCATTAGTCCTATTGGAGCAACACTTTTTGCTGATATGAAATAATTTTGTATATAGGAAACATCAAAGATATATCAACATTGATTATTCCTTTAGGTCTTTTCTTAAACCTCTTTAAAGCTTGCTTTGTTTTATGAATCCTAAAACAGGCTATTTATTTATTGATATTTTGTATAGCCTATATGTCAGATATTTTATAATGGCTTTTTACTTGGTGGTGAATCAAGTTGCTTTTAATCTGAGAAAATATTATATTGTCCAAAACATCAATTCTGCATACAGTACTGATAATGTTAACAGAAATACAACAGCGTCATGCGTCCGTGTATTCATGCAGTTCTTCTGACAAACACGAGGGGGCGCTGTTAGGAAAAACAAGCCACTCACAACGTCAGACCCCGAGTGCTGGGTTTCCCTTCATCTTATTTGTTAACATTTACAAACTTTAAATAAAAAATACGTGAATCAAGATAAAGTAATAATAATAATAATAAATATAAGATGCGATAAATACAAGACCTCGTGACAACAATTTCATACATTAGCAGCATAAATATTGAGAGATTTTAATAAATCAGTTTTTTAATCAGTATGATTTGCAAATATTTAAATTATGGCTCATTGAGGTCATTTTAATCTTTGCTGATATTTAAATTTACATCTAAACAAGCCAAAACAAACACAACCACAACAATAATATTTATACGTCACTGATGAATAAGAATTTCAAAACGATTTATTCAAATATTTAAAATAATATATTCATATATTCAAAAGTGTCATCTTTTGTTTAAAAAAAATCCCATTTTAACAGTGATTGATTTATTGACTCCAAATGTTTAAATGACTCAAAACCGTAAAGTACAAAATACTATATCTCTTACATCTTGAATACACCCTGTAATGTATTTATGTGTTAAAATGTATTTTTAATGTATTAAAAATTATTTTTATAATGTATTAAATTTTTAAGTCATAGAAACCATCAGAAATTCTTGGTAATTTACTATTTGGCATGTTATCACGTGACTTTTGTCAGATGAAAACAAAACGTTATACCATCTTGTTAATGTTTTCAGAAATATGCAATACAAATCAGTTTGGGTGTTTTGAGTGTCTGGAGCCGGAATATTCTGTGCGATTCTCTGCAGCCTGTTGGTCAGTGTTTCTGTTGACAGTTTTGTATTTAGGTCACACTGGAGCCCTCGAGTTGCAGTGCAGGAGTGATTGACAACTCTTCTGATACTGACTGAAGTCTCCATCTTCTCTGAACTGCAGTCACAATAATAACCTCAGCTGTATACTGACGCTCTGTCTTCTCTTCGCTTTAATTTGATGCTTTGTGTGATAGAAATAAGTCAAATTATTGGTAGAATAACAGTTATGTTTTCGTTTTGATTTGCTATAATGCAAATGTTTTTTCATTTTCTCATGGTACAAAATGCCTAATTTTATGGCCTGCTGAACCAAATCGCCTGGACGTGAATTAAATTTAGAAGACAATTGAAAAACATATAGTTATAGAAAGTTAGAGGGTATATATATATATATATATATATATATAACATTTGGAGTCAATATGATCACGTAATTTTTATTTTTGAGTGAACTGTTTCTTTAAATTAGCAAATGGCACAAGCACAAACTGTAGAGCGCTTTATGTGCATAATAATTATAATAGGACTATATTATTTCTTCTCAAGCACACAGCAGAGACTTTAAAAGCTCTCAGTGGTGCATGTAACATCTGTATGTACTAAATGCAGCCCTGTTCTGTCATGTTGACAGGTCTTTAGTTGAAAGTGTTAATGTTGCGTGGCTGTCCTCCAGCGATGGGTCCAGATGGAGGAGATGCCGGTACCTGCCCTTCCTTTCCACTGCCAACCCATTCACTGCAGCCTCCAGTACACCTCCACCTCACACCATCTGTGCCAGCCTGCCGTCTCTCCGTCAGACAGTTGCAGGTTCCACCATGCATATCAGGCATGCAGCTGTGCAGACAGCCAACCCAACATCTGTGTGTCCTGTGGGACAGATTGTGGGGGTGTCCTGCTGATCTGATCAGCTGCAGTCGACCTTAAGAACAGCCATGGGCTGCTAGTTCTTCAGACTCACTGAACTTTGCCATGTATAGAATAGAATAGAATATTAAATGTTCTATAATGAAACTTTAACATCCACAGAACCTATGGTTCTTTGTAATGGAAAAATGTTCTTTTGTTAAAAAGAATATGTTAAAAATGGGTAAAATTGTTAAAAATGGGTCTTTAAACAATCTTTGACTGAAAGGTTCTGTGGGGAACCAAAAGTGGTTCTTCTATGTCATTGCAGCGAAGAACCTTTTAGGTCCTTTAACTTTAAGAGTGTAGAATAGGGGATGGAATGTACAGTCAAGAGGAGAATTATTGTTGTAAAATGAGTTTGATATCCTTGTCCACAGATGTGTTACTTTCATGCAAAGTGAATCGTGATTTAAGGTGTCAAATTAAATAATGACTACACATAGCTTGATATGTGTTACTGGTCTACAGAGAACTGCAGAAAGAGTGATCAAAACACAGAGAAATAAATAAATAATTAAAACATGCATTTTTATGACCACACATATAAGGTCAGCCATGTGCTTTGGTTACTAAGCAACACTGCTAGCCTGTGTCTGAGGGTTTGACAGAAGTTGACTGTCCTTTCTGTGTTTCACAGTCGTGAGAGTACCAATCAGCCTTTGATTACAGTGCAGCATCAAACCCAGCAGCAGATGCCTGTGAGCTCAGTTCTGTGTATGCTCTGTATATATATATATATATATATATATATATATATATTAGTATATTATGTATATAGTATCAGTCTTATGTTAAGACAAAAGTCTGGATTATTAAGGAAATATATATATATATATATATATATATATATATACCATCATTTATATATAGGCATATATCCTTAAAAAATGTATCTAAGTAAAATGTAAATGCATTAACTGTAAAGATTTCAAATCTTGTTGTTGTAGACAAACATATGACAAGCATTTTAAAACTGGCATATTCACATACATTTCAAATCATCAACATCTCAAAAACATTACATATATACCAAATTCATGGAGTTGTAACATAAATATGTTATATAAACATACATTATTTATACGTGTTTCTTTACCTTGGAGCATTTTTTGACTTTTGAAAAGGCATTTGAAACCTAGCACAAAACAATGATGCAGTATAACAATTGTTTTATTTATTTTTAAAAAAATCACGGTGATGTTAAAACAAACAATATATTCACAATTAGCTGTTTGCTACCTTATTACCCTGTTTCTGTCTGATTGCTGTACCTGCTTTCATTTTCTAAATGCATATGTTAGTTGTTTAATTTGTTTTATGTTTTATTATTGTACGTGGAACAGTAGTGAAACGCACTGATCCCAAATAAAATTGTAGCTTCAGTGATGTATCAAAGACACTGTTTGAATGATGCTGTCCTGTGCTTTTCATTCAATGTTTTTCTTTCTCTCTCTCTCTCTCTCTCTCTCTCTCTCTCTCTCTCTCTCCTACAGAGCCCTGTTTTATTGCATTGCGTCTGAAGAGTCCTGCTGGGCGTGGATCCTGTCATCAGCCAATAGGAGAGCAGCAGGCGGGTGGTGGTCAGTGGCCAATGAGGCAGGGTGGGGTTAGAGTGTCATAATCAGAGAAAAAAGGGTCAACGTTTCTATGTATATTCTTGCAGAAAATACACCAGAAACTGTTTCAAAAAATAGCATTTATTACAGTAAGCAAAATGACAAGGTTCAGTTCTTTGCACGTTTTCTTAGAGCAGGGATCAGAATAGGTTTTAGTAAGATGAGAATGTTTATATTCTCTGCTGCACACCTTAAATGTGCTACATTGTGAATGAAGATGCTGCAGTCTTGAGCTTTTACACTCAGTATTCAATATATAGGATCAATACATGGATTCCCGACAGCAGGTCATTAAGACTGTTCAGCCCAATCAAGCGCTTATTCTCCTGTGTGAGAGACATTCACCGTTTCATTTAACTCCCAGTGATTCATGGAGGTTTCCTTATTAAGCAGGAGCTCTCCTGTAAAACGAGCTCATTCACCATCACACGGCTGCTGGTATTAATGAAATCAAACAGAGATCATTTTTAAGTATTTTAGGGAAGAATGAGAAATTCTGTTAAGGTCAGATATATCAGATATATGTTCTGGTGTTTGAAAGCAGATGAGAAAGATTCTGGTCAGGTTTAGCCTAACCACCAGTTACTGTCATCTTAACATAATTTTTCCATTTATTTTCATTTAACAGACACGTAATCCCACTAAACATTCAATGTATGTCATTAAAGAAATGTAAATAAAGATATAAAAATTGGGAATCCTGTAAGGTTTTATTGAATCAATATTCTCAATATTCTGGACTGTGTAAATGTTACTGTACACATTGTATTTTGTTGCATTTTGTAAATCCAAACAAGTGACTGTTTTTATTTAATAACGCAGATAATATCAAAATATAGTAAAAAATTTCTAACACTGAACAAACCCCTTGTTGATTCATGTTGATGAAGTATCGCATTGAATACATGTAACTGCAAAACTTCTGTAACTAAAATCTTACATCTCAACGTTGTTTAAATTGCTTAAATCATTTTTATTGTTTTTATTTAGGAGAATCTGGCACAAAAGAATGTGTTCACAAAAAGCACTTATAGTATCTATTAGGCAAAATATGTTTCCAGCTGAATAAATATATACCTTATCATTTGATATGATATAACACTGTGAAAATGAATGTTTTTGTCTAATCTTTTCTCTCTGAGGCCACAGATAACATTCACGGCACATCCAGAGGAAGATCTCTGATTTCTGGACATCCGGTAAGATTCATTCATTTATTGTAATAGTATTACAGATGAAATACAGAAGTCTGGGGAGAGCTGTAGGCATGTGTGCTTTTGTAAGGGATTCTCCAGCCCAGCAGCTGAAACAGTGCTGATTCTCCAGCAGAGAAATGCTTGTTAAGCCAGAATAAAACCAGAGCTCCAGGGACCAGCCAGATACAGTGACTATTCATAACTGTAATAGGTATCAACCACGTCAACAAAAAACAGTGAAGGAGAGCGAGAGATGCTGAAAATACAAAATTATTTTGAACTGAAAAAGGTTTTCCTGCTGCTCAGAAACTACACTCACTGTAATATCCACACAGTATCAATTCAGGTCATGTTGTTTATTCTTTAGCTGGAGTGTTACAAAATAAAAACAGGAATAAGTGACATTTTCACCACTTAGTCAGGTGTGCTAACTGGGAACGTTCTCTTAAAGTTATCAGAAATGTTTTAGTGTTAATCATATCAAACACTATTCTTAAGTTGCTAGTGGAAACATTACAGAATTTGAAAAACATTCTTAAAACCAAGCAATACCGTTGCTGGACATTACAACTGGACATTCTCAATGTTCCTAGAACATTCAAAATAATTATTTTTATTACTTAACTGTTAGCTGGGTAGCACAAAACACATTTTGCATCATAATCAGCGCACTTAAACAATGTCCATATTGCATTGCCATTAATAAAATGCTTTTTAAAACTACAACACATGCAAACATCAGCCCGAATCTCTTTAGGTTCCCATCTGTGCTGCTCATAATTACCTCTTCTCTGTTTTATCTCCTCCCTCAGGTTCTCTTGTATATCCTCTAGGCTAGAGTCACCACGAGAGCTCAAACCACATGAGACGGCTCCACGGGCAACGCCTTTCCATCAACACAACATACTTGCCCCAATTTTAGGCTGTAAGAACGTTTCCCTAACATTTCCATTAAGTGACAAAAACATTAAGATTTAGATTGTTCTAGGAATGCTCAAATGTTATTTGGGTTTTTTGTTGTTTTATTTGTTATTGCTTGGATAACAATTATTCGTCAAAAATGTTTAATTCTGTAACAATTTTAAAATGTTCCATTAACAACTTAAGAATAACTGATATGTGATTCTTATCACATATCAGAAATTTCTGATATGTGATATATAGCATTATAAATGTTCTACTAATGTTACTGCAGGAATGTTTTTGATAACTTTGAGAGAACTTGTAGAGAATCATAGCCAACGTTCTGAGAACATTCCCTGTTAGCTGGGTTTCTCCCTGAGAAACAACACCAAGAGCCGCTGTGATATCTGCTCTGTGATGGCAACCGACAGACTCCCCTTGGCTAAGTTAAACCTGCAACATAAACTGCAGCTCCTCCTGCTCTCTGCCTCTTGTGGGCTGGGCAGAGCGGAGCATCATTGCAACATTGTTACTGGCTATAAAATATGTTTTTGATGCTTTGTGTGACATCAGCCTGCCCGGCGTGAGCAGATGCTTTGTGAATCAGTGGCTGCTTGACACAAGCACGGAGAACAAAACATGCACACTGCTGCAGTAAAACAGTAAAAGAGAATCACAATGTGCCAGTGCCCAGGGGACACAGGTAGAGCACAGGTCTACAAACACATGCACTGCGGCCATTGATGGATAAAATAAACAGCTAAGTAACCTAAATGTGACTTAAACGAAAAGACGAGACATAAAAATGACAGAGGTGTGTTTCTTGTAAGGAATATTAGCCTTGGCAGGGAATTCTGGGAAGAGAGAAGAGTAATTCAGTAAATGGTGCAGAGGTTGTGCAGGGTGGAGGGTGGGCGGGTGTGTGTGTGGGGGGAGACCTGTGCAGCTCATGTGAAGGCAGATAAAACATTAGTACAGAGATAACTACAGGGCACAGTGAATTGAAACAAAACAGCGCTTGTGCAACAAAAATCATAGGTCTGTTAGAAAAGAAAAAACTGTTTTTCGGCTTTATTTTACATCTGATTTTGCATCTGGTGCTGCCTGTTGACATAATCATGACAGCACTCGGCAGACACGTTTAGTAAGTTGCATCTGTCTTGTTGTAAATGCATTTTAAATGCATCAGGGTACAGGAGCGAGCAGATCTGCAGAAGAGAGTTAGTGGTGTCCCGGTGGCTGACTCTAATGATGTGCTGTGGGCTTGGCAGCGATGAGTGACAGCTTATGTTATTCTGCAGCAATCACAAATCTGTGCTGAATCTGAACAAACACAGAGTCTGTAAAGACAGCACAGGGCCAGTTTGTCTACAAATCACAGTCAAGATGGAAAATCAGCAGTTCAAGAAATACTGTACAAAAACTGTAATAATTCTGTTGTTCTTTTACAGTGCAGCTGTCTGGGATACTCGGTTTTCATTGGTCATCACAGCTGCTAAACCAGATAATTGACCATTGCCCAGGCAACCAATTTTCCATATAGCTGTTCTAGTTTCATGCCTGTCATATCAGTCCACAGTCACATAATATAATAAAATGTATGTCATGAAATTATATTTAATCTACATTTATTTATTAAGTAGTATCATGGAATATATATACATAAAATGCAGAGAGAGGGAAAGCTATATATATATGTATATAAATTATACATTATAATTAATAATAATACCATTTAATTATATTTATATACACAGTATGTAATTACATATATTAAATAATCAAACAAGACATAATTGTATTAATATTTTATCTAACAATTGAAATGTGTTGTATTAAAATGCGTCAGAAAGAGTGGGTATGTTTTATTATCAGAGTACGGCTAGTCAAATCTAATTAAAAGTTCATTTTTTCATGAAAACGCCTCACTGCTCAGGAGGAAAGCGCTCTGATTTGTCAGGGTCAATTAATGAAGGCAGCTTAAGAGACAAAAACCTCACACGCCCTCAGGGGCCCTGAATCCCAACAGAAGACACCTTAAATGACACAAATTCATGTCCTTCAATTAAGATCATTTAGAGGAAGTCGTCATACACAACTGTGATCTTACAGTCAGTTTCACTGAGACCACAGTACAAATGCTTTAACTGATGTACAGTTTGTTCAGGTTGCTGTAAACCTGTGATGGTGTGATTTCTTGTCTGGTGTGCTTGGACTTTCTTTAAGAGCAGCAGCCCTGCACCTTTAAGGCTGCGGAGGAGAGAGACAGGGACAGGAGAGAGAGAGAGAGAGAGGGAGAGAGAGAGAGAGAGACAGAGAGAGAGAGAGAGAGAGAGAGAGACAGAGAGAGAGAGAGAGAGAGAGAGAGAGAGAGAGAGAGACTGGAGGAGAGAGAGAGAGAGAGAGAGAGAGAGAGAGAGAGAGAGAGACTAAGAGAGAGAGAGAGAGAGAGAGACAGAGAGAGAGAGAGAGAGAGGGATGCTCTGTGATGCTGTGGTGCTGATGCTGGAGTCAGTGCAGCAGGGGAAGATGCGCGTGCTTGCTGACTGCTGGACGGTGCGAGGCGGTGAAGAGGGATTCTGTTCTGAGAACAGCTAACAGCATCGTCTCCACACACTTCAGAGCTGGAATTCAGGCCTTTTTCTTTTCTTTCTTTTTCCTTGTTTTTTTTTATGATTTCATTTATTTAGTTCCGTGAAGTTTCTCTCGTGGTTTTCGCATCGCCAGTTGGGCTGGATTTACTTTGGGTTCGTGTGACACCGCACCTGTGCGCGGTGTAAGCACGCGCTCTGACTCAGCATCGCACCTGCAGCCGCCCGCCACCGGATCCCGGTTCGGCTTCACCGGATCCCGGTTCGGCTTCACCGGAGACGGTTTGCCGGGAGCGCACGCCTCAGCCACGCGAGCTACCGAGACTGCGTGCGCGCGTGCGTGCGTGCTCGAGGAATAGAGGGAGAGATCTCCGGTTCATGTGCATCTCTTCTACCGGAACTACTAATCACAGATCATTCATACATCCACGCAAGGGGTTTGGGGAGGAAAAGTGCGCAGTGGTCAAAGAGAAACCTTAGTTTGGAGACTGAAAGGTCCGGGGCATGTGGATATTGGCCATCATCTTTTTCCAGTGCATTTTGAATGGTAAGCGGTCTTTTATTTTTATGGAGTCTAATGGTCACTAAAATGTACATTTGCAATGAAATGAAGCATTGAGGATGTATGCATGTGATGTTTGTGATGTGTGGAAACGTGATGCGCTCTCATGTCACATTCGCAGGTTAATTCTCTTCTGCTCTGCACACCATTTCACAGCACCATGTCAATATGCCTTTAAAATCTGCAGTTCACAAATACAACTTTGCCCAAATTGCATGTGTGCTGTTCTGTCCATAAGATTGTTTAAAACAAATACAATTCATTTGCAACACTTAATCATTCAGGAGAAACCAGCCATTCATTTTCACATTAGCATTAAATTGTCTGTTTTATGATGATCTTGAATCAGTTATCACTCTATTATCTTTAATAATTTATAATAATAAAAAAATGCATGCACCAGCATGCAAATATAATCAAGTGCATCATAATTTGCAAAAATTACTTGAGGTCCCCTGATGTCCCTGTTGGACCAAACTGGATTTTTCTTCCTTTCTGTCTTTTTTTTAATTCTTTTTAATGACCCAAGACATTTTAGATATATCTTTAAAATTAACAAATTGGCTGATATTACTATAGAAAACATATTTCAAAGGGAATCAGTGAAAAAAATGTAGGTGAGTTATTAAAGCAGTAAAGAAGATTGCAGTGTCTAAAATAAAAAAAAATTCTGAAAACAACAAATTTTGTTTTATTGTAGCATCCTGGCTTGGCCGCCATGTTTTCAAGAAGCAGTGAAGCATTGAATGAAAAAATATTTCCCAGTCAATCAGCTGCCACTTTATGTGATCCCTTTAACCGTTTTCTAAACATTTATTCATACATTCATTTTTTGTTTATTTGTTTGGGTCTCCAAATCCCGTGACCTCTAAAATTCGACAGGAGGCGAATGTGTTGATGGTGTTAAAATGGAGAGACAGTGAGTGGGTGCTGGTTGCTGGGCTAAATCAGAATGGGAGTGTTTGTGTTAGAAGAGAGAGAGAGAGGTATCGGTGGGGGTGCGAGCATGCAGGAAAAAAGGGGCATTTAGGTGGTTTTAACAGTGTAACACTGTGAGGCGTTAGTATCACAGCTGGGTCGCCCCTGCAAACTGACCGGTGATAGTGGCGTATAAAACAAAATGACAAGAAATCCGTTTTGAGGACACAGCGATGCTTTAGCACAAAGGATGTCGTAGGACTGATTTACAGTACAGATGAGCTGCAGCGAGCTCTGCGATTATCCTTCACATTTTACAGAAGAAAATCACTCACCCACAGACAGTTTTTGCAAGACAATTGCGAGATTTGAATCTTTTACGATGATGTTTTCACAAGCTTTGCCACGCAGATTTCCGCAGGGCTGTGACAAAGCTGGAATGGACACAGTCATTTAACCTGAATTAATGGTTTATCAATGAAATTGATTATTGTTTCAGAGTGATTTCTTTCTTTTTTATCATGTGTCATCTATTGCAGAATTGAGTGGTACATGCCCGCTGAACTGTGCATAAACGAGCGTTTCTGAAAAGCGCTTTAAGTGTTTCTGGTGGATCAATATGTCCCTTTTTCTGGCATTGTGTTTGCTGTAGCGTATGTAGCGTATGTCTGTCTGTCCGATGATACATTGATCAGGATTCCTTACGCAGTGTTTCTGTTAGCGCAGTGACTCTCTCTCTCTCTCTCTCTCTCTCTCCTCTCTCCGTCTCTCTAGGCAGTGTAGCATGTTACTTGTGGGTGTGTGTGGGGGAGAGAGAGAGAGAGAGAGAGAGAAAAAGAAGCCATACAAAATGAGCCTTTCATGATTTGGTTAAGCCCACAGCCCAGTTCTCTGCTGGTCTCTATGGAAACCCCTGAGATGTATGTTGGTGCAGTGGCCTTGCAGCTTCCTGCACAGGTGACCCCGGAAGTGTTTTGTAACGACTGTCAGATGAGCAGAGGAAAACAACGCATGCTTATTTGTGAAGCCATTCGGGATCTTTATCTGAGTGTTGAGGATAAATTAATTCCCCAGCTTCTCAAGCATCCCTGCTGAGATTTCATCTCTATCCTTGTTTTTTTTTAGACCGGCTTTTGGACAGTTGTTGATTTAAATTACTAATTTAATGAATAATTGAATTGCATCCGAAAATAAAAATGCTTGTTTTTATTTACTCGCCCTCATGTTGTTCCAAATTTTGTCACCATATTTTTCCATGGAACATACACTCTTACCAATAACGGTTCTTCAAATGCCATAGAAGAACCATTTTTGGTTGCCCAAAGAACCATTCAGTCAAAGGTTTTTTCTTACATTTTTATGTCTAAAGAACTTTTGCCACTACAAAGAACCTTGTGTGAAACAAAAAGGTTCTATGAATGTTAAAGGTTCTTTATGGAATCATACAGCCAAAACAGATCCTTCTATGGCATTGAGAAGCATCTTTTTCATGTGTAAAAGGAGAAATGAAGAAGAATTGTACCGCTTCTTTTTCAGTGCATTTACATTGACAAGGAAGGCTTTTATGCTTTAAAAATGATTGCAAAAATTGTCAATTGGTCATGTGCAGCGTTTTATGTGGTCTGTTCTTCTAAATTCCTTTTTCATTGTTCCACCAAATAAATAATCATATGGGTTTGGAACAATGTGAAGGTTAGCAGTCAAAAATGACAGAATTTTCATTTTTAGTTATACTATTCCTTTAATAAAATTAATTCCTACTATTTTATCCTAATAACAAACATTTTCACAATTCGCTCAGCTCAGATATTAAACATCTAATGTTTTTGCATGTAAAATCATGCTGAGTTGTTTTCAATGGCTCTTGTGTTGGTGAAGAGCCCTCGAGAGCGTGTGCATATTAACACACAAATGTAATTGGAACACAACAGAATCGTCCACGCACACAGACACAGCAGAAAGTATTAGTGATGTTGTTTTTGTAAACTGATGCTAGGGGCCAGTTCTGACATACACTCAAATGGACGGGAATAAACAGTGTGGCGTGGAGCAAAGCGCCCAATCAGCTGTCGTGTGTACTAAAATGGTTTAAGAGAGCTTTTAGTTGAGTCCAGATCAAACACAGAAAAGTATGGGCATATCCATTTGTTTTCCTGAATTAAAAGCCCATGTTTAAAGACACGCTACTGTGATGTGGTTTAGAGAAACTGAATCCATGTTTGCAGACGCAAAACAGGAAAATTATTTTATTATGACTTCATACATTACAAACTGGCCTTCAGTCTCAGTTTCCAAATATACACTGATGTACAGCAAATGATAAAAAAACAAATAGTTACTCAACAAATAGTCATATAAATGAATATTGTAATGTATAGTCATAAAATCTCAACTGAATGAATCAAGGTGTTTTTGTGTCTGGAAAGCAACTAATGTGCATAATGTTAACCTATGTTATGGCAAGGAAACATTTTTGTCACACTAAAGGGTGATTCCCTATAGAAATTTGAAATTTGGAAATTTGCCTTTTTAGATATGCCGTAAGACATTTTTCAGTTTGTTTGTTAAGAAATTGCCTAATGGGGACCATTGGCGTGTCCTCACATTGTACAAATCTCAGGATTCACTGTCCTTGTGGCAATCAAATGTAGGCACAAACCGATCCTCAAACACATTTACCTCACTGTCTAAATGAGGACATACCATATCTTAACTGACTTTAACTAACCCTCATCACAAAGCCGTCAGTTTTCTCCACTGAGCATGAATCATTATAACCAAAAACTAGGAGTAAAAAAGACATGTTTGCTGATGAGGTATTTATCTGAGACATCAGCTGAGGAGTTTTAATTTAATTTCAAGAGACAGCAGATGTGGTGTGAATCAAACATCTTGCATTGGTTTGTACAACAGAGAACACACACACACACACACACACACTGCATTACTCAAGTGAGTAGTTCTTACTCCAGCATATCAGTAATTGTGGCAGTCGTTTGGCGTAATGACATTTTGATGACCAGCTTTGCTAACGGTTCATATTTTTCATCAGTACAGCTTACTGTCATACAGCAGGAAACGAATCCACAACCGACTGACAGACGTCCCTGCGCTTACAGCCATAATGTGTGTTTATCTCCTGATTTGATGACTTGGCAGGAAAGGCGACTTCTGATTGATTAGAACTTCCAGTCTCACTTTTTATTTTTGGTACAAGAGCTGAATGACTTTAGCAGGAGTGTCTTTGTTTCTCATTTGCATTGAGAAAGGCCAGTAAACACTGAGGGATCTGTCAGGGCTCTTTTGAGGAACATGGTGATTTGTTTTAGTGTAGCAGAGTAACAGAGTGTATGGATCTCTGGTTCTTTAAAGGTTTTTTAAAGGTTTTTCAGACCTAAGCAATTCAAGGTCTCAGCTACCCGCCCAGGTAATCACCACTTACTGTACATGATTCGTGCACTTTACTGTAAGGCAGTTTGTGAAGCTTCTGAAAAAGAAAAATGTTTTCATTCCTCCAAATAAAAATAAAAAAGAAAAATGTTATTTCTGTAATCTGACATAATTCTGAAAAACAAAAGTAGACCCAGTGCTGTTTGATTGTACACAACCAAAACTGACTGTAATGTGAAAAGACCAATTATCACTATATATAAAACAATACTGAGATAATACTGAGATAATAATTTATACATTTATAAAGAAAATTTTGATAAATTCTCATTTTACATTTTATTGATTTTTATTAAATATTTTTTAATTTTTATATAACAATTAACAAACACTATTATGTTAATCTTAGAGTCATGTATTAATTCAAAAAGAAATGTAACATTTTAAATAGAATTTTACATGTAATTTACATTTTTATTTTAATAATAGAATAGAAAAGGAAACAATCTTTTACGTGTTTTAGTGTGCCTGTATATCACAGCAGACAAAACATTGGGCAGCATTTCAAACACCCAGAAATGTGTAACATTTACAAAGATCGCAGCAAACGTCTCATTAAAGCTGCTGGCGCCTGAGGCCTGTTCTGTTTCCCTTTTCTTCTGTATCGGCCCGTCCCCAGAAGTGATTATGCTAATTGCTGTTTGATCAGATGATTAAATTATAATTCGATTAATCCCGAGCACTAAATGCTGTGAATACATTTACATCTGCTTGACTGCGTCAGTGCGCAAAGACCGCACAGTTTCCGTCACGCTGCCAGTGGGAAAAACAGCTGACCTGGGACTCGCACCCAAATATTAGCACGTAGTGCATATTTAGAAAAGGGCAGAAACTGACACATTTAAATACTGTAAGCCATTCAACAAAACTGAAAAAGATACAGAAATTTTTCTCCTTTTTTATTGTAGAAAAGCGAGCGGTCTGATTCAGTAGCTAAATCTAGCGTAAGTTTACAAAACAGCTAAAATCAGTGAGAGCACATCTAACTTTAAACTGATTTAGGCTCTCAGCTCACACCTACTGCTGTAGACAATATCACTGTTTAAAGGTAGGGTAGACAATTTCAGAGAGGCTAGCAGTAACAAGCTAGCTTTGAAAGCATAAGGTCCCGCCATGTCGTAGGAGTGCTCTCCAAATCCACGCCTCCTCCAAAAGACATGAACATGCCGGAAAATTGTTTGAGCAGGGTACACGGAGGTATGCAAATACAGAGTTTGACAGGAAAGTAAGACATCCTTGCATGGATGTTTTATGGTTCTGCCCTTCCACAGAAGATTTATATTTATATAAATATTTATGCCACTTAGTGATTGCTATCAGGATGTGAAGAAAATCGTCATTTTCTTCACCATCATAACAACAAAATGTCTCTGGAACCAGTTGTCTTTAATGTATTTATTTTGTGCAAATATGTGAGTTTTGCCCCAACATTAGTGTAAGCAAATTAAGTGCAAAACACTTTCTCCATCTGGTTGGGAAAACTGAAAAATACATGTCAGACTGGTTGGTTTCAAACAGAGCAATGCCTTGATAGCTCAACATAGCCACAATGTTTATACCTTTTGGATAAACAACAAATGGCTCACTTAGTCATCTCTGCATATAAAGTTAGGATACAAAATAATATTAAACATAAAAAATCAGAACACATTTGTTTGTTGCACAATGATATTAAATACATGTTTGTTTTTAGTGAAGCTGAGAGTATGCAGTCAGCGTGAGTTGTTATATTACACGTGTATCAGCGTGAGCAGCAGAGATTCATTTAGCTCCGCTCGCGTTCCGTCATCATCGAGTCAGCGGTGCTTAGATTCAGACATCAGCGGCGTCGGCTCCTGTAATTGATGTAGATCCGCAGAGGCCGTTTGATCTCCTTCACACCACCGGGGAGCTCTAAACGAACGTTTGCTCTGACATTATTCAGATGATATTCCAATCATCTCACTTAAGAGATGAAAAAAAACAAGAAATTTCGCTTTTCCGGTGGGACGCAAGGCTGCCCCCACCCTCACCCTGCTTGGCATCTGGGGATATCTTTGGCTTTACATATTGGCAGAGAGCGGCGGTCCATTAACCCAGACACGCTGAGCTGTGCTTAATATTCATGAGAGCAAATTGCAAGCTGGTTAAATTGTGGTGCTCCAGTCCAGCTCCCTGATGCTGGGCTTGGTGTAGCCCCGGGGCAGGGACAGGATTTTTAACTCTCCTGGCTGCTGTACTGGACTCTCCCTGCACTCACTGGTGTTTGCATGCCACTGCCTTAATTACCTTGAACCTGTGACGTTCTGTCAAGGTTCCTCAACCCACAGGGCAGTGGGGCTGGAGCTCCGATCTGCTGCACAGACAATAGTGCAGACACAGTCGGCCTGCAGCCAAAACAGTGACCCATCCACCCACAACAGACCCATAAATTCATCCTCAGAGAACTAGTGCACTTATTTTACTGTTTGGCATGATTCTAGTAAGCATTTGTTGTTTTTAAAAATTATGCAGCTAACAGGGAACGTTCTCAGAACATTAATGTTCTTTCAAAGTTCTCTAAAGGTGTCATTCTTGCAGTAATGTTAGTAGAACTTTTTAAAGTTATGTATCGTATATATCAAAATCGTTATTCTGAAGTTGTTATTGGAACGTTTTAAAATCATTACAGAACTGAAATGTTTGAATACTGTTCTTGAGTATCCAATATGAATAACCGCACAGTAACGGTAATACAATGTCTAAAAAACTGGACGTTTTTGCGAAAAATTAAATGGATTGGTATTAATAAAACAATTAATACAGTTGTGGGTCTGACCAAAGCTATGTCACTTTATGGTCGACTGATATGGGCTTTCACTAACCAATGGCGATTCTGATATCTAGAGAGCAGGCTATGTATTGGCCAATAGGATGTGGATATAGTACAATTATTTTGTACTATATATACAATGTATATATATATATACAATTATAGATACAATACCTTTTATTGGCTGATGCCTGTAATCTCAATGTGGACGAATTTTATTTGATTAACCATCTTGCCGGTCCATCTTGTAACTCCCTATTAATGTTTCCAGATGAACCTACGTATATGTAAACGCTTAAATTGGAGGGACACAAGGAAAATGTGCATGTGCCTGACCCCAGATCAGCTTGACTTTAGGATGCTCTCTGCCCTTCAGCTGTCACATGCTCACCCCATAAACATATCTCCCAGAGTCAAGCCCAGACAGCAGCACAGAGGGACGGCATGTTACAGCCGCTCGCAGAGGCAATTTACAACAATCACCTCTGAAAGGCAAAGAGAAGCGACAAAGAAACTGCTCTGTCTGTTACTCCGAGCAGATAAGAATCTGTTAATCAAACAGCTTAAAGCACCACATTCTGCTTTCTGAAAAACCAGATTAATTAAAAATGAATGCAGTTCATGTTTGAAGAGACAAAATTGGGTTTTAGAAATCTAGAAATGCTAGGTGTTAGAATCCGAGTTCTAGAATCAGACTGGTGGATGCTGGATGAGCAGATATTTTTGGACGAAGCAGACAGTGCCTGTAATTCAGAAGCTGAGCCCATGCACAGAAGTAAATAAAGGTCACTGCATGAAGTCTGTGATACCAAACCAGAAGCATCATGTCTGGATAACAGCTGCTGTGTTCTGTGAGATGTCCTTGTGTGTCCATGAGGCGTCTCATATTATATATACACATGTCTATACGAATATATACATTATATATATACATATATATATATCACACATATAAAAATATCAATAATATATTAAAATGCTGTTTGTGTCGAGTGTTAGTATTGACATGAAATCTTTTAATATTTAATGGATCTTCTTAAGATCTAAAGCTCCTTTGATCTTTTACTGATGCATATTATCAATAGTTTAAAACAACCCTGTTCACACAAATCATTAAAAATTAATAAAGTATTCTTTAATATATTGCAGAATAAAGTGTAAATGTCTCATGTTACAGGGAGAATGTCATGTGCAGTTTAACATGTTTTTTTAAAATGCTCAAATATATAGAATCCTAAAGTCAAAATACTGAACCTACAGTTTGAGGATAAAGGGACAGAAAATATTTACCTGTAACCATTCATGTTTTTTCCCCCAGCATGCATTGCTTTCCCCACTCGTGACACTGGCTCACTGGTGGTCTGAAAAACAGGCAAAACCATTTTAAAAAAGGCTTTTATACCTCCACATGCAAAAGTTGTGCCAATTCATCTGTGCCATCTTGGGGAATCAGCTAGCCAGAGAATGGGTGTAAATATTTTATTTTTATGTGCTTTTAGACAATAGGAGCTTTTCCATGACCACAAAATCAGCTCCATCATCTGTGAAATACCACAGAACACTAAAAAAGTGTGGTCATCTGTAAGCAGCAGAATCATTAAAAACTAAACAAGTTTAACTCTGGTACACTATTGACTATTACTAGAAAGTTTTCTGTTAGATGTTGAGAGCTGCCTGGCAATAAAAACATTTGTTTGTATGTTTAATGTAAATATCTCATCTTGAACCTCATATGTTAAGCGCCACAGGGACTCAGATGTATAAGCACATCCCAAGAGACGTAACAACTAACTGTCAGCAGTTAGTTCCTTCCCACACAGTGAACAAACCTGAGAAAAATCAGATCTTCTGTAGGCTAACCTCACGTCATCTTTTGTCTCCTGCAGTTCTCAGTGAGGATCTACATTCCAGCTTATATTTTGTCAATGCATCTCTGCAAGAGGTAGTGTTCGCCAGCACCACGGGAACTCATGTTCCCTGTCCTGCAGCAGCGGTGCCACCCGCGACCCTGCGCTGGTATCTGGCCACCGGCGAGGAGAGCTACAACGTCCCAGGGATCCGTCACGTCCACCCCAATGGCACGCTCCAGATCTTCCACTTTCCTCCGTCCAGCTTTAGCAAAGTGATCCACGACAACACTTACTACTGCACAGCGGAGAATCCTTCAGGGAAAATTAGAAGCCAAGATGTTCATATTAAGGCTGGTGAGTGTTTTTTGAACATCTTAAAAATGTTCTTTAAATGGTTTAAAGACATTTTGTATCAAATTCATGGTCCAATTATTTATACACTGCAGAAAAATAAAGGTAAGGTAAAGTGTGTTATGTAAGGGGACATAAAACTGATCTGTTATGTACTTGCTCAAAGACTGATTTTTATTCATTTTAAAACAAAAAAAAATTATTTATTGCAGCTTTAAAAAATGTTGACATTTCTAGGGACCCACAGGTCCAGAGAGTTTTCAATAATTTCTAAATGTTATTTAGATTAGATTAGGAGCCCACAGCAATACACAGTCAGTGACTACAACTGTAACTTCATATTCCTGGATCAATATCAAAGTTTTAACTCAAAGCTGTTTCTCTCTAGTCTTACGAGAGCCCTATACGGTCCGTGTGGCGGACCAGACCGCAATGAGAGGCAGCGTAGCGGTCTTCAAGTGCATTATTCCTTCCTCAGTGGAGAACTACATCACTGTTGTGTCATGGGAGAGAGACACGGTGCCAGTCGTCTCAGGTAGGAACTGGAGGATTCTTACATTTTGTGCTTTCAGATTCTAAACTCAGAAGGATGCGATGCCGTCTTCAAAGAGATATTTCAGCCAAAAGTGACAACTCTGTTACCATATGCTTACCCTCATTTTGGGGCTGACAAAAAAGCATTATAAAAGTACACAAACAACACTTCTGGTCCATCTCTGGTCATATGATGATCATTTGATAATCATTGATAATCTTTATTTTGGGTGAACTGTACATTTTAACATGCAAATGTACATCATAATAGGGCATGGTGGAAAATGTACTGTGTACATGCATCCCTGAAAAACTGGTGTTGTGTTAATGTTTCTGAGTACATTTGAGCCCAGAATCTGAGATTGTCTTGGTTTCTCATCCGTTTAACAAACTAAAACTGCTTCTGAAAAACATCTGCACATCTTTAGGTCATTCCTTGTCCTGTTTGTGACAACGTGAGATTGATTCATCTCTAACTTGGCATTCGGTCACAGCAGCACTCTTATAGAAAGCTCCTTTCTTAGTTCTCGTCCATCTAATCCTGAAGAAACGGACAGTGACAACTGTTACTGACCCACTTCCTTTATAACAGCAGCCAGAGAAAAATCTGTATCAGCTAAATGGGACACTCGTCTACAACTGTTTCCTCCCCTCAAGGCTGACGGCTCTTTTATGGGGCATTTAACGCATTCAATAAAGAATCAAAAATCGTTTAGACCGGGAGCGAGGGGGAGCGTGTTCCATAGATGTGTTACATTGTTCTGTACAGGAAAAGATACAGATGAGATATATGCATATTTTAGTCTGTTTTATGGGAGTAATGTGACAAATGTACGCTTGGAGCTGACGGAAAGGATAGTCAGGTGGCAATATTTCAAATTACTTTGTCTTTGAAACTCTTCAAACATCTTGTAGGTAATGCTCAATTTTGACACATATACACATTTCTCATATGAATGTCAGAGCTCATTTTTATCAGAGATGAGTATATAGAGAAATGAGAGAAGTGAGAGCATAAACGCAGCGAATCTGACAGATGTCTGTCATTTAATAGAGGCTGTCACAAAACATTAGTCTGTCTGTTCTCTGTGCCTCTTTTCTTTGTTCAATATTTCATGAGTAAAGCAATATTTCTTCAAACAAACACAGTTTAAACACAGTTCACTGCGTGTGGAACACTTTTACCTCTCAACACAGGCTGTCGAGGGCACTTTTGAGGAAATGGCCCCTCGAAAATTTTCTAAGACCTATTCTTCTGCAATATGTTAAAAAATAAATGTGTGTTTTCTAAGCAATCCCACATAAGCCGGAGTGAAGCTATTATTTTTCTTTCATAAAATATTAATTGTAACACCACAACGCTGTCTGGTGTGTTTGTGCCCCATCAGGTAGCAAAGCATGTTTTGTTTTTATGTTTTAAATGTAAGAATTTTACTAAATTGAGGTTTGCTTTATCTATAATAGATCTAAACACATATCATGGTGTAACAAGCTAGACATTTACCTTTTCTGAGGAAACTGTGTAGTACTTGCAAATACAAAACTCTTGGCGGTTACATACAGGGCAATACAGCTGAAAGTGTGCAAGTCTATATAATATAAGTCTACTCATGAGTCTATATAATACTGTGTATATATACTGGTAATAGTGATTCCTGCTTTAGCAGCTGCTGTGGTTTAATGGCTGAAGTATATTCAGTATTGTTTGGTATTGCACAGGTGTTTTAGTCGCAGAGGATTCTGGGAGGATCGGGTTGCAGGCAGCTGTACCGCGCTGTGATAAACCACAGAACAAACCGCTACAGGCGCTTTCGAGTCTTTAGCATTCCACACACACGCACTCCTCTAGCTGAGATCTCAGGCCAGAATAACCACCAAAGAGAGAGACAGTCAGACAGACACTTTCTGTTCCGTTTTCTCTCCTCTTTCTGGTTCTCTTCTGCAGGTTTTCCACAGTTCTGTCTCTCTCACAAATGCATTTTGGTGCAGACCGATTTTGAGCGTTGCAGTCTTTTGATGTGCACGTGCATGCAGTGAAATAAAATACTGCGCTTTGCCTTTTTATTCAGAGATGCTCCCAGCTAACAGGGAACATTCTCAGAACATTGACTAACTTCTCTCAACGTTCTCTCAAAGTTATCAAAAACATTCTTGCAGTAACGTCAGTAGAATGATTTTTTACATTATATATCATATCAAAAATGTTATTCTTAATTCTTAATAAATATTATTCTAAATGTTAGTGGAATGTTTTTAAAACAATAATGTTAATACAACAATTCGTACAACCTTAAATTGTTAGCTATGTTTGTATTGATGGAGATTAGATACTGTAAAGACTGTTTTTAGGTTTACTTCCAAGTGAACAAATCCCACGTCAGCTGGTGTGTCAACTGAAGCTGGTGCCATGGCGAGAATTTTTATGTTTGTGCTGTTGACATTTTGCGAACCATTGAGCAGCAAGCTGACCGTTCTGTGAGAATCACAAATCAGAGGGAGAAGCAAGTGTTTAACCCGACGGCTATTTAATGGGGAGAATCTAACAGACCCAGCAGTAACAAATAGATTCATTAGTGCTAATCTGCTTCATAAATGCTCAGTATTAAGGAAGTGTTCATCCATTTGGGCAGAGGACAATCAATACAAATTCTTGCATTTTGACAAATGTGTTTGTCAAATAAAAGCACAGAAATACAATTTTCCAAGGTTTTAAGGAGAATCTTATTTTAGATTCAAAGTGACTATAGCACAAGGCTATTGTTTTCATCAGGTCTCAATGCGGATTTTCTCCATTCTGGGCGAGGCTGAGCTCTCTCCTCTGCAGTCATGACAGGCAGGATTGGGGGTTCTTGTCCCTAGTTTTCCCTGTGATTGGTTGATGTATTGTTATCCAGAGGAAAATGGGTCAGCATTCCCGCAGAGGACAGCATGTGTAAACAGGCTAACCAGAGAGGAGCACGCTCCTCGGGTGGTGAGCGATGCTCTCTCTTGCCAAACTCTTTAAAAACCTTTTCTGTACATCAATGCTCAGTGAACAGAATTCCCAGAATTCCCAGAATTCCCACTCCTCTCTGATTCTCTGTTTTTTTTCCATTCAGATGAGAGAGCAGAGAGGCTTAGCTGTATAAATGGAAAAAGGTTTATTCTGAAAAGGAGAAAATCAATATTAGTGTGCATTAATGATGCTGAGGGTGCCAGAGAGAATTATGGGTAGACAGAGGGAGACAAGCATGTGTGCTTTGGTACAGAAAAGGTTTTAAAAGGCTCTTTTGATTCTCAGCTATCAAATTTAAAGTTCTGTCAAAGTTATCAAATTCTTGCAGTAACAATAGCAACATTTCTTTATGTTATATATATATCACATATTAAAAATGTTATTAAGTGGTTAGTGGAACATTTTCATTCCTTACAGTATACTTGAACAATGTTCCTATAACCAAGCAATAATGTTAATACAATGTCTAAAAAACTGGACATTTTGAATGTTCCTACAACAATTTAAATTAACATTTTTAATGTTTTGTGACTTAATGAAAACAACAGGAAAACAGTCTCACAACTCAGTTCTTGCAACCTTACTATCTTCTTGTTAATCGCAACACAGATTAACAGAACAAAGCAAAGGCTAATTAAAACCGGACAGAGCAATTAATCCTGATCATAAGCACTACCACACCATCATAAATCCACTCAAAGTGCCTCACATAAAAATAACATTTTATTTCCCTAAAGATTTTAGATTATAATCACGCGGTAACTACAGGTTGACATTTGACTTCTGATTGTGTTTCCTACAGTCTGGAATTAAGCGTCTCCGCTGCAGTGGGTAATCACTCTTGAGAAGCGCGTCCACGAGCCCTTATCGTCCGCGGACAGCTGCCGCAGAGTGTTTGAATACCGGGACGTTTGTTCATTCATTGCGTTCATGACCACAGCCTCCTAGCACACAGCTCCTCCACTATTGTTTACAAACAGAAAAGGGAGAAAACAACTGGCAGCAGCTTTCATGATAATCTTTGAAATATGGGAGGTGGTTCAAATGCAAGGATGAGTAAAACGTTCAAGGTTGTGAATGCGACAACACCGCACCGCTTACGAAACCAAAACGGCTATCTCTACACTGACTTTATAAATGTTATTCTTTTCATATCTTTTTCATTTGAAGTATGCACACTCACAAACGTTGCATCACACAACCCAGCGTGCCGCATTAATGATCTGTTTAATTTACAAAAGACAATACCTAGAATTAATCATGCAAATCATATAAATGCATCGCTGTTTTTAAAACACAACAACATTTGAGAAAAACATTAAAAAAAAATGTGGACTCATTTACATTTAGTCAATATTGTGGATAGTTTACAATGTTATGTTGCTGGTGTTCAAAACAAGTTGAAAAGCAAAAACAATTTTCACAATTGCGAATAGCATAAAATTGAATCACGTTTTGGAACAAGGTTAAAACTTCCCTGTTTCGCAATAAATAGAACTGCTGTTGCTAGGGTGGTCAGCTGATGGTAACGCAGGTATATGATTGGCTGAAACAGCGCATGCTTCTTCTGTTGGCAGCCAGTAAAATGTTCTGTGCCTTTTATTTTGTAAATTGCCTAGAGAAATTCAACAAAATGAAGGGGGGTTGTGTTTCATCTAATTGAGAGCTTCATATTATCTGCGGAGAGAAGATAAAACCTGTCCTCCTAACAGTTATTACTCACACTGTTTGTAAGTAAGTTTCATCTTTCTCTCGCTCTGTGTGGTTTCAGGCCTGCTATCTCTCTCTCTGCCCCCGCCAGTAAAGCTTTGCCTCTAGTGAAACTGCTCAAACATGCAAACTCCAAAATGGTGGCCAAGTCATGTGACCATGAGCAGCCATCTTCTGTGTGGCTGCACTGTTAAGTTTGACTCAACACAAAGATGTTAATTCACACGGCTGAAAGAAATAGCTTTGAGAAAAGCAAACGGTAAAACAGGAATGATTGTTTGAGTCACTGTTTTTTTGTTGACATTCTATAGAGTATTAAAAATAATAGATTTAAAGCTGGTTTTCCATGTGCAAAAGTCTTTTGTCTTGTTTTGTAGTGATAAACTTGAAATATGGATAAAAGATAGATTTACAAGATGCAAATTGCAGAGATATGAAGACTTTTGCAGAGAATATTAGCAATTTTTTCATAAACTTCAAACAAACAAACAAACAAACAAACAGTGAAATATAACAAGGCCAAAAAAAATCAATCTAAAACTCTAAACATATATTCTTTGGAAACAAGTCTTATTCTCTAAAAATCAGTCTTAATATCATGTGCAATTTTGCTTCGCAAGTAAAGGATGTTGACTGTCAATATAGATTTTTTATTTTTATTATTATTATTATCTTATTTTTTATTTTATAGATCTTTTTATTTTTTTTTTTTTGCTGTGTTGCTTGTAGCCGCATCAGTTGAAGCCAAATCATCAGACATCAGTTTCCTTTCCACAGAAATGAATCCTCATATAAATATCATGAACACATGGTGTATTATTTATGAAGGACTAACCTCAGACACCACAACACGTTCAGGTGTGTTAAAAAGTATAAATGCGATCTCTTCTGAACCTGGATATATAATTGATGACATCTGAGCATTTTTTTAATTCATAATCTTTTTATTTCATAATCTTTTTTCTATATTTGCACAAGCTGATTGGTTGATTATTCAAGTGGCTTTGTGTCTATTGCACGAGTGACCTGTGAGTGCTGTATCGGTTTCTGGGACTATAACCGCATGGACAGGTGTACCATTTGGCTAACAATAACCTTTTCTTATGTTATCAATCAGAACTCTAACTGAAAGAAACTACTGCACTGAAATGTCTATTGTCAGCTGGACAAATATTGTCGAGTGATCAGACCGCACTTCAGACAGCTTGTGTTGCAGTTGTCATGGCTCTGGTCTGCTCTTGTTTGCCTGGTGTTCAGTGCGGGGTGCTCTGAGCAGATGGATCTCGGCAGATTAGACAGACAGATGAGAGGAAACAGGGATGGTGGGGTGACCTCAGCAAGCTGACCCTTGAGGTCTGAGATTTGAAGGAAAAAGGAAGACAGTGTACCAGCTGGGCTTCAAAACTATGGTGCAGTAAACCTGTATGTCTGTATTGTGACATTGCTTTCAAGACAATTATGCGCATTTATTCTCCCGAATAATTTATTTCATTAGTCCTTAACACAACTAATAATTTTAGGTTGTAAGAATGTTTCCCTAACGTTTCCATTAGGTAACAAAAATGTTGTTTTGAAAATTCGGGTAAAGTTCAAAATGTCTGTTTTTAGGACATTGCATTAATGCTATTGCTTCTGGGTTAAAAGAACATTACTCAAATGTTTTAAATTCTGTAATATTTTTAAACTACTTTGGAATAACGTTTTTAATATATAATGTTAAACAAAAATTTCTACTAACGTTACTGCAAGAACGTTTTTTGTTAATTTTTAAACTTTTATAGAACGGTTCCCTGTTAGCTAGAAAAGTGTTCAATACAGCTTCTGATTATTTTAACTTTGAGGGTTTCAGTAATTTCCCAATATTTTCAAAGGTGATTCTCATTGAAATTCTTATGACTATAATGAAATAATTTTTACATTTTTCAATACTGTTGGAGTACAAAAATGTAGGCAAATGTACCAAATTGTCAGGAAAATAAAATCACTGGCAAACATATTAATGGGCTAAATTATTTGTCATTTAAAATTTGTAATTTACGCAAGGTTAGAACACAGTTTGACACAGCAAAGCTAAAGAAAAATAGCTTTTTTAACTCAAATCCAACCTTCCTGATAGCCAGCACGCCTCTTGCCTATTTAAAATGAAGGACATCTTTCTACCACTGATCACTAATCATTAACAATGAATCTAATCTATGCCACTTTTTTTATTCTTGCTCTTTGGTCCTCAAAGATGAAGACTACACTTTGTTTCCCTCTATCATAGTTATGCCACTTGTCTGATAAGTAGGTTGAAAATGGACCCCAGGGACACAATCCGGGGCCACACAGACAGGGGCCACACAGAGTAATTAAAGTGTCCACATCCAGACAGCAGATCTGCTGGTGTGCCGTAATCCTCCTGGCATATGGAGACGTATGGAATTAACACAGAGACGCAAACAAATGAATTAAAGCGCCCAGAAGCTTAAGAGCAAATATTTGGTTCTTGGTGACCTGTCAGTGTTCTCCACTGGGCTGAAGTGGTTCAGACAGCCAGCCTGCTGACACACTCGCTGAACCACAACACAAATGTGACGTTACTTCAGTCAGTCAGACGTTTGTGGGAGACGTTTGTCTCTTGTAACACAAAGTTGAACAATGCGTTACTTGCAATTGATCTAATGTTGCTTCTACTGTCTAAATTTTATGTTTTATCGAAAAGAATGTTCTGCGTTCTTTTTAGTTTCTGTGCTACGCTGTTGATTACTTTAGATAATAACTTTGACACGTTCCTCAGTGTATATAAACAAACGAGAAATATATTTATAGTAAACTCACTTAAATTAAATGAGTAATGAGAGCTTTGCTGACAGGAATTCTGGAGGGTTAAAAAACAATAACTTAAGCTTGTATTTTTGTCAAAGCACTCTAAACGTTCTCTCAGCATTAACAAAACATGTTTTAATGTTATATATCATGTCATATAACGTATATACCATATAACAATAATGTATTTTTTACCATTTTTCCCTTTTTTTAATAAAAACATTAGGGAAATGGTCTTACAACCTAAAATTGTTAGCTGGGATACACTTAACATTTGAAGAGATCATTTTTACATCAGATTTTGTAAGAAAAATCAGCTGCAGTCAGTGTTACTCTGAACATCACTGCATTGTGGATGGTGACCGCGGGTGGGCACACACAGATCTGTGGCAGTAAGTCAAGCCGGTAATGTCTAATTGGCACCTAATGAGGGACTGCGGTCTGACAACCTCTGAAATTCGCTCTCATTACCTCTTCAGCTCTTGCAACAGCTCTGACTGTGATCATGTAAAGAGCCGTGGTTCGTCTTTAAACGATCAGGTCATTGTATGATTTTAATCTGTCTGATAAAATATTCAGAATTATTATCATCTGTTAATTTAGAGGTTCATAACTCACATGCAAATATGAGAACAAGTATATTAGTAAAGTAATTATATCAGTTTTACATCCGTTTGAGGATTTTGATAAAAATATGCTAATTTTACGTTCCCATTAAAAAGCTCCTTACGTTTATTTTAAACTTGTTTCTGAGCCAAAAACAAATATAATACATGTATTTAGTTACATACAGTGCTGTAGGATTATAAAGCTCAACATCTTTCTGGAGCTAGTCGTAACATCACATGTGTTTCAGTGTTTTCAAGCCACTAATCTGATTATTTTTACAGATTTTCCGCAGGATAAGACATCTGCTTTCAAAAAACACAATAATACCTCAATCTCTCTGGAGGATTAACTGAACTGAATTCAATCACTGCACAGTTTTCTTGCTGTAACACTGATTTAGACTGTAATGAAGGTTTCACCCAGCTACCGGTTTTGGGTTGTAAGAACGTTTCCCTAACGTTTCCCATTAGGTAACAAAAACATTAACATTTTTATTTTGAAAATTCTAAGAACATTCAAAACATCCAATTTTTTAGACATTGTATTAACATTATTGCTTTGTTTTAAGAATGCTATTTAAACATTTTTTAATTCTGGAGCATTTTTTAAATGTTCCACTACTTAAGAATAAACATTAAGCACTAGTTAATATAGCTTTTTATAAAAGCTATATTAATTTTATTTTTATATTTTTATACTATATAAATTATTTTTATAAAATAGCTAGTTTATATAGCATTAAAAACAGTTGTACTACTATGTTACTGCATGTACTACTACGTTACTGTACTACTTACTATGTAACTTTTAGAGAACATTAGTCAACATTCTGAGAACCAGTTATTTACAAGTAAGGCTGTAACGTGAAACCCTCTGTGATGCTTTGTATTTGTCAACTGTTTTTAAATTATAGCTTATAGTTGCACATGTTCATAGTCAGAAGTCCTTCACAAACCAGCTTAGTTCTTCTTAAAGACACGACAGTCTCCAGCTCAGCCGTAGTTAATGAGTAAAACTGGGTTAGCAGGATTACATGTATGTTTTAAATCAATCTAATTCACAAAACAATGTTTGCTTTTGAGCAGAAGCTGCCCCTGGGCTCCTGCGTTTCTCATTCGACTGTTCTCTTAACTCCGCTGTTTCTGCACTAACATCCTGCACAAGTTCATCTGCATAAGATGTTACAGTAGCGCCTCAGGATATGAACAGATGGGAGTGTTTAGCAAACTCACAGCCCACCTTCTCCCCCCGCCGCAGTGCTACGCCCCCACGGGTGGTTCTGTTAACCTGTCAGTTGTCATCACAGGAGATCCAGGCACCATATGCCCAAAGCACCAGAACCTCGCCAGACATGAAAGCCGATGTTCAGAGAAGCAGGGGAGTTTGGTTTTTGTGGAGTCTGTTGTCGCGATCAAAGATCTGTCAGTTCCCTCTGCATAACGTGGAAAACTGTTCTGATCATGCAGAAACGTCTGTCTTTCAGATTGATCTCAGGGATAAGAATCAGGGATCCATTGCAGACACCTGTGAGAAACTCCTGTTGACATGTATCATGGCCAAAAGAATTCACGGTAATGTTATTATTGCGGTATCTATTGAAAAAGAAAACAATAACATTATCAGTTCATCTTGAATAACATTCTTAGAGCCAAGAAATAATGTTAATACAACGTTTAAAAAAACTGGACATTTTGAAGGTTCCTAGAGCTTTCAAAATAACGTTACGTAATGGAAACATTATGGAAACAACCTTACAACATAAAACTGTTAGCTGGGTTGCTGTGGGAATGACATCCCCCAGTATCAGGACTCTAAAACAGTTTTTTATGTTTCATTCTTGTAAGGAGGAAACAGTAGGGATGTCTTGCTGCAGTAGCCCACTGTCAGACTGCTATGATCTGCTTCCAGCGATCCCCCCACCCCTGCCTCCCCCTCACCCGCTTCCTCTCTGTGCTAATGTCACAGCCCACGAGTCACTCCGCTGGTTGCCACAGTAACCAGCTCACCTTCCTCTGCCTGTCACATCACACCTAAAGAGAGCAATACGTCTCTTGGTGGAAAGCCAGATAGGATGCAAACCGCACACAAAACAGATGTCTTCCAAAATAAGGTAGCTAAAAGCTCCCGCTATTCCGTTTCGATTTTTTATTCCCTACATTGCTGGAAAAAGAACAGCTGTCAGGCGGAGAAAAAGAGGGTGTGCTGGGTATAAAGTGGGTGTTTCAGGCATGACAGCCCCACTTTTGTGAATTTGCAAGCTGCACTGGACAGCTGTAGTCTGCAGCCCCCATCACACACACTTACTGTCTCTCTCTCTTTCTCTCCGTGCTGTCTGTCTGTCCGCTGCAGAGTAGAGGGTGTCTGCAGATCACAGCACTGCGGGCGGCAGCCACAGAGGAAACACAGTTTTTTGGCACCTGGGCGTTTAACCTGCATTTTACTGCATGTGCTGACAGGCAATTAAACCGTAGCCAGGGGCTAATTACCTCCGATAGCAGCAGCTGCAGTCGGGACGAGAGGTAGAATTCGAGCACATCAAAAATGCCATTGTTCGCTGTAATATGAAGATAAGTTTTAGAATGCTACATTGTCTAACAGCATAAACCTACAGATCTGTGATTAAATTATTTAAATAAAGTAGATTCTGGGAACTTTAACATTTTTTGGCGAGAGGGCAAACATAATTTTCCAAAGGAGGATGTAGAGAGCTAAAAGAACAATGTCAACTCTACAAAAGCATAAAGGAAGAATTGTCTGTCTCCACGGTAACATTCAAAGCACATTGTTCAGGTGCAGCCGCTGACAGAAAGACCATTACGTACTAACCCTGAGAGGGGGAGAGTGTCTTGTGTTTCCACTGTTTTTACTCACATGTAGTGCAGGACACAACGCTATTTTTGCCATAAAATGAAAGTTGTCTCATTTGTGGTGGTGTTTTGCTAAGGCATCACTGTTACTATTGTTTACAGTTATAGGAATACAGGAATAGTTCATTCAAAAAGGAGATTTCTGTCATCATTCACCCTCACATCGTTTCATACACGTGTAATTATCTTTCTTCTGCTGAACACAAAAGAAGATCATTTAATGAATATTCGGTTGGGTGGATGCAGTACAATGGTGGTACATTGTGACTCACACTATCACTTACAAAAGCAACCAAGCATGTCAGCCAAAAAGTATTTGCAGCTTGCTGATCATTTTCAAAAACCAAGTACCTGACGTTTCAGCACTATCAAAGTTTTCAAGAGTTTAAACAAATAGTTTATATATGACCAGAATATCACAGAGAATTGGTGTGGACTCCAGCCTCGCAATGTCCTAAAACATCTTCAGAACACCTTAGCAACCCCATAGCAATGCCCTGGCAACCACCCACAACACACTATAAAATGTATAAAATATATATTCAGTATAAAATGAATAGTATTTAAAATAATTGACAATTAATTGAAAAAATGCCAGTCTTTTGTATGCAGATGAATGTGTCTAGCTGACATGGAGAGTTGTTGTCTGGGAGTTTCAACGTGCAAGTAACCGTCTGTTCCTGTTTACACTGACAGCGATGGCAATCACGCCAGCAGTCACAGGGGAACGAAAACTTCCCCACTGGAGCAATTAAAACCTGAGGATAATTGACAGGGTGTTATCACACCTCCTTTCTTCACTGACTCACAGACAGAGGAGGTGCAACGAAGATTATTTGCAAATAAACCTATTCAGCAGAAATCTGTTTAACAGAGAACCCATTGAGTGGCGCTGGCTACAGCAAATTGAAACAGATTCAGACCTCATAGTGTGTGATTAGCAAAGTCTAAATCAAATTATTTTCTTCATGTACATTTTATTCAGCAAATGCTTTTACTTAAAGCAACATACAGTGTTTTCAAGCTAAGCGTTTGATCAGTCTGTGGCTTTCCTGGAAATCATACTCATAACTGGCATTGCTGGCATTATGTTTTACAGTTACTGTAAACTTACTGTAAACCTGAAATTGTTTTATAAAGTATAAAGGTAATAGTGGTGGGGTGTATTTCTAAAGAACATCAAACCTCAACCGTTTTATTATTCTAACACTGAACATTTTGTGAGTCCTAAACTGAAATTTTCCTCTAAAAGGAATTAAACACTAACTTGTTTATTTGCCTTAATTGGATCCATAAAGCTGTATTGATTTATTGTCATAAACTCCTCATTGTAAGTAAAACTCATTTGCCAGTAAGCAGTGTTATAAAAGATTCACAGGATCTAATTTAGCACATGATTTGACATTATAGGCTTCAGTTCACTGCAGTTTTTATATCCAGCAGTTTAATGAAGTGAGAACAACAGCAAACACACGTGCTCTCACACTTACTGTTGCAAGCATTCATTGGTACATCTATCTTTCATTTGTCTGTTTTTACTCTCTCTCCCCCTCAGTCTCGGTTCTGAATATTTAATGGCATTGAATTATAGGGCCTCTCATCCATAATGAAGAGATATCAGACAAATGGAGCTTCTGTTTTCAATTGCTCGTCTCGCTCGCAGCTGAGCGGTTAAACGATTTTAAGGGTCAGGTTTGTTCAAATATCTAATCCGGATCCTCCCCAAAGCTGATGTGTGTTTTAGCAGATGTGTGTTTGTGACTCAGCATTGTGAATTCTTCTCGGTTGCAACTAATCGCTCACATGAGAAGCAGAAAAACAGCTTGGAGGTTAATCATAAAAATTATACATAATATTACAAAAAGTTTTGTAAAAAAAATAAAAAACAAACGATATATATATATATATATATATAAAATTCAGAAAATATAAGTCTGTATATTGTACATTGTATACATATATAGTGCATAATATAGGTATGCAAACCTTATAGACCTTCAAATTAATTAAATTTTTATACTAATTTACAATTTACAGTTTAATGCAAAGTCAACATAAAATCAAAACAGACCCTATAATGTGGAATGCAGGATGTGTGTATATGGATAGCTTGCATTAAGTTCAGGCCTCTTCAGATGTAGAGCGAAAAGGAGAAGAGTGTGTACAGTAACAAGCAAGACCACGTTACCCTGACAACGGCTGCTGCTGCTGTCAACATCTTCCTCTCTGACAAACGATGCTTTTAACAGCAATGTTAATTGCATTCCATCTCTCTTTCTCTATCTCTATCTCTCTCTCTCTCTCTCTCTAATAAAGACACTGATCGAACTGAAGCTCAGTTATTAGCATGATTAGACTTTATTAAACGCATGGGTCGCTCTCTTTTTTCATTTTGTGGCCTTACAAGAGCCCTTGCATTATATTAGGACATAACTTTATTTATTAGACTCAGTGGTTTAACTATTAAACTATTCTGTCCCGTTTAAGCTAAAACAAATTTACTATGAGGTTTGAGCCAGAATTAGCAAATGAAAGTCGCTGTATTTTATCTCTGTGTACGTGTAACAATTTGTGAGTCCCTTCACACTGAAGAGGCTGTTGGAGACGCTGTTGGAGCTTTTTCTTTCTCTTTGTTTTTATTTCTAATCTAGTAACAGGTACAACCGCAACCAAGGATTTATCTTAAAGGCAGAGTAGATGATTTTTTTCCGGAAACACTTTTTGTTATGCTGGTTGTTATCTTCTGCGGTAGGTGCAGGACCATAAATTGTCTGTCCAATCATTGCATTCGGTCCAAATTGGAGAAGGCGTGGCTTTGGAGAGCACTCTGAAGGGAGGACGGGATCTTACGGCTTTCAAAGCTATAGCTAGCTACTGAGTCTTTTTATTGATTTAATCAAATTTGTAAGCATTTGTAAAACCGCTGACTTTATGATTGTTGCAACTGTGTGATTAGTTACATCATAGAATCAACAATGCAACATATTATGCAAATGAACTGAGAAGCGCTTCAACAGTTCTGTGTTGAAATGGAAAGCTGAAATTCAATACAACGAATCAAATGCCTCAATGTAATCAACTACACCTGTCTTCAGTCGTCTTTGAAGCAGTTTCTCTGCAGTTCACATTGTACATTCTGCTGTGTGTTGAACTGGATCGTTACTATTGATCACACTGCATTGTGCAGCAAACACACACACACACACAAACAAATGAACTGTTTAGATATCCTACAGGATGTCAGAGCTGAGGAAAGAGGCTTTCGTTGATTGTGTTAATAATGTTTTCATTTGTGTATCACTGACAGGTGTGATTGTAAAAACATGTCAGAATATCTGTTGAAGGATCTTATGAGCTCTTATGAGAGAGCTCATAAGAACATTCACTTCCATTGGTTTAGGGTTAATGGTACATTATGCATTATATACTGTAGGCTTATCATTCACCCAAAAAATAAAAATTCTTTATTACCTTCATGTCATTCCAAACCTGTATGACTTTATTGCTTCTGAGCAACACAAAAGAAGATATTAGATATAAGTATGCTGGTAACTAAACAACAGTGACACCCATTGACTTCTATTGCATTGTGAGATACATACTAGAGGTCAAGGAGGAGCTTTGTACGGATTGGGTGTGCAGTTGAGAGAGATAGTTAGAGAGAGAAATAGAGAATTGAGCTTTTACTGGTGAAGAAAGGAAACCAGTAACCTGTCATTTCGACACAGTTAAAGTACCTCAAAAGCAGCAGTGATCATATTAGGAAACTGGGGCACACGGCTCTCCTATCAGCTCCTCTGTAAGTATATTCATCCCCCAGTGACTGGCCTTTCATTGCACCATCTCCAGTACAGAACAGCACAGCATGGAAACAGTGTCTCTACCGTCTAAAGACAAATACAGCCGCACATTAAGTGTGACTTTTAGCAGAAATTGAATTTGCTCCTGCTAAAGTGTATGTTTGAGTAAACGGGTTATAGTTGCAGAGCGTTTACAGAGACGTGTGTGTGTGGGGGGGGCTGAGGCTATGCTGATGTTCTCACACACACACACACACACACACAATTATTTTCTTTTTGTCACTAAAGACAAGCTGCCCGCTTATATATCAGCACGCATACACAGGCTATGAATAACCGTGTACTTTGCATTTCTCTTCATTGTGTCCCTGCTGGATTCAGACTGAAGGGATATGAAAACAATGTGAGAAAATGTGTCTTATTTAAAACGTGTTATTCAAATGACTAATGACATTAATAATGAAAACTGTAGCATTAAATAATACCTATAATAAAAATGAATTCCAGTCCATTTTGATTATTTTACAGTATTAATAGTATTTACAGTATTTTATTTGATTATTTTATGTAATTATATTACATAATAATTATTATTTTAAAGCAGCTTTTCAGAAAATGGGGCTTTAATACCTCAGTACGCGAGCCAAATGTGACAATGAGAAAACAGTAAATATTATAATAATATATTAAAAACAATAAAAATAACATTAAAATGGGCACTTTTTTGTCAACAAACCACAGAAGTGGTCGTGTAATTCTAATTTAATAAACTCATTTTAAATTTAGATCCTTGTTTCTTTATGCTAGTGGTTTAAATATGAGACAGCTCATTAATCTTTGCTTAGACGAACTCTCTATCTCCACCCACTCGTTGTGCAAATTGTAGCTCGTCACACTCCACATTAGGACCACGACTGGCAATGCCTGCAGGACCTCAGATCTGTGGTGTGTCATCTCTAACTGGGTCAGAATTACAATAGCAGCATCTTGCTCTTTGGTTTGCTGTAGCTTCTTTTATTCATTGCTAAACTGTTTACTTATGGTCCTTGATTTAACACACAGAAAGTATCAGTCTCACATACACGTACACTCAAAGGCATTTCTGTAATAAAACTGAGATGTTTTTTGGAAAACAGCCCAGATGAAGCCACAGGATAATGAGATCATTTCAGAATATTGGTAATACAGCAGAAAGCTTCATCCATGTGGCTGGTCTTCACACTCTCTTGATTAATTATGAAAATAATAGTTTAATAAAAGTAAAATTCCATCACACAAAATGTGAATATATGTAAACGTGAGACTGAAATTTGACATTCACTAAACAACTTTAGGATGTAAGAACATTTCCCATAACGTTTTCATTAAGTAACAAAAAACGTTATTTTGAATGTTAATGTATTAATGTTACTGTTTGGTTATTCAAAGAATGTTATTCAAACTTTTTTTAATTCTGTAACATTAATTGTTAGTTCCACTAACATCTTAAAAATAATGGTTTTAATATATGATATGTATTGTTAAAAAAGTTCTACTAGTGTACTGCAAGAATGTTTTTGGATAACTTTAAGAGAACTTTTAGAGAACACTAGCCAATGTTCTGAGAATGTTCCCTGTTAGCTTGGCAAATCAGATGACGGTGCAAAGATGGCCACAAACTGTTCTTAACCCAATCTGCACATCTCTTTTAAATTAAATTTACCTCCTGCTTTCTGTGGACAGTCATTTGATTTGTTTATTACAGCATGGCAATGGGCCTAATTTACATTAGGAGGCATTTTTTAATGCACAGTGGTATTTCATCACAGATAGTCAATTGATTTTTATTTGCATAGATGTAAGCACCTGGTTAAACTTGATTGCGGGTGGTTGGCAAAAAGGACACCGTTTTTTTGCACTGAACACAACGTGACCCAACTGTTTTTGTAAATTCCACTTTTGCATTTCTCTTACTTTCCAGAAATACCTTCCCCGCCAAGCTCTCAATCCGCCCCCCAATTGCGTAGAAAGGACAGCAAATGGCACTCTCAATCAAATGTGACACGGACGTTTCCTCTGAGAGATCTGCCAGAGCTTGCGGCGTCCCTGCCAGACGTTATTCCTCATAAACTTTTACGACCTGCACATTCTGGGTTATCAAATCATTAGCATGAAATCAGCATTTACGCGTACACGAGCAGCAGCCAATCAGAATCTCCCGTGACCGCCGGGGGTGCCTGTGCTCAGTCAGAATGAGATCCTGTAGACACTGATGGGAAAACAACCTTCTGTTAACAAGACCCATAATGCCTCATTATGACGTACAGATGCTTCAGTTTAACTGTTTAAACCACACCAATTAACGCTAAATAGTGCTCATTACTTTGCAGATTGAGCAATCGAATGAGATTCTGCTTAATTTACGGTATTTGCAGAACACTAAAGGCTGTTGCAAACTGTATTCAGTATATAATTGCATCATATTTTGTCTTTTCAGGGGCTCGATTTCTCATAACATCCACAGGAGCCCTGTACATCCTGGATGTGCAGAAGGAAGACGAATTATTCAACTACCGTTGCATGACGAGGCATCGCTACACATCCGAGACCAGACAGAGCAACAGTGCACGTCTCTTTGTGCCAGGTGAGCATTTAATTATGTGTTACACCAAGCATCAGTCAGCTGGGACACTGTTTATTGAAGTTAGTTACTTTAAACTGTTACTGTAGTTACTTTACACTGTTTAAATTGCAGTCGATTTGCTTCAAAAGGCCTTTTGCAGCTTCAGTTTTCTGTAGTAGTTTTGTACAGCAAAATTAACAGAAATATTCTCTTGTCGAACAGATCCAACAAACTCTGCGCCCACGATCCTCGATGGGTTTGAGAAACGTGAGGTCATGGCATCCCACAGGGTGGAGCTCCCGTGCAAGGCCTCTGGACACCCGGCGCCAAAATACCGGTGGCTTAAAAACAACAGACCGTTAGAACCGGACTCCCGCTTCCGTCAGAGCGTGACGGGCCTGCTGATCGAGAGAGCCCAGCCCAGCGACAGCGGCAGCTACGTGTGTGAGGTGTGGAACAGCTATGGAAACACAGAGGTCGTAGGTCGCCTCACGGTGAAAGGTATGTTTGATTTCACATGCCACCAAAATGCTTCTTCAGTATAAACAATTTCACTGTACTGTAGTCATGGTTGAAACGCTGTTGTAATGTGTTGTTCCAGAACCTTTGAAAGTGGTGGTCAGCCCGCGGAAAGTGAAAGGCAGCGTGGGTAGCCAGGTGTCCCTCACCTGCAGTGTCACCGGCTCGGATGAGTACGAGCTTTCCTGGTACCGCAATGGCGACAAGATCAGTGCTGGTGCCAACGTACGAATGAACGGAATCAATAAGGAAAATCTTGTGATGGACGGAATGGCGAAGAGCGATGGAGGAGCCTACCAGTGCTTTGCCAGGAAAGGCAAGATGTCAGCTCAGGATTTTGTGCAAGTCATTTTAGAAGGTCAGTATTTTCTGTTGTCTTTTGTGACACGGCTCTTTGAAATACATGATTCTGACTGGTCACTTGGTCTTTTATACATATATTTATTTATATATATATATATATATATATATATATATATATATATATATATATATATATATATATATATATATATATATATATATATATATATATATAATATATATATATATATATATAAATATATATATATATATTTTATATATATATATATATATATATATATATATATATATATATATATATATATATATTTATATATATATATATATATATATTTTTTTTTTTTTAATGTTCAGTATTATCAATAGCAATGGATATTTAACTAATTACTCACCTGGGAAACGTTTGTTTCCTACATACACGCTTGTGTTCTGTCTCTCTGCGGTCTCTAGAAGAAAGCTAATAAAATCATTTAAACGCAAATCAATGTTTAATGGCCATTTATTTATTTATTTAGTTGGTAAGTAGCTGTTTAATAAGAGGGATAATGTACAGTTAGTGCTTGATTATTGCTATATAAACCTCTTCAGGTTTTATGTAGGTGTTTGAATAAGGTTATAACTCTAAAAGCTGAGCAGTCTGTTCTACTCCGTTAACTTGATTTAGATGGAAGCATTAAATTTTCAGTCACCTGCCTCATCATTTGCGGTCTATATGGGCAGCAGTATTCTAAAAGAACTTTATGAAAATCAACAATATCCCAGCTAACAAGGAACATTCTCAGAACGTTGGCTAATGTTCTTCAAGAGTTCTCTCAACATGATCAAAAACGGTCTTGCAGTAATGTCAGTAGAACGTTTTTAAATGTTATATATCATATTAATCAAAAACTTAGTGTTAGTGGAACATTTTAAAAATGTTACGGAATTAAAAAATTACGTTCTTTTAAACAAGCAGTAACATTAATACAACTTCTAAAAAACTGGCCATTTTAAAAGTTCCTAGAACATTCAAAATAACATTTTTAATGTTTTAGTTATTTAATGGAAATGTTAGAGAAGCATCCTTACAACATGAAATTGTTAGCTGGGATTCCTCTGTTATAGCCTCTGCTGTGCTGAGAAAGTATTTTAACATTGAAAAAATGCTGTTTTTGCAAAACCTTAAACAGAACATTTCTGTCCACAGATGGAACCCCGAAGATCCTTTCTGCTTTTAGTGAGAAGGTTGTAAGTCCGAACGAGCTCGTCTCCCTGGTGTGTCACGTAAAGGGAACTCCGCAACCTGCCGTCACGTGGACGCTGGATGACGATGTCGTGGTGAAGGACAGCCGGCATCGCATCGGTCACAGCATCACCGCGGAGGGGAACGTGATCAGCTATCTGAACATTTCACACACCCAGGTCCGCGACAGTGGAGTCTACCGCTGCACCTGCAACAACTCGGCAGGGACGGTCTCCTACCAGGCTCGAATAAACGTAAGAGGTGCTTGTCAGATCAGCTCCTCAAAAGCACACACACACATTTCATTCCGCTCATCTGACCTTCATGCATGAGATGAGGGCCTGACCAGCATCTAAGATGGGGTTCAGTCTATTAAATGTTTTGTTGTGGTGTTGGTGTGTTTCTGTGACTGTAGTTTTTCCGTTACCCCTGTTCTCTGTACCCAGAATGCTTTGACATAGTTTATATAAACAATATAGTTTATATAGTTTCATAAAAAAGTGACACTAAACAATAGAGAAGAAGAGAGGTGTCAAATCTGTGTATGTGTTTTAGTTATTTATCTTTTGTTGTTTAGGGCTGTTTTTAAGAAAGGCCCTCATCCATAAACCATAAATCTACATTTCTTTCGTTGGCTACATTTAGTGCAAATCAACATTTAACTTTTCCTTTTGACATCATCGTGGTTTTAAAAGAAGTGCTTTTTGTGTCCTTAAAGGTTCTGCTGACATACGACCAATGAAAAACCTCACAGCTATAGCTGGGCGGGACATGTACATTCACTGCCATGTGATTGGTTACCCGTACTACTCCATCAAATGGTACAAGAACTCCAACCTTCTCCCTTTTAACGACCGTCAACGGGCGTTCGAGAACAATGGCACGCTGAAGCTCCTCAATGTGCAGAAAGAACTGGATGAAGGAGAGTACAGCTGCCATGTGCTAGTTCAGCCCCAGCTGTTCAAGAACCAGAGTGTCCACGTCACTGTGAAAGGTAGTGACATCAAACATCTGGAGATGTTGGAAGTGTTCAGTGGCTGGGTAAAATGAGATGTTCATTTGGTGAACCAGTGTTTAACAAAGTTCTCTTGTTGTCCTCAGTGCCTCCCTTCATCCAGCCTTTTGAGTTCCCACGGTATTCCATTGGCCATCGCGTCTTCGTGCCCTGCGTTGTGCGTTCGGGCGATCTTCCAATCTCCATTACTTGGGAGAAGGACGGAAAACCCATCAATGCCAGCCTCGGTGTGACCATCGACAACATTGACTTCACCAGCTCAATGCGTATCTCCAACCTTCAGCGTATACACAACGGTACCTACACCTGCATTGCCCAAAACGACGCTGCTGTTGTCAAATACCAGAGTCAGCTCACTGTAAGAGGTACGACTTGAGTTTTTACAACAAACACAATTTGATGGTGATATTTTTAATAACAAACCAAAAAATCAAATCATTTCATTGAAAAACAAATTGATTGCAAAATTTTGTGTAGTTCCGCCCCGGTTCAAAGTTCAGCCCCAAGACCAAGATGGAATCTATGGTAAATCGGTCATCTTAAACTGCTCAGCTGACGGTGAGCCACGCCCAACAATCGAGTGGAAATACTCCAAAGGTAAATGCGCAGCTTCACCCTCAACAATAACGATGTCACCGAGATATTTTCAGGATCTTAACTGCAAAGTGTTTTTTCGTCGACAGGTGCTGGGGTGCCCCAGTTTCAACCCATCGCTCTGAACTCGGGCTTCCGGGTGCAGCTGCTGGGGAATGGCTCGCTGCTGATTAAGCACGTTCTTGAGGAAGATGCCGGATATTACCTGTGCAAGGTCAGCAATGATGTGGGAGCCGATGTCAGCAAGTCCATGTACCTCAACGTGAAAAGTAAGAAGCATTATTCCAGTCAAAGCATGATTGTTTTGACAAATTATTTTTTCAGAATTATTTGTTGTCATTAAATTTTATTAAGAAGAGTTGAGCGTTTCAGGTGAGAGGGTTTCTACATGAAGTCTCAGCTGAACAGTGTCGTCTGCCTCAGACACATGTGGGTGTTTATCTATGAGTAGCCAAAAAAACGTTTTCCCCCTCATTACACTGTGAACTCCAGCAGAAGCTGACGTGGAAAACCAGTGCGCCTTCAATGTGCTAAATGTGTGTGTGTGTCTTTTCTGTTTCCACCCACTTGCTGTCTCACTTCTTCAAAGCACATACCCAGCTAACGATGTTATGTTGTAAGAACGTTTCCCTGACATTTTCATTAAGCAACAAAATGTTAAAAATGTTATTTTGAAAGCTCTAGGAACATTCAACACATCCAGTTAATAAGACTTTGTATTAACTTTATTGCAAAACTTTCTTTAATTTTGTAATGTTTTTAAAACGTTTCACTAACTACTTAAGAACAACGTTTTGATATATATGAGATATAACATTCAAAAAGTTCTACTAACATTACTGCAAGAATGTTTATGATAACCTGGAGAGAACTTTTAGAGAACTTAGCCAAAGTTCTGAGAACGAGAGAAAGAGAGAGTGATTATGCTTTCATATATTCAAATACTCTGAAAATCCTTCATGATGGCTGATGGCTCTTCAAAACAGGAGCAAAGTTTTTACTTTAAAGGTATTAATTTGGTTAGTAAATCAAAGGTGTTTATTTGTAGGTATAAATTTTAACTTTAAAATTTGTCATTGTAAACTGTATTGTCATTTGTACTCTGTACATCAGAAATCATGTATATCAAAAATCATGAACTTTGTTTAATTTGAACCCGTGTTTTTCTACAGCATGTGACAGTTGCTAAATGAACTGTTTTAATGTCAGGTTATCCAGCTAATCCCTGTCTGCTTCTCAAATGCAAAGGCGGATGCGTTCTCATTTAATCAGTGTGATGCTAGAGAGCCTTATTTTCACACACTGCTCTTATCAGCACACAGCAGGAGCTTCCCCACAGAGCTGCTGTCTCTGCCCAGTATAACCTTCTCTCTCTCTCTGGTTCTCTCTCTGGTTCTCTCTCTGGTTCTCTTTCTCTGGTTCTCTCTCTGGTTCTCTCTCTGGTTCTCTCTCTCTCTTTCTATTCTGTGTACTGCTCAGTCTCATGTTGTGTAAGAATACACTCACAAAACTGTTCTCCGTCAGATCAATTAGGCTGACAGGTGAAATACTGTCGTATACGCATGTTGTTTGTAAGATGTTCGGCTCCCTGAGGAAAGTCTTGTTGTTGTGGCTCACTGTGGTAATATGAATCTCCCTCTGAGGTTTGTCGTTGTGTTCACTGTGATCTCTCCAGATTACCGCAGATGAGCTCCTCATTAAACTCTTCTGTGATCAGCACTGAGAGTTCAGATGTCCCCAAACCCAGCTAATTTTAGGTTGTACAAATGCTTTCCTAGTGTTTCTAATGTTATGTGAAATATTCTAGGAACATTTTATCAGTATATTTTATCAGTTTATCAGCGTCAATTGGGAGAAATAGAAATTCTGTTCATTAAAGAACCCCCATATAATGAAACATAATGAAGCGTGACATCACTGGCCATTTTCCCATAATCCTCATCTCCTTTGCTCTGATTGGCTGCACGCTTTTCCATTTTAAGCATTGTAGTGCGGCTCATTCTCCACGCAAAGCCCAATGGTGCGGTAAAGCAGGATATCAAGCTGCGGTGAGCACGGCCACTTAACCAGTCAGCTCTCTGTTTACCCCGGTGCATCGTGGGGCAGGAGCTGCTGTACACATGCAGCTCATCTGCCTGCTGGCCCAGTGAGGCAGGAAGTTTTGGCCTACATCCCCCACACACAAAGCCCTGAGTGCTGATGTGATAGGGCATGATGGGTGCCCTCAGAAAGCCTGCAGGGAGTCAGGAGCTGCTATGAGACCAAGACAAGAAAGGCATTACACTCCGTCTCGATTCCAAGTGGCTTTGTTTGTAGCCAGTGTGTTATGCAAAGAAATTACGCTAAAATTAATATTATGTCACTTTTGCTTCAGGAATATTTATTTTTCTTACAGTTTGAAGAAAAAGAATTCTGTCCATGTATCTCTGTCCAACATGTTACTCAAACATTTTTTAATTCTGTAACATTTTTTAAATATTCCTATAACAATTTAAGAACATGTATGTGATATGTATGATATATAACATTAAAAAAGCGTTTTGCTAATGTCACTGCAAGAACATAATGCAGAACACTCTTAAATAATGTCAGCCAATGTTCTGAGAACATTCCTGTTAGCTTAGATGCAGCCGATGTGTCTCCAATTCGCAGATTTATGCACAGATTGATGGTTTGGGGTCAAATGTTGCAGCGCCATACAATGCAAATTGTCAATTCTGACCCCTTGTGACCTTATTAGACTGATTAGTTTGACAAGCTCTCCAGCCTCATACACATCAAAACGTTTATAAAAAACAATCTTTTGTCGCTTTTGCGTTATTTCGGTCCAGTTCTGAAAGTTAAAAGGACGAGATTACCAGCGCCATCTTCCCCAAGAAAGATATTCTGCTCAGATCCGTGATATAAACATTCAGGCTGGAAACTGCTCTGCTCTGAAAATCAATTCTGGATGTTTGTTCTATTCTTGTCCTCCATTGACAGCACCCTCTTTCAGCTGGGGAGAGCAGGCAGGCCGGAGCTTGTTGGCATGGTAACGTGTCCAGGTGAAAGGGAGATGCAGGCAGGGAGGGGGGGCTCTTGTGGGAGGAAGGGGGGGTCTGGGGAAAGCAGCTAGGATTCCCTGCAGGCTGGATATGAAACGGAGACCACTGACTCCTAGTGTATCTCAGTGAGCTAGACCTGTCAAGGATACATCTTAAAAATTAGCCCAGTTCTTGAATTTTGAATAAATAAGCAGTTATTTTCCAACTCACAGGAAACGTTCTTAGAATGCTGGCTAACGTTCTCTAAAAGTTCTCTCAAAATTCTCTCAAAATTCTCTCAGTTATTAAAAGGTTTCTTGCAGTAACTTAGTAGTAGAACCTCTTTAATGAAAATGTTATTCCTAAGTTGTTAGTGGAGCATTTAAAAAAGCAGAATTGAAAAAAATCCAACAATAATGTTAAACGTCTAAAAACCTGGACGTTTTGAATGTTCCTATAACTTTCAAAATAACATTTTTTTATGGAAACATTAGGGAAATGTTCTTACAACCTAAACTGGGGTTTTGATTACCTAATGCTCTCATGATAAAAAACCCCAGAATGCATTTCTAGTCCCACACATGCACAAATAAAACAACACTCACACGCTCGCTATGCACAGAGATACCAAACGTGGATCATTTTGGCCCATTTACGACCCCTTAATGAACGAGTAAAACGAGCCTGATTCAATCCCAGACGATTCAAATGAGACATAAATCACTCCTACAGCCAGTGAGGAGGTTCCTGCCCAGCAACACTCGGTTCCTCCCGCTGGATCTCAGGAGGAGAATTAGCATCTTCCCTCTCAGTCCAACTGCTGCTTGTAATTCTGCTGGATATTAAAGAAATACATCAACACGGCAATTATGCAGTCATGATAAAGACAGCTCGCAGCCTGAGGGAAGATACAGCTGCCGCTCCAAGACAGAGTCTACTTTCCTCTTTAGTGTTTTATTCAGGATAATCACATAACCACAGAGCGCTCGGCCAGGATAAGAAATAGGATGCCGGTTTAATCTGTGTGCGTCTTTTACCAAGGGACTGAGCAGCTTAATTTTTGCCCTCTGATCAACTGTAGTAGTTTTTAGGGACTTCATCCTCTCAGAATCTGTGAAAAGATTCCTTCCTGTTGTGCTGTACCCTTTGAACTGTATATGAATATGTTTGTGTTTTAGCTTAAGGAAACTTTTCTATTAAACAGTATATTAAATGCTGCTGTCAAGCACGTTGTCACGCTTTATTCATTATAAGCTGATTATTTGCACTAGATGGTGTTTTGATATTTACTATTTTGATATTTCTCAAAGCTGCAATCCATAACCTTTGCCTCTCTATCACCATACCTGTTTGAAACACGAAACTGCAGGTTACTTTACGTACTTTTTTACGTATATTGAAGTCAAATGAAGCCAAACTGACATTTCCCATGAAATCCAACCCGACAGCTCAAATTATAAATCATTATTTTAAACTTTCCGTTGCAAATTAGGGTAAGGAGACCGTGTTAAACACTGACCTGTTATGTATTGCTAAATACTTGATTTTAGTTTATTCTTAATTAAAAAAATATTACTTGGTGGTTATGTTAACCATTACTTAGTCCATCTTGGTACAGTAACATTCCTGGTCAGCTATTTTCTATGTATATAAATATGTAAAACCAGCAATAAAATTTGACATAAACTGTTGTCCTATAGCTTAAATTACACTAATAGACATTGTTATGTGTGAAATTACTTTTATGAGCTACTGATGTTTATGGCAACATGCCTTATGTTTTGCTTACAGTTTGTACTGTGTTTCTTCATGTGATACTGTGATTAAGGAAAACAAATTCCATCTTTACAAATTGGTACTAATATATTATCCAGTATGTTACGGCACACCATTGGGACATAAAAATGTACAGCATACTAGGAATGACATAAAATGGCTTTTCTTGCATGGCAGCAAAAATTACAAAAAAACAATGTAAAAACACGATTTTCTTCAGTCAGAGATGCAAAAAAAATGCAATGTAAAACAGTTTTTTTTGCTTCTTAGCTGAGAATTGCTGGAGTGAATAAGAGATGACATGTAAACGGTCGAGACTCTCAACCTGACACATCCAATCACATCACATGCTGTACCGGTGCTTTCTCGTACCCGCTTGGTATGCCTGCTCCCCAATAAATGCCTCTCAGGACCAAGACACAAGTGTGTGCAGTGTGTGTGTGCGTGTGTGAGAGAGAGATATTACCCATACCTCTGCATGAAGCATTAAATTTAATCGTGTTACTGTCATACAACTGTAAAACATTTACCCTGTCTGAAGCATTAAAGAGTTCTGATCCTCAACGTTTTAAACTGCTACATTGCGTTTGTACGAATAAAAGTCAAAAGTGCTTGATGTCATAAGGGAGAGACGTTGAGTTTAATTTGCGGCCATGTCGCATTTGTCTTCACAATGCATCTTCCTGTCTCTGTTTCTTGCTCAGTTCCTGCCATGATCACGTCGTATCCCAACAACTCGCTGGCGACAAAAGGAGAGAAGATCGAGATGAGCTGTAAAGCTCATGGTGAGAAGCCCATCATGGTGCGCTGGGAGAAGGAAGTAGAGAAGGAAAAACAGTCGCATATGATCAACGAAGACATGTGGAGGCACACAATAACGCTGAAGATCGGTGATGAGGTCATCTCCACCCTGCAGGTCTGATATTCGTACATCAGATTACATTTTATGCAAATGAGCAGGTCGACAGCCAATGGTAGTGCACTTAGTACAAAGCCTGATGCTTTTCTGGTGGGTTGTTCACACACCTTTTGTTATGAATTCAGATCTATCCAACAATGCGAGAAGATTCTGGGTTCTATTCCTGCCATGCCATCAACTCTTATGGTGAAGACAGAGGCATCCTTCAGTTAACGGTTCAAGGTAAGCACCTGGGAAATCGTTCAGGATTTGCTTGAGATTCCAGGGATTTATTATCCATATAAAACGAGGATGCTCAGTTACTGTGAAAATGTGAAGAGGCCTTTGGCACCTGAGAAACTGAAAGCATTATTGTTGACTTCTCAGAGCCACCAGAGCCTCCAAAGGTGGAGATTCGTGAAGTGAAGGAGAGGACCATCGCCCTCCGCTGGACCATGGGATTTGATGGGAACAGCCCCATCACTGGCTATGATATTGAGTGCAAAAATAAAACAGGTACTTTGAAACTCCGGAAACACAGAAAACAGTCTTTGAAACTCCAGATTCAAACAAGAATAATGTTTAGACAGCAATAAGTGATTTCATGTCTACATTTGATACACAGGGATGATATGTGTGTGTTTGTCACATGATCTGTGTTAACGGCATGTTAATATCAGACGTTTCTACCTATGTACAGAAACTTGGGAAAGAGCTCGGAGAACCAGAGACGTTTCCCCCACCCTGAATCAGGCCACAATCATAGAGCTCCACCCATCCTCCACCTACAACATCCGTATGTTTGCCAAGAATCACATTGGAGACAGTGAACCCAGCAATGAGCTCACCGTAACCACAGATGAAGCAGGTAACCCCAACCAATCATCTGTGGCCTTGTCCAGAGTTAAACGTCCAATTTTTTAAGAACATTATTTAAACTTTTTTAAATTCTGTAACATTTTAAAATGTTTTACTAACAACTAAATTATAGTTTTGATATCTATGCACTACAATGTTAAGAAAAACGTCCTACAAATGTTACTGCAACAACATTTCTGATAACTTTTATAGACTATTTAGAGAATGTTAGTCACCATTTACTTAATTTAGTTCCTTTACCTTTATTTTTTACCTTTTATCCCAAGTGACTTTTTAAACTTTATATATAAGCTATATATGTATTAGTTGTATATGCATTCACTAGGATTTGAATAGTCCCATTTGACACAGAGAAGGAAATATGTTGCACTACTGCCTACTGGTGGTCAAGGCTGACATTACAAGAGCGTGACACTGATAACCACTGATGCCACTGCTTAAAAAATATGATATCAGTTATGAGAGCAGGCCAGTGTTAAACTCCAGTAAACACAATGAATGTTTGACCACTGTAGACCCTGAGGGTCCGCCTCAAGACGTGACCCTGGAAGCCATCACTTCCCAAAGCATCAAAGTTACATGGAAGGTATGCAGCAGGGTATATGTGAAGTACTATACATATTTTTATGCTAAAAGTAAGATCTTATTTTCGAGGACTGGTTATTCCAAATATCACTTGATCATCATTCACAGGCTCCTCTGAAACATCTTCAGAATGGAGTGATCAGAGGTTATCAGGTGTGTCACAGGGAACACTCAATAAACGGCAGTCACCAGTTCATCTGCGTCAGTGTGGAGGCCACAGGAGAGACGGAGTCTTTGAGCCTCAATAACCTTAAGAAGTTTACAGAGTATGAGGTGGTGGTGCAGGCCAGTAACAGCGCCGGTCCAGGTCCTGCCTCCAGTGAGGTTCGCGCCACAACCATGGAGGACGGTAAAGCCACTCACCTTCTCTTGCCTAAATAAACTATTTGTTATTGGATGACCTGTAAATGATGCTACATTTTAATATTATACTTCACTGCAAACGAGTCTTACTGCGAAATTTGATTGTAAATTTGAACAAAAAAGTTTTCAAAGCTTCTATAAGAATTTTTTGTAAGCATATTCTGTTTGCTAAGCACATTTACTGCTTTGCTTCATATGGTGCCGTCTAGTGGACACTAGATATACAGTGCTTGAAATAGTTTGTTATTGTCGCAGGGGCATCCCAGTTTCAACCCCAAGCAAGTCCATTTGAAGTTGAAATCAATTTTAGTCCGTCATTTTGCTGTTTTGTCAGTTTCTGAGATTTGATTGATTTTTTCTTCCTCTGCCTGAATATGTTCAGTACCCAGCAGAGCCCCGGAGAAGGTGGTGGCCACCGCATCTTCACCTGAGAGCATCTCTCTGTCCTGGCAGACTCCTCCCAGAGAAGCTCTCAACGGTGTCCTGCAGGGCTTTCGTATCATCTACTGGGCCAATTTACCAGATGGAGGTACATTTAATATATTACCTTAATTAATATTAATTAACATTAATAGTTTTATTCAAAATGAACATTTACAGTAGAAATGAGAACTGCCAGATACATGTTCCCGTAGCTCAGCTGGTAAGGCATTGCATTAGCAGCGCAAAGGTTGTGGGTTTGATTTCCAGGGAACACGTGTACTGATCAATTGTGTAACTACTATGCACTGTAAACAGCTTGGGCAAAAGCATCTGCCAAATGCAAAAATGTAAACGTGATTGTAAGCTTTTTACTCTTTTATTTCATATGTAGCCTTTCACCAGTTTTAACCAATATATTTTTGTTAGCATCTTAGACCTCTGCTGTCCTTGTAATAAGCCTTACATTATGATGTTATATATTGCTTACTGTATCACTTATTATTTTCATACTCTGATATATTAGAATTCAGTAAATGCAGCAAATTCAACACAGTCATATGATGTTTGCCTTGTATGTCTATTGACCACTAGGGGGCAGAATTTATCTTCTTTTCAGTAGGTAATTTTCCATCCAGAGCCAAAAGCACAGAATATGCACACTATATATCCATACCATATAGTAAGCCAAATTAAAAATATTGCAACCTAACAGAAAGTACGTTAGCATACTATTTCCAGTGGAATATGGAAGTATGCATCCATGCATGTTTCTGAGCTGAGTATTCCAGCACAGTATGTGCTTTAGCAGAAGTTTGTGATTTAAGATTCAGCAGTAGTTTCTGCGCAGTGTTGTGCCAGCACACAGATCTAAAGCCTCTCGTGAGCAATGCAAACCGTGAGGTTAGTCCATCGATCATGCTGCATGTTGCAGTGCACAAACCAAGAGCAACATTTCCACATCTGTTTAATTGGCTGCTTTGTATGGCTCTGATTCATTCTGTGCTCAGTAAAACAAACTCACAGCACACATTATGTCGATTCTGGTCTTTCCAGCGGCTATTTGCTTTTAAATTGCCTTATTATGAAGCAGAGGAATTCAACTCTGGTAACACAATCCAGCACCAAGCAGCAGAGAGAGGGGCTACAGCAGCACAAGGAGTGCTTACAGAATGAAATATTTCAGAGGAAAGAATAGAGGAAGAAAAGACGCAGAAAAATTGAAGACATCAGTAATGCAAAACCTGCAACTTTGCTAGAAAGCAGGAAAGAATCATAGAGTTCACAATCTGATTTTAGCCGCAACGTTGAGCCAGTAAAACTAAGTCTGAATGTATTTCCTCTGTGTTTTAACACTGTTGACACTAATCTAATTTCATATACATAGAGGTAAATCCTTGATCTGATTGTAAAGTTCTGTGGATACTGTAACATGGTCTTGAGGAAAAAGTTTTGCTCTTGTGTTTTGTGGCACCACAGAGCTGGGGGAAATTAGAAACGTCACCACTAAGAAGAGCCCACTTGAGCTGGAGGGGCTGGAGAAATATACCAACTACAGTATCCAGGTGCTGGCCTTCACCAGAGCCGGAGATGGAGCACGCAGTGACCAGATCTACATCCGCACCAAAGAAGATGGTAGAACTACAGCTGTTTTCCTCAGATTTATCCTCCATTACAATTTAAAGGGATAGTGCACCCCAAAAAAATAAAACAATGTGTTGCATTTACTCGCATTTATCCTCATGTTTGTAGGAACACTGTGTTTCAAAAAGGCCTTTAGAATCGTTACTGTCGATTGGCTGTTTCTGCTAAAAGGCGGGACTTTATTTGCTTTATTTGGACATATTGGGCGTTGCACATTCTCCCATTCAAAGTAATAGAACTGCAGTATCTTGTTAATTCTATATGTTAATTACTGACGGTGTCAGTCACCACTTAGTTTAAGTGTATGGAAACGTCCGTTCCACACAAAAACGCAAGTCACACACATTTTAAATGTCATGCGGGCGAGTAAATGATGACTGAATTTTCATTTTTAGTGTACTGTCCCTTTAAACAATCTGTCGACAGTGTAATACTGTTTGCTCTTTTCAAGTCAACACATGAAAGATTCCCTCTAAAACAGTCTGACTTTGTTCTCCACAGTACCAGGTCCACCTGGCGGGGTGAAGGCAGCTGCGGCCTCCAGCTCTGTGGTGTATGTTTCCTGGCTTCCTCCACTGAAGCTCAATGGTGTCATTAGGAAATACATAGTCTTCTGTTCCAGCTCACATCCCACGGTAACATTCAGCCAACTTTGGTCTCTAACATGAGGGAAGTGTATCAGGGTATTAGATCAGTGTTAAACAGGCTGTGGAAGTGTAAAACATTTAAGCTCACGGCTGATGCTGTGTCATAAATCTCACAGATCAACTTCCACCTGCATCTGTGGTCACAATCTTCCAAACACTCAACAATACACATTCACATGGATGACACATAAAATACATGAGACCATATAGAATAAACAAATTCTTAAAGCTGCAGTCCGTAACTTTGTTTGGTTAAAATGAACAAAACTCTCAGTACATAATAGATCAGTGTTCAAAACTGCAGCTGTAAAAGAATGATCAGAATCAAGATTTAATCAGAGAGTTATCAGTGATGTTGTTTCTCTCGGGTGGTTTTTCTTCAGATGAAGAGTGAGTCTGAAGTGGCTCCAGATGAATTCCTGCACAGGATACCCAATCTTAGCTGGAACAGGAAGTACAGCATCATGGTGGTGGCAGTCACCGCAGCTGGGAGGGGCAACAGCAGTGACGTCATCACCGTGGAACCTCTGGCCAAAGGTCAGTCAGTTCACTTCATTCTGTTCCTGTTTTAAATGACCATTCCCCATCTAAAAGGAAACGTTTTCAGAACGTTGCTAACGTTGCTAAAAGCTCTCTCAAGTTTATCAAAAAATGTTTTTGCATTAACGTTAGTATAACTTTTTAACATTTATCATAAATATAAAAAATGTTACTTTTAAGTTGTTAGTGGAACATTTTAAAAATGTTAAAGTTTGAATAATGTTCTTATAACCAAGCAATAATGTTAATACAACTTAAATTAATTCATTTTTTAGAATGTTAAAAATAATATTTTTACTGTTTTGTTATGTAATGGAAATGTTTGGGACAAATTCTTACAACCTAAAATGGTTATTTGGCTACTTCTGGTCCTTCTTCACGAGTAACACAAAATATGCCAAGGAATACAAATCTGAAACAGATGCATACGGTAGACTGGGTCTAGTTGTCACACTGAGTCTCAAGAGCTACATATCAGTAACTCAAGGTTGAGATTCAAATGTCCAATCGCATAAATATAAATGTTTTTGGAGTAGCTGCTGGGGTAAACAAGTGAACACAATAAAACCACACTGGCATACATTCAGACAGGAATCAGCTAAACAACAAGGTAGTTCTGAACTGAAAGATTGAACTGTGCTCTTTGAACAAAGGTATTTTTGTAAACGTCAGGTCGGGGTATACTGTGTATGTAATTTAATAAAATTTATAAATGACAATGTCTGATGGCCAAAACAATGGTCTGATATTTTGTTACCTTTAAAATTGTTCCTGTTTGTTGTTTGCATTTGCTTTTTAATGGCGGGTACCTCATACAGTGTGACATTGTGTCTTGCTAAAGTGTGACAATTAGCCCCTGTTGATTTTCTTCATTATAATTCTTACTGAAGTATTAAGCTTTCACAGATCAATTAAACATCTAATTGTGCTTTTTTTTATATGCAAACAGCTCCTGCCAAAATCCTCACTTTTAGTGGCACTGTCACAACTCCGTGGATGAGAGATGTTGTGTTACCCTGCCGGGCGGTCGGAGACCCGCCACCTGCCATCAAATGGCTGAAGGAAAGGTAAACAATCCAGGGTCATCACAACGTATAGAATGTATACTCTCTAACACGACTGATGAATGAAACGTGAGCAAATACCTTTAGACAAAAGGACAGTTATGAAATTTAGGAGGCAACAGACAAAACTAAACAAATTTACTAAGAAAACCAAACAGTGATAAACAGGAGCAGTAACCCAGCTAACAGGGAACGTTCTTAGAACATTTGCTAACATTCTCTACAAGTTCTCCCAAAGTTATTAAAGAAACATGCTTGTAGTAATGTTAGAAGAACGTTATGTAATTTTTTTTTTTAATTGTTTGAATAATGTTCTTAGAACCAAGCAATAATAAGTAATACATTAGTACAGCATCTAAAAAAACCTCTAAAACGCTTTTGAACATTCCTAAAACATTCCGACTAACATTTTTAACGTTAACCCAGGATTACATTTGCCTGGAGTGGCCCTTGACAACAAAAGTGAACAAAAAATGTTCAAAGCTCTAAAATATCTTTTATTCTAAATTCAGCATCACAGTGGAAAACACACTGCAATGTTACCATTTTATTCTAACAGCAAACAGCCATCTGAATACTTATGAGTATAATCAGTCACTGGGGAATGCTGGGAAATGTCAAACTCTGTCTCCCTCATTGACGATTCACACTGTTTCTCCACAGTGGGAGTCCGGCCCCTGCAGTTATTGATGGAAGACGCAGCATCCATGGAAACGGCAGCTTCGTCATTAAGACCGTGAAAGCAGAGGATTCTGGGTACTACACGTGCGTCGCCAGCAATAACTGGGGATCGGACGAAATAACTCTGAACCTTCAGGTTCAAGGTGAGGTGTCAGACAGGATGTCTGTGTATGGTCACGTCTGTTGAATCTTCTGCGTTTGTCAACAATCCTCACTGTCTAAATATCATCTACAGTCCCACCTGACCAGCCTCGTCTCACTGTGACCAAGACAACCACCACATCTATTACTGTGTCCTGGATACCGGGAGACAACGGCGGCAGCTCCATTAGAGGTGAGAGATTTCCACCTTCAGCTAGGGGAAGTAAACTGTAAACTCTTAGAAATACTGTACTCTGCTTCCCTACTCTCTCACTAACCCCAAGTTGCGATATATATATATATATAATATTTACTACTTAATGTTAGTTGTGTGTACATAACATTTTGCCCATTATGTGACTGTATGCAGGTTATATTTTGCAATACTCAGAAGACAACAGTGAGAAGTGGGAAAGTATTTCCATTAGTCCAAGTGAGCGTTCTTACCGTCTGGAGAACCTCAATTGTGGCACCTGGTACAAGTTCACGCTGACAGCCCAGAATGCCGTTGGGCCAGGCCGGATCAGTGAGATAATTGAAGCAAAGACTCATGGGAAAGGTATAATTAAGCATTACTTACTGCAGTTCATTCTTGAAATATCTGTTGTTTGCTTCATGTATTAATGACTTTAATTGTAGTACTTTTTTTTGAATACCGAATTTCAATTAAGTAAAAATAATGAACACTTTGCAGATTACAATTTTTCTTTATCTTCCTCATCGATCATAGAGCCACAGTTTTCTAAAGAGCAGGAACTGTTTACGAGTATTAATACCACCTGCGTCAAACTCAACCTGATTGGCTGGAACGATGGAGGCTGCCCAATCACCTCTTTCACTCTGGAATATCGGCCAATGGACAGCCCCGTTTGGACCAAAGCTAAGCGCACCTCTCTTACTAAGAGCTACACGCTGCTGGACCTGCAGGAAGGCACCTGGTTTGAACTGCAGATGAAGGTCTACAACAGCGCCGGTCTGGCTGAGAAACGCGTCAAATTTGCCACTCTGAACTATGACGGCAGTGAGTAGAGTCAGTTACTCTAAAAAAGCGATACACAATGCCGTTTTGACCTCCACACATGAAGCTTTCCTTTACAGGAAGTGCAAAAGTTACATATCAATGTGTATCTCTGTCTGTTTGCAAAGGCACTATCCCTCCACTGGTTAAAACCCCAGTGAAGGACCCTGTGAAGAAAAGCAACAGCGAGGGAATGAAGATGATGGTGACCATCTCCTGCATCCTGGTGGGGATGGTGCTGCTCTTCGTCCTGCTGATGGTGCTGAGGAGGAGGAGGAGAGAGCAGAGGCTGAAGAGGCTGAGGGGTCAGATGCTTTTCAAAGCTTTTAGCTGTAGATCAATGTTTTCAAAGAGAAGGTGGACATTTGTGGGCGTTAATGTGGACGTGCTGCCAGTGATCTAAATTCAGTACTTCAATATTTAGTGCATGAGTTTATGCTAATAAAGCTTATTACTTGTTCCACAGATGCAAAGAGTTTGGCTGAGATGCTTATGAGGTAAGCGCTTGATTTTTACTTTGTACTTTTTCACAAATGAATAGTGAATAATTTTGTTGATGTTTACTCAACGCTCATGTCATTCAAAACACATAAGATATTTATAAAAATCCCCAGCTAACAATTTTAGGTTGTAAGAACGTTTCCCTAATGTTTTGATGTAATGTTTAATGTTAAGTAACAATAACGTTAAAATGTCCATTTTTTTAGATGTTGTATTAACATTTTTGCTTGGTTAGAAGAACGTTATTCAAACTTTTTCAAGACTTTTAGTGAATAGCAGTAATCATTTCAGACTATTCTTCACAGAAAGAATCAAATGGCTTCCCAAAATTTGTAGCCACCAGTTGTATCGACCGTTATGGGGCTATGTGCTCTGTCTGGAGCTTGAGAGCTTCTGTTCACAATGTTCTTTTATTGTATAAAACCTGCAGCTGGAGGATTCTTGTTTCATGAGAAATATCATATGGCTGTAGAATGACAAATGGGTCAGTAAATGCTGAACTCTTCTTCAAACGTATTATTTTTCTTCATCTTCTGTGGTGCTGTCGCTTCACACTCTTAGGAGCAAACGTGTCACCCTGACTTTTAGAAAGTAGAGATGTTAGGTTGCAAAGACTTTTTTGTGTTTTCCTCCAGTAAAAACACAAGGCCATCAGACACCATGAACAAACAACCGCAGACTCTCCGCATGCACATAGACATTCCCAGAGCACAGCTGCTCATTGAAGAGAGAGACACCATGGAAACAGTGGGTGAGTTTTGTTCGCCGAACCGTACGCCAACCTGAACGTTTATCTGAGAGAACAGTGACACTATAAGAGCCTTTAATATAGTTCCATCTCTTCCTTCCCTGTTAGACGACAGATCAACGGTGCTGTTAACCGATAATGATTTCGGTGAAACTGCCAAACAAAAGTCAGCTACCGTAACACACTCCGTCCACTATCAGTCTCTGTCACAGGCCACTGGGCCTCTGGTGGATGTCTCTGATGTCCGACCGGGGACGAGTAAGAGCAGTCTCTCAAGTGAGCAAAAAACAGTTTTTATGGTTTAATTATTAAAATATAAATAATACAGTGAATATTCAATGACGTTGTTTAACAAAACATTTCGTCGTAACTGTTCACAGACCCCACTGCTCGCCGAACAGCTAAAGCTGGTCCTGCGGCTCGTAATCGTTATGCCAGTCAGTGGACGTTGAACCGACCCCACCCTCCTGTCTCCTCCCACACGCTCAGCACGGATTGGAGGCTGGGAACGCCAAGAGTGGCTGGCTCAGTGGACAAGGAAAGTGACAGCTACAGTGTCAGTCCATCCCAGGATACAGGTCAGCAGTACTACACTACTTGGTCTCACAGGAAAATGTAACTATTATATATTATTTATTATATATACGGTTTTTAGAAATGAGGTAAGCATGAAGGTGCACCCTTAACCCCACCCTTAAACTTAACCCTTACTGGGGCGAAAGCAGAAAACATACAAATGAGATCGTATGAATTGATACGAATTAGTGAAATAGTTACGAATTGCCAGGAGATTGTGCTGTATTACAACAGTCTCTCAAATGTGTTGATGCATTACCAATTTGACACCCAAGCATGTCTTTTTGGAGGTGTCCACAGTGTTGTTGTTCTTGAAGTTCTTGAAGTTCTCTGACCACCTGTGTTCTGTCTTGTTTACAGACCGCGCTCGCAGCAGCATGGTTTCTACAGAGAGTGCGTCTTCAACATACGAGGAGCTGGCCAGAGCCTACGAACATGCCAAGATGGAGGAGCAACTACGCCACGCCAAGTTTACCATCACTGAGTGCTTCATCTCCGACACTTCCTCTGAGCAGATGACCGCCGGCACCAATGATTACACAGACAGTCTGACCTCCAGCACTCCATCAGAATCAGGCATCTGCAGGTTCACTGCCTCACCACCCAAACCCCAGGATGTCTGCAGGGTGATAAACATGGCCGTACCCAAGGCCCACAGACCAGGTGAGACCAGTTGCAGTATTGATGGTTGGTGAGGCCAACAATTTTTTTCTCTATATATTTTTTGTGGTGGTACTATTATAACTTGCAAAACTATCTTGGAAAAGTTGGTAAATTATTTACTTTCAAAGAACTGCTGCTATAGTCATACAGTACATATTTGGACAGATGTCTTTGGCCATCTGCATCATGTCTCAGAGTTTTTGAGTGTCCCTCCATGAGCATTGAGATTTTAGGATGGTGTGTCAAGATAAAAATAGTCAAAAAGGATTTCTGCACTGTTCCATTCTGACTATGTAGCCATTTTAAATTAAAAAAACATAACGTTCCCCAAAAATTGCATAAATCAGATTTACATGAATCTTAACCAGCTTGTTCAGCTTTAATATTGCAATTGCAAGGTCAGTTTAGGCCAATGTACCTTGCTGAATGAATTTTATTTGATAAAACCACTATGGCGCAAGGCAAGAGCAGTTAAAACTAAACTAAAATTAGATTTAACTCACTGGTGGTTGCCAGGGTGTTGCTATGTCCACCACTTAATATTAAATCAAAGCCGAATTACTGTAATATGGTAAAGTCATTTTTTCCTGCAGGAGGGGAGCTCGTACACCTGCCTCCGTACCTGCGGATGGACTTCCTTTTGAATCGGGGCGTTTCAGGAGCATCTCGGGAGGTGGCGATGGGTCAGGCCTGTTTGGAGCCACAGAAGACCCGCTCGCTGAAGCGCCCCGCCCTGCTGGAGCCGACACCCATGGAGGTGCCAACCAGCAGGGACGTGCAGCAGTGGCAGCCGGGCACGGCCTCCACGCTTCCACAGAGAGAGGCCGGGTCGGACTTGGCACAAGCTGCCAAAATCAGCACTTCCCAGGAATCACTACTGGACTCCAGAGGACACTTAAAACAGAGCAACAATCCCTACACAAAGTCCTACACGCTGGTATAACAAAGAACGAACGGCAGCAAACCCAAACAAACATCTCAAGAGCAAAAAGCGAACTCTTTACACACGGTTGTACATATGTTTCCCGTTCCTGACGGAAGGGCCACTTCTACTCCTAAACAGTTTCTTTATTTTATGCTTTTTTAAACAGTGAATTTACTTCTTCAGGACTCCACACAGAGATTGCCAAAACGATTTTATTATTATTATTAACAATGATCATTTAGCTAATTTATTTATGTTAGCGCGCACAAGCTAATGACTGGGAGCCCGTTATGTTTTCGTTCTTTTCTACCGAAATTTCTTTGTGTACTTTGAGATAACGAAGTGTGCGAGCGAGTGTGATCAACACTGGTCCAAAGTCATCACGTTCACGGATTGTTCTGTTTTCAAAGTCGAAATCTGTTTCCTGGGAGTGCATGAGGACAAACTAATTTAAGACAAGATGACAGTATGAATACCAACTGCTGGAGGGTCCAGCCCAGAATTTTTTCACGACAAAATAGTCAAATGTGAAGATTTCGTATTCTTATGAGTATAAATATATAAAAAAAATCTATATATAAAATGATAAATCACTTTTATTTGTGGGTATTACAGGGAATTTGTTTTGATTTGGTTAATAAAATCCTTTAGTCATGTTTGCATATATCTTGTTTAACCTAGAAAATCAAGTCTTGATTGATGATGATTCTTTGTTTCCATTCTCTAATGGTGCAATATGAAACCGCATTTGCTTTCTACTGTACTGTATCACACCCATGACATGAGCTTCTGAGAGTCGGAGCAACTGGAATGATAGATGCAAGCGTAAATCAGCTTGTTGTAGAAGTAAAAGTTGATTCAGCATGTTGGAGGAGATCTGACCACCTGCCACACTCACAGTGCAGCTTTTTGACCCCCAATGTGTGTAATGCACTAGAAAGGTCTTCAGGGCACATGCGCTATCTTGTCTTCACTACATTTATTTTTGCTGCATTGCAGTAATGCTCCACTACAGGGAAAACTGAGACAATCTAAAGAGATCCCCTAAAGTAACAAATATGGTGATAATAGTTAAGAACCGTGACCAGTTCTATATGATTATGGACCGTATGGTTGCAATATGTTATTGTTGCCGCTCTGCACCAAACTGTCTTGCAGGGAGAGCTATGATGAAGAATTCTGTGAGATAATATTTCATCTATTTGATTAGATAAATCTATTGTCCTCGCTATATTCATTTTACAGATGTTTTGCTTTTTACCTTTTCTCTTCGTTTTTCGAGCAGGGTGCTCACGGTTGTGACACCCCAGAAAAGATTTTCCATGATAATCCTGTCGACTAATAAACGGTTGATCCCCAACTGATTCTGGGAGTTTGGTTAACACGTTTTATTTCGAGTTTATTTATTCAAGTTCATTTGAGGTCAACCAAACCAACGAAGGACTACAAGATCTTCTGCGGCACAGCTGAACTTCTCACGGCCATCATGGAAGTCCAGCCCACCTGAAGCTAGAAAATAAATCACATTGCACAAAAGTTGAAAATGTAGTTAAAGTAACTTATAGTGGAATTAAACACCAAAGTCGACACAACACAAATATTAATTAATTATTGTCCTTCATGTGAGCTACTATTATGGTTGTCATTTTTGGCGCCTGACGGCCACCGTCGTCATTTGCGATCGATCACCTGCGGCGGTCCGCGTTAAATATACGGTTGCAGCGACGTGAGGTGAGTAAAAAAAGCAACAAAAATGACATTTTTGCTGGAAAGTGCAAAATGTACCGATGAAAACGAGTCGGTTTTAAAACGAAAATGGTTTTAAACGAGGCGTTTTACAGCCGCCGTATAAAACGTTACCATGGCAACCCGCCAAAAACGTCACAGTTCCCCGCCATTACCGCTGCTGTGAATTCAGCGTAAACGTTTTGAATCTGTCACACAGATAATAAATCATATTTTATAAATTACCTTCAAATTAATTCGCTTTTTTTTCGTCTTGCTTAACATCCGGTTAAAGCAGTTTGGTCGCAACAAGACCTGCAGTAATGTGGCATTATGGCGACTTACCGTTGCCATGGTGAATTTCCACAAGGGAAATATTGCGTTTAGTTATTCCTGCTGTTATAATCCCGTTTTATTATATTTTATATATATTATAATATATATATATATAATATTTATTTTATTATCTTATAATCCAGCGAGCTTTCCGCGGAGGGCCCGAGACCGCCGCGCTTCCCGGACAGAAATCGGTTTCACGGTGCTCCGTTAGCCCGGTGGGTACCGGGGGACCACGTTAGTCACCGTGACAACCGTGTTCTCCATCTTCCTCTGAAGTGCACAACAAATTAAACGTCCTGACACATATTTATAGACCTCTGCTCGGCTGTTATTAATAATGCAGCCGCCTGCTGAATTCACAAACGATTTAGCAATGAAGAGAACTGGGTTGATTGACCCTAATTCAGTTTGTTAACCGGATACTGCAGTATAGCAATACTAAAACAACAATCTTGCTATACCTTCAGTATATAGCACGTATACCATTGCATAGTACTCACATTTTCTGTATGCATGAAATCAATACGTAGATGTGCTATACTGTGAGGTATGCAGCAGACAGCACACTGCATTTGTGACATGCCCGCATGGTGTTGCATGTCATGATCTCAGCAAAGAAAAATCTTTGCATTTATGATCCAATTTTTGAGAAATATGCTGCGCTAATGGCTCTCCAGTCCACGTTTAGATCCTGTACAAGGTTTCAGATTATATTCAGAGTGTGACTTTACAGTGTGAGCAGATTGAGTAGTGAAAAACAAAGTACTTCTTATTTCCAGATTTGTCTATGCGAGCTTTAACGTTTGGATCAGTGTGAATTTCATGAGCTTCTCTTGAATTCTCCCTCCCCACTGAGACCTAATGAACCTGCATGTGGTTTAAAACAGACGTAAAAGTTAGACCCATAAGTGAGATTTTCTTTGGGCGTCTTTGAAACCACCAAAAAGCTGAACGTCAACGCTAAACTATCAGCTTCTGTTTTCTAATACGCTCAGTTTTAAATGAATGTTAATTAATTAATGATGTCAATCACTTTCACAGATCGTTACAGAGATAGGATGCAGTGTGAATACGTCAGAAATGAAATACATCCGCCTTACAACCTGATCAGCCATTGAAGGCGACTTAAATCAAGGTACATCCAAAGAAAGGTTTTATTTCAATGGTTATTTCATTTGCTATGAATGTGGGTGCAGTTTGATGCAACATTTTGGACACGAGCAGTATCAGATGGAAGGAACGAAGAAAAAATGGAACAATATACACAGTATGAAGTCAAGAAAAATTATGTAGGTCATCCCGATATTTATTTTGTTTACATATGATTAATATTTCCAACTGTTTGGTGTCAGGAATATTACAACACGCGACACAAAAACATAGACTTGGGAAAAACAGTAATGATAACACCAAACACAATATCAGTTAATCTATACAAACAAAACTAACACAGTAGAGGAATGCAACAGAGGTGAAAGGTTAAATATGTCTCTTTGTATCTTCATGATCTTTATCTGAGTTTCAGACATCGTGCTGGGTGTTTTTCTTTAGCAACATTCTTTTGCATTTGCATTAAACATCTTCGCTGTCTGGTCTTAAATACAGCAAGTAGAATCGAGTGCCTAATAATTCAGGATATTTAGTGGATATTTTCAAACACTCCAATGTTATAATAAGATGATTCTTATATCTTTACGTATTTATCAAAAATAACAAAAGCATTTAAAAGGAAAGAGTATTGTATCGAAAAAATCTATGTACTAAGGGGAACCAAATCACCAAAAGATCACATTTTATTCCTGACAGATGACCGCAAAAGGCAAATCGCCAATTCACCTGTCACCCGCCACCCCCCTAATCTACCCATGAGCCCCACCCAATAACAGTGCAGTTTTTCTGACATGCATCTCCCTGCCCCAATGGTGCCGTTGGGCCCCCACACGGGCACGATTATGATTTCACCGTCTGTTTCTTCTTCTGAAACTTTCTGAACTGCGATTGGATGGCGACGGCGGCCTTCTCCGTCTCGGGGGCCTCCATGTCAATATCAATGTCGTCTGCGGGGACGTCCTTCTTGGAGGGATCTGTGAAAAGGACACATTGAATCACTGCATTGTTGCTACTGCAGCTCTTATAGAACACTGCTATATTTTAGGCTTCCCAGAACGTGTCCATAACGTTTCCATTAGATAACAAAAACATTAACAAGAACATTCAAAATAACATTCAAAATCACTTGTATGAAATGTTTCAAAGCCCTACAATTGCTTGGTTTTAGAAACAGACCAAAACAAACAGACCAAAACAGTCAAACAAAACCACATGATTATACTGTAAACTATATGATTACTCTGTGAAACATGTCATTAAGATGCTTCAGGAGATACATATGACATGTTTCATGTTTTTGTTTGGTGCTGCTTTTGTTGCAAATGTTATGTGCATCACCTGTTTTAAAAAAGGAAGTCACCAGTATAGAGCAAAGTTTTAGATAATGAGATATTTTCAGGAGTACCGAATGATTTTATCTTCATTACTATGACTATGAAGATAAAATGAATTGTGCAATGAATTGTGTAATTCCATTGTAAAGAAATGAGTCGTACCTTGTCCACCTGCTGGTTTGATGTTTGCAGCTGATCCGGATTCTTGTCTCTGTTCACAAACAAAAGACGAAACTGAGATTCATGTGCACAGCAAGGTGATTCATATCAGAGTCCAAAATAATCCTACAGCCACAAAGAATTATGGGACATTTAGAATCTCAGATTCCTCTGATGTGTAATTAGCTGGTCGGAACTGAGTGCTTCATAATCTGAATTAATAACTTCATGTGTGCAATGAATTTCAAACATTTCAGAAGAGCTTTGATGCTCTGACACTAATGCAGTCTTCCTTTCTCACTGTGTGTGTGTGTTTGTGTGTGTGCGTGTGCTTTTGGTTTTGCTGATGGCACTCTGTACGGATCTGGTTACGGTGGAAAGCATGTCATTATATGCAGAAGGATTATTCCACACAAACACTGGCACAATTTAATCATATTAGTCTCTCTCTTTCTCCTTCTCTCTCCGTCTACCTCAATCAATCCTCTCGTGTTCAGTTCTATCTTTGTCTTGCAGACTCTGATAAACGTGGAATTTGCATAAGAATGTTTGGCAGGGAGAAATTTGCGAGCGTTTCACGTTGCCGGAGTTGCCATACCGCCTGATGCAAACTGCTCGGTTATTGCACGGCATTAAGAAGCCGACGCAAAGAAATCACACAGGATTGTGTGGCGTGTGGTTTGTGGCTGTGGTGGGGACGGTGAAGGGGGCTGCTGCATGAATTACAGTCATTTGAAATGTCACAGCGTCGAACGCACAGAGCACTTACTGTCACATTACACGATAAAAGGTTGAGAAATGAAATAGGAATAAAAACTCAAGGCCAGATTTAAAGACTCTGTGAAAAGGCTCTGACAAGCACAAGTTTCATACCTTCGTTGATGTATTTCCTATTGAAACATTTTTAATTGTCAAATGGCTTTAATATACGTCACAGCCTTAAAGGGATAGTTCAAAAATGAAAATTCTTCCATCATTTACTCTCCCTCATATCATTACAAACCTGTACAGTCTTTTTTACTTCATGAGGAACACAAAGGAAATACCTTGAAGCATGTTGCTAACCAAATAACACCCATTGACTTCTATTGGATACTCAGAAAACCATGGAGACTCTCAAAATATCTTCTTTTGTGATCCACAAGAAATAAATTGTCATATAGGTTTGGAATGACATGAGGGTAAGTAAATGATAAATTTCATTTTTGCATGAACTCTGTAACCATGCTTTTCTGCTTGCTGTTGCTAGTCAGATGGGCATTTTCATTCTAGAGAGATTTGATTAGACAAACCTCAAAAGTGCAGTATTAAGAGTCTTTAATATTTTTGATCTGTTTTCTGAGACAGAAAGAGAAATTATAAATAGGTATATCTGCAGTGGAACAGTCTCCTATCTCTAATCCTGTTTATGTGAGAAAACTCGGGAATGAGGTGTGGCATCAATAACAACTTTGTTACATCTCTCTGTCCTGACAGTCTTAAATCACAGAGCCTTAAAGCTAATGACATTGAACATGGATTATTACATTGGGCTCCAGGGGGCCAAAAACAAACCCATTAATTGGAGCAAACTGTCAGTCAATTGTGCAGCATCGCTTAGAATGAAGGGCTGTGATTTCATACTTCAGTCAAACAAACAAAAGTGATAAAGAGATTTCAAGAGTTCTAAAAGATTCTGTTAGGTTTATTTAGCTAATCAGATTAAACTTTTATATGGAGAGCTCAACAACTCCCCAGCTAACAGAGAGCGTTCTCAGAATGTTGGCTAACGTTCTCTATAAGTTATCAAAAATGTTCTTGCAATAACATGAGTAGAACATTTCATCATTATGTGTTTTAGTAGAATAAAAAAATATTGACATTCCTGTAACCAAGCATAACGTTAATACAGTAAAAAAGTTGACGTTTGGAATGTTCCTAGAACATAGAGTTTTTAATGTTTTTGTTACTTAATGGAAATATTAGGAAAATGTTCTTAAAACCTTTAAATGTTAGGTTGGTGGCCGTCATCATCTACTGTATGCGTATGTGTACTTTTCTTTTTCAGTTCAGCTAATGTCAAGGCAGAGCAATAGTTTGAAGACAGTCCTGTCCAACAAGTTATTCAAAGTTAGTTCTGCATGATTACAGCTAATTACCTTGACAACACATCCAGTTTAATGGCAGGAGTGTTTGGAGGTAATTGCAACACTCTCTTGCCTACTGAAGTTTGTTCATACCGCAGTGGAACACGTCGAGTAATTACAGCGGCGCTGCACGCTTGCGATGTGTCAGCTGAGCATGTGCATCCATGTTTGTTTCTGGCCATTCTGCGAACATGACAGCTAAATTACACAGAGATACTTTGGGCAAATCAGAATGCTGCAGTTATAGCTCAGTGTTTAACTCATTCTGATAGCAATGCAGGAACAGTTCTGCTCTAATGGTCAGGGGTGCGCAGTGAGGTGCAGATGAGGTCGTAACTCTTCAGGAAAGACCTGATCAGCAGAAAACAACAGCGAGTGAAGGAGAACAGCCTTTCATCCAGTGAACCTCGAATCCACTCAGAGGGGAAACAATAATGCTGCATCCCCTTCCAACTCCAATGTGGGATTTTCCTACTTAATATTGCTGACATACCAAATAGCAAATAGTTCTCTAATCCTCAGATTATAATGTAAAATTAGGCAAGTCAATGCGCAGGTCATTTGTTTTGCAGGTCAGGTTATCAACAGAAATCTGTAGATGTTTATTGGTTTTATTATCATATTTGGGTGGGACTGTTCTGACTGTCAGACAAGGACTGACAAAAAGGCCAAACGTCTGTCTAAAATCTGTTCAAGATATGATGCTTTAATAAACAGCAAATTTGCATATACAAGAGGCATCCTTAATGGGCCTAAGCCCAAATGCATTTCCTGTCTGACTCTTCTCTACTGTCCTCAGTACTGTATACTGAGAGAGAGAAAACAATAATTTAATCACAATAAAAGTAGGGACATAATTAATGTTAATGTGAGATTGATTGCAGGAATTAATGAGTTAAGACTTAAACACTGGCTAGATTTCGACGGACAAGTGGTGAGCTGAGAGATTTGTACTTCCTATTGTTCTATTGTCACGCTCTCCACCATATGTCTCTCTCATACTGTGGGTGTTCATAATGAACCGTGATGAAAACAATAATCACAATCATAATCTTCATTAGCTGCAGTGATGCAGGATTAGCAATGGAACCCATATGTACAACACAGGGCAATTAAAGTTGTAAGAGAACAGAGCCTGTAAAAAAGGATGTTTCTGACTTGGTGAACTCTAAAGCAGCACCGCATAACAGTATATATACTGTGTGTGTGTGTATGTGGCAGGCCCCTTGAGTTCTGAGTGTTATTGAACAGATTTCTTCCAGGCCTGTGGGTAAGTTGGGTCGTGAGCAGTAGTAATGAGAGTCTTGTGTAGACCATGACTCAGGTGTCACAGTGCGTTATGGACCTGTTCCCTTCTGCAAGCACACTGCAGAGCCCGGCTTTGCAGCACAGTGCAGTGAATTTAGCTTGATGCTACAAAGAACCTGGAGCTCAGCAGTGCAGTGCCCTCCAGAGCAGAGCCTGGCACTGCCACCCGATGCCACGACAACATCCTGCTCCTCACAGTTTGAGCTTGCACCGCTGAGACGTCTAATAAACAACCTTGTTTTTTTCCACTGCCTGTGACAGCTAGATTCATTAATATAAATGTGTTTTAAACCCCATTTACAGTCAAGCACTGAACCGAACTTCCTCCTCAAAGGTGATTTATGGTTATTCTCATGGTTTCCAAAAAGCATCTTCTCCAAAGCGTCTTTTATTCAGAGCTTTTCAAACCTAATGATACTAATACTAATGATGCAGCTGGTTGTTTAGCGCTATTAAAATGCAAATAAAACAAGCAAATCCCCACCAAAAAAGGTTTGCATGCAGGTGCATTAAAAATCACCAATGCACTGTTACCTTCATAAAATTCCTGGCACGTTAAACGAAAGTGGAAGTTCCAAAAATAAAAATACTGAAGTCCATCTTTATTTTATTCAAAGCCATTTGGAGAGCTATTTTTGTTACTTTTGGCAGCTCAAGATACTGGAATGGGTTCCAAGTTGTTCTCAACATCTATTAAGAATTTAACAGAGAAACACAACTAGGCCACAGACGGTCAAAGTGGGAAAAAAAGAAAAACTCTGATCCAACACGTCATATTTGAAGGCTAACAGATGCTCGGCTCAATGTAAGAAGGAGGGCGACTTTTATTTGGGTGCTTCACCACACTGCAGGACTTAAATACAAAACTAGTAAATGTGTGAAACCATATGAGGATGATTTCACTGTTGGATCCGATCAAAAGATATTTATGGCACAGAAACTTGTCACAATCTCGTGTCTAATCAAGTGCAGTCAAATAATACCCATCATTTAAAAGTAATCCTAATGGGAGTAACTAAGAATTAAATCAAATCCCAAAAGACAAACTAAAACTCTAGTATTGAAATTAAAAAGAAGGTTTTTGCAGATCGTATTAGATTCCCATTAGAATCTTCTTGATCTGGTTCCTTGATCTGGATGATAGAAGCTAGACAGAATCTAGATCTAGACCGGTGTTTGTCCAAGTCGATGATGCAAGGAGGTTGTACGCAGTTGCTAAGCAGTTGCTTATTCTCTATATTCTGAGTAGTTTTTAGTGTTTTGATATGTTTACATTTACATTTATGCATTTATCAGACTCTTTTATCTAAAGCAATTAAAGTGCATTCAGATTATACATTTGATCAGTATGTGTGTTCTTTTGCACTGCTAATGCAATGTTCTACTAGCTGAGCTATAGAAAGTGCTGTAGGTGGTTGCTAGGGAGGTTGTGTTGGTTGCTAGGTGGGTGCTTACAGGTCCACGTCAAAAGAGCCAACACCCTAGCTGTAGAATTAGTAATAGTGATGTTTACCTAACCAAATGCCACTAATTCCATCAGCAACCTGGTACATGTTTTTTATTATTTAGGCACCTGCATCCTGTTTCACCAGTTCCCTGACGAACTATTTAAAAGGTCAGTTGTTATTTTTTCACACAGAGATGAACACACTGTATATCTGTAAGTTTCACTCTCACTTGGCTGTGTGCTATTCGTAAAGAAACTAAAACCATACTCTGTGCAGCAACATACAATTTTGTATGATTTACAATATCATCTGCGGAAATCTCCCCTGTGCTGAGAAAACACAGTGTTTCATGATTATTATTGCACAAGCTCAATGAATAAACATTAAACAGGGGAAATAAATATCAGAACAAGGGAGTGTGAGAAGGTAACAAAGCTAGTTAAGTGAACAGCTAATCACACTTGCGAAAACAAGTGAAATGACTGACAGCTACTTTAGTCAGCTCTTCACTGGTCACTTTGTTTCATGTGGATAGGCAGCTGACATGACAAGCAGTTTAAGATGGAGTCTATCATGTCACACCTCAGGACAGTTTCAGCTGAGCAGTCGTTTTATAACCTGAAGGCCTTTGACGCTGATGAAAAATGTTAAAATGTGGTAGTTTAAAATTCATTGTTTTTAAAATGTCTACAAAGCCAAAATGAATTTGACTTGGGATCTAAGCCAGTGGTTCCAAGACATCCTGAAAGGAACTATAAGTAAAAAGTAATGTTTTGCCTCTCATGTTATTTTAAACAGTCTCTTAGCTGATTTAAACAGCTGTCTCCATTAGTGTTTTAAATGTATGTAGATAAATTATATTAAAAGACTTCAAGCTACAAATGACTGCTCAGTCTGAGCTGTTCAAGGGTTTAGACTTCATCTAAAACTACCTGAAATAGCTTTATTCAAATCCTGTTTCGTATGTACACTTCTCTTTCCTCCAGCCTGTACTTCAGTACAAATTTAGCAATAATGGAGTCTTTTTTTCCTGCTGAGATATCCGAGCAAGACTAATGACGGGGAGCGCACAGACTCATCAAATATTTAACAATGTTAACGGTGGCAGCAGCCTGCATACAGGCACCTCCCATCCTGCGTCTCCCTTTCCCTGCATCATAGGAGCCCCCAGTCTCCCTTGGAGAACTGCATGACAGTTTGGGCGGTAAGACTGCTGTCCTGGAGAACAGGTTTAGAGAATGAATTGTGTCTGCTGATGATAGTGTCATTTATCATCATTTTTATTAAATTACTGCTGCTCTGATCACTACATAAATGTACTAAAACAACCTAAAAAAAGTAGTGAAACTGTCATTTTGGCCAAAGTAGCGCTAAGTTTTGTGAAGTAGCCGCAACCTAATTTGCATTGAAAATTAAAATTAGGCCAATTTTATATTGAAAAAACTTTGTTAAATTACATGATGACACACTACACAGTGCAATAAGTGAGTGTTTAAAGGGACAGTACACTGTTAAATGAAATGTTCTCACCTCAATGCCATTTTAAACCAGTAGGACTTTCTTTCTTGCATGGAACACATAAGAAGAAATTATGAATAATTTTTCATAATAATTTTGTCAGCCACTACCATTGTGCCTAACATCTCTTGTTGTGTTCCACAGAAGGAGGAAGGTCATATAAGTACACAAATTCCCCCCAAGCCTTAAGTCAGTACACTTAAAGCATGTGGAAAAATCTTCCTCATGGACTCTTTAATGGTCTATTTTCTCTCCACTCCATCTAATCCTCCTCTTGCCCTAATATGCCTGCTTCCTTTCATTCATCCCCTTTTTCTGTCCTGTTCAGTAACATTTCCCTCTCGGAGCGGCTGCAGGGATTACCGCTCAGCCGCTGAGGTTGGGGAGAGAGCTGCAGTCGAGACTCTCTATCTCTGTTTAGAGGGATTACTGAAGATCTGAGCAGAATCTGTGTGTGTTGTCAGAATGTTTACGGTTTGAGAGCTGGATGAATCACAAACATGACAGTGGTAAACAGCAGACACATAACAGTAGACATAATTCATCACTGAGCGCGTGCAGGTACTGCGTCTGATATTATTGGGTGGGTTTAAAGATAGATGGACCATTTCGGGACTTGAGTAATCTGAGTAATGTTGCACATATTTGCGTTCTGTCTACGCTCTGCTATCCACATTGATTTCGTGGCCTTGTACTTTTACTGTAAGTCAACTATATTTTCATTTGTATCTGTCTTTCAGGAGAACTTTGGGAGAAACAAAGCCGCCACTTAAATGAGACAACTAAGAACTCCATTATGTCTAAAACATCTTTTTATTTATTGTTCTCGACATGTTATGTTTATACAGTTAGAACCTTTTTCTTTTCCAGGCAGACACTGAGAAAATGAGTCAAAGAGCCTGTATGTGTTTGTGTGGGGCCATTTGTCTGTCAGCTTTGTGAATGTGTCTGTCATTATTACAGCCCTACCTGTGATGTCCCCTACCATTATCAAGTTGTTTTAAATTGGTAAGTGGTTTTAAAAAATATCTTGGGTTACATACAACTGTAATTCTAATAGCAGCATTTGAGCCTGTCAGTTGGACTCCTTCTACTGGCAGTTGTGCACTTCAGAATCAAACTCTATTGGCCAAGTGAGCTTCACTTGTATTTACCCCCAGAATATTCTCTTAAGAACTAGTTAATTTATCTTCTGCTCTCCTCAAGAGCTTCGTCTCAGAACTGCTGCTCTGTCAAATTTGCTCAACAACGTTCTCCAACCGTGGACGTAACTCACTGGAGACTCCTTTAATCTGCAAATTGAAGGATCAAAAAGTTGAGATAGATAGTCAGCCAACCATCCTTTCTTATGCTGCTTTCTTCAGCTCCGTCACTTTCCATAAATCAATAGTAAAGCCTTCAGACATCCAGCCTGTTCCGAAGAGAGAACGGTGCAAATCCCTTTCTGCCGTTAATAGCTCCAGGATCTGACAGGCCGTTCGATACTGTGTACACATTGCTGAGGCATCAGGGAAACAGTGGAGTGCTGACTTGCAGGGACTCCTGCGATTTTGCGCTTGAGTCTGCTGAGGGCAACTGACCAAGGAAATAAACAGTAAATCTACTCCTCGCAAAGCAGAATCCATGATCTACTGCTGCACTGTCGGATGTTTAATGCGCCGAGAGCGATATGAAGACATAAACAAGCAGACGGAAAGGAAGCCACATGCCCTGTACTCGTATTCGGGGGGTGTTGTTTATGTGTGTGGTGTGTGTGCAGTCTGGTTCCCTCAATATGCACAGCTGAACGCACATTTCCTCCTTATCCGTGTGGAAGATGCAGAAGCGCTGGGCCGTAATGTATAAAAATCAATTGTCAGGCCTGATTACATCCAGTGTTTGCAGCTCGAGGCCCCAGAGTTGCTTCTGATCTCCATCAAGTTCATAGCATAGCACATGGAGCTGCTCAGTTCTGCTCTTCATAACCACCCAGCAGCTCAGGAGCTTCATGTAGATGTTTGAGGGTAATTGCATTATTTATATTAAGAACTAAAATTCTTAATAGAATTGAAGAGCCTTCCCAGCTAACAGGCAACATTCTCAGAATGTTGGCTAAGATGTTCTTAAAGTTCTCTCAAAGCAATAACGTTAATACAATGTCTAAAAACTACTAATTTAGCTGGTCTATGACATGACAGGTTTGTATAAGACTACATTTTACATAATTCTCTGTGTCAGCATTCTTCGCCCTTCACTGTTGCATTTGCACCTCGAAACCTTTGTTTGTAACTAAACAAAAATCTGTGAAAAGTAAAAAATGTTCTATTCTGATCGTATCACACTGTAACTTCTAAACTCGTACAGTAAGCAGAATTTATTTAGATATACAGATATATTTATGCCAGATGTCAGAACATGCCACCCCCCTGAATTATGGTCCAGATCCAAATCCATCCAGCATTACATAATCCTACACAGCAACTAAAGTCCAAAATCAGCTACAAATCATCAGATTCTACAAATCAGCTTAATATCTCTTTGTGGACAGTGTTCCAATCTCTACCCTGCCCGTTAAATCTGGACCTTCTGGATTTTAGTCCCATGGTCCCATTCTGTAGTTTGGGGATTTACAGATATCCTTAAGTTTATTCAATAAACAGCTTTGTTGGCTTTTTTTGGGAATAATAGGAGGGTCCAGAGAGAAAGTGATGGTTCCTCTACTGTCAACCCTGATTGCATGTAATTCTTAATTCAGACTCCTTTTTCATTAAAGATCCCGCTTCACATTCACTCTAAGTGCGAACTACACACTCATTAAAAATAGACAAGCAGATAGTCATTTTAGCATGTAATGACCATCGTTTTATTAACGAGAGGACTCTTACTGACTCTTACTGAATACTGAATTACTGACTCTTACTCCTCCTGAATTAGCAACGGTCACATTCCCGACCGTGCTAAGCTCTTCGGTCTGTCTTTGCTTGTTTTGGATGGATCATTTAAAAGCGTTTTAGTAACAGGCTATGGGCATCTCTCCTTTGGCTCCTCTGTGCGGGGAACGCACTGCTGGAACGGGTTAACTGAAGATCTTTAATCATTCAGGCATTGCTTCATACTCCGTCAGCACCTGGGAGTTTCCTTGCACAGCATTTTTGGATTGCAAAGCTGCCATGTGCCGGTTCTGTTTATTTAACTGATGAGCATGCCTGTCAGTCAAGGGGCTAGAATGAAGGACCAGCAGATTTATCACACTGCAGAGGTTGCGAGGTTGGTTATGGCGTTTGGGTAACTATCATGTTCGTGTATGTTTGGCCGGATCGTTTATGTAACAGCCCTGCTGGTTCTGACCCGCCGCGTTGCGTTTCCGCCGAAGAAACCTTACTGCAGTGGGCAAGCGCGTACGCGCGCGCTTCCAGGCAGATGCGGGCGCGGGTTTGAGTTTTACATTACAATTATTTTTGTACATTGAGATAATCACAAATATCTGGCGGAAAATACGAATGCGTAAACAAAATGACACACAGCAGGCCGAGAGAGACATCATTTCATGCACTCAAACTGCAGCAAACACAAAGGATTTGTGTACGAGCGTCTGTTTCTAAAACATGAAAGAGAAAAGCACGGCCTCGAAACGATGAAATCACAATCATATTACGATGAAATCACAATCATGTTACGATGAAATCACAATCATATCGCTGTTATGATGTATGATGAAGAGTCGCTGACTGACAGCTGTCATGTGTTGCATTGAAGCGGCGCAGCGGTAATGCTGATTCGACAATCCGGCAGCGGGCGCAAAAGCAACATAATCACCTTTTTTTTTTAGCTCATCCCCAAGCTTTATTTAGCATGTGGATTTTATAAATGCTCGCTCTTTTTCACATGATACAAAGACAAAACGCACTCAAACTCACAGCAGATTTCTCACAGCAGATTTCTGTATTTTCACCCACGCAAACGACGTAAGTTCGAAGCGTTGTTTTAACGTTCCCGTTCAGTTTCACTTGGAGGATTTCCACCTAGGGAAGCCCCGTTATCTAGCTCATTTCTGAAGCCATCCTTACATTATTGTAAGAGGAGAGCTCACCTCGCTCATGCTGGAAGATGATGCTGATGTTGCGCAGAAGAGCGGCGGTGATGCAGTCCTCTAGCCCGCGCTGCGTGGGTTTGCGCGCCTGCTGGAGTTTTATACTTGGAGCTCCAACTCCCTTTCCTGTCATCACGTTCGCACTAAACCAATGAAAAGCTGCCGGTGTCCACCGGTCTGATGTCACCCCTTTAATTGCTGAAAAATTACATAAAGACATATCAGACATAATTGCGTTGACATAATATGCATGCACATTTAACATGCACGTTTAATGCATAGGGATGGACTGACACGTATTGATTGCACTGCTTTTCTGCCCAATTTTATTTGAATGCATAGAGTCCGCAGAGAAATGTGTCCACAGTCTTAAATCCATATTCTGATTATAGGATTATACATATCATCTATACAAAATATGTTATTGAATGTGTGTGTGTGTGAGTGAGTGTGCAAACTTCAGACTGAACGGCCAATGTAAATACTGTATTGTTGACATTAGATTTTGTAAGGATCAAGCAGCCAAGCACAGAGCCTGCTGAAATACGTTTAGTATTCAGTTTGCACCTCTGTGCCTTTAAGCAGAAATGAGTTGGTTTAAGGCAGGTATTCCCTCTGTGTGCTGAGAGCGCTGTGTGCTTATGTGCCTGGATACAGACACAGCATCTCTCTCTGAGAGTCAGAATATGGCTGGGATTTGCTGAATTCAGATTCCAAGGCAACCGCTTCGTTGCAGCAGGAGTTCTTGGCATAAATGGAGTTTGGATCGATGTAATCTTTAAAACAGAAGCAGGGAGATGCCTCCTCAGCAAAACACCATCAGTTGCTCTCCTGATATAAAGACCAGCCCACAACAGCAGGATCGTAATCTCTGATTCTTTGCAGCTTATAAACAATTGAATTTATTGTGCGAGTTGCCCAGCAGCCTTGTTCTTGAATGTGAATAGTGGCGAGTGTTTTGGGTTTAAAACATGCAGCTGCATCATGGAAGCTTCATATCTGGGAAAGTTGCTGTTTGCATGCTGCCACCCACAAACTAACACAATTTCAGATCATTCTGGGGTTTTCTACTGCAGATTCACATTGCTGCTTTTCTAATCGCAGAGCAGAGACTTTGATTATCACAGATGTTATCGTTGCTCTCAACAGATGAGCTCCATTAAACACGAGCTATTTCTCTGGTGCCGTAGTAAAACCGTCTCGAGTCTACAGTCAGATCATACAGTTGTGTGACATATTTCTGTCTTCTGTTTCTGCCTTTTGTCTTTTTAATGTTGTAATTTGTTGGCTCATTCAAAGACAGATAAATCTGTGACAATCATTTGCTTTCCTCCAACTGAAGGGAGAAGTCAAACTTCAGCCATTTTAAAGGAGATTAGGAAATTTAAAGGCAGTCTGTGGCACTCAACTGCATGCTTTGTTCACGCAAAGCTGATAACACCAGTCTGTTCAGGGCACTTGTCACCATCAATTTACTGTTTAACTTGGGATAATGTGATGCCATGTATTTAAAAAAATGTTTTTTTGGATTTCTACCACTTTAATTCAAATCACATATTTTGTATAAGGTCACTGCTCTTCCTTTACCTAAGAGAACTGTGCTCTGTAAGCTCTGTAAGGTATTTTTGGTCTTTTCTAAATAAACAATGCTGCAGACAGCTCCAGTTTAATGGTGCTGCCTGGTGTCATATAATGTCTTTGCTGCCCCCGAGCTCTGAGTGAGACGTCTGATAATGACTTACACTGCCTTAGAGTTACATAGCAACACTGTAGCAAGATCTGCCAGCTGCTTTCTCAGATGTGGCTCAGAAAACGACTGTTGCTGTGCTTTCTGAACAATTTTCCTGCTTTATGTTGCGTATCGTGTTCTGTTAGAAGAATCCATAACAGCCCTCCGGCCAGACTTGACAGCAGTAACAAATAACCGCACATATTCAACCGTATGTTTAATTAAACGCTATACTTCTTGTGATTACTTTTCAACTCTTCTTTACACAGACAAGCCTTTGAGAATCCTTAAGCTTTAATTAAGGCCCTTCCTGATAGACTATCAATGGCCATTAGCAGAATGGTTTGAATCATCTCCAGTGCATTGTTGGCACAGAAACTGCCTACACGGAGTTGACCGCAGGAGAAGCGCAGGAGGGGAATGTGTTCATTGCTATTGATGCAGCTTGAAATTACATTCAGTCAACCTTCCAGCATTCAAGCCCTGTGACTAAGAGAGGAAACCCCTCTCAGACCTGCCGAGTGTCCGTTTTCTTCTTCCCTCTGCTCAGCTATTATTAGTAGTGCTTGCTAGTACCCAGCTAACAATTTCAGGTTGGAGGAACATTTCCCTAACGTTTCCATTAAGTAACAAAAACATTTAATATGTTATTTTGAATATTCTAGGAACAATCTAATTGGGGGAGAGCACCCCACCAATAAGAGTCCAATTCTAACCCATAAAGCAAATTCTGAGCTTAGAATTGCATATCAAGGCATATTATGAACAGTCTGTCACTGACGTAATCAGGCCAATGAATTCATGGGAGAGGTCCTGCTGATCAGCATAGCTTTTACTGTGCGAAGCACAAAAATAGGAAGTTTTAATATCAGAAATGAGTCTTAAATGCATACTGCATGCAGCACAACAGAAGCATTTGTTTTTGGCTTACAGAGAGAAAGGGATACAGAGAGAGAAAAGACAGCTTTACTAATCTCTAGGGGTTTTATTGTGAGAAACTGATAACGTTATTAAAATCAGGGTTCATGAAAACAGTGTCAAAAGCATTTAGCAAAGGTGATAATATTTCCTCCCCAATCATTAGTTCTCGTATGGTAATCTCACTTAAGAACATGCCCTGTCTTCTGGCAAGACCACCCGTGTGTTGAAGTTTTAGAGGTTGCCATCTTTCAGCCTGGTCTTCCAAAAAACAATGGCGGTTCATTAACTTCCAAAGTGCCTTTAGGAAAAGCTCCCGCAGGACTGCAGACAAATACACTGTAAAGTCTGGCTGACCTTTAGAATTCTCACTTCCATGATCATTTGCTTTAGGAGAGGACATCCGTTCAAACCGACTGAATTAAGCAGCTGAATCTGTGAGTTTGTTAATAATGGGCCAAGCATTGCAAAGAGCGTCACATCTGCCCATGCTAACAGAAGGAATGAGGAGCTGAATATTTCTTAGCAGTACTAAAGGTTCTTTAAGCTGAATGCTTTTTGAAAATGGTTTTACTTTAATAGCTGCTTTAAGAGTGAACAAGATGTCCTGTGAAATGCCATTCCAGTGCAATACCACAGTGTTAGAGTGAAGTACAATAAGCGAAATAATTATTCATTTTTCAATTTTCTCATTTATTGATCATAAGTTATCTAGTCAAGTAAATAAAGTACATTTGTCTTACTAACAAAATGTACCATCAAAATACTACAGTTAGCATATTTTGTATGGGGGGTTTTGAAAATGTAAATCCCAAAATATGAATACGTAGTTTACGGTAATTGTTCAGTTCCAGGGTATTACCATGTTTTATGGACATAACATCAGGGTATGCTTTATGTATATTTGGTATGTAGTAGTCATTCACTACCTTGGTATTCTATCTGATACCATCATAGTACAACGACAGTGCATTCTTGGAAAGGTTCTCCATAACATTATGATTCATACCAGAATAAAACTGGACATGCGCCATATCTGGGTGGTTTATTAGATACACAGTGTTGGTTACATAACAGGAAGTGTTTCTGGTGTGGCCATAATGAGTGGGAGAATTTTAGCAGCTCGGCCAGCACAAAACTGGGTGGAATGAAGCGTGAGGAAGATCCTACAGCTTATAACAAGCCATGAGGGACTAGATGCCAGCCTACAGCTGGCCATTAATGCTGCTTTTATTTATTTATTTATTTATTAACATTCATTATTTTTAAGGGAAATTATGAAAGAGAGCTAATATTCACACATACACTGCATGCAGAAAATGTGAGGTGCGCACTGCAGAGACATGTTCTACAAAAGGAACCTTTTAAAAAAAACCATGTTCATGTCTGAATGCGGCTGATTCTTCACATCTTAGAAAAGCAGAACATTTTTTCTCTTCCCATGCAGATTCTTTTCATTTTTATTCTTTCCGTTTTAGCTCATCTTTATATTAGTGGCTTGTGAAAATGTAGTATAAAATGATCTGAAAACAAAGATATCACACACACACATATACACACACACAAACAAAACATATATATATATATATATATACCTTACAAAAAGTACAAAAAAAAATATTTTAAAAATTTAAAAAATATTTTTATTGCTGAAAACATTAGAATTTATAGTGATATGTAGTCCTTTAAACATCACTAATTGCACCTTAGATTTATACATAAAGTTTGTTCAAAAGTGCCCATAATCCAACATTTCACCCTTTCACAGACGACCGTCCCTGCTTACAGCCAACAGCTTGGTTAGAATACATTAACCAGTAATTGTTTAATAAAGATCATTTAACTTAAATTAACTACATTACACGTAACATTACACTACATAAAGTAACTGAATGAGAGAAGAGGTCAGAACTATATGCTTTTTGTGGATTTTTGTACCATAAAATGTGTAAAAAAAAAAAGTGCAGAGGAGTGAAGACTGCATTTGTGAGCATAATCTGAATTGATTATTATTGATTAAGTGACTTATTAATCAGCAGCAGGCAGCTCCAGCACTTCTGGAATGTAATTCTCCAGTTTAAACAGTTGTTACCCAGTGGGAGGTTGAGATCAGTGGATTAGATTAATTGTTTAACCACATTATGCTCTATGAAGCATGACATGTCATAGGACAGTCCTATCCAAACACTTCTCTTCATTAATCTAGGCTTTAATTGTAAACAGCTAGGACACAAACTCTCAGAGGGTGTGATGTGCCATATGCTAATGATTTTTTTGACCCTGGAGAAAACATTTTGTTACAGCCAAACAAACCTGCTGTTAGTATGCAAGTATTTGATGTATACAACTAAATAAACTCATCTCTCATACTTAGTAAATGAGGACATAGACCCAGCACCATAGGGTTTGTTTAACTAAATGAGGATGTGGAAGACTTCCAGCAGCTCCCTCAACCGCCCTCATTCTGACCATCATGTTAATTTGACCTGTCAGCATGTTCAGTCCCAAAAGACTGAGAAATGGGTTCATAATGTCAAAGACACTCTCATGGTAAAAAGTATAAAGTGGTGTCTAAAGGTCTGAGAGCACTTGTGAAAAATGCTTCAATTTTGCATTATTTAATACATAATTTTTTATGATAAATTATATTATCAGCATAACAATTCAAGGGAAAGTACAATTTCTTAATACTTGCTCTTTTTTTGCAGCATGGACTTCTCAAGTTTGTGCAGAACTTGATGATCCATGTTATCCCAGAATTACTTCAGAATGTTCAAAACACCATCTTTAACTTCACTGACCTAGAAATCTTTCTGAAACTTAAAACTTTTTGTATATATACATACATGAGCTAGATAAAGGCTAGATTTTCAAAGTGGTCTCAGACCCCTGTGTATCCCATAATTTGACTAAAATAATTGTATTACTTCCATCTTGTGCAGTTGAAAGCATCAGCAGTTGATCTTCATGTACAATCACGCTTGCTTGAAGTCCAAGGGCTCTCTTTCTTCTGTTATCAAGCCTACATTCATAAGTTTATGTACAAGACAGAGGAAGAGAACCCCAGCACCTGCTGACTGTGAATTCCAGCATAAACGTTCAGTCAGATTTAGTCTCTAAAGCATGGTCATGTGCCTGTGGTTTCTGGGACCATCTTCAAAAAAGTCATTTGCAGCATAGTTCACCTGAAAAACACAGACGTTCTCCATCAGACCTGGAGTCTTGCTAAACAATCAAGCTTATGAAATGTACTGACATTAAATAAAACATAATGAAAGGGTATTTGCAACCTTCTTACTTCTGTAATTGTTTAATGAAACAAATATTCAGAAAATACAAGTGCACCTACGGAAGCATCATTATGCATCCCAAAAATAATGCTTCTTTTTAAAATCTATCAGTATTTGCTATTATTCCCATAAGATGTTTTCACAGTAATATTAACCAGCATTAACTTACTGCGTTTTCTATAGGCACGATTGGCAAAAAAATGCATTACCTATAACAGTGGCCAAAACCATGCTAATGGCTATTTTGCAGTTACTTAATATTATTGCCATTTGACATCAATTGAAACATTTAAGTAAACAGGGTAAATAGGTTTGATCTGAGGCATCACCTGCTGTTTGTTGGAGTGGTTGGTATGCCAGACTCCACCACTGAAATCTCCTGTAAAGAGAAACAAAGATTTCTAAATCTGAACTGTGTTTATGTGTGTACCTATCTATACTTTGTGAAACCAAACTGGATTTTATTTAGTTCAACTAAAACTGGATTGTAACTATTATTATAGTTATTTTTAGTTTTAATTTGTTTTCAATTACAAGGTTTTCTGTTCTGGTTAATGTATAGTTATTACAGTTAGCTGTATATAAATGGTATGTCATCATTTACATAGCCAATGAATGTTTGTTGGTGAATGTAAAGTCTCACCATAGCGTCCATCTGTAACATAACCTTGGTTATGGTGTCCATGCACATTAGCTGTGGCTGGTGCCCTGTGGTGTGACTGCAACTGAGCCCTGAAAACGGAAAACAGACCTGTTAACAAACCATTCACACACACAAAGGTGTGGAAAACTGATAGAAAAGTTAAATCATTTTCACATTTGCACTTTAAAATCACTCTTAAATTCAAAATGCAAATTTCAGTATCTTCTTGGGTTTCAATCATGTCTCACCTTCTGACCTCCTCTTGGTAAGTTGATTCTGTAAACACAATAAGAAAAACCTGTAAAAATTTAGTTGACACCCTCCGAACCTGTTTGACTTTTTGCTTCCGTATAATACTAAAGACAGAATATTATGGAACGAAAGCCTCAGTCACCATTCACTTTCATTGTGTTTATTCCATACAATGAAAATGAATGGGGACTGTCAGTCCCTAACAATCTACCTGACATGGCCTTTCATGAGCTACAGAAGAAAGGAAGTCAAACAGGTTCAAGAAAACTGAGAGAATGTAAATGATAACTGTTTTTTGATTTTTGGATTAACTATCCCTTTAACTCCCTTAAAACTCCTAACAGGGAAGATAATCTTTAAATCATTGTCTTACTTGGATAAATAATGTAAATTGCAAATTACTTCCATGTCATTATAGAGGAGTGTTGGAACAGAGTACACACAGAGGTATACTTTATAAATATCTACCAGAAAAAGCACACCATCTGGACACTTCATCAACATATTATGTTTAGGGCAGCACTAATCCTAATCTGATGTACTATATATCACAGAGAGTATGCTAAGTGAGTCTATAATGTTTAAACGTATCTTGGGTAGCATATTGTATCTCCCTGACACAGGTTCACGTCACAAATACTCACTTCTTCTCTTCTTCTTCTTACAGCAGATGATGATGAGAACGATGAGAAGAAACAAGAGCGCTGCCGCACTGAAGGCCACGGTCACAGCGATCAGAATGGTCTGATCTCTGGTGCTGGCTTTGGGTGCTTGAACAGAAAGAGGAAAAACATAGTTCCTGGATTTATTATTGACGATGTACAGGATGTGGTTGGAGTGCAGTGCCCCCTAGCAGCTGGTGATGGTAACTGTTCTAAACTGATGCTTATTATTCCAAAGAAAAAATGTTTTTGTCTAATCTTTAATCAAAGTGTAAAAACTTCAGCTCCCCCTAAGGTGGCTTAATTAATTACCCGTTATGTTTGATTTATTATGAACCTTGTTTCAGATGTTTCTGAAATTCTTATGGAAAAATTGTCAGCCACACATGCTAATAAGAAAAGTTCTTACCGACAGTAAGAAATACAGTGCTGCTATCCGGTGAACTCATGGTCGACACTTTGGCCAGGCACTGGACAGAAGAATTTTTGGCAGCTGTGACCGTCAGCGTACAGTTAGAGTTATAAGTATTTCCTTGTGCCACAGAACTGCTATTGCAGTTTTTTTCAACCACGCCGTTTACAGACCAGGACAACGTTGGCTGAGGAAACCAGCCCACAGCCTGGCATTCAAAATCCATCTGAACTCCTTCCGCTGCAGTCCGATTTCCACCTACAATCTCCACTGTACCACGTTCTGGATAGAAAAAGCAGAAATATCTCTACAGACACATTCTGGAGTGACACTTCTGAGCTAATCACTATGGATTTGAGTATTTGCTTAAATCATGGTTTAGCTAGTCTTAAATTAGGAAGTCAATTATTATTGCTTATTTGCACTTTGAGATGTAATGGTATAATTTCCCACGAGACAGCAGGACAGGTGAGAGCAGTAACTCAAGAGTTGTGGTTGATAACATCTCAGTTTTGCTTTGCTTTCGGCTAGCCTTTGTACTTCTTGTGATCCTCCATAAACTCTTTGCTAACGTCTTGTAAATCAAACCTCTATTCTATTAAATGTGTTGTAATAAGGGTGAGTAAATGACAGAATCTGAATTTGGGGTGGACATTTCTTTTAAGCCTCAGACAAACAGATGTTAAAATATCTATGTTTTCTCATAGAAGACGCAAATGACATTTTTAATATATCTAATAGACTCAACTAAACAATAAAGGCAGTGTCATTTAAATTCAAAACATACTTTCATTTGAGTATCAAACTGTTTACAGAATTAGTTAAACTATAAAAGTTTCATCAAATGTGCAAAATATTGCAATTATATCTGCTCGCCAAGACAAGCATCACTATCGTCACAGTGTTCATACGTAACATAGTTTTCTATATGTCATAACATAGTTTTCTATATGTCGTAACATAGTTTTCTATTTTTTAACAGTTTTCTATATGTTGTACCATAGTTTCTATATGTTGTAACATAGTTTTCTATATATTTTAACAGTTTTCTATATGTCATACCATAGTTTTCTGTATGTTGTAACATAGTTTTCTATATGTTTTAATAGTTTTCTATATGTCGTACCATAGTTTTCTATATGTTGTAACATAGTTTTCTATATGTTTAAACAGTTTTCTATACGTCGTACCATAGTTTTCTATACGTCGTAATATAGTTTTCTATACGTTGTAACATAGTTTTCTGTACGTCGTAACATAGTTTTCTATACGTTGTAACATAGTTTTCTATATGTCGTACCATAGTTTTCTATACGTCGTAACATAGTTTTCTATACGTCGTACCATAGTTTTCTATATGTCGTAACATAGTTTTCTATACGTTGTAACATAGTTTTCTATATGTCGTAACATAGTTTTCTATACGTCGTAACATAGTTTTCTATACGTCGTACCATAGTTTTCTATATGTCGTAACATAGTTTTCTATACGTTGTAACATAGTTTTCTATATGTTGTAACATAGTTTTCTATATGTTGTAACATAGTTTTCTATACGTTGTAACATAGTTTTCTATATGTCATAACATAGTTTTCTATACGTTGTAACATAGTTTTCTATATGTAGTAACATAGTTTTCTATATGTTTTAACAGTTTTCTATACGTTGTAACATAGTTTTCTATATGTAGTAACATAGTTTTCTATATGTTTTAACAGTTTTCTATACGTTGTAACATAGTTTTCTATATGTTGTAACAGTTTTCTATATGTTGAAATACCATAGGCTTGTAACAAGATACAGCCTAGTTTTCACACTAAAATTCTATAAGTAGTAAGATAGTTATCAATAAAACACTGAATCAAAAAAATGTGCTTATAGTATTATACAACATAGTTTCATCATTACTAACGTCTTTACTGTTATGCAGTTTTGTGCGTCGTAACGTTTTCACCAGTCGTAAATAGTTCTTCATCAAATAGTTCAAAATATTGCAATTATATCTGTCGCCAAGACAAGCATCACTATCGTACACAGTGTTCATACGTAACATAGTTTTCTATATGTCATAACATAGTTTTCTATATGTTGTAACATAGTTTTCTATATGTCGTAACATAGTTTTCTATTTTTTAACATAGTTTTCTATATGTCTAACATAGTTTTTTACCATAGTTTCTATATGTTGTAACATAGTTTTCTATATATTTTAACATAGTTTTCTATATGTCATAACATAGTTTTCTATATGTAGTAACATAGTTTTCTATATGTCATAACATAGTTTTCTATATGTCATAACATAGTTTTCTATATGTCGTAACATAGTTTTCTATATGTCATAACATAGTTTTCTATATGTCATAACATAGTTTTCTATATGTCATAACATAGTTTTCTATACGTTGTAACATAGTTTTCTATATGTCGTACCATAGTTTTCTATACGTTGTAACATAGTTTTCTATACGTCGTAACATAGTTTTCTATACGTTGTAACATAGTTTTCTATACGTTGTAACATAGTTTTCTATACGTTGTAACATAGTTTTCTATACGTTGTAACATAGTTTTCTATATGTTGTAACATAGTTTTCTATATGTCGTAACATAGTTTTCTATATGTAGTAACATAGTTTTCTATACGTCGTAACATAGTTTTCTATATGTCGTAACATAGTTTTCTATATGTAGTAACATAGTTTTCTATACGTTGTAACATAGTTTTCTATATGTTGTAACATAGTTTTCTATATGTTGTAACATAGTTTTCTATACGTTGTAACATAGTTTTCTATATGTCATAACATAGTTTTCTATACGTTGTAACATAGTTTTCTATATGTAGTAACATAGTTTTCTATATGTTTTAACAGTTTTCTATACGTTGTAACATAGTTTTCTATACGTTGTAACATAGTTTTCTATATGTTGTAACAGTTTTCTATATGTTGAAATACCATAGGCTTGTAACAATACAGCCTGTTCACACTAAAAACGATAAGGAGAAAGATAATCAATAAAACACTGAATCAAAAAAATATGCTTATATATTATACAACACCGGCGTCATCATTACAAGCGTCTTTACTGTTATGCATCTTGGCGTGAACGGGCTTTAAACCTTAAAAAATATGTGAACAATATGAACAGATGAGCTGAAATCAGCCATAACAAAACATCACATCTCACCCTGTACGGACAGCGTCGACACCTGGGCTTCCGCTCCCAAAACCTGGCATGTGACCTGACTGCTGTCGCCTCTCTCCGCGCTGTTAATGATAAACTCCCACTTGTAGTTTCCGGGTGTGGTGAGGTTTCTGGCTGAAAAACGCGCATCGCTGACCCACAAAGTGGCTTCAGAAATGGTGACGATCAGACGTCCATTGAGCGTCCATGTCATGACGCTCTGAGTCTTCGTCGTGCTGCAGTTAAACCGCGCCTGCGATCCGCGGAGACAAACGACGGCTTGCGGTTCGAGCTGCACCTGAGCGGCCGCTCCTGCAATGCCAAACAATCCCAATTCCGGTTAAAAGACTCCCACAGGGTCGCTGTTCATTAGATTTAGTTATTTAAGACACTGTAGATGAAGTCACTTATTCAGTAAAATGATGCATATGAAATTGCACTGCTAACTTCTCTGTAATACAACGAGTTGGTACTGAAGTAGTTGTGTGCAGTGTGCACTACTCAAAAAAGTCATGAAGGATAATGCAAGTCATCAGATATGTAGATTTCACACGCATTGAGCATCATCTGGCTCATTACATATGTTAGAGATGAGCAGAAAATGTTTGTGATCTCTGGATGTCTGGTATTAGACAAACTTTCATAACAATGTCGACACTTTTGTTGCTTCATGGACATGTTACAGAAACGTTGTAAAATGGTTAGACGGGTAGACATTAACATGACTGTTCCCAAAACTCACCTCCGATGATCAGGAGGAAAAGACCCCGTGTGAGAACATCCATGTTTCACACCTATGAAGAGCAAAGCGTGACTGATGAGAGAACCTGACAGAGAATGTCTGTTCATCTGATTGTCTTCAGACCTCAAGAATGACAGCAGATGCTTTTGGTAGGTGTTGCCCTCGTCATGAACAATGTTTGGAAATGTTGTTGTTTAACAATATTGTTTCAGATATTTCTAATGGAGCTGGTAAAATATTAAACCAACATTATTAATACTAACAAAACTTCATCAGCTACAATTCTGTATTCTGTTTAAAAACCTTAAATTTTTCTTTTGGGTAAGAATATTCATTCACAACACCCTTTACTGCGGGTAAATGTCAGATGTTTTCATTCAGAATACACTGTTTTTAAACAATGGATGAAAAGTGAACTGATAATGTATTTTAGGATATAGACATTGGTAAAAAAAAATATCCAGGGTTTAATCCAGACACATGGGGAAAAACGTCCTTCCTTAGATTACCTGTTACCTGTCAACCTACGAAGCAGCCAAAATCCAGCAGGCTGTCAGTCATCCCATCAAGCAGAAAGAACAGTCGTCTGTTATGTATCCAGGCAGTCGAAACTCATTCAGCGTGTCTGCTTAGCTTATCACTCGTCCAGATTTTAGATAGTATTGGAAATCACGTGTTAAACACGGTGCTTGTCTACCCAAAAAAAGACTTCCGAGTTCTATGAGTCCATAACCTCTGTTAAATTCATATCAGGCTGTCTGAATGCAGTTTATCTAAATTTTCAGAAACGACACACCCAGTTTCACTGACGCACTGAATGGTGACAGTGGCTGACAGTTGGCACGCCGGTAATTCCTGAACCTAATCACATACATATATCAAGTCTGCACAACTTCATGTGTGTGAAGACACATGTACAGGTAATATTTGCCTACCTGCAGGAGACATGAAGCCTGTGAGAAAACTGGAATATCTTAAGCTATTTGTATGATTGTGTTTGTTTAGTTTAGGCAGCCATCGATCCCTGGGTATCAGCTGGATTTGGAAGTGCAGAAACAACTTCAACTTCTTGTCTGTAGAGAAACACGTGCAGACAAATAACCATGACATCACACCTCGATACCTGCAGTCTTCTTGTTGTAAACATGTAATCACATGCACTCTGACTGCTGAAGGCACTGTATTCCTATTCTTGACCTGCCGCATACGTGGCGAACAAAAACAAACCAAATTTGTCTTTGTGATCCACCAGAGATTACAGAAATAAATAAAAACCAAACCCTTTGCTGTAATGTACATATGTGAGAAATTTATTGGAACAGTTTATTGAATAAAAAAATAATTAAACCTGTCAGTTTTAATTTGAAGAATTCATGTAAGATTTTAGAGTTACAGTTGGGTGGGAGATTATCCGTGAACAAGTAGTATATTATGGAGGGGGGGGTGCAGGGTCCGAGTCAGCCTGTGTGGGGCATGTGTGAGTCAGGCTGAAGGGAGCAGGTGTGATGCTCCTTTATCAGCGTGAGCTGCACAGGTCACACATTTAGAGTCAATAGTGGGAGAGACAAAGCACAAGGTCAAAGATTAAAGTTACAAGCAGATGCACAATTCAGAACATTTAAACAGAAGACACTGTTTTTAAAAAATGGTTTTATCTGGTGCCACGGTAATCCTTTTCTCTGTGTAACGTCCCAGTTAACAGTTTTATGTTTTTATGTTCCTACGTCCCTAACGTTGATGTTAAAAAATGTTATTTAGAATGTTCTAGGAACGTTCAAAACGTTCTGTTTTTAGATGCGGTATTAACGTCATTGCTAGAACAATAATCATACTTTTGTTTATTCTATAACTTAAGGATAATGTTTTTGATATATATGATATATAACATTAAAAAGGTTGTACTAACATTACTGCAAAAACTTTGATAACGTTGAGAGAACTTTAACAGAATGTTAGCCAACATCCTAAGAACTTCCCCTGTTAGCTGGGATGGTAATACTGTGTTGTTTTGGACATGATGCAACAGAAATTGCATCATGTTCAGTATTTGCCAAGTTCTATATCAGTTTAAGTGATCGTATCCACCTCAAACATTCTATAAAATGCCTCTTTTTCTGCACGAGATAGATTGATGAAGTAGGTGAAGTATCCATCTCTCATTTGATTTGTATTTTCAAGCTCAGTTTGACTCTAGTGGGTGTCACCAAATCTAATCTGTGTTTTGGGTTGATTTTTTTATGCTTTTTCTTCTGTTGGAGTGACCACAGAACTGCTTATTCAGATATATTTGTATGATGAAAACACTATATAGTCTGTATATGTTACAGATGTGGTAATGTGTGATAGCCTACAGGATCTTATATGGCTAGAAAGGCCCATGTCTTATTCTTAGTGCGCTCATGATGAAAATAATTTGATGCATTTTATTTTTGTAGCTGAACAATCAGCTTGTAAAAACTGTCTTGGGGTAAATTGCATCAATCTGACAATTACAACACAGGAGGACAGATAGGCAAGAAAGACGAGACGTGTACAAAACAATTTCTTTACGTTTGTCACTCTCTAGTGGTGTAAGGCGCTCTTACACGTACAAATAAAATCTGAAATTACATTGTATTTCCCTGTGAACATAAAAGCTTATCAACTTGCACATTACAGATGTGTGATTGAGCGTCGCAATAAATAATGCTGCTATTTGTAAAGGATTTAGTAAGCGTTGGCCACCATAATTGTCATGTGGATCAGTCTATTCTTGGCAATTTTTTCTTTACTTATGAGGACATACAATTACCTGACATTTAAGTATTTTATTTAATCAAATTATTATTTTATTTATTCAGTTTACATTTAATAACATCAGTTTATTTTCTCTCCATTGTAACATTTGCTTTTTGCTTTGTTTCCTAAAAGGTGCATCTGTTCCTGTAGCTCGATTGGCAGATCATTGCATTAGCGCCGAGGTTGTGGGTTCGATTACCAGGGAACACACATACTGATCAAATGTCAAACATACTGTAAGTCCCTTTGGACTTACTTCCAAATGCGTAAATGTAAATGTAATTTAAAGCTGATCTACATAGAACGTGTTGTGTGAGAAAAGTGTATACAGCAAAAGAAAATCATATGTACGTGGGGTACATATGGTAAAGTGGTCTGATGTGGGCAGACTTTGGGGGTTTGGGCCTTGCACACAAACAGTAGTGTTTAAAGAAAGCCCCCGTGCTCCAAACAGGAAATATTCTGTAGAATGGGGGTGGGGGGTCCCGAAGACACCCTTTGGCTCTGACCACTAATAACATTACAGGGTTTATATCCTCTGCAGTGCCCCTCGTCATTGTCTAAAGTTACTGTCTTCTGAGGGTCTTGCGCTAATCCCATTACTTTACCCACGATTACATCCATTGTGTTCATGATTTCACTAGAGCTTGAAGACGAACGATTTACTACAAAAGGAATGTTGTGGTCAGCCATGATGTCATTGTTTAAGACACACCCCTAACAATTCTCTGGGAGCTATTAAGGGAGTCGGTGTGTGAATTAAAACGATACTCCTTCACAGCAGGCTCCTGTGATCTGCTGTTCGCAGCAGTCCATAGTCTTTTGGCAACTGTTGTGTCATGTGTGTTGTATATTTTGTGTTCTATGCATGTTTTTGCCCACAAAAGCACACATTTTTAATAGCAGCTACGATTTTCTAATGGAATTTTTAAAAGTATCATAAAAATAGCCATTGATTGATTGCTTAATTAAAAACATGGCAAAACAATGTAATAATACTGTGGGGTCTTTTTTTTTCACTTTTATTGTATGCATATTAATTTTGTGTTATGTGTCGGTGTACAATAGCTTCTGCAAAGCTCAGAAATTAATGCATTTTAAACCAATCATTGCAAAAAAAAATTAAAATCAGCAAAAATGTCAAATGCATGACATTTATAACTGATTAAATATTTTTTAATTATTTCCATATAACAAATCTGTACCAAATCGCTCTGTGCTGAGGAGCTGCATGTGTCTTCCCTCTCAATAACCCCAGTGAAAGTCATCCTTACTCTGTATAATCTGGGCTTTACATGCATGTCCAGATGGGCGTATAGCTATTTGCTCAAGAGGAGTAATTCACTCACTGGTTCATATAGCGTTCACACTTGCACTTTCAAAAAAGTGAGCAATCATCTGTGCTCATAAGCGCTCCTGCTGAAGCAGTGCTTCAGTGAAGTTTTTGTTTATTTGTGCTCTATGACTGCACCACAAGTATTGTGTTTGCATGTCTGTGCAGGTCTGGGTTCAGCTGAGGCAATGCAGACATCTTCATACCAAATAAGTCACAAGCTGTAATTAAAATACCTGCATTCAAATTAAATAATGATCGTGAGACTAATATAAAGGCACTGGAGTAAAGTTGTTGTGACAGGTGGTGGGACAGAAGCTCAGGAAGTGTGGCCCCTCAAAGAGGCTTTTGGTCCAGCTAGAAATACCACAAGGTGACCTGAGTATCTTAATTCCACTTGTTAAACGCATCCTGTTGTTTATCTGTTTATACTGATCCACACAATGAAACTGTTTCCTACAATAATTTACCACAGTAGCCATTGTTTCTGTCAAAATACTGCAGTTATGTGATACCTTGGTTTTAGTCAACACTGTAATTATAATACATAAAAAAGCAAAGAATATAACATTTCATAATGAATTTGAGAGCCAAACTTTCATAGGCTTTTTCAAGTCTTAATTTTTTTTAAGAAACTTTAAAATTCTATATGAAACAGAGAAGAATTGAAGGTGTAGGATGTAGGTGTCTGTCATGTGAAGAGCCATTAACATAAACATGAGACCAAACACTGGGAATATTCAGACCTGGACCTCAGTGTAGCATGTATTGGGTTTTCTCTCAGTTATGCAACCAAATGTACATACACACTGGCCTGGTTCTCACAGGCATGTGTAATGACTTTGAGCTCAGTAATCATGAAACAAACAGATTACATCCGTGCCCTTTCCTTTGTGTCTCAGCACTGCAGCCTCTGAATTTTAGGGACCACAACAGTAAGAAGCCTGCAAATGTAGACCTGTTATCTGAAACTCAGAGGCCACGTCCACCCCCCACCCCCATCCAATTTCCGTGCGAGAACATGCATGCATACAGAACTCTGTGAAGCGGGACTACCAGAGTTTCCCGCCTGGAAGCACTGCCTATAGAAACGGGTGTAATGTTGTCATGGGGGAAGGGACCGGTCAGGAGGGAGGTGCTGTTGAAATCTTGCTGTGAAATCACAGGGGTCTTGACAAGAAGATGAGCTGGTGGTTCAGGACGGGATGGATTTTCATGATGTTGTGGACCATGAACCAACAGGAGCCCTTGCAAAGATTCCACAATACAATCTGAAGAACCCACATCAAGATCACCCAACGCAATCCCCTGCCAGATGAATACTGTCAGATATATGCTGATGTGTTATTACAGTGCAGCGCATCTATGTGGATATGAGTAAACAAGCTGTGTGCATTACTGTGTCACAATGCAATGTAGTTAGTTTATTCACTGGTATAAAAGGATTGTTATAACCATGACATCAACATTTTCTTTAATATAATATTGTCATATGATTGTTTTCAATTGATAATAGCTTGTTATTTCACTGTTGAGTGTAAGTCTCTTTTATATTTACAATTTGGACCTATTATTATATGCTGCAAATATTCTCTCTCTCTCTCTCTCTCTCTCTATATATATATATTCTCATCTCATCTTTTTCACACGGAAAGCAACAAATAAAGTACATAAACTAAAGACAAAACTAAAGATTTAGGAGAGTTTGTCGCCGTTGAATAAAGGACAACAGTGATTTGCACAACAACATGTTGGTGTGACACAACAGAAAGGTCCAGTCGCCATCTTCTTCTGCGAAACCTTCACATGCACACGGGCTTTAAAAACTGTGCGGTGCATTTGAAATCTCGTCCCTAAAACAACTTGCAGACATCTGGAAACCACGGAGAGAAGAAGAGCCTCGCATTGCATTCACGATGAGAATACGACTTTGGCTCTGCAGCCATTAAAACATACGTGGGATTGTGTTGCACGACAAGAGCGGCGAAAATAATGTTAAAAGCGTTGCAGAAACAAACATTATGCATTAATTATTGCATGATTGGCATGCAAAAGCGTCCACACGGGTATCTTGCTATGATTTGAAAACGTGCAGTCGGTCTCCACAGGCCAATCACCGGGAGCAGGAGGCGGAGAGACGAATTTTATAAACCTACCATAGCGAAGGATAGCGTCATTAATATTAACGACGAAAACAAACGATCGCCGAGTTGGCTCACCTGATTGGCCGACAGCCGTCGTTGGCAAGGGGGCGCTAGTCTGCTGGCCAATTAAAGAATTCTCCTATCGCTAATGCATGGCTCATGAATATTAATCGAGGCAGGTGACTGGACGCTCCATGAACATTCACGAGGAACGTATGCGAGGGCGTAATTAATATTCATGAGTTAACTCTTTGCCATAGTATGGCGCTTATACTCGCCGTCAGCTTGGCGCTGTGATGAATTGAACAGGGAAGGAGGAGGAGGAGGAGGAGGAGGAGGAGGAGAATCCAATCCGGTTTGAGCAGGTTTTTGTTTCGGAGGAGCATTAACGTCTTCCTACACTGTGAGCCTGCCTACTGTGTGAATCTTTAACCGAGCTTGTGGCTGCTGTTTTCGGCTTTAAATCGGTGCATTTTTAAAACCCTTGGTTTTTCACGCTTGTTGGAGCAACCCCAGCCATGCCTAAACGGAGCAAAGTAAGTAGCGCCATGGTTTCATTTATCAAAGCACCGTCGTTAACGGGATATACCGTGTCGGGGGAAAGGAAAGCGTACGGATGCATTGACTTTGCATGCAAATGTCATCTGTTTTTCGCCGGGTTGTGGCGTTTTGGTTTTTTTGCAACGGTATGCGTGCAGTTCTGTATTAGAGCCGCGTATTAACAAACGCGTGTTTTGGTTTGCGACGGCGCGACTGAGATTTTTTCCCATCGGAGTTGATTTAAGCCAGCTCGTTTTGCATGCACACGGACGTGTGGGGGATCATTCGTGGATATGCATGTCGTTTTTTTGTTTACCAATAGATTAAGTCTCTGTCTACATGGGTCAGACAAAGGGGGTGTTGCGGGCTTAGTTTTCGTTGACGTGCTGATCACCGACGCGCGCGAGGCAGAAAATCGCCACGGCGTTGAAAGTTTATTTTTAGACGCGCGATATTTAGTTTTCACTACGGTTTGCTGAAATGCAGCGGTGCTCGGTTGCTACACGATCGCGGTTTTTAGTGTCATGGCTGCCCTTGTGCGCAGCCCGATGATTTAAACCGTCCGTGGGTCTGGACGTACGGCGACAGACGGTGCAGCTCAGTTGCATCCTGCAGCTCGTAGTCGTGCATTGGGGATTTAATTTGTGCATTCGTGCTTTATGCATGCGACTCATGCACGGTGTTTTTGATCGTGCAAATTCCCGATTATGCAATGGCGACATCCGTGCCCATCATCATAGCGCCACTGTCGGTGTTTCCTATTATTCTGGTACATTCTCTATTGCTTTTTTCCCGTCCCGTACGCCTCGCGATGTTGGGTTTAAAAGTGAATGGCGGGAATGTTGAGTATCGTGCAGCGGGGTCGACGGGCCGAGCGCAGACCTTCATTAATCAGCGCTGAATGGGCATGAAGGGGGCGGTGCGCAGACGACTGCAATGCAAACGGACGGACGTGTGCAATACGGGCAAACGGAGGCAGAACGTAAACACAGACTTTAAGAGCGATGAGAGTCCAACCAGTGCATCCTGAACGATTTATTTACGCTGTTTGCTGTTTTGTGTGACTTTTGTTATGGATTACATACATTGATTCGTGTGCATTTTGTTTCTCATAGGCGAACAATGGTGCAGAAGTCACTGAGGTGAGCAGTAACTCCTTAATGTGTGAAGGTTTAGTTTAGCAGCTGTACTGTTATGTCAGAGTATGTGCACTGAGGTTTGATTGTGTTTAACCTTTTAATTGTTGCCTTGCAGCCTAAAAGAAGGTCGGAAAGGCTGGTAAATGTGAGTATTTATGTTTAAAACACAGTTACAGTGTACAAACTGCTTATATAATAATTACTTTATTAAATTAATTCATTAATGTTTGATAACTCTTGGTTTTTTTTAGAAACCTGCACCTCCAAAGGCAGAGCCCAAACCAAAGGTAAGCAGAAATGATAAACAAACAGTTACGTGTTTGTCACAGTCTTCTTTATTATTTATAGCCTGGCAATAACATAAAAATCGATTTGACACATTGCAGAAGGCACCTGCCAAACCTAAGAAAACTAAGGAACCCAAGGAGACCAAGGAAGAGGAGAAGAAAGAGGAGGTGCCTGCAGAAAACGGAGAAACAAAAGCTGAGGATGAGGTGAGATGGTTGTACACTGACAAATGCAGAACTTTTGCAGTCTTTTATGACAGCACTGTGTTTGTGAGTCTATGTGATAAACTACTTCAACTGATTCAGGATCACATAATCACTGTTTTTTTTTTTTAGGCATCGGCAACAGAAGACGGGGACAAGAAGGAAGACGGGGAATAATTCAGCTGAAGTCTCATCTTTTACCAGCACTCCCTGTACCTCTTTTCTTGTACAATTCAGGGGAATATTTTTATCTACTATTTTCTAAAGGCAGGTTTTTTAGTAGTTTGATTGTAGAGACACATTTTTTTATGGATGAAAAAACATTTGGAAGTGATTCATTGTATTCAACATTTTTACATTGGGCAGAAAAAACTACCATCATCGTAATGTTGACAGGCTTTTTTTTACCTCTCTTTCTCTCTCTCTTTTAAAGCGAGAGGTGGAGGGGCAGGTTGCAAGCATGTCCTTTACAAAGACAGCTGGACATCTTACTGAGCTTGTCCGAATGACGTAACATTCCATCGGCTGTATAAGGGATTTTACTTTTTGTGTTTGTAACCTGTAATGTGTGTTTGGGGTGGGTGGGCGGGGGGGTGAAAAACTCATTGTTTATTGTTTATAAGGTGAAAGATTACTTGTAGAGCGTTTGTAAGCTGTGTTCCATATGTTAACTGCAGTTCTTCATTATCATTTCTGCTAAATAAACATATTCTCTAGTACTGGAGTTTACGTCAGGCTGTGCTTCGTGTGTATTGATTTAGTTTTTCTGTGATAGTACCGCAATAAATTTGTAAAACTGCTGTGAAGAAGAGTTTTGGACTAAGTCCAATGTGTGTTATGGTACAAATGGCAAACATGGAATGATAATCTCTCAGCCAAGCTAGTTGTTTAACATCCAGAGGTGTTGTTAACATGGTAAATTAGGGAGAAGTGAGTCGTTCCATGTAAAATCTCTTGAGCTGTAAAGCGTTTTGACCAGCAGTAGCAATATTTTTGTGGGACTTAGATATCAAATATAAATGTACAGTTTCTTTTAATCATGTTCATTGATGTATCTCTGTGTGTTATGGTTCGAGAAAAGCCAATAAAAATCAATTGTGATATCCTGTTGTCTCTGTTTCTGATAACATTCATGATTGTAAATGTAGCTGTGTTTGTGGGGGTGATTTACAAATGAAAGAGCATTTCAGATTTTGTCTAAAAGCCAACGTTAAGCATATTCTACAAAGCTGTGTTTACAAATACAAGGAATAGTTGAAGCTAGGGAAAGATGAACAACAAAAGAAAGGGATTTTTTAATAAACGGACTGGTCAGTTGACAGCAATAGTCAAATTAATGTAGAACAGGTGGGTTTTACTCGTTTCTTAAAGGTTGTGATGGTCTCAGTGGATTGGGTGGAGGCTGGCAGCTCATTCCACCACAGAGGAACAGAATGAGTAAATGTTTTTGACTGTAATTTGGTGCGTTGCTGTGACAGAACTTGGGCTAGGAGCCGTGTGGCATACTCAGGCAGGAAAGATCTGATTTTCCTGATGTATGTTACATACGGAACAGATGCTCATCACACGAATCTAAAGTATAATAATTATTGTATGATGATAAGACGTGAATCTATATGTAGCTCTGACAGTAAAACCCATATTAATGTGCCAGTTTGTGATTTCTGTGTTCTACAGCTTAAACATTGTTTTATTGGCAATAATCAGCTTTTAACCTGCTCAAATCCCTGTCATGGTATTCCAGGTTATGTTTTCAAGGGCCTGACTGTCTCCTGACCTCTCATATGTGTGAAAAGAGAATCTGATTATTATTATTAGTTGGCTATCAAGAGATTTTCTGTCATAATAATATTTAGTATATTAGTATATATAGTATAAATATTACGTATAATAGTCCAAAACATTATCCCAAAGCTTTGTACTGCTGTGTGTACCTTAATAAAAAAATCAGAGAGGATTTGAGCTCACAACCAGCACCTGTCAACACAGTAAGTGACAGCAACAGTGACTTTGTTCCCATAAGAAAACAGAGAAACTGCCTATAAAGATAAATAAGGAGCCGTTAAAAACACATGCTCACCACGTGTGAACCTTCTAGTACCTAAATGTGACCTTTACCCAACCTCCAGCCAAACCTTCTCTGCAATGTTTTCTGCGGCGGCTCTCACTGTGATGACCTAGAAAAGTTTACCAAAAGGGTTCTTGTTTATTGTCGAATACACGTAAGCTTAAAGCAAAGGAGTTACTGTTTGTTTGTGTGTGTATTTGATGCCACAGTCCTGCTTCTGACAGTGTGGGATCGTAAAGGACCATAAAACTTATAGGGACTAAACTTAAAGGGATAAAAACACATACAAGACTGACATGTAACTCCACAGAAATGGAGGAAATGAAACATGGTGTTACAACTAAACATTTATTCAATCCAAGGGATCTTTGATCAGGGTTGGATTAAATTTAAGATTTTCAAAATAAATGAATTATGCCTGTTATTAACTCACAAACAATTAAATGCATAATCTGCTCGGGAAAACATTTTCATGAGTGTGTTATTAGAGATCAGTGGCATTTTATATCTCTTGTCTGCTGCTTTAGAAACATTTACTCAGACCTCCAAGTGACAGACTACATTTACGCAACGATCCGCGCAGTTTCGTCAATGTACGATTGAAACAATCTCTGTCCTACCTAAACCAAACTAAACATATTTCATAAATAAATAAATAAATAAATAATCACATTTACGTTTTATTTATTATACGTCCCTGATTGATGCTCCCATGTTTTCATTGGTGATCCCGGAAAGTGCTGAAGCGAAACTGTACGGTGAGTCTGACAGCGTTCCGAATGTGAGGGAACAGCTACGGCAGATCCGCGGAGATTTACGCACCGGGGAAACGGGATTGTTAAAGTTTTCATAACACTGAACAAGAGCCTGGCTGTTTGCAAGATTGCCTGTGTATAGTAAGCTTATGTTAGGTTATGTGGCGTAGGGGTTTGGGTCAAGGTGATGCGCTGCGCTCGACTCCTCCTGCAGCGGTCGGTCAACACATGGTGCGCAGTCGGAGCGGCTTTTAATGTCCAGGAGCGACCAGTGGATTATTTACAAAGAAATGTGGTAAGACTTGTGTTTAAACAATATTATAATCTACTTAATATCAGTATCAATACAACGATCGCTACAATAACAGTATCTTTATTTGTCTCTTATGACTGTCTCTATATATTGTTAGTCTATCTTTCTGTCAACCAATCAGATTGTAGGATTAGATTCAGTGTTGGGTTTGGTTTTAGGACTGGTTTAGGGTCTTGCATACTAGTCTCATCACCTCTAATGCTTTTAGGGGTTGGTTATGGTTAGTGTTAGGGTGATGGGTGGGAAGGACCAGAGAAAGATTTAGGAACACATCTGGCTTGGCGCAACCTTGGAGACCATTGAAATGACCACTGGCTGTATTTATATATGTATTGGGTAAGTGTCTGTGGTTCAGCTGAACACAATGAAGGTCTCTCTGTCTGTTGTCAGGGTCTGTTCGGAGTGCCAGAGCTCAGCAGCCCTGCTGGTTTCCAGGTGGCTCAGCGTAAAGCTCTCAGGGAGGCTGAAAATCTGGTCCACAGGGCCTGCACGCATCCCCCTGGTGCTGTTACCGTGGAAACCTTTGACCAACTCTCTGACACCTTGTGTAAAGTGGCCGACCTAGTAAGCTCATCATCATAGCTTGTTTTTTTAATGTAATGTTTGTATAATGAGAAATGTAAAGCTCAAGTCCAGTACTCAAAACATAGAATCAGATAAGTGTACCTGATATTCACAGGCAACATTTGAACTTGTGAATGTAATTCTGTTTGTGTGATGTAAAGGTGGATGATGAGAGTTTTTTCAGATATAAAGTATTTTGTTGCAGGCAGATTTTATTAAAGTGGCTCATCCAGACTCTGCGTTCCGTGAGGCAGCAGAAAACACCTGCGTTGACATAGGCACTGTTGTGGAAAAGTGTGTATCAGTCCGGCTGATTTTTAATGTTATTCCTAGTTTACATTAACAGTTAATTACTGTTAAATGATGTTACTATTAAGTGATCATATTTCTATTTGTGTGTGTTATAGACTCAACACAAATGTCGATTTGTGTCAGAGCCTGAAGGATTTGTTGGAAGATAAGGATGCTTTGGCCACACTGGACCCAGACACCAGGCAAGTGGAATTAAAATGTGATTCTGTTAAACATGATTCTGTTGATGTGATAATTTTTAATGTTGATGTGATTCTTTCTAATGTGATTCTGTTGTGATGGTGTCTTCAGGAGAGTTGCGGAGCTCTTCATGTTTGACTTTGAGATCAGTGGGATACATCTGGATGAATCCAAGGTTTGTAAGAACAATCTTTTAAGCCCAAACCTTCTTTAACAAAATGGGATGACATCGAATCTTCGTTCTTTTTTCTAATACATTACAGAGGAAAAAAGCCGTTGCTCTAAATGTGAAGCTGCTGGATCTTTACCATGAGTTTCTGAATGGCTCTCAGCTCCCGAACGCTGTAGAGAAGCAGCTTCTGCCAGAACACATCCGCCACTGTTTCTCCATCGATGGGACACGCGTTCAGATTGGCGGGTTGCATGCGGATTCTCCTAATGAGCTGGTGGGATCAAATGATTCTGTCTGTATTAAACACCATCTCCTTGTTTGTTGCTTGAACCTGTCGCTGAGCCAGATACACTTAGAGAGCAAATTAGAGAGAGAGCAAATCCGTCATAGCCCTGTGGCGTGACGTTACAGCCCACTGTTTCTAAACTGGTGGGTAGCTGGTCAGTTCTGATTGGATCATATTAAATTATATTAAATGTGTTTAATTAAACATCAACTGTATTGATGTTCAAAACCATGAACAAAACTATGTTAAGTAAAAAGAAAAACAACCCAGACTACATAGAATACTTGCTGGTTAAAACATGGTTTGGACCAACCACAGTGGGTTTTGTGTGGTGAATTATTGGCTAATTCTATAAAATTTACAACAACACAACTCTGATTACTTGATGAATAAACTCTGATGAATAAACTATTAAAATAGGGTTTTGTTGAGAACCAGTTTGTGCTTTGCTTGTTCAGTAAGCAGTTTTATTTTCGTCTCTCTGGTAGGTTCGGGAAGCTGCGTATAAAATCTTTCTGTACCCCAACACTAGTCTCCTGCTTTGTCTGGATGAGCTTTTGGCTTGTAGACATGAGCTGGCAACTTTGGTGGGCTATGAGTCATTTGCACACAGAGCTTTGAAAGGAACAATGGCTAAAACTCCAGGTAAAAATATCTTCATCTGTTTGGTTCGGATCTCACAAATCCCCTGCAGATAAAAGAGCCATGTTTACAAATTGTAAACGTTTGTTTTTTAGAGACTGTGATGAAGTTTTTGACGCTGCTTACAGAAAAACTCTCAGATAGGTGCATTTCACAACCTCAAGCATGTTTTACAAATGTCTTGTAAACAAATGTTTTTGTCTTTATGTGTTACAAAGTTTGTTTTTTATATTACAGGGCATTAAAGGATTTCAAGATGATGAGAGAAATGAAAAAGAAAACGCATTCAACAAATCGTGTAAATGTTTATCTTGTATACCTTTTTTGACATTATTTTATTCATTTTTTTCATTTCACTAAGCGGACAAAATGTATCAGACCTGCTAAATATTAAATATGGTTTTTCACCTGCCAGGAAGTGATGCCGTGGGATCATGCCTACCTCAGCGCTGCCATACGGACAGAAAAGTATGAATTTATCATACATCTGCCATTACAAAAATATGAATATTTGCATCTGCTCTCTCTTTATCCTCATATAAAACCTGTGCTGATGTGTTTGTAGGTTTAATGTTGATTCCAGTGTTTATAGCCCGTACTTCTCTCTTGGTGCTTGCATGGAGGGACTTAGCCATCTCTTTACGCAGCTGCTGGGCGTCTCTTTCCAAGCAGAACAGCCGAAGATGGGAGAAGTGTGGAGTGAAGACATTAGAAAGCTGGTGAGAGCGTTTATCTTCAGTGATATCATCTCCGCCGTCCTCAGTTCATCACCTACAGATGTTTCAAGACAGATGGACAGATGTGTTGACTTTTTTTTGTTGTCACATGAACAGGCTGTGGTACATGAAACAGAAGGACTGCTGGGATATATATACTGTGATTTCTTCCGTAGACCAGATAAACCTCACCAGGTAAAGCTGCTGGTTTAACCTGTTTGCAGTTCTGCATTTAGACTAAGAGCTGATTGTTCATAGCCATCACAATACGTTAGCAAATGGGATATACACAAAAATTGGTGAAATTCAAGGTACATATTTATTACACAATATTATTCACTGACAACCCCAATGAAAATGAACCATTTTACTACAGTAAAAGTACAGCAGCCATATTTTTTGGCACATTGATTCCCGTTTACATAACCACAGTTTTACTACAAATACTGTGGTTGCTCTAGCAAAACCATGGTCAATTTGTGGTTACCATGGTTTAACTATAGTAACCATGGTTTTTGGGTAGTACTGTAGTAAAAATATGTCAGTTTTGGTAAGGGAATTCTTGCTTGGACATTTTAAAACGTTTATATTATGGTTTGTATAATTGTGAACACACTGCTGTCCCCTTATGTCAGGACTGTCACTTCACCATCCGTGGAGGACGGTTGAGGAAAGACGGTGTTTACCAGCTGCCTGTTGTGGTGCTGATGTTGAGTTTACCTCCACCTAACCGCAAAACTCCATCACTCCTCACTCCTGCCATGGTGGAGAACCTCTTCCATGAGATGGGACATGCCATGCACTCTATGTTAGGCCGGACGAGATATCAGCATGTCACAGGTCAGAATATAGTTTGACATATTTTAACTTAAAGCTGCGATCTGTAACTTTATTGGTTAAAAATAAACAGAAATCAGTTACTGAGCAAGTCCATGACAGATCAGTGTTTGGCACAATTTCCTCACCCCAATTCACAATGTAAGCTTATAATAATGAAATTATTATTTGAAATTATTATATTATAATAATTGAAAATTTGAGACAGGTCCAATTTTTTCCAGAAAATGTCTGCAATATAAGTAGAAAAAAGTGCAATTTTATGGTTTAGAGATGGCAATAAAGATGCAAACATTACGAATTGCGGTTTTAAATAACCTCAATTTATAAATGTTGCTAATGTCTGTGTAATAAGCTGGAACTTACAATCAGACAGTCATTAGTGAAATTAACTTCTCTATGAAAATTTATTTTGCAACAATGTCCCACTGACTGACTCTTTCCTTATATTTTTCTAGAAACACATGATATGTAAGGTATTTTTACAGGGCAAATAATTGATAACTGTCAGTTGGACAAGAATTTCATTTAATATTTTCTATGAAGGTACCAGGTGCTCCACAGATTTTGCAGAGGTTCCATCTGTACTCATGGAGTACTTTGCATCAGATTATCGAGTTGTGAGCCAGTTTGCTCGACACTATCAGACTGGGGAGGTGAGCAACAGGCATGTACTTGTACTGCATGTTCTTGCTTTAAAGATTGTTGTCTTTATATCTGAATCCTAAAAAAAGTAACTTATAAGAGCTGCCTGTTAATTTAACATTTGTTTCCTCTAGCCCCTCCCAGAGAGCCTCGTGTCCCGCTTATGTGAGTCTAAGAAGGTCTGCAGTGCTGCCGACACTCAGCTACAGGTACTGAAAACAGATGGTGAATTTTTCTGCTGGAACATTGTGTTTACAAGTCAGTGCTCGGATGTCAGATGTCTTTGTGGAGGTTGAGTGTAGTTGAGCAGTTCAGTGACCCTAAAGCCCCTTTCCCTGGGCATCATCCGTCTGTGGTTTTCTGAAATGGTTCATTCTCTTTGCAGATTTTCTATGCAGCACTGGATCAGGTTTATCACGGCAAACCGCAATACAGAACCACCACTGACAACCTCAGAGAAATGCAGGAGACATTTTACGGGTTACCATATGTTCCTGATACTGTGAGTTTACAGGCCAGTGTGTCATCTCTGAGCTGATCTCTTACCTGTGTTTAACTGTATTGCTGAAATATACATCTCATTTTGTCTGATATAGGCCTGGCAGCTGAGATTCAGTCATCTGATTGGCTATGGTGCTAAATATTACTCCTACCTTATGTCCAGAGCTGTGGCCTCTATGGTGTGGAGACAGTGTTTTCTGCAGGACCCCTTTAACAGGTCAGTGGTCACATGTAACCTACATGTACAACCTTGGTAAAATGTAACATCACTCTGGAAATGTAGTAAAATGTATTTTATTAGTTACAATTTGAATAATTTTTTTCATTAGACCCCAGTGTATAATCTCACACTGGAAAAACTAAACATGCTTGGTGGCAAAACCCAATTAACTTTATACCTATATAGTGGTATAGGTTTTAATAAAAGATAAAATTGAATTATCTTTTTTGCAGAGTTATGGGAGAGCGTTACCGCATGGAGATGCTTGCTCATGGAGGTAGTAAAGAACCTATGCTCATGGTCCAAGGTAAATTAATTTTGTCTTCACAAAATATGGTTTTATTACATTGTATTCGCATCATTAGACTTACAACTAAACTCAAAATATTCACTCATATATCTGTAGGAATGCTGCAGAAGACTCCTACAATTGAGGACTTTGTTGATGCACTAGTGTCGGACCTTGATGCAAATTTTAAAACTCTAAATTAATACCGTCACAGAGATTCACATTATTTCTTGAGCCACAAACAGTGTCATCTCACTTCCCGTCCTGATGCCTTTTATTTTAACAAGAAAATTTGGCATTATGTTTATAGAGATCAGTTTGTTATTTTGCATTATACTGTTGTGTTGAACGACTTCCTGCACAGTGAACTTTTTTTATTTACATTCATATGCAATTAAAAGACGCTATGTTCCTTAAACATCACATTAACTTGATTGTCTGTTCTTGCAGTGACATACCAAATTACACACGTCTAAACTGTGCTGCAAATTTGTACAGTTGCACATTTTGAATATGGCCTGCCCATCTAAAAAAAAAAATCTCACAGATGAATAATCCTAAACATAGTCTTAAGGGAATCAAACCCTGAAAACAGAATGCCAGTCATCGTTACAAGCCCCTTTACCATTTCACACAGATTTAGAATATGATGATTCTGAATAGTATAGACATATAATAGCATATATAATGTACACATTCACTTTAAGAAATACACACACACACATGTTTATTTTTGTCGTCATTTATTTACCTATACAAACACAAACCAGGGTGGAATCTGAAAAAAGAAACCGAATAAAGCCTTAGATGGAGACAATGGATGTCACAAATGGCATTTCATTTCAAATATGAACAAATAACTAAATTGACAATCACCATGTTATGCCTCTTTCTCTGGAGCTGCCTCATCCGTGCCCTTGGTGTTTCTGGTGTAGATCACCTGAGCCCTGTGCTTGGACACCAGCTTGATTAGACCTGAATGATACAAATTGATCAGTCCGTAACATTCATCACATACAAATACATACGAGACGATACATATGATCATTATCAACTGTACCAATCTAAACACCTGGGCGTACAAAGATGACTAATTCAATTCATAAAGTTCATTCTAGTGATCATAAGACCTTTGCTAAGCAGCTCCAGCAGGGCAGCCCTGGCCAGCGAGCCCCTGATCTTCAGCCTCTCAGATACCACAGCGGGTGTGATGAGCTTGTAGTTGGGAACTTCTTTGTACAGTTTGTCATAAGTGGCTTTATCGAAGAGCACCAGGTTGTTCAGTTTATCCCTCACCTTTCCTTTGGACCACTTCTGCTCGGAAACAGAAAGGCGAGATTACAAGCTACACACGCAACTACACGGATAGCACCGCAAATCAAATGATCAAAAAAAATCAAATGACTGAGTTTTAAAGAATAACGCTGATTTTTACCTTCTTCTTAGCTTTGCCTCCCGATTTGTTGACGGGATCTTTGTCCTTTTTGGACTTGCCCGTGTCCTTCTTCTGCTTGCTATCCTTGGGCGGCTAGAGAGTTACAGCAGAGTGAATATCAGATAAGACAAATAAAACCAAACATATTCACGCAATGTTTTAATAAACCATATGCGCCATATTATTGCGGCACGCGTGCTGGGCCTCGAGCGCAACGACACGAAGGCGCTTCACAATAACTATTCACACAGAAGCGCCAACATGGTCATCGTACATGTTTTTTTTATTTAATGTGTCCTAATAGATCGGACGTGTGCAGTTAATCCGATATAATCTGATATCAGGAAGGGGTAGCGCCATATTTTTAATGGTTTCGAGGCGCTCGTGCACTCACCATGCTGAGGCTTCGCGAGCTGCGGCAGAGAAAGGAAGTGACGTACGCGCACGTCCGGTTTGTCCGACGCGAGCTGTCTGCGGGGCGCGCGGCTCTCGAGCGCGCGCTGCGGGGCAGGAGCTAATGCGATACGTTCACAAACGACGGCTAACAATAAATCAATATTTTTAATATCATTTATTATCATTAACATTGTCAATGTTTTAGCTGTTACTTTAACTGGTTGAAGAAGCATTATTTGCGTTAGGTCAAGGTGTTGCGCTTGCGTGTTTGACTAAATATTACCATAGGACAACACTATTATTATTATAGACAAGCCTGTTATTTATCTTAAGAAACACAGTCATGTTGAAACATTCATTTTCTATTGATACAAATAAACAACAATTTTAATTATAGTACATTTTAATGTATACTACATTTTTACACCTTTATACATTATAAAGGATAGTGCTGGTTGCATGAAATTATACTTCAGTAACTTTATGCAACTGGAGTGATACAGATTTCTTAAAAGCAATAATCTGTAACACACTGAATGAATCACAGTTTAGCACCTAAACTCCAGTTTTATCACAGATAATTCACAGACCTTAATATTGTTAAATCAAAGCAAACCTTAATCAAACGCATTTCTGTAATACAATTTCAGTTAATACATAGTAAGTAAACTTCTTACTTTGCAAGTCTGTAAACTTATTTTTAAAATATCAGTACCACAGAATATGTTCTTTTAAAACGTATTGTAGATCCACAGTTCTATCTAAATTGTGTGAATGTGCTGTTATTGCTGCTAAAAGCTCCAATTCTTTCCTCACGGAAAATGTCACAATGTGATACTGGAGGTGAGTGTGAATTTTTAAAGTTTTAAAAATGAGATTAAATAAACAACAGTCCTAACAATCTCTGATTGGTTGAGTTCCATCACTCTGGAAGTTCTGATTGAATAATTTCACAAAATAATTAGTCCATCTTTTTAGGCACGTGGCCCATTTTTGTGCGCATGTTACGCACAAAGAAGAAACAAACTGTTGTTACAGCACAGGTGACCTCCGCTACCCAGAATGCAGTGTCCCAGCTGTAGCGCTTGGCAATGGTGCTGAACGGCAGTCCAGCGATGAATGCACCAACTAATAAAAAACAAAAAACAACAGTCATTTCATTTTACCACCATAAACCAAAGCATGGGAAAATCACAGCTAATAATTTTAGGTTGTGAGAATGTTTCCCTAACATTTCCATTAAGTAACAAAATGTTAAAAATGTTATTTTAAATATTCTAGGAACATTCAGGACGTCCAGTTCTTTAGACATTGTATTAATGTTATTGCTTGGTTATAAGACCATTATTGAAACGTTTTTAATACTATAACGTTTTTAAACCATTCTATTAGCAATTTAAGAATAACAGTTTTGATATATATGCATTGTTATAAAAACATTCTACTAAAATTACTTCAACAACTGTTTTGATAATTTTGAGAGAACTTTTAGAGAACGTTAGCTGGGATGTAGTTTCAGCAGGAAAGAAGTACTAACTATAGCACTTGTCTACCTTCATGTAAAAATGGAATGAAACCATTTTTGTAAATTTACCATTTGCCATCAGGGCTACGATGGCATGAGATGTCCCACAGAAACTGGAGGGGGCGCTCTCACTCGCGATCACACCAAACAAGGCAATCGGTCCATAGGAGGAAAATCCAAATGCAGCACCAAGAATTAAAATCCAAAGCTGTAGAACACAGAGAGAAACGATAGATAAGACTCAACGTTTGTACATATCGATCACTAGTGATGGTTTAATCAGTTTAAAATGATGAATCTGTGGAGCTCTGTACCTCCTTCTCTGAAACGCCAGTGAGAAGTGAAATTGGATGAAGGGCCAAAACCCACAGTGGTGCCTCCTGAAAATAGCAGATTTACCCATTTAACTACATCAAGCACAACATCTCCACCAATGTTCATACTTGATGTAGAACACTTTACCTAAGGTTTCATTATTTGTTTAAATGAAGAAACTCACCTTCTGGAGTGTCGGGCGTGATGGTGACCCGGAAGAGGTACATGGACACAGCCATGCCTCCCATCATCATGAGAAGGAGCCCATGGCGAGGGTTCCCGTAGACCCCTAGACCTTGCTGTACAAAACCACAGTGAAGAAGTCACTGGGCAGCAAAAGATCTTAGCCAATTACCAGGTGCAAATAAGCTTATAAATGCCCCGTTCACATCACATCATTTACCCACCCTTGCAACAGCCCTGTCTGACAGAAAACCAGCTCCAATGCTGCCGAAAAAGCCACCGACTTCCAACGCGCTCATGTACGAACTGCCTGCGGAAAATACACGAACACATCAACATTGTCACACAGGCCCAAACAACACAACAACACAGACTAAGATCTAATCTCACATTTTGAAGAATGAATCTTCAACATCAAAACTGGAGTTTCTAACCTCAAAAGGAGCCTAATAATGCAAAAGGTACAACAGCTGAAGGGCCAGACTCACCCATCACAGCAGATTGGCCTTTCTCCTGCATAAGGAAGAGCTGGCCCCAGTCAGTGCAGGCGATCTTCACCCCAAACACGACCAGGTATCCCGCAGACAGCACCCAGAGGTAAGGAGACAACAGGAACTCCTTTAAGGTGCTTTCATCATTAGGGGCTGGAATAGGGGGGTGGAGACTAAGTGGATTGACAGGAGCAGCAGCCAATAACAATAACAATATCACCTGAATAAGATGAACTACAGGTCTGTATACTGACAAAGACCTGAACTGTGACATCACAAAAACACAATGGAATATTTATGCCTTTCAAGGTGTGTCATTTTTGCACCACTAGTGTAACCAAACAGAATTGCAAAGACATTTATAAGACTATTTATATACAGGTTTCTGAAATTTTGACTCGCCCTGTCTGTCACTGGACAAACAAAGAGATTGTCTTAACCAATGGTGCTAGTTTGGGCAGGGCTGTGTGGGGAATAATCAGTGTTAAACTGCCAAGGGTAAATAAATACCACCGCTTTACTTAGAATTATCTCGGCAAATTAAACTTAATTAAATTTTATTGTTAAATAAATATGTTCAAATATTCAAAGAGAAAATATAATAAAAATATATAGCATTGCATAATGCTCTGTTAGATTAATACTTTCTTTAGTATGATTAATATATTAATAATTAATACTTAAATTTATAGCATTGCATAATGCTCTGTTAGATTAATATTTTCTTTATTATGATTAATATATTAATAATTAATACTTTCTTTATTATGTATTACATGTTTCAGATTTAGATGTTTTATGTTATTATTTTATATAAAGATGTGGATTTGCTGAAGCAGTGGATTATGAAAAGCCAGCTCTAATAACAAACCTCCCTTCTTCCCTTTGCCCTTTTTAGCTCCAGGCTCAATGTTGGGCAGGCCCACGTCACCAGGTTCATTCTTTACCAGCAGAAGACACATGACAGCCACGCTCATGCAGATCACCCCTGACACGGACATGATGATTCTCCAGTCATAATACTGAACCAACACTGTAGTGATGATGGGTCCTAAACTACCAGCCAGGTTCATACTGCAGCACAGGACGGCCCACCACGTCCCAAACTGAGAGGGTTCAAACCACTAAAACAAGCCAAAAGATAAAACATAGAAATATAACAGTATCCAGAGACAAGAACAGTCTTGTGCTTCTGTAAAATGCAGTACCTCACATAAATAACAATTTAAAAATAACATTTTTGATATGTGCGTTCTACTAAAGTTGCTGCAAGAATTTTTTGACAACCTTGAGAGAACTTCTAGAGAACATTAGCTGGGTATTTATTCTCTGTAACTCTATAAACAAGTCAAGCTGCATATTTGTAACCCTGAACACACAGATTTATTTAATCCAAATTTTTTGTTACATAAATTCTATTTAAAAGCATGCTGAGTACAAGTCTGTAAGCACTAGATCACCCACCAAAATCTCTGTCATTTAATTCAGTGACATTCATTTTGTTGGGGACAGGCAAGCAGTTTGGTTTAGTGCTGATAGCTACCGCTGATCGTAACGCTTCCAGTCTGACACTTCAAATATGCGGCTGGAATCAGATGTTGCAGCAGTGAGAATTCCAAACTATTCCTGTCGCCGTGCCAACACTGAGAGACAGGTGCAAGCTGACAGCTCCTAAAGGTTAAGAGTCAGACACACCAAGCACATCCTCACAAGAGAGGATCTGTCCAGCAGTACCAGCAAACCTGCCTTTCAAAAATATAATAATACCTACAGCTGACAGCCCAGCGAACAGGGAACATTCTTAGAACGCTGTCTAAAAGTTCTCTCAAAAACAGTCTCGCTGTAACTTCAGTAGAATGTTTTATAACGTTATATCTATATATCAAAAACATTATTCTTACATTGTTGGTTTAGCGTTACAGAATTAACAAAATGTTTGACTGATGTTCTTATAACCAAGCTATAACGTTAAAACAACACCCAAAAAACTGAATGTTTTGAACATTCATAGAACATTCAAAATGACTTTTTAACGTTTTTGTTACTTAATGGAAACATCAGAGAAACATTCTAACAACCTAATATTGTTAGCTCGGAGTTTGCCTAAATCTCACCTTCCGAAGCACTTTTCCACATGGTGGCCATCCGAAACCCTGACCAAACCCATTCACGAACCACAGAACAGTAAACATCATGACCGTGGAGGACCAGGAGAAGAAGATGTTTATGACACCCACAATGAACAGTCCGATGGAGAAGAGCCATCGAGCGCTGATCCGATCCGAAAGAACTCCGCTGATAAACTTACTGATAGCATAAGCCAGAGTCTGACTGCTGGTGATCAGTCCTGCATCACAGGAAACAGAAGATGACAACCCTGAAGAACACCTTCAACATTATGGGTGCTTGGCGTTTCTCCTAAATAATCAGATTTGAAGATATTTGGAAGAAATTCCAAAATTTTCTTTGAAAATCCCAAATCCCTATTGCATAAGCCAAACACACGACACACTCACCAAGCTCTTCCTTATCCAGATCAATCTCCTCCATCACTGATGGCATCAGAAATGAGAAAGTCTTTCGGTTGAAGTAATACAGCATGTAGCCCACAAACATGGAGATAAATATAACGGTGCGGTAATATCCATAACCTGCTGCACCCATGATTGCGGTAGTGAGGTAATGAACAACACAAGGAAAAAATTAAACTCTAGGCCGATGTTCCAGCAACCAGCGGTTTTGTGCCGCAAAGAAATCTGATGAAACTGGGTGAAAACCTCTCAGTGCTGATAACAGACCTTCTCCTGCTTGACCAATACACACTCAAGCAGTTAAAGTTTCCAAAGATCTCCAAAGATCTAATTCATATGACTTCTAAGGTGGTGTGGAGATCTGCTGAGCTTTTCCACAAATTCTTTAAATCTGCATGGGCCACAGGACGTCTCTCTTCAACTGGTATTTGCTGCTACACCTGGGAAAACAGATTTCAGATTTAGTTGACTTTTCTTAGTTCAACCTTGGTTCGACTTGTTGCCTGCATCCAAACACACGTGATCTACAACAAAGCCTGAGAATTATTTAGACTTTACCAATCAAAGAGATCACTCCAGCATGGAACAAGTGCGACGCTTTCATAGGAAGGTTATCCATAATTTCTACAGACCTCATGCTGTCATCTAAATGCTAAAGGGTTACTTCAGCGGCCATGCCACATGTAAAGTGGCTATATGAATCTGAACACTTATGCAGAAGTCATCTCTTAAGGGAATGTCCCTTGAAATACTGCCAAGAACTGGAATAAAAATAGCTTGGTTTTGATAGTACATGTTCTGAAATACACGTGGACACAGGCACCTACTGCAAGGATTGCAACGAGGATTACAATGTAAAATAAAGCTATGCAACATGTAACCGGTGGATTAAAGATATGTTTATGGCTTTTGATCAGCTTTGGGGGCAGATGCACCTGCCCAGGGGTCATCCTACCCTCTCAAACGTGTGCAATGCCCTCCACATGCAATGCCCTCCACATCCCCACACGATTAATACATATCAATATAATAGATGTTAGATAACAAGATATAATAGATAACAACGCGTACGTAATGAAGAGAACTGCGCTTGGACGTGACGTCACTGCATCAAACCCAAAGGCAACAATAACACTGACTATGACCTCTAAAACACGCATCAAGCGTACCACGGTAACGCAAATACTGAACATATTACTTATCAACAATATATGCGATCATTCTCGACGTGTATTTTGTTTACATAGGTTACAGTTTTCTATGTAAATATTAGTGAATATACTATACCTCTTACAGTCCAGCCTCACAATTCATGCCGCTGCAGGAACTCCCGCCCTCGTCTCTTCTGATTGGCTGTAAACAGGCGACAAATTCCCCAAGATATTATCGTATTCCCTTTCAGATAACCTAGCAGAAATTACATCAAAGTGCCTATGCAGGGAACCTACAAAGTATGGTAGCAGTTTCATGAAAGGAATAATTCTCCATTGAGGTTGACGTAAAAAGATAATAGTGTGATGTTATGTTTTATCTTCTCCATCTACGTGTGGCTGCGTGCGCACGTGACAGCGCGCCAAATCGCCGAGGTGCTTTACTCATATTATCATATATTCATAATATCATATTTCATATTATCTTATGTTTGAGTTTGTGTCTCTTAGCCTGTCTTTGTTTAATTATAAAGAGAACCTAAATACGGGTATACTTATATATATCTATATATTTACATTGTTCTCTTGATTGCAGAACTCAAAAGGAAGATGAACTAGAGAATAGAGAGACTTTCAGGTAAAGGAAAGCTTTCAGGTAAGACTCTTATTAATCGATACCAAGTCATCATTAATCCAGCTCTGACTTCTTCCCGGCGGACAGGGAATGTTCTCGGAACGTTAGCCTACGTTCCCTAAAAGTTCTCTCAAAGTTATCAGAAAAGGTTCTTGTCGTAGCGTTAGTAGGACTTTTTAACGTTATGCATCCTATATCAAAGACACATAAATAAAGAAATAAATAGAAATAAAGAAATAACTAAAGATCGACGTTCTTAGAACATGCGAAATAACATTTTGGGAAACGTTCTCACACCCCAAAATTGCTAGCTGGGTTTCTGTTGAAGTAGTTACATCTTTTAATATGAAAACGGTCCTTTAATATAATATAATATAATATAATATAATATTAATATATATATAATATAATAATAACAGTGCACGGATGTGTGCACTGTATTGCGATGGGTAGAAACTGTGATTAATGAAGCATGTGGTCAGTCATCGATCAGGACAGATTGTGTTATATATTGTAATCAATATTATGTCAAGTGAAGAACTGCTTTTAATGACCTAGTTCAATGACTTAAAAGCGGGAGCTGCGAGAAACTATGAAGGACATTACAGCGGTACACGTCCGTGTGAAGGGGACATGAACGAGAGACGAGCGGCGGCGGCGAGCGTCTGCCGCTCTTATACCGGCGACCTGCCGCCGGATTGGTCCACTCGGTTGCCATAGCAACAGCCATTACTTGTACTTGCGGATTGTAGAGTTGGTATTCATGGTAATGGTTCATCTTTCTTTCTTTTCCCTGCCTTAGTTGTATTATCTCTCACTGTTATTATATTTCACTATTTAACATCTACCTTCGACAGTCTGATTTTCACTTCTGCCTGATTGTGCTCTATTATCCACCTCAGAGTTTCATTTCCCTCTAAGTCTTAGTTCACTGTTCAGTCTGATGTTTTTACCTGGTTTTGATCTGTCTTCACTCGTAACTTAAGCCTCTTCACAGTGACTTTCCATGGCGGCTTTTCACAGTGCCGGGCAACATGTTGTGAGAATAAAACAGACGTTGTGTGATGACTGAGAGGAGAACCCAGACTGGACAAAATCGCAGCACCTCAGAACACTCCTAAATAAAACAAAGCTACATTCTCAAAGCAATATTTTTGTATCCTCAAATACCGTCTTTGTTGTCTAAAGAGGACACATTCTTCTAGAGGGGTGACCTCTCCTCCGCTGGCCCTGGCACTGCCCGACCGCACTCTCTCTCTCTCTCTCTCTCTCTCTCTCTCTCAAAAGGGCACCAGCAGGACATCTGACTAATATATATATATATATATATATATATATATATATATATATATATATATATATATATATGTATATATATATATATATAGTGTGTGTAAATTATTGTATCAAGGAAACGAGAGATAGATGGAGTATGTAAGTATAATTTTCACTGCTGATGTGCGTCTTTAATGTGACAGTGTGAAATGTATATGGTGTTTGTAAGTGTTATGCAATGTAAGTCAACTTATGCAGGTGGTAAATTAATAAGGCTTTAGCTTTCCATGACAGACAGTTTTGATTGTCTGGTGTTTGCGTAGGAAATCTGACACTTAATTAAGACAGATCAGACATTTCATTAAGATTATATCTTCAGAAATATTGAAATGCATTCATCTTGAGATCTGAGAACTTAAATGTGTTTTTTAGTACTAGTTTCTCATGTTATGGAGAATATTACAGATTATTTGCAGATCTAAAACACAAAACTCACTCAACGTCCAGTTTATGGTTCATTGGCATAACTGGACTGCAGTCTGCATGTAGAACCCTGGTGACGCTCATTATTTTGTGACTTCAGCCGTGTTGACACAATGGATTGACCCAGTTCAGAGAGGGACAATGTATATGTGTGTGTGTTTATGCTCTCTTCACAAGCACAGCTTTCTGTTTCTATCTTCTAGTTTAGTGCAGCATGTGAAATATCAGAGTTTGTTCAAGATACATAACATTTTTTAACTTTTAAAGTTGAGTGAAAGCCACAGAAACTGAATTTCATTCCTTCATTTTTATTCATTCATTCATTCATCTTGCATCTAAAGGTATATAATTCTATATAACAGACTTGAATTGAAATTGTGAACTAAGTAATTAATCTTTATGTGGTCTTTTGACTTAATTATTGTCATTGGGCAGATGCTGATGGACTGTTGTTCGCTCTGATGTTGACTGTTGTTACAATGACAGAGGGCTAAACTCTGGTTAGCTCATTTTAACAGGGAAATGGTAAAAACACATTCCTCATATCATGGTGGAGTATCTGCTAAGAGCCGATGACAATGTAACCTTTTATTTAGAGAAATTAGTAACTTATCAGCAAAGAATCAACCATTTCAAAACCTAGATGTTTATGTGATGCTCTACCCTGCATGGTAGAGAACACACCTCCTGCACACAGATTCTTCAAACGCTTCTTTGGACTGCTGAGATCCAAGTTTGAATCCAAGTTTTTGTTTTCATTAATTTTTTAGGGGAAAGCTACAGAAGTTGAAAGCTTAAAGCTTTTGCTGACCTATTTTCTGCAGGAAAAACTCCTATAAATCACTGTGATGTTTGTGAAAGGGATGCGCACTGTTCAGTGATTGAAATCAAGCAGGCAGAGCTTACAGGAATGACTCAGCAGAAATACAAAAGAAAAATTAAGTGTTATTTAGTTTTTTGTTGCAGATCAGCTAGAGGAAATGACGAAGAGAAAGGATATCTTGGCGCTCATATTGATTGTTTTGCCATGGACTTTGCTCATCACACTTTGGCACCAACGTTCTGGCCACCCATTGCTTCCAGCTCAGAGAGGTAAATACTAAACTCATCCTAAACTTCAAATAGAATGTGTTAATATCTTCTAAATGGTTTTGAAAAGAATGCGATTGCTCTTCTGGTGATAGATGACAGTTCAGCGGACAGCAGTGCTAACAGAAGAGGCTTCAGACTTCAAGAACCCTGCATCACAGAAAACAGTCACATCACAGAGGTCACCCGGACGAGGTATGTGTACAGCCGCCTCCCACCTTGGTCCGACACACCGCCCACTCTTCATGTGATAACGCCAACCTACAACAGACCGGTTCAGAAGGCAGAGTTAACCCGCCTTTCCAACACACTCCTCCATGTGCCCAACCTACACTGGTTGGTTGTGGAAGACTCTGCCCGAGAGGACGACATTGGTGTCCAGACTGCTGGAGAACACGGGTTTGAATTACACCCACCTGAATGTAGAGACGCCCCAGAACCTCAAAGTGCGAACAAATCCCAAAGATGCACGAATCCCGCGTGGCACCATGCAGAGGAATCTGGCTCTTCACTGGCTTAGGAGAAACATCAACCCCAATTCTGGTCATAAAGGGGTCATCTACTTTGCAGATGATGACAATACCTACAGCCTGGAGCTGTTTGAGGAGGTAAGGCTGGAATTGTCTTACACCTGACCCAGCAAACAGGGAACGTTCTCAGAATGTCCTCCAAAAATTCTCTCAAAGTTATCAAAAACCGTTCTAGCAGTAATATTAGTAGAATGTTTTTTAATTTTATATATCAAAAATGTTATTCTTAAGTTGTTAGTGGAAAATTTAAAAACATTACAGAATTTAAAAAAATTGAGTAATGTTATTATAACCAAGCAAAACAACATCTAAAAAACTGGACATTTCGAAAATTCCTTTTTAAATAATACTTTTAATGTCTTTATTACTTAATGGAAACATTCTTATAACCTAAAATTATTAGCTAGGGAGGTTTGTTTGAACGTTTGTTGCTCCTGATCTACCTCCTCTTCCACAGATGCGCTGGACTCGCAGAGCATCTGTTTGGCCGGTCGCCTTTGTGGGTGGTCTCCGGTACGAATCGCCTAAAATCAACTCTCTGGGAAAAGTGGTTGGTTGGAGGACAGTGTTTGACCCTCATCGACCTTTTGCCATTGACATGGCAGGGTTCTCTGTGAATCTACAGCTCATTCTGAGTAAACCTCATGCCTACTTTAAGCTCCAGGGAGTAAAGGGTGGATACCAGGAGAGCAGTTTGTTACAGGATCTGGTCACTCTGTCTGACCTGGAACCCAGAGCTGCCAACTGCACTAAGGTGAGTCTGTGACCTGAACTTGAGTCTTAGCAATCTTGTCGAATCACTATTATACATTGGACATCAAGGTGACACAGTAACACAGTGCAGAAAGTGTTTATTAGTTAAAATTAAACACTGTTTATGTTGGTCATGAATTAGCCAATTTTTAAAGTGATCTCTGTTCCCAGTGAGCAATTTTAGGTTTTAAGAACATTTCCCTAACATTTTTAAAAAAAGTTCTTGGAAGCTGGATTGTATATTCTATTGCCTTGATAGTTTTGTTAATGGTTTTTGATAAAGAGGGAATGTTGGCTCCAGGTTAGTTTTGTTAACATTTGAATCTTTTTATCAGGTGCTGGTTTGGCACACCCGGACAGAAAGACCAGTGCTTGTGAACGAAGGGAAGAAGGGATTCACAGATGGCAGTGTGGAAATATGATAAACTTCAGTTATTTGTTTTACAGTATTACGTGCTGGACAAGGTTAAAGTTTTGGAATGCTAGTAAAAAACCTGTAAACTTTTACCTCATTGGAGACACACTGGAATATGAGTATTCTGACCTACTCTGAAGAGCAGCTCTCAACAACACTCTGTCCGGCACTTTTCTCTCCTGTATACATGGAATGTTTTAAACAAATTCACTGGATGAAGCTGTTGAGAGCTGCAAGTTTGTACAATTACCCTAAAACGTACAAACTTCTGTTTAACAGCTTTTAATGCTGCTTTGAGTGGGAGTTACATATATAATAGGGATGGACATATTAATTTTACTGTACTGAAAGCTGAAATTGCTGAAAGCATATGGGTTTTGTTGCTAGTGACGGCTTTCACTGTGTAAATGTTTTTATAGTTGCTTAATTGGCCTGTTCAATGTTTAAGTTTTCATATACAAAGTGAACATAAAAGGACTAATACACTATACAGACAATCAAAAATGTTACAATTAACTGATTTTTGCAGTAAATTAAGCTGTCATAAACACACCCACACGCTCACACACACAGAAATATATAATTAAATACAAACAATATTAAAAAAGTAAAATGTCGTGGAATGCAAAGCCATGTTTATAATATAGTACATGTTTAGTTAAACCACAAAATTTAATGTTGGGATCGTTCCTGGGATGTATTTGGTATTTCTTGTGTTGTTGTTATCGGCAGAATAAACATGTTTGAAATTTGTTCATTAAATGTCTACTGTCATTCCCAAATCAGGACAATCTTTAAACTGGATTTTAAAGTCACTTTCCGATTGTTCAAATACAATGATGTGTTAAAGAACAGAATCTGTCAAAACAAATTGATTTGTTTATATTGATAACAAATTCTTCTGGCCCCAGCTGTGGCAATAAATAAATAATTCTATTCTGTTGCAGATTCTACATAATTGCACATGATTCTGCAATAACATTTTAAACTGATCGAGATTGCATTTATAAATTTAATTCTATACAATTGCACACAAAAACTTTTTTTTTAACAATTTAAAATATGGCAAAGACTTTTCATCCTAACAAAAGTGCACAGTTAATAAAACCGACGAGACTTAAGAACAGAACAACACCATGTCTCTTGTAATTGCTTCCTATATTAAAAACAACCATTCCCTGATCCAAGCCCTGAAAATTAATAGTAATAGAATAATAGAAAGTAGTAATAGAAATAATAGAGTAATAGAAATATAATCTAAAACAACATCCCCTCCGGTATCGAGTAAAAAGGGAGTGACATTTATGCCACAAGTTTCTTAATAACAAACAGACGGCGTCGGTCGGGTATCCGTCTTGTAGTTTCTGTAACTCAGCGCAGCCGAATGGACTTCACATCCCAGCATGCATCAGAGACCGCACGGCGCATGCGCATCAGCGCTGGCCTGATGCTGTTTTGTTGAGAGCTTGAGAAAAAGAGACAGAGAAACTTCAAGGCTTCAGGTGAACATTTATCCTAAACAGGTACGTGAGGTACGATGTCCTGGATTAACGCAGAGACGTGTGTTTCAATGGATATTTGCGTCTGTTTGTGTTGTTAGCTGTATATTTGTGCTGTAGTTAGCTGTCCAGCTAGTAAACAGCTGCTAGTACAGCTGGTTTTGTTGTTTACTAGATAGGTGATATCATGACAGTAGCTCTTGATGACAGTTTTCTGATAATCGAAGTGATAATAAACATTTATGACCTGCTTTTTTGAAGAGATATGAAGAAGTTGCTGACACGAGACTTTAGACTTAGACTAAAATAACCTTTTCAAAACCAAGTTAGTCAGTGTTTAGATCTAACACGTGATAACATCGTCGTTTCGCTGTTTTCAATAAATATGTCACGTTAGGCCATTAAATAACCTTAACATGAACTTTTTCCTATCTCATGGGAGATAGTTTTTTTTACTTTCTTCACACTGCTACTGTCACACTGTCTGGAGCACTCAGGATTTTCACTCACCTCTACACATGTGTTGAGGTGATGTGACAATAAACTTGATTTGATTTACTGTCAAGTGTGTTTTTCAGGATTTTCTACTGAATTAAATGTGTGACATCAGAAATGTCTCTGTCTGAACAGTTTGCAGTCTTTCTCGCTTCCTGTCATGAGATCTCGTCTGGCTTCTCACGGCCAGTCCTGCAGTTGATGAATCCACAGCTGGTCTGGAGATGACGGACAGCGTCAGAGCGTTTCTCCGCAATGTTGCGACGGTCAGCACCTAATTCTGCATATGATAAAAGAATGTGCTGTCTTATTTATTAGGATTTCTATCAAGGCTCAATTCTAAGGCTTGTCTGGGAAATTTTAAGATTCTTGGAAGTGTCCCTTGTGTTATTGGCTCAGTGCTGCACTGACTGGGCAAATCTTAATTGTTGAGCTCTGTAATGAAGCCTGCAATGTTTGTTAAAGGGATAGTTTACCCCAGAATTAAAGGAAATTCCATTATTTATTCATCTTCTTGTCATTCCAAACCTATATGACTTTTGTGCTCTGTCAAACACAAAGGAAGATATTTTGAGAAATGTCTTAGTGTTTTTGTGTCCATACAATGGAAGTCAAATGGTGTCACTGTTGTTGGTTACCAACAAACTTATAACAAAAAAGCCATACAGGTTTGGAATGACATGAGGTTGAGTTGATTCCTATGTTTGTCTTGCCTTCAGAACAAAAATTAACAACACATTGTCATTTCAGTATAGAAGATGATTGGTTAGATTTTGTCACAGTGGCCAGTAGCCTTCAAACTAAGAAATAACCAGACTTTGCTGTTTCATTCCAGGGGATCAAGGACTCCATCCTGGGCATCGGAACCATCACCAAGCTGGATGCCCGGATTCAGCAGAAGAGAGAGGAGCAGAGGAGGCGCAGGACGAGCGGAGCTCTGGCGATGAGACGGGCTCAGAGTGAGGAGCGGAAACAGGACAGGTAGATGAGACACTGTACTTTATCTTATATTGCAGTATGAGCCAAAAGTGACCTTAATGAAATATGTCTCATCACTTTTTGTTGCGTTAACAGTGAACCGAAACTAGCAAGTCGAATTTTTCAGTGCTGTGCCTGGAATGGAGGTGTGTTTTGGGTATGTCTCTTGACCTCTCATTGGTCAGCTGTGCTTTGACCTGTGTGTCATGTTTTTAGTCTCTAATACAAAAGCTATGAATTTTCTCTGTATAACAATGAAGATTTGCTATTAACATTATAAACATCTTTGATCTCACAGCTCAGTCTGTTCCTGTTCTATCGAGTGTTTATTCCATTGTTGCAGTCCCTTACGGCTAGAATAATAGGTATGTCTTCATTAGCTCCTTGCCATCTGCTGTACTCCATGTGTGTGTACTGTATATTAATCTTCTGCCTGTTGATTTGTTTTCAGGTGACCCTTCATTGCACGGTAACGTTTGGTCCTGGCTGGAGTTTATTCTGACATCTGTCTTCAGTGCTCTCTGGGTTCTGCCTCTGTTTGTGCTCAGCAAGATAGTTAATGCTATTTGGTTTCAGGTGAGATTGTTTTGCAGGTGTCTGTGGGCGGCCAGTCTGCAGCAGTGACAACATTACCATCACAGATACTGAACTGTTGAGTTTGTGTTTGAATGTTCTGTTTTCGTTGAGCAGGATATTGCTGATCTGGCATTTGAAGTGTCAGGACGTAAAGCTCAGCCTTTTCCCAGCGTCAGTAAGATCATAGCAGACATGCTCTTCAATCTTCTGCTCCAGGCCCTCTTCCTCATTCAGGTAAAATACAGCTTAATTCCTTATGTATAGCTCTGATTCTCTGAATCTGCTTAACTTTTCTGAATCAATGTATCTTTCTCTCTTTTAGGGATATATTGTAAGTCTCTTCCCCATCGATGCTATTGGTCAGCTGGTCAGTCTCTTGCACATGTCGCTGCTCTACTCGCTTTATTGCTTTGAATATCGCTGGTTTAATCACGGTAAGTTCAGGATTGCTTTAGATTAGATCAGAGTTTGTTATAACTGTTCTGGTGGACATTTTCTGTCCTGTGAAGGGATTGAAATGCACCAGAGACTGTCGAACATCGAGAGAAACTGGCCGTATTATTTTGGCTTCGGTTTGCCCATGGCCCTTCTGACTGCGCTGCCCGCTTCATACATCATAAGGTACAATATGTAAAAGTTTTAGATGCTTGTAAATGTGACTATGATTAATTATGATGAATATCTCTGAGACAGAGAGTCTTTTTTGTTTGTTAATAGAGTAAAACATGACTGTTCTACAGTAATGAGAATCACCAATGATGGGTGTAACCTATTATTATTAACCACAAGTTAATATTAATTAAAGCAAATTACAATTATTATTAATAAAATTAATATTATTAACCCAGAAACTAAATGTCTGGAGGCTTTACAGTAATAACAGGTAAAAGGGAAAATGTGCTTATTTAATGTTAATTGTTATTAACTTATTTAATTATTATTTAATGTCATAAAAAATGCCAAAAATCTTAAAAGTCCTTAATCAACTTTCAGTTTTCGTATGTGTATATATTAAATTTGAATCTTAAATTCCTCCAGTGGCTGTCTGTTCTCCATCCTGTTCCCGCTCTTCATCATCAGTGCTAACGAAGCAAAGACGCCAGTCAAACTCTAGTAAGTATTTCTTTCTTGTTTCACGAACGTAAGCAAACAACGTTTTCATGTTCGCTTTCATTTCGTTTTGCAGCCATTTTCAGCTCCGTCTCTTTTCTCTGGTCGTGCTGATCAGCAACAAACTGTTTCACAAGACGGTGCACCTGCAGAGCTCCCTCACGCCCTCGGCATCTGTGGAAAAACTTCCCTCGCCTCACGTTTCTCCGACACGCCAGCGACCTCTTCCCTCTTAGTGACCTCTTTAGGATACATAACTCCGTTCAGGCTGAAGAGAGTCGGTTCCGGCGTGGCCTGATGAGAAAACTATTTAATTTGTGTTGGTTTCTCAGTGTTATGCGTGAGCCCTGACAAAGTTTTGTATGGGGAGATAAAGCAGATGTATCTGTAATGTGAATGACCCGTTTTTGGGATTGGATTGCCCTGCGCCTATTCCACATGTGTGGTCATCTTTTCTGCTCTATTTATGGTTTGTTTGGACTATTTTTGTATTTGTTTTGTGCCATTAGGATGATTTGTAGAGTTGGAAGACAGCACAAAACCTCTATGTGCACATGTTCTGTGAACTGACCAGCCCTTCTCTTTTAACACTCATAGTCTTGGCTCATTTTATCTATTTATGGCCTTGTTCATTTTATGCAATTTTTGGTTTGTTTGTTTTGCTTTGTGAAGCCTAGAAACATGTCGATGTGTTGATCAGATAACACTAAGCTCTGACATGGTTGTTTAGGTAATGACCTGAGGAATGAGTGTCCCTGATTCCTGCACTGAAAACTAGACTAGTGTTTGTGACAAAAGATCAAATCAAACGGCTTGTTTATGCACAGAATGTTTCTTATCTGCTAGCAGACATTTAAGAGCTTTATGGACTGTATCAGCTTAAAAAAACAGTTCAGACAAGAAGGAAAATACTGTCGTCAGTCCGAATCCATTGGAGAATGATGCATTACGGAATGTTCACACATTTTACAGCCAAAGCCCCTATTTAAGCTGGTCATTTTATGTGCTTTTGTTGTATGGAAAGGAGCAGTGTGTTAGGATCATACCGTTACATTATATGAACTATAATGTAACAATGTAAACCTCAAAAGGGAGCTTTTTATTTGTTATTTTGAAAAATCCATGAGTGCAGTCCCATACGCAATGGTTTGGAGGAGATTTGCAAGTTATTTGAAGGCATGCACAAGCTTTATATTTCTGCTGCTGTCAGGTGAAACTGATGAACCGGGTAATGCATATGAAACTGTTCTTAAAGTGATCACGAATCCAGTTTCCCACAAACAGTTGCGTGTCAGAGTGCAGTGGATGACCTCAGTACCTGGAATCTGGTGTGAACGTTTTAAGTGAAGCACATATTAAAGGTCTGATTTGATGTCATTGTATCTGTTGGAGGGAGGGTGCTGTGTGTTTTAAAATGGGTTGTGATTATCTTCAGGAATCAATAGTGTTATATCTGCAGATGGATATTTGTGAAGTGACATTTTGTAAAAGTATTACATTATTTCAATAAATCTGATCTGTATAAAGTACTTAACGGTGTTATAGTTTTATAAGTTAGAATATTGTGTTATTATTATATATCTCTATATATAATATATCTCTTAATCTCAATGTGTCAGATAACAAAATATTCACCTTGTGTTACCAATGGACACTCACAAATAGACACTTGAACTATAAAAATACATGGAATGTAATGAAGACAAATAGCTTAAGTAGGTGACCAATTATTCATAGGTACAATATGCTTGGTTTAAGTCATATATTAAAAAGTTTGGTTAAAAGCTTTTCAATAAACCTTTTTTTATAGTTTTATAGCGTATTTTTATATACAGTACATATCAGATCGGCGTTTAAACGATCTCCTTGCATCCGCAACGTTAAGATTATAACAATGCTTTATAACGTGAGCTCTCGGGTCCGATTTCCGTAAAGTCACTTGCAATTTTATGATCCAAACAGAGATGGCGACAGAGAAGCAAAAGTTGCAGACTGCAGCCTTAAAAGTGTGTGAAACTGAAGTTCAACACAGTGCTGACTAGCTCTCTGCTTTTGGGACACGTCATATCAGGAGCGCCATGAACTCGTCGTGACGTCGTTGAAGGACAGCTCAACGACCAATCAGGAAAAGGTTTTCTCGTCGATTTCTGACACAGAGCCAATAAGCGTCCCCTTTGACGTGGATGGGCGGGGCTTGGGCGCAGAGAGGGTTGTGTGCGAGTGTGGATGGGCTGGAGTGAGCGAAGCGCCGATGAATAAGTCTGGTAATTGTACACATTTCTAACTTAAACGATCATTTATCGCATCTAAATTGGCTTGTCGTCGCCGTATGCGTTTACGGGAGATGCATAATCTATGTAAATATCACGCGTTAGCTTGCGAAGCAGTGAGATATGTCATGTTAGCTAACGCTAAGTAGCTAAATATGTCATGGTTTGCATAGTTTCCTGTTATTTAAAACAAAAACGGGGTTCATTTGCATATAAAGCAGTGTTTACGTTCTGCACTGGTTTATTAACCTTATGTTTTAAGGTATTAAATCGTAGGTTTTATTACAACAATTGTGCACAGTACAGTGATGCATATATTTAATAGATGACATGCAGACAAATGACGTGATGACGTTTCCTTCACCAAAAACATAATTGAGACTTACTTGAGAGTTACTTGTCTGTTTTGTCTCAGACTCTTTGCATTAAACAGACTGTATTTTCTGTTGTACCTATTAAGACTTAAACGTGTAAATCAACTTTGTTATGATTAGCCACCATCTGAGACCTGATATACTTGTACTGTCAGTCATCAGGTTGTGCCAAGTAGATGGGAAAGCCTATTTTCCATCATTAAAATCTTGTTCTTTGTCAGGTATTAAGAGTTAGTCGTGCCTCCCGTGTGTTAAGATGACCAAGCTGGGCTTCCTGCGTCTGTCCTATGAGAAACAGGACACCCTACTAAAGCTGCTCATTCTGTCTATGGCAGCCGTCCTGTGTGAGTGGATTCAGATCTCAGCATCCCTCTTACTGGACGTCCTGTACATCTGCTAACCTCTTATTCTGTATCTTTTTTCCAGCATTCTCCACCAGACTGTTCTCTGTCCTGCGATTTGAAAGCGTCATCCATGAGTTCGATCCGTGAGTACAGTTAAAGCATCATCCTAGCTACCAGGGAATGTCCTCAAAACATTATTGCTGTAACGCTGGTAGAATTGTTTTAACGTTATGTATCATTTATCAAAAATGTTGTTCTTAAACTTTTAGTGAAACATTTTAAAAATGTTTTTTAAAAAATGTGTGAATAACATTGTTTAAACCCAGCAGTACAGTTACAGTGACAAAAATACAATTGAAAAAACTGGGCGTTTTTACGTTCCTAGAACATTCAAAATCAAATTTTATTACTTAATGAAACATTGGGGAAACGTTCTTACAACATGAAATTGTTAGCTGGGATTATAGTGATTGTTAAACTAGTGTCCAACCACCAGCTTGATAACAGTTTGATCTTGTTTTTTTTAATAACAGGTATTTTAACTACCGAACCACTCGATTCTTGGCTGAGGAAGGCTTCTACAAGTTTCATAACTGGTTTGATGATCGTGCTTGGTATCCACTTGGGAGAATTATCGGAGGCACCATTTATCCTGGTACATTTAATGTTACTGTTTTTTTTGGGTTTTTTTTACCTGCTTACAAATCTTTAATCTTCTCGAAAAACCTGTTGGTTTGAGTCAAGTAACAAACCCCTGAATTCTTTACTCATGTTTCAACCAAGATATAATGTTGCTAATGAAATAGTTTAAATGAGAGCGGCTAATTGTCTGTTCGTTATTAGTGGTGGTTAGTAAAGCTAGCATCAGTATTGCTATTGCTCATTTAGAAAAAAAAACCCTTGAATCAAACAGTCAAACTTATGACTTAAATTCATGTTGTTTTCTCTGCAGGGTTGATGATCACATCGGCGGCTCTATATCATGTGCTGCATTTCTTTCACATCACCATTGACATCCGCAACGTGTGCGTGTTCCTCGCTCCTCTCTTCTCCTCCTTCACTGCTATCGTCACATATCACTTCACCAAAGAGCTGAAGGTCAGAAGAACCCTCATCGAGGCCTCCTGCTCACAGTTCATGCAGTCGACTGAATTGAACTCGAGTAACACTGTATTTTTGTTGTTCCAGGATGCGGGCGCAGGGCTTCTGGCTGCTGCCATGATCGCAGTCGTACCTGGATACATTTCCCGTTCTGTGGCGGGCTCATACGATAATGAAGGTAGTGATTTGCCTCTGAAATGTTTTTTGCACACACACTCATGTGGTTTATGTGGACACTCTCAGATTTTTATACTGAGCTAATCAAATTTTCTAATCAAATTACATTTTCTATCTCCTTACCATAACCCCACCCCCTAAACCTAACCCTCACAGCGTTTACCATGTTTATGTTCTTATACAAACTATAATCACTATACACGTGTATCCTCGTATACCACATGTACCAGTACACACACACACACACACACACACACACACACGTACAGTATATATTCACACTCAATACATTTGATTTCTTTGTGACATGAAGGAATTGCCATTTTCTGCATGCTGCTGACGTACTACATGTGGATCAAGGCAGTAAAGACGGGGTCTATCTATTGGTCGTCTGTGTGCGCGCTGGCTTATTTTTACATGGTGAGATTTGTTTAAGAAGCAGTGCCTTTCATATAACTGGGGTTTTACAAATGTTTGATAATAACACTTGACTGTGTGTGTGGTGTCAGGTGTCCTCGTGGGGTGGATACGTGTTTCTCATTAACCTCATTCCCCTCCACGTGCTGGTGTTGATGCTCACCGGACGCTTCTCTCATCGCATCTATGTGGCTTACTGCACAGTGTACTGCCTCGGCACCATTCTGTCCATGCAGATCTCCTTCGTTGGGTTCCAGGTAAGATGTCATACAGCGACCTTGCCTTTCATTCCAAAACACCAGGACACAACCAGACAAAACTATAATTATTATATTATTATAATTATACCACACTATTAAAAAGACACTTAAAAGTACAGTACACCCAAAAAGAAGGTCTTTCTTTTCTTCTGTGAAACACACATGGAGATGACAATTCATTGCCAGATACATTTTGTCAGTATGTGCAATCCCTGGGAATTGAGCCAACAACCATTGAGCTGCTAATGCAATGTTCAGCCTGACGTACAGACAGGAACACTTTTCCTTTAGTATTCCATGGAAAAAGAAAAAGAATTCCCATCTTCAGGTCAGCTTTTTCTTTTAAAAATGTTTAAGTATTCTCTGTCTCTTTCCCTGTAGCCTGTCCAGTCCTCCGAGCACATGGCTGCTTTCGGAGTGTTTGGGCTGTGTCAGATTCACGCCTTTGTCGATTACCTGCGGAGCAAGCTGAATGCGCAGCAGTTTGAGGTGTTGTTCAAGAGCGTCATCTCGCTGGTCGGCATCATTCTGCTCTCTGTGGGCGGTGTGCTCATGTTGACAGGTGAGAGGACACGCCCCTTTGTATCCAAACGGCCTTTATTAATCAGTGCTTCACACATATTGATTGATTGATGTCTGGACAGTAAAATGAGAGGAAATGGAACTAACACAGTCACAGTCAGTTAATGGGGCAACATGCACAGTTATTAATACAATTTTTAATTATTCAATTATATTATAGTAATTATACAATTTGGTCACAGAATTGAGCAATTGACCAATCAAAATCAAGTGTTTCAAATAACTTTGTTAAAAATAATGTGCTTAAAAAAGAACATACTTATGTATTGGCTTATTTTAGGAAAAATCTCCCCTTGGACTGGCCGTTTTTACTCTCTGCTGGATCCATCATACGCTAAAAACAACATCCCCATCATCGCCTCTGTGTCTGAACACCAGCCCACCACCTGGTCCTCATATTACTTTGACCTGCAGCTGCTGGTCTTCATGTTTCCAGGTACAGCGCCCTCCTCTGGTCAGCTGTTTGTATTTCTTTTACATATTCACTTCAAAAGATCATGTTAATGTTGGGTGCTCTTGTTTCTTTAGTTGGCCTGTATTACTGCTTTAATAACCTGTCGGACGCTACAATTTTCATCATCATGTACGGCGTCACCAGCATGTACTTTTCTGCTGTGATGGTAAAACATGTTACTTGTTACTTGTCAGTGTCATCAAGTCAAGTCAGATTTATTTGTATAGTTGTTTTCTAAGTTTAATGATGGCCAGAAGTGGCTTGTGACATCTGGCCCTTGTTTTCCTGTTCTGCTCAGGTGCGTCTCATGTTGGTTCTGGCTCCTGTCATGTGCATTCTGTCTGGCATCGGTGTTTCTCAGGTTCTCACCACCTACATGAAGAACCTGGATGTCAGCCGGCCGGACAAGAAGTCCAAGAAGCAGCAGGACTCAACCTACCCCATCAAGAATGAGGTGATTTGTTCGCTGGAACAAATAACAAATATGTACGGTTGCTGGGAACATTGCAATTTACAGTAATTAAAGGGAATTATTTAGAAATGTTGGGAAATGTTTACTAACTGTATCATGTACAAACATGATTATATTTTTATATATCTTATATTTCTTAAATATTTTCGTCTGTGTGCCATAATTCCCATATATATTTCTGTAAAATCCCGTTATGTGTCCAACATTCATGGAATTTTGCAACCCTCAGTTGGTTCATTCTGTGATCTTTTGCTGTGATTGGTCTATAGGTGGCAAGTGGGATGATTTTGGTCATGGCCTTTTTCCTCATCACATACACCTTCCACTCTACCTGGGTGACCAGCGAAGCTTACTCCTCCCCCTCCATTGTGCTCTCCGCCCGTGGTGGTGATGGCAGCCGCATCATCTTTGATGACTTCAGAGAGGCTTATTATTGGCTCAGACACAACACACCAGAGGTCAGTCATCTGTCTGGGTCATTACCTTTCAGCTTTGCTTCATTTCAGACCAGTTACAGCCATCTCACATTACTTTTGCATGTTTGTGCGTGTGTATAGGATGCTAAAGTCATGTCATGGTGGGATTATGGGTATCAAATAACAGCCATGGCCAATCGAACGATTCTAGTGGACAACAACACCTGGAATAATACACACATCTCCAGAGTTGGCCAGGTGAGTATGCACAGGTTTGTAAAAATGCTGCCTTTCATAATTTTATCCTTATGGTTTTAAACCTAATGGTTTTTGTTACCCTGTAGGCTATGGCCTCCACAGAGGAGAAGGCCTATGAGATTATGCGAGAGCTGGATGTCAGTTATGTGCTGGTGATTTTTGGTGGTCTTACTGGCTATTCATCTGATGGTATGACCTATAAATGATAAATCAGATCCAAGGAACAGCTGCGTTACTGTTAGCATGCGTGCAGAGTCATTATTGTAGTATCTACCTTCATTGTTGAGCGTGAAATTTAATATGTAAAAGCTCAACAATGCAGATGTTTAAAAAGCAGATGTTTACCTTGAGTTTGTTTGTTTGTTTAGACATAAATAAGTTCCTGTGGATGGTCCGTATCGGAGGCAGCACAGACACAGGAAAGCACATTAAGGAACACGACTACTACACGCCCACCGGAGAGTTCCGCGTGGACCGAGAGGGATCCCCAGTTCTGCTCAACTGCCTCATGTACAAGATGTGTTACTATCGCTTCGGTCAGGTCTACACTGAGGCCAGTGAGTGTCTCCAGGAATTTAACTAACTAGAAAATTTGATGATTCTCCAGATAATGTAAATTATTGGGTGAATCACTTTAACACAGTAATTTAATGCTTTATTGGCAATTTAAAGATTATGGCGATCATAACAGATCACAGTATTTCTTATTGTATGTCCTGTTTTACTTGTTTCACAAATATGCCACATTATGGAACTTTAAATGTGTTCAGTCTTGAAATGAAGGTGACTGAAATCAGGTGACACTCATCTAAGGCATAAGATTTAAGCTTTATTTTTAATTTTCTTTCAGAACGTCCCCCTGGTTACGACAGAGTCCGTAACGCTGAGATTGGCAACAAGGACTTTGAGCTGGATGTGTTAGAGGAAGCGTATACTACAGAGCACTGGCTCGTCAGGATATACAAGGTAAACCTGACCTCACCTGTTCTTCTTTAACCAGTGTTGAAGGCCGTCTGCATGCTGTAGAGATCAAGATCTGCGCCTTCCAGCCATTTGAAGATGCACTGATGGATTTCGTGCTTATGTCCACAGGTCAAAGATCTCGACAACCGTGGGCTCTCAAGAACGTAAGAGCCACAAATACAAAATCCCTGAACCCCCTCTCTACAGCACACAGCACTGAAACTGCGCACCCCATGATCTAAAGAAAAGCCTGAATACTTTTATACTTTTGTTGTAATTGCTGAAAGAGATTTTTTTCATACTTCTCTTTTTTTGTTCGATTTAAAAATGTAATGTTTTGTCTGTACTGGGGCAGAATGTGTCAAAATATTGTCTGAGAAGGTGACGTAAGGTGAGAATATGTTGAAATTCTTCATAAGTCATAAATACAATCAACTGGCCTGATAACTGTTTTTGATTTGTCTTTAAATGGGTGAATAAATGAGTGACTGGGAGTAAATTGGTCCTTTTCTTTCTTTACAACAAGAGTCACACGTACACAGACGTTTTGCCCTTTGTTTTGTGTATGTGTAACAAATTACATTTTTTGCATTTAGAAAATGAAGGCAATTTTAGAATCTGATGTACAGTTTGTCTGCTAACACTTATTCTGATACGCTCAGGGTACACCGGGTTTATATTTATTCATTTTATTTAAACAGTCCTTTGCTTTTTATACGGATAAAGAGGGACATACAAACAGCTTTAAAACTTGTGCAAGCCCTCTCCTGCTCGCGAAATTAAGATTCCTACTACTGCAAAGGCATAGCTTATAAATATTAATTTGACAATTGCTGGAATGTCATCATGCTAATGACATCATTAAAGAGACTCAAAAGGAAATGGAAGAGTGATAAACATTACTGCGTGTTTTTAACATACTGTACAGGAAATAATGAGACCTAATGAGACTCGATGAGGCTTCAGGTTCAAAATCGAAATTAATTTGCACATTTTTATTTTTATGCATAAATAAATTATGGAAGAGAGATCAGAACAGGAGATTATTTATTTTAATTTTTTTATTGTTTAAGTGCATTTAAGACCCAAGATCTTCCAAAGATAAATATGAACTTTCCTAAATCTACGTCACAACTTTTAAGTTTAATGCATATCTGTGTAGTCTTGACCTTAAAACGTAAAACTGTTAAATCTTATTTTCATATCTTTAACTGCTTATTTATATAAATTATGTGAACAAACATGATTTTTCACTGTTCACAAAATATAAAAGAAAATATTTTGGTAATGGGATCAGTGTCTAGTTATACTAAATTTTAGTGGGATGCAAACCAGTTGCTTTTCAGCACCCTTTTCTATGAAATGTTTTACATTTCTCTCTAAAATAATAATCAATAAAATCACTTGAAACTGGTACTTCATGGTTAAATACTTAAAAAGCATTTAAACCATCCCAATAAACACTTGCTATGAATGTCTGATATCATACAGATCTAATGAGTTTGTATCCCTGATTTTAAAATGATGACTTCATTTTGAATTAGGCAGAAAATCCCAAACATCCATTCTATCCAAAGTGACTTACAAAAGTGAGAAAAACAATGAAGCAATTCATTTACAGCATATTTACAAGCTTTCATTCTGAAATAAAATCTGAGCTAATAATAACCATCTTTCAGTGCAACAAAAGAATAAAATCTAAACAATGTCAGATAACTGCTGTTGCCACCAATGTTTAACCCATAAATGAATGCAATAATGAAATCTGTTCAGTCTGTGATGTTGAACATTTTATCTTTTTGCCTTCTTTGAAAACATGTCCATTATAGATGTAGCTTTCCGTTTCATACCTGGACAAACGGAACACAAATCAAAATCATAAAATCAGAGTCATTAAACAGCACAATTTAAGAAAATATATAATAACAATATTATATTTCACCACATTTTAAGACTGACTTACCCTTAGTCCTTTTTTCTTCATCATTATCCTCTGGAGAACGTCTTGCATACGCTGCCTTCATTCTCTGAATATTCTTCTTATGGACGACCTCGTGCTCCACAATAGGACACGGATAATCTTTTCCCACAATACACTCTGCTCTTTCCTGAACGCTCCGAGGAGCTTTCCAGGGTTCATATATGTACTCGGCTGGAAATTTTCTCAGCACTGGAAGGTATTTCCTGGATGACACACAAGCCGAGTTGAGACAGTATTTAGTATGTAAGTTAGTAACGCACACTTAATATCCAAAGCTAATTTTCCATACTGTGTTTTGTATGGTTCAAACCTACAGTCTTCTAAGTGACCATCCCACATCTTTAACCACTATGTCACAACACTTTCCACTGCCATTTAACCAGAACAGAATGTGAAACAGAACATTACTTGATGTAATCTCCATATTTGTCTGTTTTCTTTCCGAAGGCGACAGGAGAGTAGACCCTGAAGTACTGATGGAAAAACGTGCTGGCTGAGAGCCACTGCCAGTTTCCTGCGTTTAACGACCAATCAGCATCCAACAGTAACTCCTCAAACACCTGCAAACAGCAGGTTATTTATACATCTGATTTATGGCACCTTCACAACAAGATACTACAGCAGTACCCTGGTACAGTGATGGTATGAAACAATAAACCACAGTTTTAGCATTAAAAGAAATACATTCATATATCGTTGTATCGTAATGTACAGGGACAATAAAAAACATTCTAATTAATTTCTAATAAACATAACTGATTTTCTGTTTCTTTAGCTCAAACCTTTTGGCCCTCCTCCCAACTGATCCACAAGTCTCCTCGAGTCAGGAAACAGGCTACTGCATGTCGAGCCAGGTGATGGATCCAGCCCTCCTGTCTCAGCTGTGTCATGATGGCATCAATAAAAGGGAATCCTGTGCGAGCCTGAGTTCACACACATTTTTAAGAGTTGCTCCACATCTTTGTGTTTTAAAGATTTAAGTACTATACAAGAAAAGCTTATTTGTGAATCATGTAGTCCCACTACCTCTCTCCATGCTGCCAGGTACTCAGGATTGTCATCCCAGTCCACCTGCACACAATGAGGGTTGCCTTCCATCCTGTTAAAGTTTGGGATCCCAACAGCTGCGGTGTAGAAGAATTCCCTCCAGAGCAGCTGTCCGTGCAGGGACACTGGAGGTTTAGAATGCTTCTGCTGCAAGGGGAATCACATGTTCAAAACCTCTCAAGATCCTTTAGTACTAAATAAGTGATGCAGCTATTAGATTGATTAACGTATACTGTAAGGTGTCTGGCATACCCCTCTATACACATCTGTGAGCCTCCACCAGAAGGTGCGTGGTGACAGACAGCCAAATCGGACGTAGGGGCTTAGGACTGTGGTGCTGGGGCTCAAGGCGTTGGGGGATGTCTGTGGTTTTTCAAACCTGCACACCCAAGCCTGCAATTAAATGAGATGAAATTCCAAAATGATTGTTAACAGTCAACAAATGCAGGATAGTGCACTGAATTTCTTGATGTCTTTATGCTTTTCTTCTGTTATTAGAGTTAATACATTTTAGTCTAGTGGTTGTAACCAAAAATCCTTATAGGCAAACATCAGAATTATTAATAATATGTTATGATAAGCCCATTTATTTTTCTCATGCTAATATTCTACTATTAATTGCATGTAGTTATTTAGCAATGTTTAGTTAGTCCACAACTCTTAAACAAACCTACAATACATATTTGGTCATAACCAAATTTGGTCATTCTGCTCCAGAAATATATTAGTGCATGTAACTGTTGTGCATGTATATTAGTGCATGCAATTGTTGGTATGTTACCGTTCTCTGCATGTGCTCATCCAGGCGGTGCAGAGCTTCCTGCTCACCTCCTGGAAACAGGTCTGGTCCTAAGGATGATGTGTCCAGCCCAAGATCTTCAAGAGTTGGAATTCCAAACTCCTCTTCATGGTTCTTAGAAACAGGAGTCAACACGTCTTCCAGAGAAAGGTGGGATGTGACAAATAGGAGAAATCAGCAACAATCTAACTTTTTTAAATCATAGTGTTCTGACAACTGTTCGGAATGTGATACCTTTCACGTCCTCTTTTGTTGGAGCAGGAATAGGTTTTTTAGGGGGGCCGAGATTTCTGACCACCGCCTGAAAGCGAACATAAGTCATGGGAGGCTTCCCGTTGTTCTCTTCAATAATCCTGTTTCAAAATGCAGATGAGAATTTTCCACACAAATTATTTTTAACAGAATATGACTTACAATTTAAAGTACATTCCCAGCTAACAATTTTAGGTTGTAAGAACATTTCCCTAACATTTCCATTAAGTAACAAAAACGTTTAAAATGTTATTTTGAAAAAGAGAATGTTCAAACGTCCAGTTTTTTAGACATTTTATTGTTATGAATAAGAATGTTTTATATCTTTGGTTATATCTTTGGTTATATGGTTTCTGTAACATATCTAAAAACATTCCACCAACTACTTAATAACGTTTTTGATATGATAAATAACATTAAAAAAGTTCTACTAATGTTACTACAATAACTTTTTTGATAACTTTGAAAGAAGTTCATTTAAAGAACATTATCCAACGTTCTGAAACACATTCCCTGTTAGCTGAGTTACCTGTCAATGTTGTAGAGGGTGTGTGAAATCTTTGAAATAACTTCCACACCGTGTTCCTCAGCCGACTTCATGACCTCTTTGTCTCTGCTCTTACTGTACGGTTCTGTATCAATTTCAAAAGTCATCCGCGTGATCTCCCATTTCTCAAAGAGCTTTGGAAGGACTTCCATGGGTGACCCTCTGATAACAAAGAGCCTAATAAAACGGGACATGTTATGTGATAACATCAACAAAAATGCATGCATGTAAGGTCATATGAAGTTCAAACCATAAGCCCACCTTCAGTTTCTACATAGAATAACAAAGTGACTTTTCATTTCACCTGGAGTTGAGTTTCTTTAGACTGGAGTCAAGGTCTTGCAGAGCTTCGATCAGAAACCTCCACCGGTTCATGCCCATCCTGGTGTTGATGGAGAAGCAGGGGTCCAGCAGGAACAGAGGGTAGATGCGTCTGCAGTCCTTTAGGGCTGCAAGCAGCGCAGGGTTGTCGTGCAACCGAAGACCCTTGCGGAACCAGTGAATGCAGTTATGGCTCATGATGATCTGCATAATAAAAAATAACAAAAACAAATGTTATATATATATATATATATATATATATATATATAGAGAGAGAGAGAGAGAGAGAGAGAGAGAGAGAGAACACATGCATAACCCTGCTTGCTTTTACAGTGGGGAAACCGGGGCTAGTTGTCACACAAAAAGTTAAAAGGTCTGTCTGTTTCAAAGACTACAGTATTGTGTGCATTGACATTTCTGCCCTGTTATTTGTTTTGTTTTTATATTGCATATTAAAATGATTTCTATTTCGCACCACATTGGACTGGTCAAAGTGAATTCCGCATTACGCACATCCACTCATTCGATTGTTTTTTTTTTATTTAGGTAAACCTAAATGCTCTATGGCTTTTTTAATCAGTGCAATAAAATATGAATGATAAAAAACAATTAAACAAGAATACTTACGCGATTTCCGTCGTCGCGATGTTTTGCAATAATTTCTCCGGCGTTATAAAAGCCGTGTAATTCAGCCTCTTGTGCGTCGAGTCTTCAGCCAATGAGAGTCTGTTTACAAGCCCCGGCTCGTACAGGCTAGCCAATCAGGACGCGCTTCTTGGCACATGCGCGGTTGTTCGTCACGGTTCTCGTGCGTCCGACGCCTTGAACGCTGATTGGTTGACACAGCTGGCTGAAAAATGGCGGACGGCGAGAACGGCAGCGCCGCGAAAAGACTCAAAACAGACACCGACGATGAGCGCACAGAGGCCGGGGAGATTTCACCCGACAGCCCCGTGTGTGGCTTTGAAATCACCCGCATCCTGCGCGAATCCGCTCGAGAGAAAAACATATTCATTCACGGAAAGGTTTGCAGGAGCGAGATCATGATGCTTTTCATTCATTAACTCACTACGGGTGGCTGTATGGTCGTGCACGTTTCGCAGCTTTGTGCGTGTTGACTTTTTTAGGTGAAGGATCAGGATGCTGTTGTGATCCTGGAGAAGACCCCGATCAGACTGGACGGGCTTCATGAGTTACTGGAGAACAGTGACCTGAAACTACTGATGAGAAACGACGTGTACAGCACATACCAGCTGCATGCACCAGCCCATCTGAACGGTACGATTACAACACACATAAAGCCTTACATTTGTGCTGCACAGCACACTGTTTAATTGTTCTGTGCGTTGAAGTGAACTGTTCACAGATTCATATATTTTATGCTTGCATGTGCCTGCTGTTTTCTGTAAGGGATCACTTTCAGTGTGTATACTTACCTGTGAACTTGCTTAGCACAGAAATCAAGACAACAGTGATATGCCCTGCCACAGAGAAGCATGTTAAGAAATATTTGCACCAGGAAGTTTTTCTGGTTGAAGAATCTGGGGAGGATTATCGAACCCTCACCCTGCCCTACATCAGCAGCCAGAGCTTCAGTGTGCAGGTGAGACTTTACCCTCAGTTCTGCACCAGTTGCAGTACAGTGTGTTACCTTTCTTTAAACTTAAAGGAAGTAACGATTGTCTCATTGTGATTTCAGTGGGTCTACAACATCTTGGAGAAGAAAGCAGAGGCAGATCGGATTATTTATGAAGATTCTGATCCAGATACTGGTTTTGTCTTATTGCCAGATTTTAAATGGGACCAGAAGCAGGTGATTCTGAAGAATGTGCTGATCCATTTTTATAAAGTTTGATGATGGGTAGAGTTATTTAGGTTATGTTTTCTCTTCTCTCCAGATAGAAAACTTATATCTGATCGCCATTGTCCACCGGAGAGACCTTAAAAGCTTGAGGGATCTTACATCAGAGCATCTGCCATTACTCAGAAACATCCGCAGTAAAGGAGAGGTGAGGTTCCTCCATCACATTGTTACGACTGTAAACAAATTACATTCAGTATGTTACGGTACTGGAGTTTGCAATGGTTTTGTTGTCCAGCAAGTGTCACTGTTGCTCTCAGTATTTAAATAGAAGGAGCGCTCCATTTATATACTTTTAATATTTATATATATGTCCACTATTTTTGCCTTCTTTATATGGCATGGGCTCAAATAATAATAACACCAAAAAAATATTGACGTCTAAAATGTGGTCCAACTCTCGTATATTAAAGCTGTGGTGCTCATGGGTTTAAGTTTGGTTTGCATATCCTGTCCCAGTTCCCCCAGTGTCTCTTTAATAAAGAGACATATGTCCAACAATAAAATAATACAAATACAAACACCAGGAAAATGACAATGTTTTCCAAGTCTGTTTCTGAATAGCATGGCTGTGAATCAAATTCTAAGTTGGGCTGTTTTCACAGGACACCATTCAGAAGCAGTTTGGTGTTCCCGTGAGCAAACTGCGTGTGTATCTGCACTATCAGCCTTCGTACTATCACCTCCATGTTCATTTCACCTCACTGGACTATGAAGCTCCAGGCTGTGGGGTGGAAAGGGCCCACCTGCTTTCTGATGTCATCCAGAACCTGCAGGCAGATTCTGGTTACTATCAGAACCGCAGCATGACCTTCCCACTGCGGGCGGATGACGGTCTGCTCCTCATGTTCAAAGAGGCTGGAAAACTCTGAAGACCGGTGATCTTTGAGGGGCCTAAACTGTTACTTGTTTTATATACTGTTTTTTTTTTTTTTTTAAAGAATCCTTTTATTTTACCTTATAATCCTTTTATCCTGTAATTGCAGGCTTAACAAGATTACTGACCAGTTTAGAAAAAACACCTCACACCATCAATTCAAAGAAATATTATTCTCTTAATGTCTTAAACTTTTTTTTAAAGAATGAACAATTTCATTTTGGTTGTTAAATTTTTTTATTAAAATACTCCTTAAATTTCAGACTTTTGTTATGACTGTTTCATGCTGTGGTTGATCCTGTGGGCAGAACCTTGATTCATAACCCAGATCCACTACACTTTTGTTACATTTTGCACCTGTCTCTGGTGTAGTGTGAAAATTCATTTGAAAGCAAAACTGGGGACCATGGGGCCCCCGGCTTAATACCTTGAGCTTTCAGGGGCCGTTTGAAGAGATTTGACTGTGATTGACAGAACAGCAGGCGGCTGTAAAATTATATCCATGTTTCTTTTTTTATATCTTCAGACTAAAAAAAACATTTAATATTATTAAAGAAGGACAGCAACATAAACATTAAAATATTGTTTTTAACTTCATTCAGTTGCAAATTTTGTTTATTAGCTGTTTGTGACGTGTAAGTTTGTGACTATTGTTATCTCAGTCGTGTTTATGTGGCTGTTCAGTTTCACTTTCCTTATCATTTTAATGTGCATTTAATTTCAACTACTTAACTAAGCTGTATTACTAAAGGAATTGTCCAAAAGAGTCTCTTTGGAACAATTTCATAATTGCATGTTCCTGCAGATGTGAGCTTATGTCTCTCAGTCACTGCAGATCAACCTGTTCTGTTCTACAATACAGAAAATAGTTACATAAAAGCTTAACAGCATAAAAAGTGCCGTTACTTTCTCAGCACATTGATTAAACTGTAACAAAGTTCTTCAACATCACTCCGATTGTAAGATCTATTCATGTATTACACTAAAGTTACAATGACGGGGGGGTCGGGAATGATTTAGATTTTTGTTCTATTCCAATTTAGTATTTAAATCACTTTAAAGCATTCAGTACTGGTAGCTGTAATCTCTAGCTGTTTGAATGCTTCCAAAGTTATTACAAAACAGCATTTCTCACCACTGATTGTGATCTGGCCTCTGGGATTTTGTACATATCTGAGGAATCGTCAATGTGATTAGAGAAGATAGAAATGTGATTTCACTTTTCTCCAGTTTCAGGTTTGTTTATCTGCATGAGTTTCAGAGGAAGTTAATGTGGTTTCAGAGGAAGTAAATGTTTTTTTACACTAGCAGAATGCATGTCTGTGAGAACCTTTTATTTTAATGAGGAATATATCATAGTGCACCTGAATTTTCAAGTTACTATGTTTGGGATGAAATCATTTAGCTTTTCAGGGATTGAATCACCTTCCTTTCACTCTTTCATTTACATTAACGATAAGAAAAAGACAGTAAAACTCATTTTTGTGTGTATTCACACTGCTGACTTTAATCTGAATTCACTGCAGTTTAGCTGCAGTGTTCACTTTCAGTTCTGCCTTTAGAGTTCAATCCGTTTGAATTAGAAATAAAATGGAAAAAGGTTCATAAAAGGTTCAGAGGTGAAAGAAGGAACAAAAACTTGCACTTTTCACATTACTTTATTGATATGCAAATCCACAGATGGGGGTGCTGGGGAGGGTAGGGGCAAGCAAAGCTTTGCGGTTCTCATGGTTACAAGCAGCAAGGTGCCCTACAGCTGAAGTTTTTCCTTTTAAAGCTGATGTTCCTATTCCGTGATGGCCGTTGAGGGTCTTTGAAGCTATTTGGAAGACCTGAGGTTAACCGATTAGCTGTTACTGAAAACCAATTTCATGCAATACATTAAAGGTTTAATGTTGGTATTTCCTTGTGGTCTGTGTTGACTAGTTGACGTGAGAACTACATCTGATGCGAGTTTTGTTTCGAACCATTTTCTAAGTTGTCTGCTGCTTTATACTGTGACCTGTGGCATGTGTCCGGAATTAGAGCATTTCATGAAGAATTTTATGCGCGCCCTCTGATGCTCGCATGTTTAGAAGATAAACTTCATGACAAAAACTTTAATCAAGTTTGATCGAGGTTTTCAGTGTGCAGGTATGGAAAATAAAACTTAACACATTTATAAACGAGGTAATAATGCAACAAGATAATTTGTGTCGTTTACTGTGTTTGGAAAAGATTATTATATGCTTTTCTGTAACGGTAAATTCAGTTTTCTTTTCATACTAAAAAAGGAAAAGAAATGAAAAAAGTATTAGAAAATAATTCTCACCCGAGACGTTAAGTAGGTTTTAAAATGATTAGTATCAAATGTTTGAGAAGTTAATTATAAATTAAAATTACATGATAAATGACCAGAAAACAGCTGACTGTGTCAGTTGCCTTTAATGTTTCACTTGTGTGTTCTCAAAACAGTGCTTTTCAAATATATCTTTAAAATGTAAATAAGTATGTTGAAATGTATTTAGACTACTATTACTACTACTATTTTTAAATAATACTTCAAGAAGTAACAGTTTCTTTTTCTGCAAGGTGAAAGATGTTCCAGTTTATACAGAAACGAATTCAGAATCACCTAGTGGAGTGTAAAATTCAGAAAACCCGAGTTGTCACCAAGGACGGCCACTTCAACATTAAATTCAGGACTGAATATCATAACGTTTTTGCTTTCCTCAAGGACTTCTGGACTACAATAATTGAAATCCGCTGGCGTTTTGTAATTGTTTTATTTGTCGCTGCCTTTACCGGAAGCTGGTTCTTTTTTGGCTTACTGTGGTTTTCATTCGCTAAAAGTAATGGAGACTTAGAACGACTCCAGAGTCCATCAGAACCGAACCAGTTGAAATGCATAGAAAACATAAACAGCCTCACTACTGCTTTCCTGTACTCTTTAGAGACCCAGACAACCATCGGTTATGGAGGTCGTGCTCTCACGGGTCATTGCCCAGGCACGGTCGCACTGTTAATCATCCAGTCCCTCGTGGGAACCATAATAAACTGCTTCATTGTGGACTTATTCTTGCAAAGATCTCCCTCCCAAAAAAAAGAGCAAAAACAATCACCTTCAGCGAAAAGGCTGTCATCAGCCTGTGGAAGGGAAAGCTATGCCTCCAGATACGAGTGGCCAACCTGAGGAAGACTCTTCTTATTGGCGGACAGATCTATGGAAAGCTCTTGAGGACCGCTGTGACTCCAGAAGGTGACACCATTATTCTGGACCAGGTGAACATTGACTTTTTGGTGGATGCTGCGAAGGACAATCTCTTCTTAGTGTGTCCACTTACCCTGTACCATGAGATCGACAAGTCCAGCCCATTCTCTAAAATGTCTGCAGATGATCTTCCACAGCAGGACTTTGAGTTGGTGGTCTTCTTGGAGGGTACAGCTGAATCCACCAGCTTGTCCTGCCAGGTCAGGACCTCCTTCCTTCCCCATGAGATCCTGTGGGGTCATGTCTTCCTGCCGGTCATTTCTTGCATCAAGTCCGGGCAATACCGTGTCAACATGTCCAACTTCTCCAAAACAAAGCCGGTGGACACCCAACTCCAAAACGAACAAAACAAGGAACTCATTCTCCACCAGCACACGTGTGAAGGCACTGATAATCTGGGATTAGATGTTATTGATCCTCAAGCTTGTGTTGAGATAAGTGAGAAAGGTGACTAAGAGTTTGCTGCTGTACTCACTGATTTAGACTTTTAAAGGTTTACAGTAAACATTCATCAACACAGGGCTGCACAGCAGTCTCCCCAGCTAAAAGGAAACGTTCTCAGAACAATGTTCTCTAAAAGTTAACATAACATTTAAGTTCTTGGCATAAAGGTTAACATAAAAGTTCTTAAAGTTATCAAAATCATTCTTGCAGTAACATGAGTGTTTCTTTATATCATATATATCTATATCTATATATGTTATGCTTAATAAATATTCTTAAGAATTAAAAAAAACTTTTGAATAATGTTCTTATAACCAAGCAATATTGTTCATACAACGTCTAAAAAATCGGACAGGTTGAAGGTTCCTAGAACATTCAAAATAACATTTTTAACATATTTGTTACTTAATGTAAATATTATGGAAACATTTCTAATCTAAAATTGTTCGCTGGAACAGAACAGAGAAGTGACATCATTATGTTAAAAATGCAAACCTCGTCTATACCTAAGTAGGTCATTTCCTGTTGTTTACTGCAGGTGCAAGGTGTCTGGTTTATGTTTGATGTGGTCTGTTTAAAATTCTATTGTGTCTTTTATTCTGTTTCATGAACATCTTCCTGTTACCAGAAGAACAGTTTTGGAAACATCATTAACATAAATTCTTTAAGTGCTTTTTGATTGCAGACAAAAGAAGCCCGCTGAGTGCGCAAAGGAGGATTAGAACACAAGATGAATTACATTAGAGTGAAACATAACAGTAGTGTGTGGACATTTCCCAACATTTTACTAAATTATTCATATAATAACAAAATATGTGTTTATGCATTAAAGTAATTGTATGCCACACAGAGCCTTTAAAATGTCATAAGCATTATAAGCTGTTTTTTTGTTTTGGCTTTGATAGAAAATGGAATGTGAGAATGAAAATGATTTTTGCTAATTACATTGTAAACATTGTACTGTAAAGATTAAAAGTATTGACCTATAAAAAAACTGAACCGAACGGCTTTTAGTAGACCATGACATTTCACAGAAGCAGAAAGCCATCAAAGAAAGGTTTGAATCCACATAAATATCAGATATTTAAATATTTATTTACTATGCTGTGATTCATTTCAACATTCTCAGTACCACAGGTTTTAACTCAGATTTTAACTCAATATTTGGTATTATTTGGCATTATTTTGGGATATGTGGCAGCCCATCACACTACCACATATTTCATATTAAATGTAATCTAGGGCATTTACTCAACTTTCTGGCTAATTTGGTTAGCTTAAACCTAGTAGCAACTACATTTTTGTCAAATGACCACAGAGTTTGATAAGACATGTTTTCTATAAGCCTATTTATTTTATATCTTACCTATGCATGGTTACATTAGCCTTTTCACACATACAATTTGTAATGGTAAATTACTGTTATGAGATTATGCGTGAGCAGCACACTTATGTATTTACTGGAAAAGTCATTCTGGTAATTTTACAGTAATTTACAGGGGTCTAGTTTGAAAAGGGGGCTAATGTTAGTTGAATGTTAATATTTACATTATGCATGGTTTGTATCATGTTTCTGTGACCCTATCAGGACCTCGTAATTTGTCATGCTTGTCAAAAAAATCTTTTACTCAGAAATGATAACAATTTGCATTATAATAAAATATACACATTGCAATCGGCGATCCGGATGTACCACGTGATAACGTCACGTTATCTGAACGGAAATGGCGTTTAGTACGGGCTACTTGTGTATCAGCTTGTGAGTGGAAGGTGTTTAGATGTCACATTTTGTGAGTTAAATAAATTATTTTTTAATACAACACTTATTCTTCTTGGCCTAAAGAGCAGCGTTATAGCTCAGCTTCTACGTGTTTTAATCGCCATTTACTTTCCTATAAAAAAATATTCATATACTTTTTTGTTTCATAATATAGTATCTACATATGACAGACAGATATATTATATAATATGCTATTAGGTATTTATACAGCTGATTATTGAACATTTGACGCTAACAATAATGGCCGCTGACGCAGATACATATCAGTGTATAAATCTCTCCCTCTTGCGCCCTCAATGGGCTTGGCAGTAAAGTTGCAACTAATGCTGTATTTGATAAGCTCATTTACTTCTCTCCGTTGATTTCTTAGATTAGCAGAGACTCTATGCATAGATCCCTGTGGGGCATTTTTGGATAAGATAATCTATCACTAAACTTGTGACAGTAAACAGTTTTCAGCCAGCAATAGGCTTGAAAAAATCTTTCACCCTAAATGACAGAAATTTTGGTAAAGACCAAGTCTTCTTCTGTTTGATCACAGACATGTTCCCTCTGAGACTCGCAGAAGCTCGCGTGCTTGGTTTTTACAAATGAAATGTCTCACTGAAAGAGTGTAAGACTGGGCTAGCCAGGATAGACTTTTAATTTTCTTCTTCTTCTTAAATGTCCTTATTAGAAGACTTTGCTGTAGGATATTGTAAAGACTTTCCAGTGTAATTTCCCATGATCGGTCCACGATGATTAACTGCTTTTGTAGTGCTTGTAGATGATATAAAAACACAGCTTGACAGCTTTCATTCTAAGCAGGCTGTGTGATTCATCCACTGCACAATAGGGATGAAACTCAGGAGCAAACCCATGTAATAGGGAACATTCTCAGAATGTTGGCTAAATGTTGGCTGTAAGATTTTATATCTGTGTTATTCTCAATCCACCCAATCCAGTCCACACATCTGAGACCGCTAGAAAATCTGAAATATCTTGTATTTATCTAGAATTTGTTTAGCATTTGATGCGTTCCTCCTTTGTTTGTCAAAATGATCCATGTTGTCTTTGGATGAAATAAGAATGCTGTTTCTGTGAATAAGAGGGAAGAGTATCTTGTGTGCTTTATCAGAAAGCAGGAAAATCTGATCTTTTGTACAAGGAAATGTACATGGCCAATATCACAAATGTCCCAAAAAGTGACAGAGATTTCTTCCTTATTTTATGTCATAGTTATCTTCTTGATGAAGTGTTCCTTTAAATATGCATTTTTATTCAGAAAATCGCATTTGGCTGTTGCACAAACCTTTTTACTGAATCATAGCTGACTTAAAACAAGCCCACTCAATTTTAAATGAGCAAATTTTATTCATAAATAAATAAGCATGCATATGCAAACAGGTGCTGCGTCATTTATACTGTGCAAACAGAGAAACCACTGTGGCATAATAACACTCAAAATAACTTGGCAGAAGGAATTTGGCGTCGAGCTTTTGTGCTAGAAAAAGGAGCAATTCTGCTTGTCTGTCTGCCGGCATTTGAGCAGTTTGAGAAAGGTTTCCATCTTGTGCGCGTCTTTCCTGAAGCAGTAAAGCATGTTATAGTCTCTCCTCACAGACTCAAACATGTCAGGAGAGACATCGGTCGTGTTTTCAGGGCCATTCAACAGCAAACCATCTTCACCCAGAATCTGAGAGAGATGGAGAGAGAGAGAGAGGGAGAGAAAGAGAGAGAGCATGATTTAATTGGTCAAGCAAGTAAAATTCTAATATATGTTCTAATGAAAGGTTTCATATTATGATCTTGTTTCAAATGTTTCAAATTATTGGTCATATATTTCCTTGAAAAACATGCAATAATTCAGTGTGCACTATTAAGACCAGAACTGAGAAATTACATAAATGATAGATATTTTGATTTCATGTTATTTTTATGAAGAGATGATTAGCTGTGCTGTTGGTTTCATAAACTCACCTGCTTTATTAGAACCATTACTCCCTGCTCCAGACTGCTGAGTTTGGTTGACAACCATTTGATCCTGTTGAGCAGCACATTCGGTGCATTGTCATAGCCCTCCATAGACGCCTGCAGATCTGCCAGTGGATCAATCCAGAACTGAACCAGAATCAGTACATAGTGAAGAAGCCACTTGTCCTGAAGGAGATAAAAATATATATTTATATTTTTTATAAACAGTTCAAAAATGAAATAAATGAAAGATAAAAAATGGAAATTTGGTCATGAGACTTTTGCACTATTCGTTTTTTGAAACCATGCAGTAACTTCATGTGAGACTGATATTTAAGAAAACCTGGATTGAAAATCTAGCTGGATAGTTCACCATTCTTTACTTTCATCACAATGGAATGAGCAGCTTAGATGTCCTGCTATAAAAATCTTCTTTAATGTCCCACAGAAGAAAGAAGATCATACAGGCTTTAAAAGACTTGAGGGTGAGCGAATGATGAAAGAGTGTTTACTTTTGGGTGAACCATTCAAGAACATGACTTAGAAATTAGAAAATTAATTTCTTTTTAAGGCAGGAAGTGGATTTCACCAGAGGAACTCACAGAGATCTGTTGGATTTCACTTTTGGACATTGGAACCGGCACAGTTTTGGATGGACACACGGTTCCTCCATGAACATGCAGATTCGTTACTGAGAGTGGAATAAACATCTCCTCCTGAAACGTTTAGGCAACATTCAGTTCAACCTCATTCAGTTCAACCTTTAATCTTTTCATGATTTTAGCTGAGCAAAACTCACAAACAGTATCTTGGACTCCTCTGAGATGCGGTAGATGAGCTCTGCATGTTGAACCGCTCGGTCCAGAAGCTTCTCCACTGAGATTGTACAGGGTGTTACTCCAGAATCCTGGTCTGAGCAGTCCAGAGCAGGTACAATCATGACCTGCAGTGAGCAGAACATCAGCCCCACACAAACCTGAAGAACTTCAGAGAGGTTCGGAGACAAAAGGGGAGAGATTATTTAGTAGATACGTGCATTAATAATTTTCATACTGATTTTCTCATATAGTGTCATGCATGCCAAGTATTCATTAGGGAGAATTTTTTCATTGACAGAATATAAATATTCCTGTTGTATAAGTTTTTTTAACATATACTTAGTCTGCCATAAATAAATTAGAGCAAAATTACTAACTAATTAGTAAATATAACAAACCAGTTAAAGCTACATTTTTGTTTTCTAATTATGGACATTGTGGTCAGACAGATATGAAGACCTTCTTACTTGTAGCTTTCTTCATTCTTGCAGAGCAAAAGAGAATCTTTTCGAAGGTCTGGCTGTGGATCTATCACAGTAACACCTACCTTAAATACTCTGCCACCTTTATGAATTAATCAAATGAGAATACAACTTGAACGCAAGTTGGTAAGTTGATATTTGTGGCCACGTGTGTTCAGTCTGGTTTTATGCATCATCTTTGACCCTTTCAGATGCAAAATTCAAATGTATCTGTTCCGAGTTTCTTTGTTAACAGTTTCTGCAGAGCGACGTGCTGTAGTACATCATAAAGAACTTTTTTAATTCTTGGATAATTATTATATGTGCAGTTTTTATGGTCTTTGTCTTTGTCACACAGTGTGGTGTTTAAGTTAACAGTTAAGTAACAGTTGTCAATGGTGACCAGTCACAGCAACGAAAATGCATATTCCCAACTAACAATTTTAGGTTGTAAGAATGTTTTCCTAATGTTTCCATTAGTAAAATAATGTTAAAAATGTTATTTTGAAAGTTCTAGGAATGCTCAAAAACGTCTAGGTTTTTAGATGTTGTGTTATTGTTACTGTGTGGTTATAAGATTGTTTTACTAAATTTTTAATTCTGTAACATTTTTAAAACGTCCAACTAACAACCTAAGAAAAACATTTTTGATATATGACATATAATGTTAAAAAACATTACTGCATAACATAACACTACTGCAAGAATGTTTACTTTGAAAGAACTTCTGGAGAACATTAGTGAGAATATTATGAGAATATTCCAAGTTAGCTGGGTTTTATTTTTACAGAGCTATATAAATCTTTAGGAAATTAATTTAGGAACATTTCAATTCAATTTTCAATTTCTGGATGTCCATCCTTTTGGATCTAAATGCAAGTTGAAAAATAGAAGGTGAAAAAATCAACTGCTGAAACATTATGACTTCAGCTAGTAAGGTGGCAACAAATCTTGAACATGTAGGTTTTTGATACATTTTATTATGATCAACATCAGCATTTAACAAAAACGTGAACTAACTTTGAAAAGCTAGCAGTAATATTATTCTATTATTGTTTCAAATGAGCAGCAGGAAGTCACGTGTGGATGTCTGTGTTGAGTCCGACCCCTAATTATGTTATTCATAGTTTTGCATGTGCAGCAGGGGTATCCTCCAGGCAGGTAGACTATTCTTAAGTACTAACCAGAGATCAAGTGTCTGACTTCTGACGTCGATCCTGTCAAAGACGTGTTGTCACCTGTTCTTTATGACGTAGGTAAAGACGAAACAGAAACAATTTTGTGACAAACAGCTGGACAAAACTGCACAAAACCATCAAGCATTTAGAAATAAGCTTTTAGTTTTTAAGATCTTAAAAAAGTCAGCCTAGGTTGTTCAAACTTTTAGATGTTTTTAAATACATAAAATATGCTGCCATATCATTAATATCATTTTCATATCATTTTTCTTCCTAGGTACAGTATATATTAAAGAAAATGTCTTGTGGAAACAAATTTTGGTTTTGGTTTTTGCTGCAATGCGCTCAAGAACATCACCAAAAAATCAGTCGTGACACTTAAGTGTGATGACACCAACACACTAACACAACTGTGTTATTGGCAGTTTGGAGAGGTTGATGTGTTGGCATAGCGCTCTGTGTAAATCTCTAATTACTTACCATTTTGCAAATGCGTTTCACACAAATCTACTTACAGGAGACTAATTGCAATACCAGAGTCGGGTCAAAACCTCAAGGGCACCAGCGGTGCTAGAACTTAGAGCAAGACTGTGAATTCAGGAGCTGAAGATATGAGATGATGCTTCAGGCTGGATAATGGACGATTGTGGTATTAAGAGGACTAATCAAATGTCCAGATCAGAATCTGTAATAGCAGCTCAGAGCAAAAGAGAGAGTTTTGACTGGTGCATAGACACACACTCACATATACAGAGATAACAGCAAAATCTCTTTACGAAACTTTCTTTTTTGTTCTCTATTTCTGTCTGAAGTCACCTAGACAGCAAATGAAGGCATTTCAAAGGCAAACACATCCTCAAATGAGATAAATGATAAATGAGATCCTTGTTTTGTATCAATGGTGTGTATGAACATCAAAAAATAACAGCAAACCACCAGTGAGACTTCAGAGCTTGTGTTCAGGAGACTGAGACTTATTATGGTATTGATTCAGATATCGATTGTGTTTCTAAATATCTTTGTGCATTTTAGGGTGTTATGTATATCAAATGGCTTTTTTACTTAAAACGCTTCCGTTCAGTAACAAAAAGGTTAAAACCATTATTTTGAGTTACATTTCAGGAACGTTCAAAATGTCTGTTTTTAGATGTTGTATTAACGCTATTGATTGGTTGAACGTTATTTAAACATTTTTAATGCCGCAATGTTAATTCCACAAACTACTTAATAACTTTAACTTTTTTAAATATATATATTGTTAGAATGTTCTGCAAACATTACTGCAAGAACGTTTGTAAAACTGTAAGAACTTTTAGGGAACGTTACCCAACATTCTGACAACGTTCCCTGTTAGGTAAGGTGGTTCTCTTGCAGATGATGTATGTGACCCCTCAAGAAAACTTCATAAAACTTGATAAAAAAGATTAGTCAAAACTTTATGATTTCATTTCTTCCACCAGGTGTCAGTGTATGTCTTGCACCCGTTGACTGATGGTCTCACATCCGTCTGCTGTTCACAGGCCCGGGATCAGTCGAGAGACAGATTGTGAAACGATACACCCAGACGTGAAAAGAAGGAAAACAAATCAGCTGCAGTTTAATGAAGAATGAAACGTGGGGAATGAAAGCGCAAATGGAAACCTGTTGTTGCATCGTCAGCTGGTTCTCTTTTAATTGAAGGACAAAATGAGGTTTATAAATGCATTGCTTTCGGTACGTCTCACAAACGCATGACCTGGATCTGTTTGCTGTTGATGAAGAATGCATTCATTTGACAAATAAAACCCAAACTCATCTGTGGTCTGGGTGAGAGTGTGAAACCTGCAGTTTTTAACATGAATGCATTTGCTCAGAGAAGTTCAGAGAAGGTCCACACAGAGCTGCTTTCAGAAGGCCGATGGGAGATCTTTTGATTTGTGTTTCTGATGTGTTTTGCAAGCATCCATGTTCCTCTTTCATGTTAATTCCCGGCTGTTTTCAGATAATATGCAGGTAATTGAATCAATGAGACGGATGATGATGATGAGGATCATGTTTTCTCTTTAATGTTGCGTTTCCTCATCCAGAGGACGCAGAAAGGGCCGGAAGAAACCCGAGCAGAAACCCTGCTCCAAATAACTGCTCGTTTATTACAATAAACCCACCATGGACTTTATATCCGTGTTGGTTAGGCGACCCAACAAACCATTTAAGGTTGTACGAACGTTTCCCTAACGTTTCCATTAGCAACTAAAACATTAAGCTGCTATTTGGAAAGTTCTAGGAACATTTTAAGATGTTGAATTAATGTTATCTGCTTGGTCCAAAGCACCTTATCAAACTTTTTAATTCTGTAACGTTTAAAAAATGTTCCACTAACTACTTCCGAATAATGTTTTTATATACATATGATATGTAACGTTCAAAACATTATACTAACGTTAAGTTCAAGTTTAATTCATTTATTTATCGCTTTTTACGGTGGCACACTGTTACAAAGCAGCTGTACAAATTAAAATATCAAAAAATATCTAAATATCACTGCAAGAACGTTTTGGCAACGTTGAGAGAACTTTTAGAGAACGTTTCCTGTTAGCTGGGTACCAGACAAGGACTCTTGTGCTGACACAATCTAGTGCTTGTGTTGTGAACTTATGTGTGTCACACTGTTAACATCCAGGACAAGAAATTACCATTACATCTAGTTATTGTCAGGCTGACTCAGGCATATAACAAATAGAACAAATATGCTTCATGCCCTTGGGTCATTCCACGAAACCCGGGCTCATTATCATATGCTTAAACGATGGCTGTAACAATGAAGAGCTACAACTGACTTGCACCGTGTTTTATTTTAGGGGAATTAAAGATTATTCACAAGGATGCGGTTTTGGCATTTATTTAGCCCTGTGTTTGCAACTTCTGCTTGCTGTACTAGCAGATAATGCACATTTGGACAAATAGAAATAAATGCTAGTAGCCTGTTTTGTATCTATTCTCTCTCTTTCTTTCCCCCTCTCTCTGTAACATTAGCACTGTTCAGCCCTGTTACTTTCTTAAAAACATCTCAGAATATAATCAAATGTTTACTTGTCGCTTGAGATAGTTATGCAATTTATTAAAGCTTAAAAATATCCTTTAATAATATAGAATGTTAAAAATAATACAGAAATTTGCTGCTCAACCCTGTATAGTAAACAGTGGCATCGCTAAAAGATGCTTTCTTTGTTTTCACGGTGGCATGGAGGTCACACAGACCAAAGAGACGGAAGGCTCCAGTCGGCGTCTCTGTAGTGCGAGTGCCTCAGCTTCCAGCAGGACCTTGTGCTCTCTTAAGCCCACACGGCTTCTCACTCGGTGAACCCTGCTGGTCCACTGCCAGCTGGCTAATACCAAACTTTATTCATTCAAATGTGTGAATCATAATTAAATCATGAGCGCGCGTATGGATTCATAGTGTTGCTTATGAGAACCGAAATAAACAGCGGTAAATTGTGCTCCCTCCAGGAACTCTCAGCAACACGGTTGAAAAATCTGAGAAATAAACAGTTAAATATTCACTGCACACCTGATAGCACAAAAGGCACATAGAGAAATATCCATTAATTACTACAATTCATCAAGTTAATAGGCTGTGTTTGAATAATAGTCTGGACATAAAAAAGAGCAACGGTTGTACCTCATTAAGCTCTTTAATACTCTCCTGCACAAAGAAAACATCAGCATGCCGTCTTTATATATGCGCACACATGCGTATATTGCATGATTGGATATGGATTTTTTTTCACTGTGTATGAAGACATATTCAAATATCAAGAGATGCTTGTTAGGCCTGTCAGCTGTTTTTTCCATGATGGGTAAACTTTTAAGTGCTTGTGTAACAGTTTTCATCCATCTGTGACTGATTATGCCACCCTTGTAGTTGCATGTTTTCGCATTTCTAACTGCGCTTTTAAATGAATGGAAACTATGAACTTAAAGTTTGCAGTGGACAGAGCAACAACAGCAGAAGAAAATTAAATGAGGTTAAAAGGGATTTCAGTAAAAACACATTTGAGATATCTCACATGCAGCTTGAGTCATGTGCCCTGCATGTTTCAGTAAACATAATAAAAACAATAATAATGGCCCTGAAAGCTTTAAACCGGCATGCTGGAAATAACGCTCATGCAGTTTCTCTGCTTGTTGCATGCAGAGCAAGAGTGAAAATGTTAGAATGCTGGAATTAATGGACAGAAACCAGAGGGCCGGAACCAATTCATTTTGTGAGACTAATGAATAGGCTATACCATTAGTGAGACCTCATTGGACCACATTCTCTGTTATCCTCCATGTACTACAACCCATGTGCATCCAAGCTGTGGCTTTAACATTTCTATTTACTTCCCTCTGTCAGGCTATAGCCTTCAGTTTTGGCATTTTCTAGTATGGGAAAGATCTGTTGTAAAATTTTGGCTTTTGTAAACGCTTGCTGTGTTTATTTTGAAGGTTATCACGTATGCATATCCTCTGTTTTTTATCAGGGTTATATTTTCATCCACTGGCTGCTTCTTAATAGCCCATTTTATCCAAATTCTCCTGCTGACGTACAAACAGAAGATCAAGGTAATATGATGTGAACATCACAAAACACAATGTGTCTTTTATTATAGTTTATTATAACGTGGCAATTATTATAATTATTTGATACATTAAAACACACACAGGCCTCCAAAAGTATTTGAACACTTGGCACAAGTGACATTAATTTTTTTTTAAGCTAAGCGTTTCACAAAAAACGTCTGTCAGGTTTTAAATGATAAAACAGTAAGTAAAAGGTTCAACATAGTTATTTTATATATAAAAAAAGTGATTTACTTTGTGGCTACTCTGCTAGGACATGAACTTGAGGGAACTGGGCTTTTGCTACCAGCTGGTTTAACTAATTGCAAAAATGGCGAAAAAAGTGAAGTTAGTTCTGAGAAATAATCAAAGCATCATCTGTTTGCAGTTGCACAACTGCTCTGTCTCTGTGCTTAAGTGTTCAAATACTTTTTGAGACAATTGGAGATTAAATGAAACACATTTGAATACAAAATACATGGAACCTTCTCCAGATCAGTTTCTGTTTCAGCTTGACTAGTCACTTGCCATCCACGAGCGGTAAACTTCTCCATCAAGACAGGTCCATCTGTTCAGTCTTACACCTTCTCTTCTCTATCTCTCTTTCTCTCTCTCACTTTTTTATGAGCTTCTCCTGACGTGGTGGTTTTGGCAGGTTCTATGGTTTGCATCTGTTCCCGCCGCTAAACCCCGGGCCGCTCCTCGATCCACACGTCCCACTGTGAATGACACACAGTGAGTCAGTGTCTAAGGTGATCCACTCATTTATACTCCAGCGAGATAATGGTGATGTGCCTTCACAGATCTGCACATAAAGAACAAATTATGATTGACAATTAGGAAATCCTTCTATCTAATTCTATTTTAGAAAACATGCAAACGGTCCCTAAAAGTCCTGATGCCTAGATTTCAGACTGGACTAGAGCACAGATCTTAACATCACCTAACGTCACAAGACAAGTTTGGGGGGAACTATCTATTTGTCCAACCAAATGCAGATGGGCAGGGTCTTTTTTTGAAAGCGATCTTTATTTTTGCAGTTGTGTTTGGTGACGCCCGCGGTGCAAAAATGACACACTTCGTCTTTGAATCTATAACTGAGTGACAGCTGGCCATTATGTAGCGTTTTCCAGTGTCACAGAATAGGCCCGCTGTCTGCCTTTCCATCACATCTGAGCCCTTCCGAAGGGTGGCAGAGATGGAGCGACCCTCCAATTCCGACTCGGCACTGCTCTCAGCTTTCAAGCCGCTCAGCTAATTCCTACACTAAGCTGCGTCTACCCTGAGGAGGCACTGAAGTATTCAATACTCACTCAATCCATTAGGAACTGAAGCAGCTGCCTCAGCTCCAGCCGAGAAGAGATTCAATTTCCACGGAGCTGAAGAGAAGCTTGAAACCTTCGAATGAATACAATAACAAATTCCATGAAATTAATAATTAAAGACAGAGAAAGACTGCGGGGACCAGGGCGAGTCGATAGGAAGAATAAAACCATATCCTCCTTTTCAGATATAAACCAAAGCCTTGCAGCCCTTAGAAAAACCTACTCGAGCAAAAGAAAACACCATTTGAAAGCCTTGTGGTGTTTTCTGTTCCTCAGCGCTCCCTTCATTTCTCGCCGTGCATGTCTTCTCTTCGCCTGTTTAAAATTCAACTTTAAATATAATATCCATTATTCACCTGTTTGACTGACAGCCCATTGGCTTATGCTTAAAACGAACCAGGTGAGGGTGACAAGATGCTCTTCACACATAGATTAAGATAACAATAACAACAACAATATTATGGCTCCTTCAATTTGTTTAATTCATCTGCTTTAGTTGGAAACGAGAGATTTTTCACAATGAAAGGACAAAAATAAAACATCCTGTCATTATTTACTTATTCTTTGATGGCTTCATGACTTGTTCTGTGGAGCACAAGAGGTGAATTTTTGAACTCTTTTCTACGTCATAAATGAGGATTGGGGCTGTCAATGACAAAAAGACAGTAAAAAAGTATCTTAAAAATGGTCCATTTGACTGAAATGTGTGTTGTTTTTCAAGTCTTCTGAAGTCAGCAATAGCTCTGTGAGAAGAACAGACTGAAATTAAAGTTGTTACAAGCAGAGAGAAAAATAAACCTTGACATAAAAATACTTTTAACGACTTAGTATAGTTCAAAAAGTGGAAGTCATTTTTGTCTAGCTTGGACAGGTTTATGTGAACATGAGACTTTTGCCAGAAAACCTTTTAACCTGCAATAACCGGCAAATTAATTCTTTAAATAATAAATGATTTGATCATTTATAAACGTCTGTTCACTTTGAATGGGAAGGATGCCTCTGTCTTTTTGACTTTCTAAAAATAAAGAATAAAGAATAAACAGAGTAGCACATGAGGAAATTGGAAGGAGAACCACAATCTATTTATAACAGACTGTTCCAGGTAAATTGCAGGCAGCTTTTGGAAGTTCTATACCAAATCCGCCTGTGTTCAAATCAGAAGACAAAAAAACCCACAGCAGCGTGATCCTGCTACAAAAGCTTGTTGTCTCTGCCTCTGCTCTCCAGGGTTTAAACACAGAGGAACATTTTCAGGTGGAAAAGGGGCTTGTTACTTCTCCATTACCGGCAATGTGGGTGTCTGTCTCTCGCATAGAGGATGGAGCTTCTGAAAGCACACAGTAAAAAACCCACCAGCCACAGGAGCACAGAGCCAATTAAAGCCCACAATAGAACAATACAGAATACCTCGACTTCTCCAAATAGGCATATGGCTCGAAAGTACCTCATTGGTGAAACCAGTGTCATCTTCTATGGGCAGAAGTTTGTGAAACGCAAGCGTGTGAGAAACTTACAGCAGCACCATTAAATTGGCCTGGGTTTGTCGTGACACAATGCAGAACATTGTGCCGTTTGGAAGGAGAAGATTTGATTGGTTGAAACTGATCTGAAAATGGATGATTTAATTATCACATTTAATTCTGTCATAGTTAGGATCATCGTCATCCTGTTCTTACAGTATGTCCTGATGTCAGTGATGAGAAATAAAGTTTCAGTGATGTACAGTATCCATGAACACGAGATCCACCACAGTTAAGCATTCAGGCCCTAATTTTTAGACTTGGGGGTGTCAGTTGAAGAACTATTGGGAATGCAAATTGGTATTGATCATAAAGTGTAATTGATGACGGTACAATTTAATTTACATGCATTTTGTGGACTGCTATGAGAACACGATAAAACATCTCATTATTCCTAACAAATAAAACAAAACAAATTAATTTATTTACTCTACAGTGTATATAAACAATAGTTTGCACTTTATGTTGTTGTATTAGCAATATAAACCTTCTCTTTACTAGGAAGATTTCAATGAACAACATTTTCACATCCAGATATGATTGTGCTCATATAACTTATGATTGCTCACACACACACACACACACACAAACACACACACTCACTCACTCACACACACACACACACACACACACACTCACAGACACACACACACACACACACACACACACACACTCACTCACACACACACACACACACACACTCACACAGACACACACTCACACACACACTCTCTCACACACACTCACTCACACACTCACACACACACACTCACAGACACACACTCACAGACACACACACACACTCACAGACACACACACACACACTCACAGACACACACACACACACACTCACACAGACACACACACACTCACACAGACACACACACACTCACACACACACTTACACACACTCACACACACACACACACACACTCACACAGACACACACACACACACACACACTCACACACACACACACACACACTCACACACACACACACACACACACACACACTCACACACACTCACACACACACACACACTCACACACACACTCACACACAACATGGTATTTGTGCACAGATTAAAAAGTGTGTCAGCGGGCTCTTTGAAACGTGTTGATTTATTCATGCATGTTTCGCATCAGGCCCGAGGATGAGGAGAAAGGAGGTCACTCGATCCTTCATCCCCCCCGAGCCCTGCGCAAACCCGAAAGCGCGCCCGCGCACTGACAATCACGTGCGCGTCTCCGCGGATTTCTCCAGACGCGGGGATCAAAGACGGGGACGAAGCCCACCGGAGACACCGACACCGGGGACACCGACACCGGGGACACCGACACCGGAGACACCGACACCGGAGACACCGACACCGGGGACACCGACACGCAGGAGGAGGTCACTGAGATGAGGAGCAAGCGGACGTGATGGAGCACCTAACGGAGTTAAATGCTCCCTTTGTAACCTTCAGCATTATAAGACTTGTAAAGGATTGAACCTTGTGAACCGAGTTTATTCTGGCTGTAAGTTTTCTCAGTCTGGCCTCATTATTTAATCATGTTAAGTCAATAGGGGGCGGTCCGTGGGCGTGTCTCTGAAGTCATTAGGGGGCGGTCCATGGGCGTGTCTCTGAAGTCAATAGGGGGCGGTCCATGGGCGTGTCTCTGAAGTCAATAGGGGGCGGTCCATGGGCGTGTCTCTGAAGTCAATAGGGGGCGGTCCATGGGCGTGTCTCTGAAGTCATTAAGGGGCGGTCCATGGGCGTGTCTCTGAAGTCAATAGGGGGCGGTCCGTGGGCGTGTCTCTGAAGTCATTAAGGGGCGGTCCATGGGCGTGTCTCTGCAGTCAACACAATTGCCCCAGCAACACAAGAGTGTAAGTGGTCACTGTGACCTTGTGATTTGTAAAATGTGTTAAAGGATTATTGCTGGTCCTGGAACAGCATTATTAACCAATCAGATTGCAGGATTACATTTAGGGTCAGTGTTATATTTAGGTTTAACACTGGGTTAGGGCCTTGTATGTTCAACCATTCTTATCAACCTATTACTTCTCTTTAATTTTAGGGGTCAGTTGTGGTTAGGATTTGAGCTGCGGGTTGGGTTTAGTTTTGTTTGACGGAAATGTTCCAGGGCCAACAAAAGATGTTGATCCAGGAGCTTGTCTTTCTTTGCAAATCCACTGTGACCAAATCGTCACGAAACAGAGCTACGGTAATCACACCATGATTCTCTCCCTACAGCTTTACAGATATTGACAGAAAACTCAAAGACTGCTTTTTTCTAAATGGTTTCTTATAGTTCTTCTCATTTATGCATATTGAAATACGATATTTCCCATAGCCACATCAATATTAAAGAGATCTGGTGAGTTGAGTAAATTATGCAGATTGTGTTTTGAAAGTGCAGACGCGGTTTTCTCACATCAGCGCTGGTTAAGTCACTCTACCTGCGTGCGTTTTGATGTGAATGGAGGAACGCTTCCATTAGCCACGTTCACATTATTGATATGAGCCTTTTAAGGCTGAAGATTGGAGCGCAGGAACAGAGGCTTTGCTTTTCAGTCACTGTTTTTAGAAGGAGAAAGTGCTGTCTGTACTGAGGAGAGGCTTTTGTTCCCGAACGACGCAGCGTTGCACCCCACAGTCACAAAAACAGACGAAGAAATTGTCACATTTGTGAACACAACACCTGTAGTTGGTAACAAAAATAGCATTAAATAAAGCAATGTTGCAAGCAAGCAAGCAAGCTGCGTTTGAGTTTCAAACTAGCAAGCTGTTCTTCAACAAAGCGCAATTTTCTCGAATGTTTGCTCTTTCATGTTATATTGTTGGTGTGGCATGTGCACCCAAAATTTATTTGCAGTAGTGTGAGCGATGCTGTGAACTTTTTACTGTAAAAAAATATTAAAAAACTTGCTTTTTTCCAAAGGGTAAAATGATAGAAAAATATATATACATAATGCGTCTATATTAAAGGCAGGGTAAGTGATTAACTTAAAAAAATTTCTTGTTATATGCTGGTTGAAACTCTCTTCACGTTCTGATAGCAAAGTGGTCTTATATATTTATATAAATATATATTTTCTGTGGGCGTTGCAGGACCATACAATGTTTATCCATGTCCTGCTTCCATGTCAAACTTTGTGTTTGTCGCGCGCTCTGAAGGGGGCGGGATCTTATGCTTTCAAAGCTACGTTGCTGTTGCTAGCCTCTTAGAAACTGCGTACCATTCCTTTAATAATCTGGTGTAAAAATTAGGTTGGACAAAAAAGTTATGCAGTCGTTTTAGGTTAAACAACATTTTAAAAAATATGAATCAAATTAGATAGAAATAGCAGACAATTTTGTCATCATGTAGTAGCAAACTGTTTGTCATCAACGTAAATGCTGAATGCTTTGTAATGCCTAGGCAAAATGTAACAAAATGTGTTGTTGCTACAGCATTTAGTGTTTTGGAAGAAAATAAAATGAAAGCACGTTGTACCTCAGGGAACCTTCAGCGTCGGTTGGCGCCTCACTAACCCGAGGCACTTAACTCAATGGGGGCCGAGAGTTTACTATACATTTCCCATTTTCACCAGCCACGGTTGTGTGGCATTAAAAAGTAAATCGTAAACTTCTCTGCCAACAACACACAAACTGCAAAGCCGGAGCAGGTGCAGACTGCCCCTCCCCTGCAGGCAACGCAGACACACTGAGGCAAACGCTTTAAAAACATTCTTGTTAGCATCAGAGGTGAAGCATCGGACTGCTTGTATTTTATGCTTTATGACATCAGCAAGAGGGCCAAAGCCGCGCGGCCATTTTGTTTCTTAACAACTCTTAATTTACATTTACAGTTTTGGCCCTAGGACTGTCACAATACGCAGGTTAATTCTGTGAAATTCATGCAGGTTTTTGTAAAGGCTAAATTTAGTGAGTAATTGCAGTGAAGGCGCTCTCATTAAGAGCCACAGGTGGCTGTGTATTTCTCTCCAGATACCTGCAGCTTTTTCAGAAAAGCTTTTTTATTGTAAAGTTTGGATTAAGACGGACACTGTAGCTCCATGTTAAGAAATTTTATCCAGCGTTTGCCACACGGCAGTGATGTATGTGGACAGTTTTGTTTATGCCGTGGCTGAGCAGATGATTTAGTGTCTCTCTAATTGGCTTTCAGTCATCAGGCTATTGTGGTCTGATCCTAACTGATGTGTCTCCAGCTCTGCCTGTTTTACTTAGACTATGAATAAATGAGCAAAAAGCAAAAATTACGGCATGTAATCTTCTGGCATTTTGGCAGCGCCATTTATATTTGCATTTGCACTTCTGTGTTTTTAAAATGGGATTTCTTTCGGGGAGAAAATAGTGTTTCTCTCCGATGCAAAATTGTCTGGAACTCACACTGAGAAATCCAATGAATGAGAGTCAAGTGTTGAGAGTCATATCTTCATCATGTTTACAGGCTCGAGTCATTTTGCATTAACCACTGTGCGCACGCAAACATCACAACGATACATCAGAGGAAATGATTTGTTTAGTTTCAAATGAGACGCGCGTAATTCGTGCGATGCTATTTCAAGCTCTATTGAAACCGAACCTTTGGTGCACTCTCAATATCTGATAGAAAAATAGCGTATCAGCTCTTGTCATTTTCCATCAAACCTTCATATCTTGATTTTTTATGAGAACTCACTGTCAGGAACAGTTTATTTGACAAGAAGGTTTGAAAACAAATCAATCAATCAGACAATAAACATGGCTCACGTCATCTCCTTTTTCTGTCTGCTCTCTTCATTTATACCAGTTGTGAAGATGTCCTTATTATGTCATGTCTAATTAGCAAAATGCCTTTGGAAATGGAGACCTCTGGATTGGTGACAGTGGAGCAGCACGCTGGCAAGGGTTGGAAATTTTGGCATATGAATGTTGACACTGACACACTGTGCTCCATTTCTTTGAATATCTTTTTTACAAACTGAATGCGCCTAAAATGTGTAAAATATCCCACTAAAATGTTATTAAGTCAAGCCAACCCAATGTAAACAGTTGATTTACGGTGAAGAAAATATATTTTTATTCCAAATCGGCTGGCAGTGTGCGCAGATAGAGAAATGCTCTTGAAATACGCATCAGTGACAATGTTATGAAATTGAGGATGACACCTCTAAAATTACCCAAACCTTTTCAGAGCAACGGCACCCTGGCACTTTAAAATGAACAGCTCCTGTTTTCAAAACCCAGCAGCGCTCTATCAGCACGGCCACTGAGAGTTTTGCGGAGGGCCGGTGCTAATCGTGAAGGTTCAGTGTTTTTGGCAGGGGAAGGCAGGTTCCAGATAAGGCGCGGATTTATGCGCAGACAAGATTAGAAATCCGTGAGACTGTCACACAGTGCACATCCTCAGTGCAATGCGGTGATACTAAAACTAATCTCAGGCAAAACATACTGGAGATCCTGTAACTGAATCCTAGATGGGAAGGAATGAGCTAATCTGTCTGCATTTGCACATCTCACACTACAAAGGAAGACTGTGGATTGAGACGGTACGTGATGTAGTCTGTGAATGAACCTTTATGGAGTGAGATGGTGCTCGGCCGGTCAGGTTCTGCAGAGATATGAGTACAGATCGTATCTTGTATCTCTGCCTGTGGAAGCAACTATTGGTACAAAATAACAGGCCAGGTGTGTGCAGGTGTCCTAAATACATCAAAACATTTAGCATTGAGTACTTTTCCAAACTTCTAAATATTCATGACAATAATAATAGCTAGATGTGTGCCACAAAACATTTTTCCACCCACAAGTCTCTAGGCTATTCTGGTCTCTAGATATAACATAATGTAAATCTGCAGGATTTTTAGACTCTGCCAGGCAAAACTCTATATTTTGATTGCTTAGAAGAGCAAATGTAATAGCACAGCTATGCTATAAGCTTCATGCTTTGAGGTTTCATTTATGTATGTAACACAAATGTTGTGCAATATAAGTTAAAGTTCCAACCAACGTGTGTTGTGATGTCATTCAGTGTGTATATTTTCAGGTTTAATTAAATATTACAAGGGTATATGAATAAAAAAAAACTATGTGCACAGATAAATAATTTATAATAAACACTGCAATGTTTCATACAAAAAAGAATTTTGATTTCATGGTTTGTTCCAGTCCCTTACTGTGAGCAACACAAAACAGCAAAAGCGATGCCTGTTTTTGTAAGCACCACTAATAAAAAGCTTGTTGTAATTGTGAGATGTTGGTTCGTCTGGATAAAACTGTGTGTATACGCCTGAGTAACCATGCTCAGCTCATTACTAGTCTAAATGATACTACTTTGCTCTAAAATATTTAACAACATGGGTTTAAGGGCTCATTAACAAATTGGTCAATTCAACAGCCGATAAATAGGCCCATATGTTTTACTGAAGGTCCCATGTGGGCTGCTCGTTTACAGCAGATTAAAACAGTGATGGGTGTAAAATCTGAATATTATTGGTTAAAGAGACATTTTTCACGAGTCAGTATGTCATATTTAAATCTAATAAAATTTTTATTTTAATAAACAGATGAGACGCTCGCCACTGGAAAGCACCTAATCTTTTGGATGACACCGAAAAGATGGAAGTTGATTTTCTGTGCTGTTCAGTCCTCCATCTGGAAACCCATCTGCACCACCCGTTTAATGGATCTGATTCCCACTGAATCCAACACTTACATAAAGGTTAATGACTGGACAAACTGCAGCATGCTAAGGTCATGCATTAACCACAAACAGGGCCGGTGAGGTAAGCAGAGCTGTTGCATTATGGGTAAATATAGACTGTGAAACTGGATATGCTTGTGAGGATTGCGTACAGATCGACAATGCTTTGTGTGTCTGTGCATGCTAAAGACAGTCCGTGGATTTGTTTATTAATTTTTTCAGTCTATTCTTGGACAAAGCTATTCTGCGTCAGAGCAATTAACACTGCAATAAGATGAGTCTTTGTGATAGAAACGCTTGATTCACGGCAATTTAAAATGTGTTCGCTTTAGCCATGGTTATGGATCTGTCATCATTTGCTATCTTTATAAAAAGATGGTCACAAAGCAATAAGCTACAAGTCTTCATTTCACAGAAAGTAGAAGGTTAACTGCTGTGATAAGAGAAGATTGATTACCACATGCCGCAAGAACTTTTGATTTTGCATGTAGCCCTAAGGTGGAGAAGACGCATTAGCTGCACCTGCTGTTGCATTAGCCGCATCTGCTCCTTATTACAGTGTTTCAGACACATACCTCCACATGATATGTGCCAGCTGGACGCATTTCCTGAGAAGTGTTACGCTTGTTTAAAGATTTAATGGTGGATCTGCCATCAAAGCATAAGTAGGAAAAGTTTGGGCAGTTTGCCAATGTTCATCATGCTAAGATGACTCGATAATCACTCGTTCATCATTTCTGCATTATCTTTAGGCAGATATCACATGACTTTACTGACTTCATAACATTAACATATAGTGTATTGTTTATTGTTGTTGATATTTGTTTCCTTCAGAAGATATACTGTATTGTTTCAGTGCATTGCATCGCCTTTATACATGAATTCACTTTAAATATTGATTTGAAATCTATTTATTATATAAAAAGAAACTGACTGCAGAACACAACAAGCAGAGTGGGACAAAATTCTGAATTCAGGAATTGGAGGCTTTCAATGATTCTTTCAATGAATCAGCTGCAATCTGTAATTTTCTTGGGTTAAAATTGAGCAAGTGCAGGACAGATCAGTATTCAACACCATCTCCTTATCCTACCCTGATTCCCAGTGGTACACTTATAATAATGATTTATAATGTGAGCTGTCTGGCCCGATTTCCTGGGAAATGTGGGTTTGTCTTCATTTGACTTCAGCATAAGTAATGAATGGTATGTAAAATAAGCTGCAGTTTTATGTTTCAAACAGAGATGGCAGTAGAGAGGCAAAAGTTACAGATTACAGCTTTAAACAAATGAATGTCAAACAGTAGAATTTAATTATACAGTAAATTATACAGTCTGATGGTCACCATTCGAACACATATGACCATAGAGTAGCACAATGGACCACCAGAATCAAGTATTCTAGAGAGCCAGATAACAACTGGTGGATTTTACATTGTAGTCGGTTCAGCTGCATTTTGCGGGTATTAAAGCTTGTGGGTTTTCCCATGAGTCTGTCTGTGAGTGTGTTCTGTATGTGGTGGCTTTTGAGTAAATACATTTGAGCATGAGGTTCTGGCTGTGTTCAGAATGCACATGTTCAGATGAGCAGTAAAATCCTTCATCAGAGGTTTTGAACAACAGTACACATGGACAGTGAGGAGGCATTTATCTCCCCAGAACAACACAAACACAGATCTGCTGCCCTGAAGACTTCAGCTGCTTGAGCACATCACCATCCCTCTTCATATTCTACTGTGTCTAATTAACCAATTCAGGCCAGACCACATTTATAGACCCAATGGAACGCACACACACGCACACACACGCACACACACACACAAGCACACACAAGCACACACAAGCACACACACACACACGCACAAACACACGCACAAGCACACACAAGCACACACAAGCACACACACACACACAAGCACACAGACACACACAAGCACACACACACACGCACAAGCGCACACACACACACACAAGCACAAGCACACACACACAAGCACACACAAGCACACACACACAAGCACATACACACACACACACACACACAAGCACACACACACACACACAAGCACACACACACACACACACAAGCACACACACACACACAAGCACACACACACACACACACAAGCACAAGCACACACACACAAGCACACACACACACACACACAAGCACACACACACACAAGCACACACACACACACACACAAGCACACACAAGCACACACAAGCACACACACACAAGCACACACACACACACACACACACACACAAGCACACACACACACACACACAAGCACACACACACAAGCACACACACACACACACAAGCACACACACAAGCACACACACACACACACACACACACACAGAGTGTGTCCTGCAATTCAAATGTAACTAAGTTTGTAGTTCAGAGAGCTTCCATCCTTACAGTGTTGGGGAAGCTACTTGCAAATTGTAGCTTAGCAAGCTAATAATTCTTAGATTAAACTACAGTTAGGAGATGGTTACTCTTGAAAAGGTATCTGGCTGCAATATTCAGTTCAATTTTGTTTATATTGTTCTTTTCACAATGTTGCATTGTTGCAAAGCAGCTTTACATATGAAGAAAAACTAATACTAAACACTAACAGCAACTAGTACCCTACTAGACTAACTTGGACTTGCTACATACAATCGCTTCTGTTCTCCTTGTAGCGAACCTACAGGCTTGATAATAAAAACAGTGATGCAGCATTTAGTAAAAGAAAGTAGTTTGTTACCAGAAAAGCTACACTTTTGAAACAGCTGAGCTACGGTTACAAATGTACTTAGTTAGTTGCTCCCTGACACTGGTTCTACAACAGTAATGGATAACTTTGTTCTTAGAGGGCCAGTGTCCTGCAGAGTTTAGCTTCAACCCTGATAAACCTCACCTGCCTGTAGCCTCCTAGTAATCCTGATTAGCTAGTTTGGGTGTGTTTGATCAGGGTTGGAACTAAACTAGGCACGACACTGGCTCTCCAGGAACAAGGTTCCCATCCCTGTTTAACAGTGCGGCGGTCCTCTGATCGAAATCTAACAGAAGGGACCAGGACATATTGTATTAAATTCATAGTCAATAAATCCACATTTGTGTGTTAATGCACGAAATAATCCAATTCCAGCTGCTGACGACGGTCGCAGACAGTCATCCACCACAGCAGAGCAGAATGAGTCGGCAAGTTCTCCTGAGGAGCATCACACTGATGACATCTGACAAGCTTCATTCCACAGGAGAGAGGCTCTGTCGCACGACAGAGTCGCCCAAATGCTTGCCTGAGGCCTTCTCCCGCACTGACTCATACTACAAACACAACACTAAAAATAACAGCGTAGAAAGGTAGGAAAACTGTTTAAATATCTATGAAAAGTCCAATGTATAAGTTGTCTTTGGGAAGCAGTAGATTTCATACTTTGTTTTATAGTAAAGACGGTAACAAATGCTTTGGGTATACAACAGATGTTTTAGTTAATGTTACATCTGTTTGTTGTGCTTCCCCCCAGCGAATAATTTTAGGCTGCAAGTACATTTCTCTAACGTTTCCAGTTAGTAACAAAAATGTTAAAAATATTATTTTGAATGTTCTAGGAATGTTTAAAAACTCATGTATTAATGTTTGCTTGGTCAAGAACACAAATCAAACTTTTAAATTATGTAACATATTAAAAATGTTCCACTAACAACTTAAAAATAATGGCTGTGATATCTATGATATGTTTAAAAAGGTTCTCCCCGTCTCCTCTATTTTTACTTTCAATTTTGATGAAGTGTAACTGTTTGGCGCCCACATTAAAATCTAAATCGCATTGATATTTGATTGTACAGAGAGTCTGACCACTTTCTATTGAAATCTTATAACGTTTTATTATTGAAAGCGCCACAGGCTCCATTTCAATGTCTTATTTAAAAAACCATTTATTTCAAATAAGATGTTAAATATATCCCCAATTAGTCTCCTATAATAAAATCATTCCTTAATACACGAGATTCTAAAACTAAATGTATTCACATTGATTGACTGCATGAAGTGAATAATTCTCTAATGAGACCATGCTGAGTCAACCTTGTGGGTGGAAACATTTAAAAATGTTAAACCAAACTGTTTTAAAGTGTAAGTTACTTCAGTGACTTTGGTAAGCTCTCAATCATCAGAGATATCCTGCAGGTTTATGAAAGTAGCTAGGTTCACTATCTCTTAACTTTATACATAGACATTGTGCAGGAATTACTGTGTAAACCTGTAAAGCAGTATTTCCCAAACCTTTACAAGTGTAACCCTCCAAACAATAAAGATGCTCTTTCTGGACTAACACATAGACACACATAGACTCTTTCACTCCAGGTGTGACATCACATAAAGTGTGGAGTGAATCCAGTGACTTGTTAATGCTGAATGTATGACGCACTAAAATTTGCCAGCGCCATTGTTCCCATTGTTACTTCCAGGGTCACCGTACCCAAGTTTGGAAACCACTGCTGTAAAGATGTAATGTGACAAGTCAGGAGTCCAATTGGCTAAACTTGAGTGACATCATAATTAATGATCTGAAATCCACTGATCTATGGAAAATGTGACTCATGTAGACAGTCCAGATTTAGAAATATGAATGTGTGATTTGAAGGTTCTTTACGTCATTTTAGACATTTTCTGAAGGTACGACTTTAGGTACGATTAATCATCGATACCGTTTTGTTTTCTGGAAGTTGCATTAGAAATCCACTCGCCTCAAAATTGTGAGCGGGCTGGAGCACCATCAGTTTGAATGAGTGTAATACTTCAGAGGTTGATGTATCTTCATTAGCCTCGTTTATGATGTCAAGTGACTCATCTTTAAGTAGATAAGAGTAATCATTTGCGGTGAAGGAGGTCCAATATACAGAGAGAGTTCTGCATTAGCATTTCCATTCATCTCAACAGTAGCTGTTCTGCTGTCACACGCAGCTTTTGAAGGTGTTTCATGGTCGTTCTGATCCGGTTTAGGAAACATTTTTTGAGCCAATCATCTGAGTCATAAATGTCATGTGATCAATTTTCCTTTCACCAGACAGGAAAAAACATCTAGTTTCTTTCACACTAAGAATCCTTTAAAACAATTAAGAGATGGTGAAACATCTACTGTTTCAAAATGAAATTGTACTGATTTATTAGTTGCTTGCAGAAATGTTTATTTTGTTTATCTAAGCTACAGTAACCAACCAAACATAGCCTGTTTACAGTCAAGGAGAAATCAGTTATTATGTTGAACAATCCCCACTTCTGTTAGTGGACCAGCAATCTGCACAATCCAAAACAATGTCATTTGCTTTATTTGTTGAAGCAAATTGAATAGATATACTGCTGAACAAGAAATCTGATATATCTATTTAATTCCCCACAAAATCAGTTTCTTCATCTCTTTAATTCTCGCTCTGAACACTGTGCATGTCAGCAGGATATAACAGCAAACCAGACAGTATTTTTTACCAGCGTGCAACTAGCTGGACGGGTTCTGTGCAAAACTTGCTTATCACAAACAAGCCAATTGAAATAAGCCAGTGAGTTCACAGGTGACTTATGGTGCTGGTGTCTAAAAGGAAGCTGTAGGCGTGACTCACAGCCAGTGGCATCATGCCACCAAAACTGGCTGAGATCAGATCAGCCTGCGCTGCGGTTTCTCAACATTTCTGATGATGAAAGTCAAAAACACTCCAGGTCGCTTCTTCTCATGATGTTCCAGAACATGGCACTGAGCTTTGTTATTCAACAGAGGTAAAAATTTGCTTTATCTCCAAAATCGTATTGGTTTTGCAGGGGTCGTTGATTAAACTTGGCTTTTCTGTGTTGTTTTTATTTTTAACCTTTTGTGCCTGGTGCAAATATTTAACAAAACGCATGACATCAGATTATGTGATCAATGCTTTTGACAGGATTATAGCCTGGAGCAACACAGATCCTTTATCTGACAATAAAATACAGATTTATTCTCAGTTTAGAGAATCCTGGATTAGAGAAGATAACTATTAGGTTATCTTCTAGATAACTATTATAGATAACTAGACAAGAAAACTATTGAATCACACAACACTCGTGCATTCTTGGAACATTTTAATGAAATTTAATTCCAGATGTGTGTCAGACACGTAATTCCAGATATTAGACATATATGCCCATAGCGTTAAACAAGCCCATCTCACGCCATTGGTTGAACCAATGCATATGGTGGGCTGGACCAAAGCAATTTTGATAGCAACACAGAGCAATAGTGTTTACACTTTTCTCAGAAATCAAAATACGAATTCGCTACTTTATAGTTGTCTCTGCATATTAGGCTGAGACAGGAGTAATTTGTCATTGAAAAAATGACACATCATGTTTAAGGTTTTCTCATAAACACTTCAGACAGGGCAAAATAATTGCCATTAGCGTTCGACTTCTCTGTGAGAAACCTTCTTAGGCAGGTGTATACCATCTATTTCTATGGTGCCATTACAACACTTCTGTTCCTCTTACCTGAGCACCTGTTTAAAAGCCTTCGATCTCTTTCAGAAACAGTTAGCGATTGTTGATGACGACTGAAGCTGAATCTGAGGCCATTAGTTAATTAGTCCATCATGACATCCCCAAGGACAAAAGAAACCCCAGAATGGCTTCCTGTATCCGAACCGTGAGTCATTAGAAGAGAGAGGCCTTAATTAGGGGGCTGAAAGACTGTAGTTATTATACAGAGCATTCTGCACTCAATAGTACACATACACGCACAAATGCATCCAAACGTTATATACAGTCCTGTTGTCTCTCAGCATAGCAAATAGCTGAATCTAATTTTGGGGTTTTAAAATCAATAAAGTTTTGCTAAAAGCTGTGCTTGTTAGTGCAAGGGGTGCATCTGGGAAATGAAAGCCATATGAAACTAAATTGTGAGGTGAGACAGAGCTGCTGCTTCTCTAGCAATAACAACAGTCGAATATGAATCGTTCAATATGAAACATTATTTAAAACAGTGCAAATAAACAGATCACCACTAAAACTATCAACACCATCATAAGAGTAACACGCATACGGTAACATCTCATCGGTTTAAATTTGACCAGTTAAAATCCAACCTAGATAACCATTACAGGTTGTAAGAATGTTTCCCTAACATTTCTATTAAGTAACAAAAACATTGTTACCTGACGGATTTACAAAGTCTACCATTTGCAGACGCTGCATTAACGTTGTTGCTTGGTTATAGGATTATCCAAGCATTTTTAATTCCTGTAATGTTTTCAAAGCTTCCACTAACATCTTAAGAATAACGTTTCTGGTTTATGACACAAAAACGAGAAAGTTTTTGATAACCTGTAGAGAACTTTTAGAGAACGTAAGCCAACGTTCTGGAAATGTTGTGCACATTAGCTGTGATGCGTCCGTCTTAAGGCTGCCCTGCTGAGTGTCTCGTTATGAAACGGAGAGGTGTTTAATAATTTATTTATTTTCTTGGTTACTGACACGCGTCACTGACAGGAAAGCACTCCGGTCTCTGATGTGTGCCCATTCCGTGCCCCGTCCGCCCGTTAACGAGACCCGGAACCACGCTTCTGTCCCGCGGTGTTGTAATGAAGCCGGAGATGCTCTCTGCTTTTAATGGCGTGTTTGTTTGCTTTGCTTTATTCCTCCTGTTCGCACACTGTCCTCTCCTTCATGTTTATGTTGCGCTGAAAGGGAATGAGATTGGAGCAGACAGAGCCGTTTATTCCCGAAGGCGAGCGCATCCATACTCGACACCTGAATGGGGTTATTAACATCCCCTGTTGGCACCTCTTAGATGGGATTTTTGCAGCAGTCATTGTCTGTCGTCAGGCAGGTGCTGGAACTGGAGAGAAAGCCGCCACGCGGTTGTAGGTTCGGAGGGCTTCATATGGATTGCTGGATAAATCTCGGAGCTATCTCCGGTGAGAGGTTTGAGGCCATGATTCTAGCTTAAGTGCAAGAGGTCAGCGGTTTTGTGAGTGGAAAGCCATGGATGTAACACCTTCTGAATAATTCAAATGTTTCTGAAATGTCCCTGCAACACAAAACAGAGAGAATCCGACAAAACCCTCCCATGAGACAAAACATTTTGGCCTAGTAGACATGTCTGTGTTTCGAATCAGTTTCAAATATAACACTGTAGGTCAGAGCTATTCAGCTCTGGTCCTGGAGGGCCACTGTCCTGCCACCCCAATCACCCCAAATTAAAGACAAGTGTTTCATTAGGGTAATATTAAACTGTAGGACAGTGGATGTCTAGGACTGGAGTTGAATAGCCCTGCTGTAGGGTCAACAAAACTATTTAAAGGATGTTACAATATAGCTGTTCTCACCGCACCCAAACAGACTGTGCAAATTGTCATCTTAAAAGTGATAAAATTGGATCTGTTTGTTCAGACAGAGTTGTCAATGTGTGTCATATCTACACCGGTTGCTATAGTAACGAATTGTTAGCACAACGCCAAGATACCTTCTCATACAACAACTGAGAGTAGCTGTGAGTATGGAAACTGAGGACGGAAAACTGGAAATTGTGCCTCTGGTCATGTCTGTTCTGACATCATGCCTCTGATGAATTCATGAGCGCACAAGACAGCATGAGAAACAGGTATTTTACTCATTCATGCTTTTCCTGTGTCCAAAATCAAAGTGAATGTCACATATTCCCTATATGATGACAGAGTGAGCAAAAATATTTGAACACAGCTCCAGACAATATAACAAACACATCCTGAAAACTACTTGATATCTGGTCTGAGCGCTTGGACTAAGATACATGCCAAAGTATTAGATTACAATGACAGATGCACACGGCCTGTATTTTTGTTGCAGATGTTTACATTTACGCAGTTACTTTTGACCCAATGACATATTAGACAAACATCTTTGCTTTGACTTCTGTAAGCAGCTCAGCCTCTTTCACACATGCTGTCTTTACTGGTAAATTACTGGCAAATTACCGGTAAGAGATCATATGTGAACAGGACCATTGGTATATAGTCTGAAAAATATAATTCCAGACTCTAAGTAACAGTATATATTATATTGTATATTATATTATATTATATTATATTGCTGTCCGTCTTAAAGTATGTGGGTTCTTAGGAGCACTATACTGTTGTTTTAGTTTCTGGGATAATTTTCTCAAGCACAAGAGAATAAAGAGAATAAAGGTATTAAGCTGTGAAACCCTTTTTGGTTCTAATTAGAGCTTTTATTTTTGGTATAGTTTTAAGTATATGAAGATTACGCTCCTCTTCAAAGAGAGAGGGACTTTTGGATAAGCACCTAAATCTACTGATGAAGAGCCCCAGTATGATGCAATTACCATTGTCATGGCGGCATGCAGCAAACCGAATTATACTGACATTACGTTCATTTCAAACATTTCCAATTACTGATAATGCTGATGAACCAGCGGTTTCAAGAGGGCTTTTGTTGTCAGTGATTTATATTGAGTCTTAAATAATGAATAGTCGATGTTCTGGTGCAATGAAGAGAATGTAAAATACAAGAGAACATGCTGGAGTCACACGATTCACACATTCAGTTTTAAGTCATGCAGTCACTTCTAGTCTAAGACATCTGCAATCTTCAGTTTTCCAGCCCAGCGGACGCTACATTCCCTCTCTGTTCGTAATAGACAAATCACTCAAACCATCCTAAATATACTGAGAAATCTCATTTAAAACCCTTCAGCCTGGAATTTCAAAGGCAGACCAGCCAGCCTGAACCCGCCGCTGTGTCCTGATGACATATGAATTTAATCACAAGACAAATCAGAAACACAGCAAAGACGAGATAAATCGAACCTGCCGCCACCATTGGCCCCCAGAGAAGAAGTTGTGAAGATGAATTCATTACCTACCATAGCTGTGCTGTTGTCTTTCTTAAAGTGTGTAAAGGATTTCAGTCTTTTGGTTATGGAAGAAGTCGCATGGGTGCTGGTTATGCAAACTATTCAGAGAGGAATAACATTTGTTGTTTTAGCACAATTAAAGTCCATGTGCTTTTAGCTTGGTTACAAATGGTAGGTGCCTAATGAGGTGCCATGCTGAGTGCTGCCTACAAAGGCAGCATCCTAGCTCCAATGGAACCTCCTAAGTGACTATTTTGAAGGTTTCATATAGACAGAATAGCACAGAATAGCACCGCTCACTTGACAGACAACACATCTGGCGGTAGTGTGTTACTAAGCTAACAATGCAATACTCTAATAAGCATAAAATATACATATCACACATATTGAGTAACAAATTCAATTTCAATTCAATTTAAAGCATTTTATCTATTGCTATATGTTATTTTAGGTTTCAGAACAATGCTTAATTCAATTGGCCATGAAGGCTGTATAATGTTGCTGCCTTTTTTGCAGCCTTCACATTGGGAGTATATCTGCAATGCCCTAAAATGCTGTCTAGGTATAACCAACAGGGAACATTTTCAGAATGTTGTCCAACGTTCTCTAAAGGTTCTCTTAAAGTTATCAGTTTTTTGCAGTAACGTTAGTAGAACACTTTTTAAATGTTATATTTAACATATATCAAAACGTTATTCCTAAATTGTTAATTAAACTTTTAAAAACATTTAAAAAAACATTCTACAACCAAAACAATAACATTAATATGTTCCTAATAAAGTGTTCCTAGAACATTCAAATAACATTTTTGATGTTTTAGTTACTTAATGCAAACTTTAGAGAAACGTTCTTACAGCCTAGCTCAGTAAGTTTTGCAGTAGCTTGTACATTCACAACTATTCACGCTGTAGTGATAATTTGGCAGTCATGAACCGTTTAACCATCAGCTGAGATATGCAGAGACAGAACAGCTGTGTCAATTGCAGAGGTAGTGAAATCGCTGGATCGAGCTGCTCTTTGAGAAATGATCTCCACACCAATCAAAACCGCAGAGATGTTTGCGGCTGGAGAACTGCTCTGAGCTTCACAGAACAGCAGCAGCCGTTTCCATTTCAGGTTGAGACGCTTGAGTTTTTCCTTCTACCAATCATGTCTTTGAAAACCTGTGATCAGACATGCATGACATGCGGTAATAGTGTCGTGTTTGAGTTCCAGAGCCACGTTCTCATCATCCGTCATCCCTCGCAGGCCCGCAGACTGCATCTCAGAGGAAGACATCACACGCAGCCACGGGTAAAATCGCACACGCTTAGATTTATCAGATGACACAGGGTCGCTTCCATCAAATAATCTTCGGCAAAGATAATAAAGAGATTAAACACTACTTCTTCAGGAGCTTTTTCCTGTTGAGCAGATCCAAAACTGTTACGGCTGGTGGAGCTCATTCACTGCCTAGTTATTCAGAGAGAAGGAAATGGATTCTGCACTCTGACTAGGAATAATACAACATTCAGTTAAAGCTATATAAGAAGCCAGTGAGCCATTAAAAACCGAGAGAGGTTTAACACACAGAGGAATAAAACACACTCAAAGAGGTGGGAAGGTAAAAAAAACACGATTAACGATTTGTTTCCTTATGTTTGGAATTTTGATCATCACTTGACTGGCTGGAGCACAGAGCTACTGTCCCAGCTAACAGGGAATGTTCTCAGAGTGTTGCCTAACATTCTCTAAAAGTTCTTTTCAAGTTATCAAGCAACATTCTTGCAGTAATGTTAGTAGAAGGTTTTTTAATGTTGCATATCATATATAAAAAACGGTTTTTCTAAATAGCGGAAGCAATAATGTGTTATTGTGTTCCACAGAAAAGAATTCATATTAGGTTTCCAGTCATGAACGAACATAACACAATCAGTCATACTATCTGTGAATATGAGCTTCTTTACCATCAGAGAAAAAAAATGCCTTTTTAATGATAAATGCATTATTTTTGATGTATGTATAATATTAATAATAATAATATTTTCCATCTATCAAGCAGGTAACAGATCAAATGTAATTTAATAATGTAGACATCTTTTCAGAATCTGTTTTTTTTAGTTAAAGGATATTAATTTCTATTAAAGGATGTCTTTACATATTTATTAATAAACAACCTGGAGAAAATTAGATGTTTTTTGTTTAAGCCCTTATTAAATACATTATATGTACCCAGAAATAAATCTGGCACTGTTTATTTACCCTCAACTATGATTTTCTATTTAGTCCATCATTCTGATTTTCTTCCATGCTGATGAAAGCCGGTTAATTAATTTTTTAAAGAACTTATTAACGTGTAAGCAACAGGGGATAGATGCTAGATGATGAGGCTTTTAATAGAAATGTTTCTGTAAACGCTTAATGGAGTTCTCAACTTTTGTGTTTTCATCCTTAGATTCTACATTATGCTTCTAGAACAATCAGTTGGTTCAAACAGGCCGGCTGTCTTCCCGGATGCCTCAAGGTTGCAATATTACAGTACTGTAATCAGCGTGTATTGATTTATAAAAATAATCACAGAGTATGCATGAGACAAGGCATGTTTTTCTCGGCAGAGTCACTAATGCTCAAGTACAATATCTGCACTGTTTGGGTTTTGACTGTTAACTGATCTGTTAACATATCATTTAAAGCAATAGTTCATCCAAAAAGTAGCAGTTTACCCTGTATGTTGTTCTATGGATTGACTTTTGTCATTTTCAGCATTGAACAACCTGTGTGCTCCCATAGTATAAAGACTGCATCAGGGAAAATACAACACAGAGATATTGTCTTATGACATGAATGTGGGTGATTTGTGTCAGAACTTTCATTTCAGGGTGAACAGTCCCTTAAAATATAAGCAGATCTGCATCATAAGCAGATAAAGAGTTTCACTTGAAAATCCTGTGAGTGGATTTTCTTTCATGACCTTGATGACCCCACATATTAATGTCTGATCACTCCAGACCAAAGTGAGGTTAAAGGTTATGAGCTATTTTAATGGATAAAGCTACACGTTTAACCCCCATACCTCTGTTGTATTTAGATATGTCTACCTTGAAGTCCATTTATAGCTTTGTTATAGATTTGACTGCATGGGGCCCCTTAGATTGTCTTTTGACTGCATGGGGCCCCTTAAATGGTCTTACATTTTGTGATTTATTGATCAGACATTTGCCCATTTTGCTTCAGATTACAGATGCAGTTTTCTGAAATGCTGTTGAAATGGATAAAACACTTCGGGTCCACACAGTAAAGATGACACAAACAGACATTTCAAACGAGAATCAATATTCATGCAAAAAACAAGCGATTTAGTTGAATTGTATCTGGATACATGTGAGTGAGTGATCAATATGTGTCAGTTCAGTAGCAGGACCTTGGTTTTGTAAAAGAAAGCATTTGAGTAATTTGCAAATAAAACCTCCAACTAAAATGTCCTCCGTCGACACACACCCACATACCTCTTCAGAAGAGCCCTCTGGAGGCAGCCGCATGTGTCTGTTTGGGGGAGATAAAAACTCACTCACTGGATCCCATGAGCTGGAAAGTTGGCAAGACACAATCTGGCAGTCACTGTTCTCATAGAACAAGCACTGCCACTAACTCAGAGAGAGAGTGAGTGAGTGAGAGGGGGAGAGAGAGAGAGAGAGAATGGTTGAGTGTTACTAGTTTAAAGGAGGTGCAAAAAGGGGAATGAGTGACTTAGCCATAAACATTTTTGTTTTAGTTTTTCTTTTTTTACAATTGGGTAGATCACAAAAAACAGGGTTAGTTTTATAGAATGTATAATGGAAAAATGCATATTGCTTAGATGCTGTAAATGATCATTATTTTTCTCAGCATTTGTAATCACCTTATGCAGTTTAGTTTAATAGTTCTGCATGACTCTGCATATATTTCTGAAATATTTCTCAATGTTAAAAATAAGCGACTGCCGTTTTTAAACAAGTTCTCTGATCATTTCAGTCTCATTTTAACAGGTTGTGTAGAGCACACTATTGATTTCACACTAACCCTTTTCTTCAAAACTCTGGAAAACTCTGAAAATCTGTTTTGCAGTAAATGTTTGCAGGTTAGGAAAACTGTCTTCCCAGAACAATCAATATTCTATAAGCAGCAGGAAGTAGTTAACGTGCATGGAAATCCCTTGCGGGTTATTTACCTGTTAAACACAAATACAAACTTAATCAACCTTCCTGTAATTAATACAAATTCTGCAATTTATAAATGTTTTAATGAGTGGGCGTGCATAAGAAAGCTTTAAAACAAATGTCAGCAATCAGATCAGTCATCTGTAAATTGTTGCCTTAATTATTGGGCTCAGAACAGACACACAAGATAAAATTGTGCTTTGAATATCAAATGCTAATCTCAGCATATAATACACACACACAATCTGTATTTACGCCCCAGGCCTGAGCAAAACTGTTAGTGTGATTCATTATCAATTATGATTTTATTATAAAAAATAAAAGAAAAGCTATATGTTTTGCAGGGGCTTGTTTATGGGGTATTTTGGGATTGTATGTGTGTATTGCATTCTATTTAAACGGACACCAGAGCTAAAGTTTGGGCAGGTCTAATAAAAATAAATGCCTGGGCAAAAACATATAAAAAATTCAAACTAATAAAAGATTCAAAACTGAACGGCTCATAAATTTACTCGTAAACCCAAGACACTCCGTCAGTTCATTTGTTTCTAGATTTGATTCATCTCCAGGCCAGTCCATTTCAAGGGCTGCCGCACATCATCTTAAAACCTTCTAAAAACTATTTCTTTAAGTAACCTGTGCAGTGATGCATGCAATGTGATTTAGCCAAATAGGACGCATTCCCGCATCAGCATCCAAATCAACCAATCATAGCCCAGACCCTAACTCCATTTACATGTAAAGGAATATTATAGGCTGATATATATGTGTTTTTAAAGCTCCTAACCCCAAGCAAAAGGTCAAGTAAGGAAGTACACCATTCTGTCGACTACCTTTAAGGCCATAGTGCACATTAAAGTAGCAAGTTGTGAATACACGCGGGTTAGATGCCTTGCTCAAGGGCATCTTTGTTGTTTCCTGCTGGTATTGTAAATCGAACCGGCGACCTTTTGGTTATAAGTCTGACTCTAACCAGCAGGCCACAACTGCCCAGGGCTGGATTGTTGCTAGTTAGGGCCTCAGGACTGTGTGCATTCTTGTGTGTAGTCACATGACAATAACAGCTCGGGTGATTGGCTTAAAATGGTATCCAGGAAACGAAGCAGCATGATGACAGTATGCAGGTTGGGTTCCTCCAGGTGGGTTTTGTTCCAGCTGAACAACTGCCATTGAGATAAATAGGAATGCTAAAGAATGGCAGGTCTTTCCCTGCTGTTGATTTAGACCTTGTTGATTCATAAACCTACACCTTATGCTGAAATCTGATTGGTTGACAGGAATGTTGTTCAAACCTGTTGACGTCTTATGGACTTGGGTGAATAACATTAAATTACAGTGCACAGCTAACATAAAAAGACGTTTTTTACATTCAAATATAATTTTGTACTAAAAAACAAATTTGATATCAATTATGCATTAACACTTTTGATTTTAGGCCACGTTAAATGTGCTCCAACTGATCATATTGTTCAGCCCTGAGGGCTTGCTAGATGTTTCTGGAGAGATGATGAGTCTTGTGCAGATTCTCTGAGGCAGTTTGTTTCATGACCCAACCATCTCACCTGAACAATGAGGAATTTCACCCATCTGGTCTGCATTGTCAAGCATTGACAGATCCCTGTGTGTTTTTGAAAAGAGAGATGTTAGAACATCAAACACACAGTGGTGCTCTCAGAGATGCATTGCAGAGAATGCAGAAACATCTTCAAATGCGCTGTGGAGGTCTTTAAAGAGCTACATAAAAGAGTTCAGGGAAAAAATAGAGGCCTGTTGATATGTGATGCCGTTTAAAAGTGAAAGAACTGAAACCGATCTGAGTTTGAATGTCTAATCCATTTAGGAGTGGCATGTAAGCAAGAGGTCAATGGACATGGAGCATGATGGTCGTGTTGCAATTAGATTTCGCTCCTTAGTTCCTGGAAGTGCTGATTGTACTCTTGAATACCCGTCAAAGCTGAGGTTCTTTATCAACAGCCTTGAGTAAACCTTACACATTGTAAAGATGCTTTAATTACCTGCCGTGTAGCCACAGGGCTCACGATTGCACCGCTAGCATGGGGCGGATGGGGGCTAATTTAAGTGTCACTCTGTGCTAAATCCACTTGAACATGTCTTTGTGCTGCCTTCTACGTGCACAGTGGATGCTCAGAGTCGTATTCACGACAAAAAGGACTGGCGCCTGAATCATGAATATCGCCATACAAAGTCGGATAAAAAGAAAGAAGAAATAGATTCCAATGAAGGCAACACACTTGGTTCTTTTTCTGAGAATATGAAAGGGGTGAGAAGACTATGAGTGAGTGAGTGCTTTTGAATGTGTGCTTGACTATCCAAAAGTGCTGCATAGATTTCGATGATGATGTACTGACTTCGAAAGCGAGAGGAACTTCATCACCAAGACGAAGGACAAGATCAGCTCTATATGTTTTTCCAATGAAGTATACAAATGTAACTTGTATATATAGGTAAAATGTGAAGTTACATCAAGGTTATGTATTCAGGCGTGTATTGATATAAGGGCAATAAACATTTTAATCTGTTTTAGTCTTGTTTCTACTGGATTTACTTGTTTTCTTGTTCATTGATTTTAATTAAAGCTATTAGAGAATTTTGTAAATGACAAATGCGAGGGTTTGGATTTTTGGAGGAATCAATTGGGGCTGTAAAGAACCTTTAATGGTTCTACAAGCACCCTAATAAGACATGAAGAAAGGTTCTTTTAAGTCCCTTAGCCCTTAGAATTCTTCATTTTTTTAAAGCCACAAATTAGGTTCTTTAAAGAACATTTTATATTAATTTTAGAAACACTGGGGAGATATTATATTGATTGGTATTTATTTAGGCACTTTGAGTTGCTATGGTTTCAAAAAAACACTTCTATCCTTAACTGAAAAGATGCACTGTACGTTCTCAAAATTATATTTTATTATTCATAATCAAGTCATTCAAACACCCACAGCCAAACAGCCAGCTCTCACATTTGATCTGTGTTACAGTTGTCTTAGTTAAGTATAATGTATGTAGGAATGACTGTGGTGTGTTATTTTGTTTTTATGTGCACCTAATGTGTCATTTCTTGCATATTGGAATTGCAGTTAAATTAAATGTGTTGGTTGCTTAGAATATAAATCGATTTCCCAGGTTTACATGTCTGATATATAAAGTGAAGAGAGGATTCGCCCAAGGTGCAACAATATATTCTCTCAGTGTAATTAATCTTGCAGTCACAAGATAAGGCAGCAGGTCTATATCAGATGTGAATATAAATAGTATTTTTTTTTTGTTTATTGCATTTGTTGGCAGGTTGAGCAACAGTTCATGTCATTAACTTTGTCCAGAAGACTCATTTCCCAGCTAACAAGCTGAATAACATTTCCCTTATGTTCCCCTTATGTTCTAGAAATGTTAAAAAATGTATTCGTATTAACATTATGTAAGAACATTATACAAACATTTTGTTAATTCTGTAATGTTTCTAAAACCTTCCTAACAATACTGTGAGATTGTTTTTGATACCTTTGATAACTTTTAGAGAACATTAGCCAATGTTCTGAGAACATTCCTTGTTAGCTGGATTCCTGCATATTTTGGGCGCTGTCGTGAGCTTCTCAAGTGTAAGATCTACCACATAGCAGTCCAGAACTTCTTTCACACAGTGGCAGGTACAACATGCCACATTGCAAAAAAAGATGGAATGACAACAGTTAATATTTATTTTATATCACATCAAGATGAAAACAAAGACAACAGCCCAGCTATCATTCCAGTGCAGTTCCCATGGACCTGTCAACACCCTTGCGTCTCTGTGAGTGCAGCACCGATCATCTGTTTCGGCTCCACAGCCAAAATAATACTGCTGGCCCACCGACACTTTAAAAATCCACTGATATTTTATTTAACTCTTGCAGACAGGATCCAAATGGCGGGAGATTTGCCCATCCTGAGCGATACATTGAGTAAGACACCTGTCAACGGTCCCACGACTCAGAATGAAATATTTCACTAAAATTTTTATCATAAACCGTTAAAACTACTCTTTCAAATCAGATCTGAATTTGGCAGGTGTTTTATATGCCATGCGACTAGGCTGGCTCTCCAGGGCCGAGTATTTAAACCATAACCATGGGTTTGAAAAAAACACTTGGAAAATATAGATCAGAAAGAAAACCACACTGAAATAAAACAGGAAGCTGATTTATATTGCATCTATATCACAAAACAACAATCTGATTTATAGGACAGATAAAAGGCGGCTGGTATTTTACTCCTTTGTGCATGAACAGCTAGTAAATACACCGTAATGTTCCTTCATATGAAATCTGTCAGTGAAAATCGCAAATATGATTATGTTTTAAAGTACAGCATAGTGCAAAAGGAAGGATCGAGATGAAGCATGAATCATGATTCTCACACACAGGAGAATCTGTCCGCACAGACCACTGAGATTGAGATAAACCAAAAAAAATCAGCTGATTATCATTCATGAGCACTTGGCGTTATAACCTCCCCAAAACCTCTGTTTACATAAACTTGATTGTTGGTGTTTTACAGAGGTAAGCCTACGAGCTGTTTACATAATTTAATTCCTATGCCAACATGACTAACTGCAAAATGTGAACTTCTTTGTCATTTTATGCTCTTTGACCTGACAATATCAACTTTTTTTTAAGCTCGCTCTTCTCTGCTGCTTCTCTCGGAAGACCTGACTAGGACCTGAATAAGTTGTTTATCGATTGTGAGGAGGTTAAGGCCCATCAAGACACCCTCTGGAAATTAAAGTTTCTCTCACACTGAGGGAATTTGTTTGATAGTGTTCCGCTCTCACTGTGGCAATTCAAATACATATTTATGAATATCGAACAGAAAATAAATAAGACTCACAGAAAATGAGACTGTGAAGTACACAAGCCATCAGAGGATAAAACTATATGTAAAATTCCATAATCTATTAAATTACTCAATATGTCAGTCCACATTTTTCTGAAATAGACTTGTATATAATTATAATCTGCCATCTTCATTGGAAAGCTCCATTCTTGAGTGAACATGACAGGTTTAGATACTAACTCAAACCAGTGTTGGCCAAGATAACCAAACTATAACTATTGATGACTTGAGTTCCTGGAATATTTCATCTGAGTAAATGTTTTAATGCATTATTTTCATGCAGCTGAAACATGTCACCTCCAGATGATTCATTCCCAATGTCGGATGGCAAAACGTGAACATTTATAATCTCCAGCCAAATGACCTAAACATGAATCAAAGGTGTTTAATGATTTTTCAGAAACACGCTGAGGTCTCATGTTTCACATCAGCCGCAATCTGTTTTCTTTTAGTCAGAAACAGATAAGACATCAATCCAAAGGACCATGTTCAGCGTTACTACACTGTAAAAAAAACTTACATTTTTAAGTTTAATCAACTTGGCTATACAAGTCATTTCAACAAAATTTTCCAAAAGTTTTTTTTTACAGTGTAACTAAATCTTTTCCTTCTACATAGTTGGAAATACTTGACTTGACCCAGGAGGTCTTCTGATTCATAACTGTAGTTTAAAAGAAATTCTGCTGAACTGAATACATTTGATTAGTTTCTAATCATAGTCAGAATTGTCAGGTGATTTTCATTATGAATGATGTCTAAAAATAAACATAAAGCTGAGGTGGAAGTTTGCGCCAAGTTAAATCTCTCTGTTCTGCTGATGTTAAAAGCATAATCAGTTTGTTAATATTTTCTGAAATAAAATTGGCAACAATTTTCTCTTAGGCTGAGCCAGGAGCTGACACATCTGTATATACAGGTAACTGTTTTTATTTGTTATGCCATGGCTCAGTTTAATATTGTCTTTTTTTGTAACATTATGGTTTAATAAAACAAGTTAGTTCCACTGCTCTAATTTGATTAGACAAGCACATCAGATCAGTCGGTTCTTGAGGTCTACACAGGTCTCACACAGTTTAGTGAAATATGCTAAATGAAGTTTATATCATGTGCTTGTCATTGAACTAATGAGCTGACTCAATGTTCTATGTCCACTTAAGCACCTGTCTACCCAGATAACATTTATAAGTATGTTTCCCTAATGTTTCTGTTAAGTAACAAACATTTAAAAAATGTTATTTTGGATGTTCTAGGTATGTTCAAAACATCTAGTTTTTTAGATGTTGTATTAACGTTATTGCTTGGTTATAAAAAGGTTAAACTTTTAATTAATCTAAACATTTTTGAATTCTGTAATGTTTTTAGAATGTTCCAATAACAACTTAAGAATAACGGTTTTGATACATATGATATACAGCAGTAAAAAACATTATACTAACATTGCTGCAAGAATTATTTCAATAACTTGGAAGGACCTTTTAGAGAACAGTAGCCAACATTCTGAGAATGTTCCGTTACTTGACAACCATCTTAACAAAAAAGATCTTGTATTGTACTGATCTCAGACAGTCTTCTTAGACCAGAACTTCCTTAACAGCAACTCATTTGCTCTTATTTTATTACATTATTTCATCTAATAATATAAGATTTAATAATATTTTAATTAGATGGAACTACTCAGAGCTGATAATTTCTGGACTAAATAAAATATTCTGAATAGCATATTTTTACTTCCGGTGTGAGACCGCTTTAGCATCGAGAGCTTACCAATGATGTCCTAAAATACTATGTAGGGAGCTCACTAGGTTTTGAAGAACAGCCATTGGTATGTTCAAAAAATGTTTTTGTGATGTTCAGGAATCCATTTGACTGTGCACAGTGACATATTGGGTGAAGATAACGCATAACAAATGTAATATGTCGTGATGACAGAGTAATTAAACTGAGATTTAGACACAGTAAGAGGTGAACATGTGGCCACATACAATCTGTCAGAACAGACGCTTTATGCATCGGTTTCCACAGAATTACACCAAGTAAGTGAAGCAGGAAGAGTTATGTGTTTTGAATGATGAGATGCAGAAGATCAAGTCACTGGATGGAGGGGAACTTCTGATGTCTGGGACATGAGTTTTGGTTATAGTGTGTGTCAGAGGTGAGGGACAAATGCAAGAAAATGAACTTGGAAATGCTTAGCTTCAGAATAATGTCCGTTTGACATATTAGTATTAATATAAATGCATGGAATGCATTTAGGGTTTATGTTGACGTTAAGGAAGAATATGACACTATTCAAGAATGATATATAAAAAACGTATGGCCCATATAATTTATATTTATGCCTCTGGGAGATGCTTATAGTGCATTTAATGTACAAATTTTTCAGTATGTGTGTTCTCTGGGAATCAAACCCATGACCTTTGTGTTGCTAACATATTAACATAATAGATGACCAGAGCTGTAATCCAGAGCTGTTTAACTAGCAGCAGGGTGTGAATGGGTTAACAATTTCAGAGAGCGACATGTAACTGTTATTAAAACCAAAACATTTAGACATTAGACAATTTTTTTTAGACATTTTAGCAACGACTGTCTTACATCATTCTCCACCTAAGTGTAAGAGATAAACACAAACATTTAGAAAAACCTACATGACTCCACACTGTGTGCAGTAAATGAGAAGCAGCACAACTATATCGAGTGGACAGCAGTGCAAGTAGATAAGTTGTCAGCGCTGTTTTTTGTTGGTTTTTCTGATGTTTCCTGACAGGCAGTAGGTAGCACAGCTGCTTTACCAGCCTACAGTCTGTCAGTCAAACGCTTGATTTTAGAAAGTTAAGATGAATGCAGAGTGTTTGTGGGGAAATACACAAGGCCTCTGGGCAACACATTATGTTTGTATACAGTCCACAGCTTACCTATTTTCTGTCATTTACTGCAAGGGTTTGCAGTTATAGTCCCAAAATCTGAAATATTTTCCCATACCTGTATTTTACTGAACACCACAAGATTTCTTAGCATGAAATTAACATGCGAGCATCTAGAGGTCAATTCATTGAGCAAACCAAGTTACCGGAGTAAACTACATATAGATGTCGACTTAAATGTTTTAATTTCAGTCATCTTAAAAGCGTGTTATTTTTACAAAACGATTTCTAACATTCCCAGATAAACCATAACGTGATCATTACGTTTTCATTATCATTCACTCTTTTAAATGCCGACCCGACAGAATATTAAACACGAACACCTTTTCCTCTTTTCCGGATTATGCTTAAAAGGGATAAAGTAACACTTCTTTATTTACTCTTTTCATCAGCTTAGTTTCAGCGATGCTTTCGCCTCCCTCACACAAACCATTCTGGACTCAAACCTTAATTGAACGCTTTTATATGTTCCCGTTCACGTGTGACGTAGAAGTCCAAATCTCGCGAGAATGTTTCAACGCGTAACGGCCGCACCTGACACCTGTTCAATACGTCAAGTTAGTGTGCGTGCTTTCCGCGCTTAATCGGTGTACTAGTTAGGTTATTTATCACCCAGCCTGGTTAGTGAACACCACTTACGGTCTTTAATACTTGTTCATTGTAAAATTTGGAAAGTTTGGACGACTTCTTTAACCGAGAACACGAACCATTTCGTTCGTGACGTCACAACGTGAACGAGTTGATTGTTTTGAGCGGAGCTCCGGCGGGAGGAGGCGGGGGAAGGAGGAGCGAAGCCGCTCAGCGCTCTCCTCCTCACGGCTGCCTCATCCGTCCGTGAGTGACGGGAGAGTCAGTCAGAGTATGGAGCTCACGGTGGGAGAGCCGGACTGATGAGACCGGAGCGTACAGCCGTATGTAAGAGCGACATAAACCGAAGCGAGACGAGAGCAGAACAGGAGCCGGAGAGAGAAGAAAGCAGCGCTCCTAACTTTGAAGGACCGCAGTGAGTTGCATCCCCGCACGCTCGGTACCCCGAACATCTCACCGACTCCAAAGATGCGACCCGGGCTGCTGCCGCTGCTGATCTCCGGGCTGCTCGGGTTCGGTGAGTCGGAGTTTTTCATGCATGCAACATGCACGCATATTCACCTGTCAGCTGTACTTTGTGGGGACGGGAAAAGCGCCCGTCTTATCGGGGTTTCCTCTAGTATTACTTCATTTTTATTGATTTGTATTGCTGTCTGGGCTATAGATCTTTGTATGTGACGGTATGTATTGGGTTTGTCGCTCATGTTGGGTTTGTACTGTACAGATTTGCGCTGTATTACTGACTAGGTATCAGTATTAAGCAGCGACACTCATGCACATAACGGTGCGTCTAAAAAAAAGACTGAACTGTTGTCTGTAGCTCTTTCCTGTACAACACAGAGAGACAGAGAACACAAATCCTTGCTTGTATTAGTGTAGTCTTCCCAATGCAACTTTTTATACATTATGCTTCATGTGATTTTAACAAAATGTCTTTTAGCCCCACAAATCCTGTGAGGTAATAAATGCACACGTCCCTCCATAGTTTCCAATGATAAACTCATCTATGCTTTAAATCCAGCTACACTTGGCATCTGCCTAAAAATTGAATGCATGGTGTGATATATGCATGCATGCATGCATGCATGTGTGTGTGTGTGTGTGTGGCAGTTTGAGGGGTTGGTGAGGTTAGGATGTATTGTATTGTAACAGTATTCCTGTCATTCATGATTTACGCTTTTCAGGTCTAAAGAAAAATCTTGATCACAGCTTTTCTTTCAAAGCTCCCGACTTCTGCGCCTTAGCGGACGCTCTCATCTGAGATGATTGTGTGAGCTGGAAATAACCTGAAGACAAACCCCTGAACGCTCACATTTAAGGTCCAGCATGGACCAAACTCCTCATTTAAATCTGAAACCAGCAATAAAGCCTCCACTATGGCTCCCACATGCACACTTGAGCGAATGAACATCAAATCTCGAGAGGCTTTCTGTTTTATTACTGCTTTTTATGAGTCTGTGTGCTGAGATGTTAAGCCTTGCAGGGCTCCGTCTCTTTCTCTTTTTTGGTACTTCTCTAGTGTGAGTTTTGAAAGGGAGTGCTTTGCCATCACCCTGAAAATCATTTTTTATGGCCTGAGAGGAAGCACTGACAGGATTTTCACTGCAGAGTTGTGTTTACGTCGTACGTGCACATTGTTGCATTTCAACAGATACAAACTTTGCGTTTACACACCGATGATGTACAGCAGTCCCCCTCCTGTTTTCTTTCATGTTTAAAGTTTGTGTTGCCTTATAGCTTCTCAGCTCGGCTAAAAACTGAGAAATGTCTCGCTTTTCTCAGTTTACCAAGCCACACAAAAAATTAACAATCACCTTGCTCCAGCCAGATACACCAAAGATTCGTCCAGATAACTGACATTTACATATCCCGTCATAGAAACCGTTCCTCTAACAAGCATGCGCTCGTGACATGAGATGCTATCAGGTGAGCATGACAGAATTATCTGTGTCCGTACCAGCCCCCAGGGACGTTTTGTTAGCCACGGCCAATTCTTGTGTTACAAATGTACGCTGGGTTTATTTAGCATCTCCTGACAGTTGAATCACAGCGCTGCGGCCAGGGAAACAGAGGGGAGGAAAAGTCGATGCGATCTGACACCCTTCATCTGATCCCTTTATCTGTGCTGTGGCCCTGCTGCCTCTCCAGCAGTGAGGGGAAGAAGCAGATCGTTTCCCTGCAGCGATGGGGACAATCTCATTCCAGCTTGGCCCAGGCTCTACTTATAGCTCTCACTGAACAAGGAGCAGCCAAAGACCCTGTGGAAAACACCCTCGGGGGGAATAGACTCAAATGGACTCGGGTTGCCATACCAGGTTCGGAAACAAGCTCTTTTAAAATGTCATTTTGAATGAATCATCAAGGTTTAATATCTGCAGTGTCTTATGTGGACTTTCTCTCGGTTCTTAATACATCACGCATTTCAATAATCTCCAATCTGCAGCGTTGAAGACGTGTTAACCCAAGCTAATATTGAATTTCCCAGACTCACCCCCCCACCCCACAACTTCCTGATTGCTGCAGAGGCATCATGTTTCCTCTTTAAGTGTCATAAACACCATCAGCATTGTCAGCAGCGGTTTGCAGCCGTGGGGGCAGCATAGCGCTGCATGGTTTTATGCAGCCCACACTTGCCATACAAGATGCTGTCAGCGCTCGCCAACAATTATATTGCGATCAGAGCTTGTCTTTTATACAATTCAGACTGTGGGGGCCTCCGGCTGGTGTTTGACAAGCAACCTTTGCCTTTTAAGCTTAGATTGTGTGATGCACATTTTACAGGCAAAAAGATAAGCTGTGGCATTACGATAATGTTGAAACATTCTGCCCAACCTTTTATGTTTTGAGTTAAGATCTGATGTGTTTTCACACTTTTAAAATACACGTTTTGTGACAGTAGATGCTATTAGATCATTTAGATAATCAGAGGTTTTGTGTTTGTTATTCATATGTCTCATATTGATAAGATATTGAAAACATTCACGAAACAGCATCAAGATGTTCGCTCGTGCCCTTGTGGACCACTCGCCCAGGATTTAAAGATACAAGGCTTTATATCTCATTCTGTTGGGAGAAGCTTAATTTTTTCCTCATATCTTTGAGCTCTCCACTGCCTCAAAGCCGCATGAAAGCTCCTGGTCTCAGAGAGAGCTGGGTTTTGCTCGGCCTGAAATGCGCTATTTAAGTGTAATCTGCTCTGTGGAGCGTCCAGGTAAACACCAATTTTCTTCCAGCTGGTCCCATCCTTCTTGCTGTCCAACTGAGCGCGTGGATTCATCTCAGGCCGGGTCAGCTCGGGAATGAGGTGGAGTGTGCTCCTGACTTTGGCTCGGCCCACGAGGATGGGGTCAGCCTCTATACGCTCTCCGCTCTATTTGTTTTTTATATAATTTGATTTGAGGCAGACAGAGACAGATTAGCCCATAAATAAGTGAAGAGAAAACCACAGCTCAGAGAAACAACAGAGACCGAAAAGCTTTTCATTATTTTGCTGCCATACCATCATTCCGAGGACATTTCCGCAGATGCTGACTGGGATACACAAAGACAAACCTGGCCGTCAGAAAAAGCGTTTTAATTCAATGGCAGCACTTAATAGATTTCTTCTGTGATTCTACCTCAATTCTAACTCGCGTTCGGCTCGTACCCTGATATAAAGGAAATGCTGCTCTACTTGTCTCCGGGTTCATTAGATCACATTAAGGCTTCAAGGCTGTCACATTCTTGCATGTCGTTTTTCAACAAAGTTTCTTTATCCTCACTTACACTAAAGCATTGACAGACCTAATGGGATCTAAGCAGGTAATAACAAATTTTTTTCTTGACATGTTTGTATATGAGCAATCACGCGTATGTGTGTGTGTGTGTGTGTGTGTGTGTGTGTGTGTATGTGTGTGTATACAGGTCCCTGCTGCCTGTGTGGGTGGCAGTTTGTCTGTGTATATGAGCTTATTTTTCCTCTTATCTGCACAGTCAATCATTTGATCATTTATTTCTCTCTCTCATTTGCTGAAGGGGTAGTTTGAAAAAACATCAGCATCATTTTATTCTTGCACTATATTGCAGCTATGAATCAATGCGACGCCGCCACATATTTGCTCTGCATTGCAAACAGTTGTTAGGTTGTACTTCTTGACAGCCTCTGAGAAACAGACATAAGCAGGTCTGGTAAATTTCACACAGGACAGAGTGCAGAAGATGTTGTTGAACTCATGTCCTGAAGATTTGCCGATCTGATAAAGGCTTTGGTGTCTGTGGGAAGTTTTTTTTACGCACCTGAATTGGCAGGTCAGTTTTCTCTGGAGTCTGATGGCATTACACGCAGAGCCTGTTTACCACAGAAAAGACCTGTGCCACAATACAAGCATAAGCCTGGCTTATTTAAATGCAAATCTTCTCGCTGCATAACAGCGGTTGGGGGCAGGGTTACAGTCCTCTTACCTTCAGATCATTCTGGGTATGTTTTTTCTAAAAATGCTTCGTTCCCAGGTTGCCATGACTTCATGGTCTAAACCCATGGATTTCTATGTGGTGGCTTTTTTGATAAGAGGCTGTGTTTCAGAGTGACCAATTTCAGAACATGAGATGCTTTGCTGATGTTGAAGTGCTTCTATCAGGAGTGTTGTGTGATCTGAACCCCGTGAGGTATGGTTAATACTTCGTCATTATTTTGCACTAGTAAACCAAATGCTTTGATGGCATCTTTTGATGGGAATTGGAAGCAGTCGCCATGGGAGCTTATAATAATTGTTCTCAGCATGCGTCTCTCGTGTCGTCTCTCCTCGTTCTAGGCAGATCTGAAGGAGCCCGTTGCTTAAAGCTTTTCTGATAAGGAACCTCTAATAAAGTTCTCTTTTGAAAGACGCCCAACCACCAAGTTTACTCTCCAGAGAGCAAGTGCCTGGCGGAGTCTCGGTCTCTTGTGTTCTGGTGACGTCTGTAGTGGTCAGGTGGTCTCAGTAAAGCATGCAAATTGCTCACTAGCAAGAAATTACTTCCCTGGTTTGAAACAGTGGGAGATACCGAGGGATTATGGACCTACAGAAGCTTCTAATGCCTTCTGGCAGTTCTTGAAATAATTCAGTCAAGTTTTATGTAGATCTTATTAAAAAAATATATAGTTGTATACTGACTTGAAGTTAAGGCAGATTCTGTTCTGTTCTGTATTCCATACAGCGATTTTGGATAATTTCTTAAATATCTACTTTAACTCTTTCTTACTCTTGAAACATTGAGATACTACAAATATGTATAGATTTCATTTTTTTGTGATGTTCCTTTGTAAGTTGCTTTGGATAAAAGCATCTGTTAAATCAGTAAATGTACATGTAATGCAAAGATAACGATATAGCAAAGCTCACAAGAGTGTATTTATATTTTTTTGACTACTTCCAAAATCCTTAAGAAAAAGTATAAGAGGTTGAGATTTGCATTTTTCAGCCACGGCTGTCGGCGTGTTTGTCTTAAACTTAACTCTAAACCTCTAAACTACCCAGAACAACTGCGCAACTTCTGTTCAACACACTTCAGCCGCGTCTTTTACAGAACGGCAGATGAGGCCATCTGTACATTAAGGAGAGCTCATTTTCAATAGCTGCAGCAATTTGTGTGGCGCTATGATTTAATAAAGCAGAACGATGATTTAATCAACAGCATTGACAGCTCTGAAACATCCGGACAAAATCACACGGACCGTGGACACATCCGTCAGGCACGCCCGCTTGGCTGTGGACCAAAGCTAAATGGTGCAGCTTGAGTGAATTGACTCTTGCAATGAGCCAGCCAAAAAAAACACGAAACCGGCTTCTTTTAATATCAGATATGTCGCACAAACAGATGAAGCAATGCAGGACACATGGGCCCAAGCAAGATTCTGTTAAGATCCTGTCAGCCCACTGCGGTTTGAGCCGGGAAGCAGCTGATACACAGAAAATGTGTGAGCTAAGTGCAGTTTATTTTCACCTTATCAGTACTGATAATGGCACCACAGAGAGCTACGTAATGAAGAATGACTGGGCAGTAATCTTATAAAAGCCATAAAGTAAGGTCATATAACATGTACACACAGACCTGGAGAGCAGCACTTTTTTCAATAGTAGCCAGTAGGCTGAACCCTGTCTTTTAAAGTGTGCTTTGAAAAGGATGCATCTGTCAAATGCCATCGCTGGAGGTTAGGCAGAGCTGGTAAGACTAAACTAAAGGTGTTAGTATGTGTGCTCGCCTGACAGCTTTTCAGCTCTTAAAGCTCCAATTTCTCCATTTCCTTTTGTTAGATTGCTAGAGAAAGATGAAAGAAGGTTGAAAAGGAGACAACAGCACACACGTCTCAACTTTGACAGACAGAGTTTGATTCTTCGTGAGACAAAAGGCTTCTGCAGCATTTAGATAACGCATATTTTTCCTACAAGAACATTAACAATAACTCAGCTTTACAAGTATTGATAGTCCGAGAGGACAAAGAGGACAGAACACTGAAGAGAGTAATTTTGAATCATCAATATTTATTGACAGTCACAGAGTCCAGCTGACCTCTGCTAAATGGAATGAAAATTATTTCTTCAAAAGTTCATATACAGCCAAATGCCGCTTGTATTTTTGTGCTGCCGAAACATTTCCCTTTGGGCTCCTCTAACTACTGAAGATGTTTCTCCAAAGAAGTGTAGAGGAATATCGTATGTTGAACCTCAAATGTTTATATTTTCATCAAAGATTTCCAACAAAAAGGGTCTCAAAGGGTCTCAGCAGAAAATCTTCATGAAATGATACATTAGCCTGAATTTACCATCATGAGCCTTGACTATATATGTTATCTTCCATTTAAAGTATAAATTCATTATAACAGAGAACAAAAGAGGGCCATTGTCATGCAATTTAAATAGTTTTACACTAATAAACCTTTTAAAAAACAAAACTACGATGCCAGGTTCATCCCATAGGCACTGATAAAGAATGAATACATAATTATAATTATTGCATGAATGCTGTTGAATGCTGTAAGCGCAGGAAACGGGTGGCACCATCTACACTTATTAAAGATCAAGGTCCCAGTGGAAATGACTAATGTAGGTGGCCTTAAAGCATTTACCACTTTCTGAATCAGAGGAGGTAGTCTATATATCTTAAGATGTTTTCTCGTTTATTGTCATTTCTACAACACCAGCAATTTTGGAACACCCGCAAAACCTCCGTCTCAGGGACATACATCAGTGCGAAGGTTGTTCAGCATCCAGCTAAATCATCTTCAGCTCTGAAACACAATCTTCCAGCAAAGTCCGTCTTTCAGGTGGAGGAGGATTTCGGATGGATGCACTCATCTGCTGTTCCTCTGTTTTCTGCTCCCGCTAACGCAGAGCTGTTTCTTCAAGCGCAGGAAACTTTAGGGCGGGTGTTTTAACTCGCTGCTGCATTTTCTGCGCTGGAGGCAACTTTGAACCCCTGCAGTTCCTGATTGCTTGCAGTCCATAAATGTGTTCTCTCTGAAATCATTTGGAGGTCGTCTGTATAGGGTGTATCGCTGAGCTGTGTGGTTGTACCAGGCATGTGGTCCTGTGTTTGGCCCTTGGGGTTCCACTCCCTGGTTCTAATGGTCCAACTGCTGTGAATTAGATGATAGGAACAGGTTTGGTAAATAGCAAAGACGGACTGCTGTTTTAAAACATTCCTAATGGGATTCTGATATAAATGATCATCTGAGAAGTTCCAGCAGTAGATGAGAAAGGAGGGAGATATGACTGATGGCTTTGGTTTTCTACACTTACACATTTCATCCGAATGGGACTAAAGGTGTGAACACATTCTGAACAACAAATAAACCCCTGAGAGTCCATTAGAATGTCGTTCACAGCTTTGGACTTTCACTGCATGCGTTTTCTTCCTGTGAAGACATCATATAGCTGTCATCACTCTCGATATCATATTGAGCAAAGAAATACAGAAACACATTACTCACTGAGCATATAAAGACGTGCACCTTCTGTTTTCTCCAACTCATTATTGCGCTTTCATTTCTCACCAAAAACATTGTTTTAGGACACAGAAAGTCTTTAAGGAGTGACAGCACCATGGATAACTGTAGTGCTGCTCATTCATAGCTGCGTTTAATCTCAGGTTTTGTTTATGGTGTGATGGCTGTTATGGTTTGGACTAGTTTGGACTTACAGAACGTATATATTAATATATAAATAAGATATATATATCTATATTTAAGTTATATATTTAAACCATGTTTAATTTATTCCATCAGATGTTTAATTTTCTACAGGTTTCACCCAAAAAATAAAAATGAACTTGGGTCATTTTGTTCCAAACCTGTAGGACTTTCATCCACAGAGCGTAAAAGGCAGAACATTAGGGGAAAACAGCCTCAGTCGCTAAGCTTCTGAATGTGAGCAACATTCTAAAATACTACAGGAAAGAAAAGAAATAAATCAAACAAAGGCTTACATTCAGAGTATATAGCTATATGAATGTGGATAACATTGTCCAGATAATCTGGCCTAGAATTTGGTGAGAAATGAGTTCATATTAAAACTACATTTTGTCTTGACAAATCTGAGAATGTATAACATTCCTTGTTATCCCAAAAACTCAGGAGGATAAAAAAAAGTCATGAGGATACCTAAGTACTGTATTTTCATTTGCTCTCTATTTACCCGAATTTTTGTCTAAAAGCCAACTGACAAATTGAAATGTCCTGTGATCTTTCTGTCCCATGATGAACCAGCAAGAATTCACCTGTTCCTTTTTACTAACATGAAAACTGCTGTCCAGACACAAGAAGGTCACAGCTCAGTCTCTGGGGCAGAAGCTTGAGCCCATGGCAAGGTTGTTCTGAACTGCAGCGACGATTCCTTCAGTCGCCTGTGATGTAAGTAGGGCAAAGTCAGGATCCCTCAGAAGATCTCCGTCTTTATAATACCACCGGTGTCCGGAGGGTCTGAAAGACAGAGGCCAGTGATAGAGTTACAGCTCCTGCAGAGGACAAATAAGGCTATATGACATGTCACTGTAATGGCTCTTTAATGTCAGATGGCAGGAAGACACCAGAGACTTGAGTGTGTGAGCGTGTGTGAGCGCTTGCATACTTCCTGGCTTTTAGGGGCGTGAAAGACTAGGAATGTTGGCATAGGTGTGAAGGAAGAGTGGAGACAACATTTAATTTAGCCCGTCAGTTGTCACAGGTCAGGAAATAACATCTCCTGTGGTTCATAGAGCTGATGCGAATTGAAGCTCTTAGAGAAAGGAGAAAAAGAGAGAGAGACTGTCTGTCCGTGTGTTGACTGGACAGACTCATAAATATGTCCATTACCATGGGAAAATAGTCAAAACATATAGTTAAAGCCCAGGATGTCACCGACTGAACAATGCTGTGGACTCGCAGCAGATAGCCTCCATTTCCCCCCACAGAAACACGAGCCTGTCAAGACATTTAAATGTGAAGCGATCAGATGTGACAGACAGGTTGAGACATATGCTTCCGTTGAAAATCATTGACAGACAAACGTCTTTGAGATTTACATGTCATTCAAGACTTCCAGTACTGGATGATTTGGACATCTCTCTTTTTGTAGGACAGACAGTCTCACGCATGTTCTGCTTTACCTCTTTCACCCTGTAATTCATGTTATTCTAATCTCTCCTGTCTGGACTGTGCTGCTTATTGATTGTAGAGGAGTGCTGGGACTCCTTTGACGGCACATTGAAACACACTGACGGTGCTGCTGGTCTTTCTTTAACCTGTCCACCCTGAACGCCTCGCTCCTGCCTAAGATGATGGCCTGAGAGAATGGCTTCATGGCTGAGTTATAGGACAGGATGGTCATTAGTCACACAGTATTCTCTTTTACACACACAAACACACACACACACAGGCACACACACACCTGGCTTGTATTCAGAGATGAGAGAGTTATTAGTAAGTATTAGTATTAGATATTTCGCTACTTTATTGACTACATTTCGTTGTGGAGAAATTATGGGGAATTAAATTGGGAAATGTTGCAAGCCAGATTCAAACTCAATATGTCACAGAACATGCACTGTGCATGCAACTGTAAGATTAGATTGTTTCATGATTAATAGTCTTAGTTACACTCTAAATGCTTTTGTGATGCAGCTTACAGTCACGAGTCTCTATCTTTTACATTTTCAGTTTTAGCAATTCGGCATCATTGAGAGAGGAGAGGAGGAGACTGTTGAGCTGTCATGCTGCTCTGAGATTTCCCCAGAGCTCCTGATGCTACAGGGCAAACCTCAGCACTTGACTTTACTTCAGTGCTCTGTGGCACAGGATTGCCTTGAGTCTTTTTGCATTCACAGTTTTTACTTGTATTTCCTTACCAATGTGCCTTACAAAGAAGTGCTTACAGTACGTCAGGAACATTCATTTATGCATATTGGCTGTTTTGGGTCATTCAATCAATTTAAAAAGTTGGAACTATTTATTAAAAAGTTTTATAGTTTTTAGAGTTTGTAAAACAACAGCTGGTCTTGTTCTGAATAATCTGTGCTGGTGATTTAACTGCCATGAGTTGAGACAGTTTTATTCATTACAGATTTGTGCAATATCAGCAAATCAGGTGCAGATAAGAAGTTTTCGGCTTCTGAGAAGAATCATATAGACAGTTATTTAAAATACTGCAAGTTCACTTTTTCTCCTGGGCATTGGAAAACCGGCCAGTTGGAAAAGACAAGCTGTGTCCCTCCTAAAGCTGCGTCAGACATGTGCTGTTTTGATCTTTGACTTTGATTGTTGGGGCATGAAAGCGAGTCAGCAAAAGTGTGAAATGTAAAACTGGCTGAGGGAAGGCAGAATTCTGCATGTCACAAAAGTCTTTGGGCATGTCAAAAATGGTAAGGCTTGTACTTTTCTAATTTAGGAAGACAGTTCTTGCTTTTCACTGGAGCTGATGCTGTATAGTGTATTTTATATTAGTTAATTGCAATTTAAAACACAATTATTAAGCATTAAATTTGTTAACTTATAACAGAAAACATACTGCTTTTAACAACTGCTAGTTCAGATCAATTTGGGCTGGGCATGTGGATATTACTGATAAATCACTTAATATTCTTGTTATGACCAGGATGATGTAAAAAAGTAATCAGCAGGAGCGGGAATCCGGAACGTGCTGTGCTTTTAAAATATGCAAAACAAATAATTACTTTGAAGAATAAACATGTTGAATTAGTCTGTAATAAAAGGAGAAAAGACACTTCAATAAATGAGTCTCTGTGCGTTTTTATCTACACAGTCTACTGCGTAATTTGTCGTAAAAACATAAAAAATACATAGTCGGCTACAGTTAGTCTGCTCTGGTGGGCTTAAGTGTTAAATATTTACAATGAACTGCCTCAGGTTCCTCTAAACCAGTGATCTTCAAAGAACCAAACTTATATATTTGACAGAGAAAAAACAGCTCACGCTGTCACGCTCTATTTTTACACAGACTCCAGCTCCTTCTGAAAACCGTCTGTTTACACGTCTCGTAATCCCGTTGCCCCCCGTGTTATGTGTTATTGGGATATTTCATCAAGACTCATGGGAACAGCAGCACTGGATGCTGGAAGGTTACCCTCTGAACGAAAACACCCAGATGATGTCTGCTTTACCTGAAAAACAGAAATAACACACCATGATGGCAGATAAAAGAGTACGACAACATTAAAGGAGGCTGGGTGAACTCAGTCGAGAAACTGGAGCCTGCAAAATAGAACAGAAAGAGATGCTGTTTATAGTCAAATCTATTTGCTTAAGCATATCACCCGATCGGTTCAGTCCCTAGTCTGCCTTCCCAAAGGAGCCACAGCTGTTAATGCTGAGGAAGAAATCGCTAGGTGTGGATCTTCTCAAGTGTAGCAGGTATTGTGTTGGCGCACCTGCATCTGCTTGCATCAGTCTGCTGAGAGGTGTGGAAGAAAACAGGATACCAAATTGACTTTCTTTACTGGCCTTACTGTGCTTGAGTATGTAATGAATTCAAAGAAACATGTTTGTTCTTGGTTGAAAAAGTAACAATAACCATTAATATTAAAGCCAATGATCCAATCTAATCAACCCCAATGATTATAAATCAAGCACAGTTGTTTTCAATGTCACATCAATGTTTTACGTTGTCTTAATTCTATTCGTTTTCATATATCAGTTCATTACAGGCAAATATCTGTTCATGATTCAACAGTGAATTCAGACTTTCATGCTGTTGTTACACCTCTGGTAGATATCAATAGATTAAAGGTCAGAAGACACACGTTCACAGTTATCTTTTAACATTAAGTCACTCTAAAGACTTTTCCATTAAGTGACTCTGGGTTGTTGGCAGAGGCAAAGACGAGCAGGGAGAGACAGAATGATGGAGATCAGTAACAATAGAGGGGGATAATTGTGCCAGAATCACAACCATCTGGTCTCAGTCTCCTCACAGATCCCCACGCACAGCTTGCAATCCTTCCTCTGAAATCCTTAAATCCTCACAATCTGCCACGTGCTCTTCTGATGTGACTGCTGTTGCCCTCTCCTCTCCTTTCCCAAGTTCTTTTTAGTTCTCCCAAATTCTCTCCTCTGCTCTCCCACATAGCATACCTTTTTAATGCTACATGTATCTCTCTTTGTGTCTCAGGAATGCATTGTCTAATCTGTGCAACAGTTATTGGATAGTCAAAGATGAGCAGAGAAGTATTGATTCCAGCTGGACGTAACAAGGACAGATGAAGACAAAACCTTTTTGTCCTACAAGCATGTTAAGCATGTACTCACAGAGGAATTATTAAAGACCTACCCGCTCGCTAAGATGACTACATAACAGTGTCCTCCACGTTCTGAATACTTTGGCAGATTTTTGTTCGTTGTTCAGCTTATTGTACATTTCTTAGAAGATATGTAGCTTTTAGTTGAACCTGCCTGAATTCCAGTTGTCTTTTTGACTGTGTTTTCCTTCTGGTTAAGCCCTGCTATTACTGGAGCCCTGCGGCCTTCTGGCGCTCTTGGTAAACTAACTGATGCTGTGCGTGTGGCATGACATTGAGAGACAGATTCAAGGCCAAAGAAGTGTTAATTGTGTGAATTTGGCAGAATTTTCCCCAGCTTTTTCAACAAGCATTAAATCCGTTTATACAAAGCTGCATGTTTAATCAAAATAAAATCCAAACCACGATATGGCCTAGTGTGATTATTAGTGCAGTGTGTTTCAAATTAAGGGGGCGGTGCTCTGTTCTGCATGTAATATTTAAGTGGGCTGGTTCAAAATATTACCAGTGTTTGTTAAAGACCAACAAGAACGCAACAAGAACTGGTGGCTAAACTAGCAATGTGAGTTGTTTGTGAAATTGCCATTTAAATCACAATATTTGTTTATACAGATAAAACGGTGCATTCAGATTCATTAAAAACATTTTTAAAGCAAATTAATGCAAAAAGGGAGAATCTGATGTTGACCTTCGCTCACCCCTGTTGTTGTGTGCTGTGGGGACGTTTCCATTCCAGCTATTGAGTGAAGGCAATTTGTTTTTTTAAAGTGAAGCAATGTTCATTAACTATTTTAAGTGCTCTTGATTTGTCAGATGATTATTAGTGGTGATTATCAGTGATTGTTAAGGCACGAGTTACTATTACTAATGACTTACAACCATACTTACAACCACCTATAACACTAAAGGAACTGCATATGTTAAAGTCCACGCAGAACACCTTCCAGCTACCACACAGCAACACCCTCATAACCACCCACAGCACTGCAGCAAACACCACTCACTAAAATTTCCCTCAGAAAATGTACAGTTCTAGTCTTCAAAATCTAGCATTCGCAGAGGACTATGCTTGGAAAACACAGATGATTAAAATATTCATTTTAAACCATTTTTTTATTTCTCTGTGTTTTAAAACGGTTCATCTTTCTTTGTTTCTTAAGAATTTCGGTCTAAAATAAAAATTCTGTGATTATTTACTCGCTCTCATGTTGTTATATTTCACAAAATGAAAAAATCAAAATGTTAAGGACTGACAGCCTGGTTTCGTTTCATTGTGTCTTTACCCATACAAAGCCAGTAAATAGTGACTGAATGTGTCATTCCTTTTGTTCCACAGAATAAAGCAAGTCTGGGTTGGAACAACTTGAAGGTAAATGAATGTAAACAACGACCATTTTTACTTTTGGCTGCACCCTCCCTTTTGAAGCACACTGATACAAACAAATCCCTTAGGTTCTTAATTCCTCAGTGAAAACTTAATTGGTGAATATATACATTTGTACATTATACAAAGTTCTCAGCATCTACTGTTTTCACAAAGCTGAGCTGCAAACGGGTAAACAGCAACTCTTTCATTGATCCATCAGCTTTGAGCCTGCTGACCATCCATGGGTTCCTCTTCACATCATGACCAAACAGAAATTCCGAATGTTCTCCATAAAGTTCTCCAAGGCATATGTGAAAGTTCCAGGAGCTTCCACACCGCTGCGAAGTCCTGTTTGGAGCATTCATTACCCTTTGACATTTCACTTTATCTTTTCCCAGAGCTTCCCAAGAGCAATGAATATTAAACATGCAGCATGTTTGTAAAGCAGCTTCTAGGTTTGCCCGCCAGCTGACTGTGGAGCTGTGTTGTGAAGCTTCGCTCTCCTGTGAATAGAAGGATATTCAGCTCCTGCAGTTGCTTGAATAAGAGATGCAGAAATTTGTACCTCAGAGATACAATGAAGTGCAAGGATCGTATTTCGGTCTTCAGCATAAAGTGGGCTGTAGCAAGAATGCATACAGCAAACAGGCAGCGTGGGAGCTGAGACTGGTTTATGGGTGCCTTTCTCCAGTCAAGGACAGGCAGCCTATGGCTTCCAGAACTTTCTTCTTACTATCCCCTTGAGAGGCATTTCATTAGCATCACTGCAGATTTTTTTAAAAGAAATTATTCTGTAATGTTTTTTTCAAATGAATTTTTATTGATACATGTCGTGGCTGGCCCTGTCTCTCACTGAAAGGTCTGGGGAGGTCAGATGTAAAAATTCGGAGGCGCACGAACAAAAACTGGAAATGAATTTGAATGAACACCAGACGATGATAATATTAACGGTGGCTTGTGATTATTGCCAGGGGGTTTCAGCCCAGATAATTAACATGTACAAACAGCAGAAATTCTTGTGGTAACAGAAGCTGCAACCAAGCAAATCTTGGAATGTTTAAGGCAAACCTTTCTTTTGGGCAAGAAACTTTATATTCACAATACAATATGAAAACACTTAAAAGCAGGCAAACAAACAAACAATACAATTACTAAATATTATAATAGCACTCCCTAACACAAACTAGACTACACCCTTCTAGCCATTAGTTACATCAGCTTCAATACTGTTCTTACTTATATCAGGTTAATATCGCTCTCTTTTCCTTTAACCTCCTGAGCCACACATATCAAATATTCTTGCATCTTTTGATGCATCTGGTCCTGCCGTGGAAGCTTTTATCATAGCGCGGCTTGCATAAGTAAGTGACCCTCTTTGAATGAATTTTGAGACTGTCCTAGTTTGTTCTGCTTGAGGAGCCTCTTCATCTCCTCATTTACATGTGATGAAAGCGGGTACCACTTACTCAGACTCGTCCTACATCGACTGTCCATTAATTTCTTTTTAGTGAAATTTGTTGAGTTTTGTCGAAACACAAACATGCCATTACATGTACAGTATTTAGAACTTTAAGCTTTAACTTCTTTATGATTCAGTGGTTTTGCGGAAATGAAAAACACATGAATACACTAAACACTAATAAACAACTAGTTAGGGATGGGAGTTAATGATGTTTTAGCTACTAAACAAATCCTGAGTTAGGATGTTTCTGTAATATGGCCCATGATCTTTATCTTCTTCATTACAATTATCCATTTATGAGCTTCACAATTCTGCAAATGAACTCATTCTAGCTTAATACTAAGTCTGCCTGTTTCTTCTGATGGCCAAATTGGACAAAAAAAAGACAGTAGATAAAAAAGTCACGCCACCCTCCACTGCTCTCTCCACACTAACTCCTACATCATTTACTTCGTTGCAACAAACTAGTTTGAAGAAAACTTTCCAGAGCCTCCAGCTTTGAGGTGAATGACTCTTTTGACATGTTGGACATATTCTGAGTTCCCCTAAGGGACTGAACGTCACAGAAGTTCACATTCGTGAATCTGAGACAGAGCCCCTCCTCAATGCTTTACCTCAGCTGGGCAAAAAGAACACACTTGGTTTTATGAGACCTGCTTCTTATTTCACAGCGAGTGAAGCAGTTACGGGGTCATAGTCGGCCGCCTACGAAATTAGTCCAGTGCTTTGCCTTCCTTAAAGGGCTCTTTCATTAGTCACAGGTGACTGTCTTCTACTGAACGGCTGCCTAATTACAACGAACATGAAGCTTGTCTTACTTTGATCCTTTTGCTCTGAAACATCAGCTTGAAAGAGAATATTTCAACATTGAGCTGCCTTTGATATACATTATGAAGATGATAAAAGTTCAATGCAAATGTCAGCTGTCTTTTGCTTATAACCGTAACTCCTCAGGACTGGTAACAGAAATTGATTTTCTCATCATACTGTATGTGTCTTGATGTTTAAAAGCACACTGTTTATTTCCAAGACTCAGAGAGAAAGTAGAAAACAGTATTTTAAAACTAAATTAAAACCATTTTTGACACCAGAAACCTTATAATTTCATAAGTGGACTTCAGGGAAAAATAAAATACCACAAAGTGTATAAAATGGCCCTTTAACCATTGTGTTAAACAGCTTGAAATACATTGAAATGTGTTAGTAATACTAGCTCAAAGCACAGACACTCAGAGTCAATAGTGAGACACGAGCTCTTCTGTCCTCCCTGTGTTTTGCCCTCGCTGAACAAATGTTGTTGCTCTCCAATGTCCAGTAATGTCTGCCATAATCAATGTTCCAGACAAGCGCAAGACTTTTGGAAACCATAATGTTGCCTCTTTGGCTTTCCAAGTTTGTTGTTCTGTTTTCCAAATGGATGTGACATCAGTTCAGTTTACTCTGACTGCTGGCCTCTCTCAGACGTGATGTTCTGCCAGTGTGAGCTGCTCAATAACTCCATCATGAATTCAATAGAATCAGCCCCTTCATTTGTGCTAATGTTGGTTGAGGCTCATTAGCTAAGCTGTGTTAACCTCTGCTGGCTGCCCTGACACGCGCTGCACACCCCAGCAACGGCAGGCTTGTTAGACGATTCAAATTAACATTCTTAGCAACAAACACAATCCTCCATCAGGAAAAAAGAAAACCAACTCGCCAATGTGCGAGAAAGCTCAACCTCAGCTGGCTATTTTAGGACGTAAGAACATTTCCCAAACGTTTCCATTAGGTAAAACGTTCCAGAAACGTCCAGTTTTTTAGATCTTTTAACATTATTGCTTGGTTATAAGAACGTTATTTAAAGAAATGTTAAAGTGTTACGGTTAGTCACAAACAATTTAAGAATACATTTTAATATATGACACACAGCATTAAAAAACATTCTACTAATGTTACTGCAAGAACATTTTTGATTGAGAGAACGTTCTGGGAACGTTCCCTGTTAGCTGGGAGAATTATCCTCTAATTTCTTAGAATTCAGCCTTTTGCATTGTGATGCGTTTAGATATTGTTGCAACAATTTGCTTTGTGATAAATATGAATTTAATGCGAGGACCAGTGGGGAGTAACTAATAAAGTAGTGACACTACAAACTTGATCCAGTAAGTCTGATTTATTTCAGATCATTGGGACCAATTTATTGTAATGAATGAAGGAACGAGATTAATTTTCATGTTTTAGCCATTTAAAAATACAATATTATGCATAAAAAATTATATTAAAATACAAACGTACACATAAAAATATAAAGGGAATATTTAATAGCTTTAATATCACTGGTTACGACTTTCCCCTAAATTATAACACAAGTTGAGTGAGTTTACGCAAACAGAGTCTTGGAAACGCCAGCACGCAGCTGTTTCCTATGTTATAAGCCATAAAAGCTTTTAATATGCTTGAACGGGAAAAAGACCGATATCTCCAAAACTATTTGTCAAGATAACCTAGTAATTTATTTCAACTCGATACGATCTGACACCAGAAGTTTCCAGATAAACGAACAGGCGATGCGTCTGCGGATAAGCCGACTGGTTATTTTAGCTGCAAGCGGAACACGGACTTCATCTGCCCTCACGTACTTTATAACTAACTGTGTCCAACTTTCTTCACACACCGGTGAGTAGCCCGTTTGTTTTCTCAAAGCTGATGCTTTCAGCACTTTTGGGACGGTTTGCTGCCGATATGATCGCAAAAGTGCATCGCTGTTTATAAGGCATGTGTTTGTGTGCGCTCACCTTGCGACAAGACGGGATGATGTCCGGCCAAGATCTTCATAAACGCCTTCGTCAAGCAGTCCGCATGTTTTATATGCTTTATTTTTGTGAATATAGGCCTTGTTTGTGTTTATATCTACTATTGGATATCTTGAATATCTTGTTTGAATATCTAGTTATTCACAGTGATGCTCGTGTAATGACTCAAGGTAATTCGGTTCCGACCCAGTGTGAACTGAAACCTGCAAGGGGAGGTGTTAGGGTTGGTTTACAAATAGTTTCTTTTTTTTAGCTAGTGTTAATATTGGTTGAAACATTGGCACCTGTTTTTTTCCCCCCCCAAAGTGAAAAGCAGAAATCGTGTTCACAAACGTTATGGGTTGGTTCAGAAATGTTTAGTGAAGTGCCTGTGTTGACTGTGTTTTGGATGTCTGTGCCCCATATGTAATATTTTTGTGTGTGTGTGTGTGTGTGTGTGTACATGTGTGTGTGTGCTCATTTCCAAATAGTTCAATCAGATGGTGGTTTTCTTTTAACCAGCCTCGTGTTGAAGCCTTGTTGGGTGCAGTGGTTGATCGGGTCACAAAATGCCTTGTTTAGACCTATTTTAAGTGCTGTGTGCTTGTGATCAGATCGTTTGATTGTAATAGCCGGTGTAAATGAGAGGTAGTGTGATTCAGTATTCAGAGGACTTGCTGGAAAAGGTGTATGTCAGTGAATGTGTCATTCTCCATAGAAACAGACGCCCTACAGCAGAAAATGTTCTTGTATGTTGAACAGTCCTGATTGTCGATCCTCACCTTTCTGCTGAGCAAAGCAGATGAAGCAGTTTATTAATTAACCCCAGGAATAGGGCGACTGTGTAAGAAATTGTGTTCATGACTAAAAAAGGAGTCTCATAATTACTCAGACACATGCCTGCCTTCCTGGGGTGTAATTGTTTAAAGTTTTTGATGGACAGATGGGGAAAGAAGCTGGATGTTCAATGTCTGATGAGAGATCTGATCTGATGACATACAATGATTATGATTTTAATGCATCTTACATTTTCATTATCAGAGTGTGTGTGTGTGTGTGTGTGTGTGTGTGTGTGTGTGTGTGTGTGTGTGTGTGTGTGTGTGTGTGTGTGTGTGTGTGTGTGTGTGTGTGTGTGTGTGTGTGTGTGTGTGTGTGTGTGTGTGTGGAGGTATTGGTAAATAGGTTAGTTTCTCCCCCCAGAAAATTTAGCCTGTCATCATATCATGTCCTGTATGAAACAGAGAGGCTGTTTTCAAAGAACCTCAAATAAAACAAGAAAACCAGCTATCGTAATTATCGCTTGTGTTTCTTGCCTCCATATTGAACTCCAGATGCCATTATAGCCAAATAATGACTCACAACTTGCAGAGAATTCTGGAATCACACAGAAACCGAACACGCAAGATGTACTTGGATCATCTCAACTTTCAGTAAAAACAATCAAGCTGAGATTCAAGGCAGGTAGGTTGACCTTTTTGTATGGATTGGCCAATTTGTCCACAGAAAGAAAGGCTGACCTTTTTAGGCACTTAGTCTCAATGGGGTATCAATTAGCAAAAGCCTAAGCACTGACAGGGAAAAGGAAATGTGTTGGATCAGAAAGAAGCCTTTCCTTAATAAAGTAGCTTCAACTTGCGGGAAACCAGATATCTGATGTTTGGGTCGAATAAGTGGTGGTCTTGCTCTTAATTATGGTGACACACATTTGACCAAATACCAAGAGTATTCCAGGGAGCCGAGATTATAACGAACCCCCAGTGTGAGAGGTCTGAGACACTGTTCACTGCATTTCATGTTTTGAGAAGGACTGGAGGAAGCAATGAAATCTGAACTCTGAAAGAATTAGATCAGTTTCATGGCTTTTGCAAATGGCTTGCGAAGGATGGATGGACGGATGGATTGATTTGCTGTGCTTTAGACATTTAATTGCAGAGCTTTTGAGACATAAACTGTGTTTTTTTACAAGTTTGTGCAAGTTTGTCTGTCACATGGAGTAAACAAGCAAATGAAATTAATTAAATTTGTTCTAACAAGTTCTTTCAGTGTATTTTGTTTGTTTATTTAAGTTCAGTTCGCCTGATCCTGGCAGGAATTGTTGTTGACAATGATAAATCATGCATGAAGCGAATATATTTTTATTTTGGCTGGGTACATAAATGCTCTGACAGCTAAATTGTGTATACTTTGTGAGCCTCCGCTTTTTATTCACTTCAGATTTCTGGCATAGTTCGTTTCCCGTAAAGTGCTGTTTTTTCCCCTTAAATGATAGCCCTATGAATCATTGGATGTATTTCTCTAAGTGAACATAAGTATAACAAGAATATTAGAGAAAATTATGCTCTTGTAGGCTTTTTCTTCATTCACATTAAGATGAAAGAATATTTTCATGGTCTATTATCTATTCTGATGGTTTCTGTAATGCAGCTCTGTACTGTGAATCATTGAAGAGCTGGAATGCAAAAATGTTATTTTCTAAAGTGCTGCCAAAGCTGCATTGATCTAAATGAAAGGTGATGAATCCCTCTGTAAGCTCAGGATATCAGGAACACTTCAGACAAAACAATCTGCACCCGTTACACTGGACAGTCTGTCTTATTATTCTGTACAGGTTTTGGGCTGTATAGGTTTGAGCAGTGAGTTAGGAGTGTTTTTTATGTTAGTTTTTATGCAGTACTGTAATTAATATCATAGTACTGTTAAAGTCAGTGGCAAACTGGGCTTTTGGTTTGATTTTTGTTTTTTTACTGTGTTATTGAGATGACACACTGCTGCTGTCCTGCTCCATCCCCTGTGTGTCTGTGTTTGTGGAGGGTGGGGCTTAAAAAGAGGGAGTGTGTGTCTGATTCAATGGTCAAATCTGCTGTAAATTGTAATGGTTGTTAATCTTTTAAGCATTTAAAAACTATAACTTCGCAATGTAAAATGTAAGACTTGGGCTGTACAGGGTGGGAGTCTTTGTAAACGTTTAACGCTTGATTAACATTACTTTAATTTTTCTGCAGTTAAACATCTGTGTGGGTAATTGCTTGGCTGATTTCGTCTTTCCCCGCAGTGCCCTTATCGTTTTATACATAAACTTGGGGAATAACAACACCGTTTGATTGTCGGAATTCTAATAATGTGCGATCCACAAACAAGACTATGTGAGATTTATGAAAATCAATACAGAGATGCGATGACTGCAAGTGAGATTTTGCTTATTAGAAGTGGAATGTGTGTGAGCGAGTATTCTATTGCAAAGCCATCAAAACAATTTCTATCGCTCAGACCTGTCTACTCTATTTCAAGTCATTTTTTTATGCTGATTAAAATGAAGTCCAGTAGCTGTCCAGACTGTAGACAGTGCGGAACTCTAGATAAAGGATCTTTGGTCCATCTAGGATGATGATGTTTATTCAGGGCAGTCTCGTGTCATGCAGAAATGGGGAAATAAAAGTTGTGCCTGACGTCCATGTGGAGGGAGTTGTCAGGTTTGATTTATGAAGTGAGCTCCACTCCCAGGCTGCCGCTAACATGTCAGTCTCCACCAAATGGATGAAGCCCACAGCTCACTGCCTTCTGATTTGGCTTTTTCCGGCTCACAGAAATAAGGTGCCCATCTTCATACAATAACTCGTTTTGATTAATCCAGGATCTGTGTTTTTTTTTCCCCAAACAGAGGCATCAGAATGAGAGATGGTCTTTGGAGTGTTTTTGTTTTGATGCTACATGATTTGGTGTGGTGATGTTCTCATTGAGATGATCACCACAAAAAAAACTGCATCTCATTTTGCACCAGACTGCTCTCCTGTCGGCAACACCATACAGTGATTATTACTGGAGAATTTGTAATGCTGAATGTAGATGTGCTGCACTGGTGGGCCTGAGTTCTGCTGCGGTCACACATGGCAGGATATTCTGACCTGCATGCTGATGTTTGCTAAACATGTTCCCATTCAAAAAACTTCAGCCAAACAATATAAAGATTCAAAGCTGTGCAATGCCATTTGCCACGTGTTAATAATACATGCAAAACCAGGCTCATACATGTTTGTTTTTCTTGAATGTGACTTGGGGCTTTTCATGCATAGTTTGAATTTCCCAAAGTAGACATAATTTAGTAGACTTTCTGTGAAAGCAATTTATTGCAGCCCTTTATTGATTTTATTTACGTTGCTGACAGCAAATAGCCCATTTTGGTTAGTTTCTAGCAGTGAGTTAACAATGTTTCATTTGTAGTAGTTTGTGAACAGTGATTTGTTTGCATTTCAGAAACATTTATGGTGACCCGTCTTCTTTTAATGCAGGTGCATTCTTTTCAGCATAGTTACTATATTTTTCTACACTTTTTGAAGAGATGGAGAAAGAGGAGAGGTGCTAGAGTAGGAGGTAAATAAAACAGAAGAAAATCAATTGTTTTCAAGCAGCCGTACATGGAAGATGACAACAGATTGCGTGGCATGGCGTTTTAAATTTGAGCCACCTTTTGAAAACACATTCTTTGTTGTCATTGCCAGCCCACAGGAAACTCACTGGCTCTTTCTTCCCATCAAACAGCTTTTTCTCTCGGCCTTTTTCCAGCTGGCTTCAGTAAACTTGTAACGTCATTGTTCAAGAAAAAGATTTCGGTTTTTGAAAGGTTTGGAATCTGATGTGTGAAGGTCAGTAGATAAAAGGAGACTTCAGACAAAACTTTTGACAGAGGCAAAAGTCACCCAACCCAGTGCTGCTGAATCCCACAACATCACAGAGCTTGCGTTCAGGTATGTGGGTGGCTGTTCACTCTGTCCATCCATAGCTACGTTAACCGTTACCAACCACAAAGACAGGAAGTGCCTGCTCAGAAAGTGATTCAGGTTTAAGCACCTGTAGCACCATGTGAAGAGTTTTGTTTTGGTGTAATGTTTTTCATCTCTCCATCTTGCATTCGTTACATCCACCTTTAAGATCACAGGACTCTTCTAATGAGCTTCTATATGACTCTGTTATTTATATACAGACCTAAAACATCTTGACTCATAGGCTTTGTCTTATTTTTAACCCCCGAGATACTGAAGCAGCTTGTTTGGCTGTGAGTGCAGTTGTGTTCCTGGATATCTCCATTACAACCCGTTCGTGTTTAAACGTTGTGAGTCGCCGCATTTGTGTCAGACATCAAGGCAACTGGTACATGCCTGTCTTCTTGTGTAATTATGTTTCTAAAACTGTTATCATCCACATCATTTACAAACAGCTGCAGGAAAGCGGCAACAATTCCTGCCATTTCTCATCACAGACAGTTGCTCTTCGCACATAAAACAGGCTTGTTACTTAGAATAATTCTGCTTCTTTTGTTGCCGTTTGCTTTTGTCGGAGGTGGCGAGCTCGTTAACTAAGGTTTGCTCAATCACAGCCTAATGAGAACTCGATCGTATCGTAACCGTCGCTTTTCATCGTCTCTTGTGTTACTTATTTCTCCACTCTGACTTTTGTAAATCAAGAAGGACTAATTTTACTCCATCATGGGCAAAAATAACACATTTTCACTCTAACACGTTCAAAAAGACGTTGTTCAGTTTCACACGTTGTCTTTCTCATGTTTATCTGATATCTGTCTCTTTGTTGTCTCTCTCTTTCTCTCTATCCCTCTCCCTCTCTTTGTCATTTTTAAAACTACTAAGTTAAAGATTATAGTATTACTACTCATGTCATTATAAACATGTATGACTTTCTTGTTTCTGTTAGATATATTTTAGGGATATGAGTGGGTCATACAGGTCTGGATCAGTATGAGGGGGAGTAAATAATGACAATTTTTATTTTTGAGTGAAGTAGTTCTTTTGAAATGCTTGTTAAAGATAGATCTGTTCTTTTTCCTCTGCAGTCTCTTTAAAAATCCAGGCACTCAATTTCGATTTAGTCATTTTAGGTGAAATAAATCTCACCGTTCAGTATTCGCACACATTTACACACTCGCACACTAGAAAAAGCTCATTTTCCCCCACTGGATTTTTCACAAATAACCTTATAGAACAGAACAAGACCAGCAGGAAGGAACCTTGAATATGTCATTATACTTTCTCACTTGACTAGCTTACCTGTGTGATACTGATCACACTTATTAAAAAAAACCATCACAAAACATTCTCCCTTTGCCGTGCATCTCCGGATGCTCAGTCTAATATAATGTGCCCAGGTTCCTTCTTTTAAAAGAGACGAAAGCGCTGTTCAAAGACAAACAGAAGTAACAGTGGAGCGTAATGTTCCAGCTCATTTTAGAGTTTTCTAATTCTGCGGGGTGCTGTTTCTAGCGGGGGGGAGGTAGAGCTGAGCCGTCTGCTAATGAAAATGCACTGAAGCAGGTTAAATGCACGGAGCAGGAGCCAAAGGCTGCTCTGATTGTATTGCAGGCTGTGCCGTGGCAGTGTGTCTGTCTCTCTGCTCATTTGCATCTGATGGACTTAATAGGAGTTTGTCTCCAGAATGCAGATGAATGCGCAAACAAAGGGCTGGAATAGAAGTGATGCCGCCCACCCCGCTGAGTCTCTCGCTCGCTGTTTTTTATCGCTTTCCCTTTTCAAACGATCCGAGTTTGTCCACTCTCACAGCCACTCTCTGTTATTAAAACCGTACGCTCCTTAGACAGAAGCGATGTTGGAATTAGCTGTTATTGACGGTTTCTGTGTGTGCGGATAAAGTGGCGCTAGTTAATTACGTCTGGCCCTTAATTATGCACAGATGCAACATTGAGAGCTGTGCACTACCCTGCAGCATGTCCAGGTGTGTGTGTGTTTGTGTAAAATTGTGTGTGTGTGTGTGTGTGCGCGCACGACTTTGTTTACTAATGGGAAGAAGGGGGAGGATGGACTACCCCAATGTGTTTGTGACTCTCTGCAGTTGCTACATAGATTCATTTTCTGCTTGAGAGCACATGGGTAGGATGAGAACGTTTTACAAGCGTTTTCTAATGAACAGTGTCACCGCTGCACAATGCGCAGTGTCTAAACAATTTCTCAGGTACATTTGTGGCGTTGTGCTGATCTGAGAGGTTTATAATTTGGTTTGTAATGTGCAATGGTAATGGAAAATATTTTGTTGTTGGTTTTTTTCATTTCTTCACAAACATCTAATGCATAATTGGTTGCTTTCAAAATATCCACATTTAAAAAAACTTTAAAAGTTGTACTTTTTTGTTTGCCGATTTCCCCATCTGATCAGTCTGGAGAAGAACATTTTATTGGTTAGGAATAGCTCTCATGTAACTTGAAAGAGTTCTCCGCTATGTTTAATTTAAGTATTATGTTTTATTTCAGATGTTTTCTTTCATTCTTCAGCAGAAATAAAATTAACAGTTTTGTTTGAGTGCACAGCCAAACATCAGGGTTGAGCCAAAACCGCATTACTGACTGGAGTTGATCTGCTGAAAAACAGCAACAGTTGTTGTAGAATTCAGTTGTCACTCTCCTTTATAACAGTACTGTGTGTGAACGTAACTGTGTTTGCTAAAGCCTGTTCTCTAAAACAGGAGTAACAACCGTATCCCGCTTTGTGTGAATATAGCCAGTGTGAGTTTAGCACTATAAAGTGATGTGGATGGCATCTCTGATATTTGATTGGGTATTTTAGTATCCTGGTATAACTTCTGTTTAGACAACTTAGAACAACTCTCAAGAAGATATGTGTGAGATTATCTTTATCTTAAGATAGCAGGGTTCACAAGGTCTACTGGTGACGTCCAGTCTGATGTAACAGAGAGATTTTTTAAAGGCATCACCTCTCTCATGGATACAACAGCCAGCAGTGATGAGTTGGACATGAAGGGAGGGATTTAATAATGAGTGATGTGTGGAGCGTGACCCAGCCAAAGACAACCTTCCACCCAGGAAAGCACACATAGAGAACTAACATGCTCTTCCCAGCAGGGGTGCGATCATGTCACACTGACGGCTCCTTGACTGACAGTTGTGCTGCAGTCTCCCTGTTTCTCCGTCTCCTCATTAAAACAGAAATGAGTGGGAGCAATCACTGTCATGCATGTGGCAAAAGCTACACGGGCATTAATAAACACTGAGAATTGTGGGTAAAAAAACCCTGCTCCGGTCTTCTGAGCCAGGGAGAGTTTGTTTGAGCCTCGTTTCTTGACGTAACTCTTTGCTGTGTGATGACCAGTGTCTTACAAACGTGCATGAATGCGTTGGTATGTGAGTCCTGCAGGTCTGATGATTGCAGGACTGACTGTTTGTAGCGTAGCGACAACCCACACATATCTGTTCAGCCGACTGCAGACAGCATTTGATGAACAGATGTGATTGTCAAACACTTTGTATAGATGTTCTCTTGTGGATTTCTAATGTAAGAATAGAACCGTGTTTACATGTGGAAACATGCTGATGTTTATAGATGCTAGCCTCTTCTATAGTGAAAACATTTACATTTACGCATTTGCTTGCCACTTCCCAACTAACAGAGAACACAGAACATAAGTGTTACATAATGCAAGTAACATAAAAAAAATCTATACATCACATATCAAAAACATTATTCTTAAGTTCTCCTAAGAGAAAAATGTTTGAATAGCATTCTTACAACCAAGCAATAACGTTAATACAATGTCTAAAAAAAAGGACGTTTTGAAGATTCCTAGAACATATAATATTTTTAATGTTACTTAAAAATAACAGTTAAAACTGAAAAGCGTTCCTGCAACCTAAAATTTTTAGCTGGGTAGTCCCATGTCCTTCCAGTGGCGCTACAAGCCCATCATGCTGTATAAAAATGTACAGAGTCTTCACAGTTCTTTTCTTTTGCATAAAATACAAATGCTTTATGACAAGATCACCTTTCGTTTCATCTGCACAACTAAGAATCAGTCAGCTGGGCTTCTTTGCTCCCACTGAGAGCTGTCTGGAGAGCAATGTGGACAGCATACAAATACAGACACGCATAACTTGTGATGTAATTAACTGGTGAAGACATGCGGGGTATGTATATCTCTTCCTGCAGGCCGCTGCAGCCTCGCTGAGACACAGGTCACCATCAGAAGAGGCTGGAGGTAAACAAGACTTGTGGCAGGTCTGCCAGTAAAGCATTGTGGGTAATCATGTTAAAATTGCTCCCTGCCTCCAAGTCACAGAAAGAACATTGGAATGGATCAGCCACACTTTGCATGCATGCATGCTAATTAGAAAATCTAAATTCAATGAAATAGCTCAGCAAATAAGCTGTGGAGAAGAGCCACATGCTGGTAGACGTGATCTCTGTCTCCTCCTCTCTCACTTACTGAGATCCTCTGTTCCAATGTCCCAGTCTGGATTTTGAACAGAATTTTAAGAGAGCACTGCCCATTGAGAGCAACGATCTGTCGCTTGTTCTGCGTGTAGGGATGGAAATGAGAAGATGATAATTGTCTCCATTTCAAGTGATTTGGTCCACAGGGGCTGCGTGTGTTGGATAAATGAAGCTGTAAAAGGGAAACTGTAGGATAATCAGAACTGTTTTTGGTTGTAGTTCATAACTGAACACGTCCTGAAGCTTGTCTGTGTACATTCAGGCTTGAAGGAATTAATGAAGTTGTACAGAAAAGCTGGAACATTCCCTTAGTTAGGCCATTTTCATTATTTTGCAGGGGTTTATTATTTCAGTTGAGTACTGTTTAGAGTGTTAGTAATGCCAGTGTGGCATTATTTTGTGGCATCATTGGCAGCTGATCTTAAGCTTTAATTCTACATCAAGAAATGGCAACCTGGTGTTAGTTGTGAGTACCTGCTTTTTGTGTGTGTGTTCTTATAGAGATGTTGGTGAATATGTGTGATTGCTCCTTGGAAGAGTCCATCTACAGGCTGGGATACACTATACGACTTTATTCCCACTTTGTTGGGAAAATGTGTTCAGGTTTTAAGTGCCTTTAAGAAAAGGTGTTATGTGTGTCAGATCAAGCATCTTGCACTGTTATCTTGGGAGAATTGCTTTACATAATATTGTATCTCAAACGCACGTTCAGCTTTCCATCAAGTGCGATATATCTCTTGTTTTTGAGTTTTTGTGATGACCCAGCTTACAATTTTATGTTGTAAGAACATTAATGTAATAATGGTTATAAGAATGTTATTCAAACTTCTGTAATGTTTTTAAAAGTTTTCACTAGCAACTCAAGATATAACGTTAAAAATGTTCTACTAATGTTATTGAAGAATATTTCTGATCACAAGTTGCTTGCTGTTCTGTGGATGTCCGCAATCTTTCGGAATGACTAGGGGTGGAGAGGGCAAATCTTTAGCTTGGGCTGACAGCAATCTGTTAATTAAACATCCTAATGGCTGTAATTGCAACCATTCATGGACCCAGCTGCTGTTGTAATGCTAGCTTTGCTACGGCTGCCAGGATTCAGCTGTCTGGGAGGTGAGAGCTCTTGACTGCTTGGCAGGCGGGGGGTCTGCATTTGACTTCTGCTGCAGGCTGATAGTAACCGCTTTTCAGGCCAGTCACTTTACTGTCTACGTTCACCTTCACCTTCCCAATACGAGCAGTCGTTTGGAGCCAGTGTTTGTGTGTGTTTGTAAATGTGAACTGATGCTTTCCAACTCGCACACAATGCTAAAGCAGGTGCACCCACACAAAAAGCACAACACAAACATTGGCAGGTTGGAATTGTGTTTTTTTACATTCTCAATAATAGCGCTGGATTCAGCCCGGTCCAAATGTCCTGCTGGCAGCAACAGGATGCTAATTAGGATTTTGGCACCGTTGACCCAAAATGGATGTGTTGGATCCAGCCTAATTCCCTGTATGGTTCAAGCTGACCTTAAAATCCTGCATATATCAGAGTATTTCCAGGGTTGTTCGGGCTGATAAGACATTTTGAACACTGTCCAAAACAGCGAGAAAGGACTCGTATCCATGTCGGCATTTAAGCACCTTGTGTAATTATGTAGCAAAAACCTATTTATATACCACTAGACTGAATTTTACTAGTTGACACTCTGTTAGTTACGACAATAATGTACCTAGAAAGTTCAAGTGCTTGGTGTGTCTTTCAGTTTTGAGATGGTGGATAACTAGACTAACTGAAGAAGCCCAGCATTCATTATCAGATCTAAAGCCCAAGTACACATTGGTTTGCCAGATGGGTTTTCGTGGATGAAGTGTTGTGTGGAGGCGTAATTGGATGTTGTTTAAGGAAAGTGGTGACGGTGGAAATGAAGGAAGGAGCGAAACTGAGAAATATTCATGTTGTTTCTGGGATCATGCTGGCTTTCTCATGGAACAGCCAGCTGAGTCCACTGTGGTCTATAATGCTAAAAAAGCGTCCTTAGATTCAGAACTTTTCTGCTGTTATTTAGTGTCTTTTGTTCAAAGTTAATCTCTGTTAACAGACAACATATGTCTGGTAAAAACAAATAACATCTCTTGCTATTCAAAAACTGCTGTTGAATTTTGAAAAGATTTTTAACAGGCTTGATTTAATGACAGTTTTTGTATTAAAATGATTTCAAGAACCTCATGCCTTTTTATATTCTGATTTGTCCTTCGCTGTAGAAATAGCTATAGATGGTGGCATTTATAAACCTTGGACCCATTTTTGTAGGAGAAAATTAATATGAGATTTAAACAAAAAACAAGCTGGTTTTAAACCCTCCTGAATGACTTGACATGTAGACCGTCCTTGTAACCGTAACACTGTGCCAGTGATTTCTCTTTGTTTTATAAACCGAGGAATGAATCAAATGAATCAAAATCTTTTGTGCGTCAAAGATTCTGTCAATAGAGCTTAACTTTATTGAACCCTGAATATTCCTTTAAAGACGCGAAATACAGGGAAAGTCTTGCCTGAATCTTATCTTAAGCATCACAGCTAAAGGTTGTGATAGAAAGAGTTTAAGGGTCGTCGGCTGAAAGATCATGGTTTCAGATGAGAACTTTAACCAATGGTATACACCACCATCCTCTGATGTCAGAAAACATAATCTGCTTGCTGAAGACCTCGGTGATACGAGAACAAAGACTGACATTTTTAAAGTTCAAATGCATGGCCGCGTATACAGGTCTTTGTGTACCAAACAGTCTTTGAATTCCTCTTTGTTTATTAGTGGAGTCTGAATAGATTTCTGCATTCAGTGAATGCTTCATTTACGTAGTTTTATCTCGTCCATGGTCACGGCACAGGGATGGTTCAGTACAAATTTGTAACGTACGTGGCAGGTGACAATTGCACGGAGTTTAATAGCGGAATGATTACAGACTGAACTGTAAGATTAAAGAGGTCGAGGCTTCCGCGATTCTTCTGCTCATTTCACTTTGGAGCACCAGTGAAGGGGCCATTACCTGTTCATCAAACACCCGCTCTGAAAACTCATTTCCAGCCGCCGGAACGAAGGTCATGTTTACGGCAGTTTTTAATACCTCCCCTGAGATTGTGTTTCACACTCAGCTGAGTTAATGGCTATTATTACATGCTTGGTTAGTTGAAATGTAGTAGTGTTTGGTAATGCCATGACATGTGAAGCATGTTGCTAATTTCATATTCATGAGAGAAACTCAATAGGTGCTTATGAGAATTCTGTTTGTAGATCTTATCTAAGTTTCTGAACAACATTCCGCATAAAGAAAACTTTTACACTCACTTTCATGATTAAACTATTTGCATAATTCCACGATGACGAGAACAAGCCCGTAACAAGATCAACTTTCAGCTGATTCGTAGAAGAACCCCAAAAACAACATAAACGCATAATTATGTATTTAAAAAACAAGCACAGCCAGAGCAATATTACACTGCCGAGCAATCATTATGCAAATCTGAGATAATGCAATTAAAGCTGTATTGAGTTTCTTGTCATGGGTGTGAGAGCACTTCCCTGTATCAAACTCTCCCGCCCATAACAACAGCATGTCATATAACCTTCAGGTTAGAGTCGATAAGTAATTTCTCAGAGCTGAAGCTGTGTGTGAGGTAATTAGAGTGTGTATGTGTGTGTGTGTTAGGTGATTAGGGTGTGTGTGTGTGCTCTGTAGTCCAGAGGCTGGCTGCCGGTGCTCTATGATAATGGGAAACGGGGGCGCGTGTTGCAAACTCAGCGGCCCTGACAGGTGTGTGGCGTCTCTGATGAAGCTGTCAGATGTTCGCGGGGATGCTGGGGTGTTTACGGCGCTCTCTGGGGAACAGGAAGGGGGCGGGGCCAGTCGCTGCTGACGGCAGGCCACAGGGACACGTGCTTGTTATTTATGCTGAGGTCGACTGTTGTCTACACAAAGCTCCACTCCACTCATCTGCAACACACCTGAGATTTGCCAGATCGTGAGTCAGAAAACAGAAGAGCACTCAGAAGGCTTTCAGACAGAGGAAGACCTTTGTGTGTCAGTTAAGATGTCTGTTTTAAAAGCTTTGTCTTAAAGGTACAGGTCACCCCAAAATGATCAGCTGATCATTGTTAATGATGACAGGATTTAAGTTTGTGTAAACAACACAAGTGATGGCGTCATCCACTTTGGAAGTTTTCAGATAGAATCTTTTTATTTTTTACAGTCGCGTGTGCGTGCTTCTGAGAAAATGTCTAATTTTAAAGCCATGTTGAAAAACATCTCATACTTAACAATAAATTACAAATTATGAAAAATGATATGATGCAAATTGCACAAATGGCACTTCTGTACATTTTAATGGTTTGCAGTTCAAATAATACTTTCATGCCCAGAACTCTAAATATACCTTCAAAATGAAGCTCTTAAAGAGGCTATATTTTGCATGCATGTAGTTATAATGTTTTTAATCTTTTGTTGTGAAGTTGACTTATTATGTAAGTCAAGGTTTCTTGCATCAAAATGGCTATAATACAGTTCCTTTTAATATGTTAAAGAATATGTGTTCTCTATATTGGAGTTTGCTTACACAGTACATCATAATCTCTGATTTCAAAAAAACAATCTGATACATCTCCTTTTAAAAGCACAAAGAAGTTCAGCTGAACTTGAGGAACAAACATTCGTCAGCAGTGTCGGGACCTTGGTCCAGTCAAAATTCGAATAACTGTGGATAAAATTGCTCTGGTCTCTGAATCGACTAAGTACCTCCCATAAATGACAAAGATGAAAGCTCAGCTCTTGCTCAGAGGTTTTTGGGAAGTAAAGTCTGATAATAAAGTCAGACTCTCCTGTTATTAGAACATCAACCCACGGCTAAGAGTCCTTAAAACAGAAACGCAGCCCATTAGATGTCTGAAGAGTTTCCTGGCTTATTATTGGTCGAAATGGTCGATGACTTTTAGTGTTGCAGCAACCCCTGACAGCAAAATTACTTAAGCCAGCTGGATTCCATGTTACTATGGAGACCGAAATCTTTTTGTTCATTGTAAATATTGTGCTCTGGAGTCTTTTCCATTACCTGTAGTAATGGCTCCCAATGCTTGGAGATGTCATTCCATGTCTGCTTTTAGGAGACAGAAAAGGGATTTTGTGTTTGTGACGCACAGAAAGTGAAGAGTGTAGTCTCAGTGGTTTCTCTGTGGGGCGTACATTTATAGTGTGTGTGTGTGTATTGGTAATGTTCAGGTAAATGATAAAGGATAAAGCATTCACAAGCAAATGATAATGACAGCTGCTGTATGTCTTTTAGTACACGTTTTTGTCTGCAAAGTTTCATAACATGTTGAGAAAATGTATGCGTGTAAAATATAGTCTAATTCTACCCGATTTACTCTATAATTACTATCTATGCTAAAAAAAGATAAAGGTTTCAGATAAAGAGTAAGGAAAATTTCCTGGCAGTTAAACCTTTTGATTCCACTTTGATTCCAATTTTTGTCCATGCTGTGCCATAATCTACATGTACAGCCCGTTTTTCCAAGCAGAGTTTTAGATGCTTTCAAAGAAAACTCTGAAATGTTGATAGAACTTTAAAAGATGTTTGTTTAAACTTAGCTATTTGAAGAATTTAGAGAAACTTTATTCGCAGAAGTTTCCAACATTTGGTTTAATACCAGAGATTTTGTCATAGAGCTTCTGTGATGATACAAAGCAGATCTCAGCTGCAGCCATGCAGAAGTTTCATCTAATTGTCTCCTCATAAAATGCATGATGCAACATCATCTGCCTGTTTGAATCTGGGCCATGAAGTACATTTATAGCCAAATCTTTCCCATCTCCATTTTAAATGCATTATTTTAGAATATCATTTGTTCTGTATACATTTCAGTTGCCAAAATTATTAAATACATAAACTGCAGAGAGATAATAGACACACTGCTCTGAATCACAAAAATAAAAGCAGTTTAATCTCCCAGAAAGAAATAATGCTTTTCTCCCAGTTGGGACATTTTTATATCCGGAAAATTTGGAGGTTATTTATTTATTTATTTTTTAATTGTTTTGTATGACGACTTGATTTCAACGTGCAGTACAGTATCTCAGTCTAATCAATAAATGTAAATGATCGTCTTTTCACACCAGGGTTTAATAAAAGGATTGTTTTATTAAAGTAATGTGCTTTCACTCAAGTATTGATCTGTCTGCCATGTCATGCTGCTGTATTATCAGCGCGGTACTTCAAACAGCTAAAACGCATTGATTGTTTTTTGTTGGGCACCGCTGCAGTAACGTGTTCAGCTAAAGCATTTCTCATTAGATCAGTTCGGTTCTATCAGAAAAATTATACTCCATTGTTCTCCATTTTACAGTTTTGCTCCATTAAAATACTTTAAAATGCTTGGTTAATGATTAAGAGCAAATTAAACAATAATCACTGCTAGACATCTACACCATAATGTCTCACTTTCTGTATTGATCATTATATTTCTCAAGCAAAGGGCAGGAAGGCCTAATCTAATAGGAAGGGCTGCATGATTATCTTCTCATTATTCTTGAGCTGCTAGTGGAATGTTTTAAAAACATTACAGAAACAAAAAATGTTAGAATAAAGTTCTTATTACCAAGCAGTAACATTAATACAACATCTAAAAACAGAACGTTTTGACTGCTCCTAGAGCTTTCAAAATAACATTTGTTTGGTTATATAGCAAGGTTTTTGTTCCTTTTTTCTTTTTTTTTCACCACAATCCAGTTAAATCTGCCAACCAGCACGCACTGACAATTGCAGTGGATCACATAAACAGTTTCATTACAAACATTCTAAAAGAAACGCAAAGCTCATTTAAAATAGTTTGAGCTTAATTGATCAGCATCTACTCACTCATTGGCTGAGGATGTCTACGAATCATTTGTGGTCGGTTCAGAGATTTTGCTTTAGGCTGGAATTAAAGCTGGGTAGTCGCCATGGTGACGTGCTTTTTTGTGCCACTTGACAGGATAGCTCACACAAAGAAAAACCTCACCACTGAGAGCAAACATGTTCGGGGTTCGGAACCTGTCTGCTGATTATTTGGATGATTGCGGTGATCATCGTGTTCAGCAATCAGGGGAAACGTACAGAACCTATTTGTTTCCAAAATGCAGAGAGCACACACCCCTTTGCCAGAACTAAAGAGCTTTTATCTAAATGAGTGTATGTGTTGCTTGTGCTTTTCAAGTCTATAATACATATACACAGTCACATAAAAGAAGATTTAGATGCTGGTGTACAAGATGAAGGTGTCCATATAATGCTTTGTTGTTTTAAAGGGGTGTGTTTACCTCTGTAACTTTCTTAACACAAAAAACCCAAAAACTAGTTATTGAGCAAGTACATGACAGTTTGGTGTTCAAAACATTCTCATCTTACTCTTATTCGCAACGATAAGCTTACAGTTATGATTTATAATTTGAGCTGGCAGGTTAAATTTCCCGGAAATCAGTCCGTTTGGCTTCATTTGACTTTAACGTAAAGCAAAGTATATAAAGTAACCTGCAATTTAATGTTTCAAACAGAGATGGCGCCAGAGAGGCCAAAGTTACAGATTGCAGCTTTACGAAAGCTGCCAACATGAAATCAGCATTGACCCAATTCACCTTTTTTAATACACAGTCCTGGTCTTATTGTGCACAATTAATCATGCACATTATTGTACAATGTTAAAAAGAAATGTCTAAATATTTTTTAACAATCATGTTGACTGTATTCTCTGTATTGATGTGATTTATTTGGATTCGGGACATTGTTGGCAGATTGTAAACTCTTCAACATAGTCACAGTTTGAAATCCTTCACCGAGACTCAAAAGTGAAAGCTACCATAATTGTGTTCTGCAGATAGGTTTTCTACACAGCCATGAATGGTTCTTTCTCTCTTTCTCTTAGTGATTCATAGCCTACTTTTCACAGCGTTTTGAAGCTTTGTTTTGCGTTCAAAATGCTCCGCAGCGGGATTATGCCATTAAAAAAGGAATTGAGGTATTTGTGGGACTTCAAAGCCCTGTAGCTCTGCAAGTACTTGATAGTTTCAATTACATTTCCGTGTGTGTGTTTTTCCAAAAAGCAATTCCTCTGTTTAAAAACCTCCATTTTACCTCAATTTTATAATTTACCCTCGTTTTGCTAATTTACACTTTGTATAGTCATTTCTGGATCCAGATTGTTGCCTTATATGGTATGCACTTTGTAATGCACATTATTTATATTATAATATTAAATATAATAAATATTTCACGCATTCAGATGGCTGCAATGCTGAAATATTTGCCTTGATCTCCCTGCAGTTTTTCTGTTTCTGTGGAGATTAAACAGTCTTTGGGAGTGCCGAGGTTGATCCTCTTTTCTCAGACAGACCTCATTTCCACGCAGTCTGCAGAACAGAGGCCACAGGCGCTGCACAACAGCAAGAGTTAGAAGATCTAAAGCACAGCGGGGGTTCATCAGGCACGGGCCTCAACCTGCCGTGACACCTGATGGGTGATGTAAATTGACGTTGCTGCTTCAGAACGCCTCTGCCAGGGCCAAAAGTGCATCTCAGCAGTGCTGAGGCCCCGGAGAGGAGGGCCTCCATTCCTCCAGCATCCGATCCAATTAATCGTGCCACGCTCCGGCTGTTTGTCTCGCATTTCCATGTTAATACAGCCGGGAAAGTCTGTGTTTAGTCAGCAGATCGGCTGTGCTGCAAAATACCAGCGACTCCACTGTCTCTAAATTAACCAAAAACACAAAAGCATAAACTGGCTTTACACCATGAGTGGAATCTGAGATTGTCCCTCTACGGTTCTGCGGAGCATTAGATCTGTGAATTCAGAGAAAATTGTTTGGCGACGTTTTGGCGGATCACTGTGTATATGTTGTGCTGTGCAAAATGAAGTAAGCTGTGACCAACAAAAGCTGGAGACTGATGCTGGACTGGGTTTAGGGATGGGTCACAGTTGTTGATTATTGCAATTGACTAGTTTATATAGATTTTTTTCTTTTTAGTTTGTTTTTTAAGGAGCTGCATTAATTAGCGTGCTGACACTGCTTTTTTGTTGCTGTCAGACAGTTGCGCAGCAAACTCTTTCAGAAAAGTTTCTTAATTCAAACCTTTCAGGCACCATTGTTACAGCCATGTGATAGGTGTTGTGTTTATGCAGTGTCAAGTTCAAAATAATCCAAACCTTTAAAAATGCATCTCGAGTCCCCTGAATTCGGTTAATTCAGTCTCGCTGTTTATAAACATGCATTTCTGAGAACACATCCTGTGTGTGCATGTCCTGTAAGAAACACGCCCGATCGGAGGCAACTGAGTCTAATAAAAAGGCTCCCTGAAAGATACAATCCGTATTTTTTTTTTTTTTTTTTGTAAAAATAAGCAAAATTTACATTCATGATCAAGTACATAACAGATCCTTGTTTTAAATTATCTTACCTTTCCCCGATTCACAACAGTAAGCCTATAATAATGATTTACAATTTGAGCTGCCTAGTCCGATTACCCGGGAAATGTCAGTTTGGCTTTATTTGACTTCAGCTTACATACAGATAAGTAACCTGCAGTTTTATGTTTTAAACAGAGATGGCGAAAGAGAGGTGAAAGTTTTGGATTACAGCTTTAAGATAACATGTTGTTTACACAATTCACTGACTACCTGCTTTTACTACCTGCATCCAACACCCTCCGCCACAGCCTGCCACCCCGACAGCAGTGACTCAGACGGTACAGGTTTCATCTCTGTGGGTTCTGCTGCTCCAGTCAAAACTAATCAGAAAACAAGACTACACAAAAGCTCAGCAGTTCCGTGCCATTGTGTGAGCTGCTCAGACCAGTGTCAGGTCGTCCACAGAGAAACATCTTGACTCGCTGAAGTTCGTATCGGTAACACTTGTACAAGTCTGATCTTTGGAATGATGAGCGAGAGAAACAGTACAAGATGCCATATGAAATAGAGTTCATGCTATCAAGGTACTCAAAAGGGCTCATTTACATTTCTTAGTGTGTAGGACCTTTCACCTAATGTGTAAAGGTTTCAAAGCATCTCTCAGCATCTCTCAAAAGTATCATTTGACCTCCACTTCAAAGCAGTTGCAGTTACAATAGCGAGACATTGAGAAAAGTACCAAGTAATGAGTAAAAATAGTGAGCACAAATGGACGAATGTAGTTTGTACTTTTTCAGAATGTTGTGCTGTGTAACTCGACTGTATAATATTTTCAGTCCCTCCTCGGTCTTGTTCTGATCGTCATGGCAACACAGCCCAGCTCTGACATGTCATACAAATTGTCCCATATTCATTGGCTATGATGTAAAAGGTCAAAGGTCAATAGAATCAAAGCTGATGATCTTTGCAAGCGTCGCTTACCCAGCATGCAGCGGGGTGACTGTATTGCTGTAGTTTAATGCTTCGCTCTGCAGAGTTCAGAGGTATGTGAAAGGTCCTGAAGCAGTTGGTTTTGAAGGCTGTCTTCCCCCTTCACCTGTGGCAACATTCACATGAAGACTCGAACCATCTCTTCATCTTCCTCTTCTTTTAATTCCTGTTCTTGTACATAACAAGCAGACGTGCTCACCCACACATAAATTGGGTCTAAATGCACTCTTGAGGCGTCTATCTGGATGTATTTGTGTTGTTTATGAGCAAACCTGATCAAATACTGTAATATTATCCAATATCATAATGCTTCTTAATTCCGGTATTTAATTCCTGATAAAATCAGTTCATGGCAGGATGCTACATTAAGACACTTTCATTAGTTCTTGATGAAAAAGCAATATCACTGATCTAAAGTAATATCTGTGCTTTGACTTGTTAGGTTTATTTACTGTCCCCTGATAATGGTCTATTATTGAAGATGATATAAAATCACCCAGCTAACAATTTTAGGTTGTAAGAATTTTTCTGTTAGGTATTACAAACATTAAAAATGTCATTTTGAAAGTTGTAGGAATGTTTAAAACATACATGTTTTTTAGATGTTGTATTAACATTACTGTTTGGTCATAAGGACGTTAGTCAAACATTTCTAATTCTGTAACATTTTTAAAACATTACACTAACAACTAACAATTTAAGAATAACGTTTTTGATGTATATATTGTTAAAGTACATTTTTTTTTTTTGTAGCTGAGAGAGTTGAGAGAACTTTTAGAGCACATTAGTCAATGTTCTGAGAACATTCCCCTGTTTCCTGGGCAGTCACTTGCTTTAACTTGAGCTGAAATACAAACAGGTATTCTAGATGAGAAGAACACTTTTTACCTGAGGTTTGTGTTGAGGGCTCGTGATCATTTTGGTGACCGGGAGTGACAGGGCACCTGGAGACTTCCCAGTTCCCAGCTGAAATGCACTGATTCAGCATGACAGATTTTGACTTTTTCTTCGTAGTCTTTCTTTGTAGTGTAGAATCAACAAAATGATTACTTTAAAGAAAGCATGGATGGCCTTGTTGCAAATACAAACCTTTCTAATTTCCTTGCTGCTGACTTCAGTGCTCTGATTAACTGCTTCCTGTCGGCAACACTTAGACAGTCTCTGTGTCCGTCTCTCAGTACTGTATGTTCTCTCTCGACAGAGGCTTTAAAGTCTGAGTCGTACTGACAGACTCTCCCTGCAGCGTCTGAGTGACCCCCCAGAGAGAGAGAAAGAAAGAGAGACGGAGCAAGAGAGAGCGATGCAGTATTATATCTGTGATTGCCTCTCTGTGTGGGCTTACTGTGTGCAGCACTCTCCTGCTCTGAGTCTAATTCTGTGTGGCAGTGCTCATGCTCTTCTGTCCAAACGAATCCGTCAGACCTCTGACACACTCGCACAGCTACCAGTTACTTCCTGCCTCCAGTGAGCCACGGACCCCGGGCGGCGCGCTCACACGCGTCACGCGCTCTCTGTATCACACACACAGAGCACCGTGCTCTTCTCGAATCAGTAATTTGGAATTAACGCGACTCCTCGTGTGTCATTCGCTGCACTAATCTGACGGGTTCGTAACTTACATGTATGAAGATTGAGTTCAGGTCCTCTGTGCGTGTTTACTTGCTTTGTTTAGATGTTGTTTGCATACGTGTTGTGTATTTATACAGCTGGGTTCTAAAGTCTGGGACCACTAGTGAAAATGCTTGTGATTTTTATTTATTTATTTATTTTTTAATAATAAGTAAATAAACTTTTTCTGTACAAATTGAAATTATTAGCATAATTTGAATGAATAGCTAATTTACTAAATTAATGTAAATTGTTACCATTTTATTTCCTCTACCCATATGCTTTAATGACAGCTGAATTCCACAAGCAAAACCTGAAGCCGTGTTTAGAACATGCGAAAGAGCATCTTTGATCCTTTAATGAAAGCAAAAAAATCTGACCTTTTGCATAACATTGTTAATATCACACATTTATGTAATTAGTGATATAGAAATAATGCGGAATTTATTTAAATATCATAAATATTCCTTGATAATTTGCGTTCAGCATTTTTATTATGATAAAACTTTTTATTTACAGGTTTTAGTTGTATTTTCAATCTTAGATTTTCATTGTTGGCTCAGATTTTTGAAGCCCACTCTATATGTACATGGTTTCTGATTGGCAGTCTAGACTAAAGGTTTTTATTCATGTCATGGAAACGAGAGAGAGTTTAAACCGCACCACAGGTTTTATCATTGTGCTTTTATTGAGACACCGCGTAGGAGAGAGCAAACTAATGACTGAATGAAAATATGTGTTCTGTCTATAGATGACACTTCTTCCTGATCTGTAATCGTAATTGTGTTAATGAATGGGGAAACCTTGTGGAATTTAGATCCGAGGGTAATTAAATAGAAACCTAATAAAAGAACAGCCGCCTTTGGCTCGCGAGGAGATAATAATTACAGCTTTCAAATGATGGCTGCGTCACCCTGCGAGTTTGCTTGATCAAAGAGCCTGATGCTTTTCTAAAAACAACATGAATACCAAACCCCGATGAGGACAGGAGCTGTCAGAGGGCACATGGATGTCCAATCGGAGAAGTTTCTGCCACTCTTCATATTTGGCGCCATAAGTGGGGCATTTTTCTTGTCTCAATAAGATCAACAGACTGCGTTTCTGTGTATCTGTAGTATTTATCAGATGCCTGATTTGGTCATTGAGTTTTTGTCCATCTTCCTTGAGTGGCACCTTAGTCCTTGTGTCATTTACCTCACTGAGTCAACGACCAATGTGGAAAGAGGTTTGGGCTGCTGCTCATTTGCATAAAGTTAAACTTTGAGCAACTCTGTATATCCCAAGCTAACAATTTTAGGTTGTAAGATCATTTCCAAACATTTTTAGTAGCAAAAACTTCAAAAATGTTGTTTTGGAAGTTCTAGAAACGTTCAGAATGTCCAGTTTTTCATATGTTGTATTAATGTTATTGCTTGGTTATTATTCAAACAACATACAGTGACTATTGGTGATGCAACAAAGCTTGAGTAGAGTTTAGTTGCACGCATTGGAAAGTTGGGAATATTCACACAGTGTTGACCTTTTCGGGAGTATTGACCAGTCATTTTTTTAGTTAGTAGTTAGAGTTAGTAGTCTTGCTGGTTAAGCTAGTACAGTCACCAGCACACTAGCATATTGTTCAGGGGACCAGCAGTCAAAACACAACATGTTTTGGTGATCAGTCATTTTGGAATTTTAGGCATGCTGGCTGTTCACCTGTCACAGGTGTAGAGGGCCGAATCCCAGGTGATACTGCACCTAAAGTAATGTTCATTTCATACAGTTTCACCACTAGCAGAGAGACAAATAAAGGACTGTCATCTTCTGCCTCTGGTAGTATGTGACTGAACTCCAGGGATCCGATTTGGTCACCCCAAATCAATCCATTACCTCAAAAGTCTAAAATCTTAACATATGACACGACACAAAGGAAAATGAACGATGCGTGTCGGTTCAGACCTAAAAATGGCACCCCCCCGACTGACAGATGATCTCTATTTCCCCACCTCTAAGATTACCTCAATAATACTTCGGGAAAGAAATCATTTAGCTTCTCTCAGAACTGTCAGCTGACACACAAGGCTTGAAAAATTGCTCCATTCGCCTGTGACTCTCAGAGTTATTTAGAAAATGGGTTTTTGGCCCTGAAGTTTTGGTTCTGTTACTTTCATGTAACTCTTGTTTTCTTGCCTTCTCGAAGCTGGGGCTCATTTCAAAGCTTGTTTGGATGTGACTGACTTTTCCAGACATAATTCAAATCACATAACGCACTGAATTCAAAGCATTAGTGACTTCAATCAGTCACCTTGTGTGAACTCGCATCACTGATTCCTTTCAGATATAATAAAGCTAATTTAACAAATGATATCAAAAGGTATTTTTATTCCCTTGTCAGTTGGCACAGAAGAACATTCTCGTACCTCTCTCTCTTTTCTCCGTTCCTCTCAGTTGTCTGTTCTCACTTCCTGTATTTGTTAGCCTTTGTTGACTATATCGTCAGGTTAATTAAAAGATATTTTGAGAACCTTTAAGCTCATAGCCCAAGCTCTGAGATGCCAAAACTGGATTTACCCCTGACCACTGGAGGACTCACTCTTTAAACAGCCCTTAGCCATGACATTAGCCCGACTATTAAAAATCCATCATCAAAACTCCACAATCTTGTGCAAACACTCCTGATATTTCACATCTGGCACATCAAGAGAGTTCTGGTCATGTTGTCTAGTGAAAAAAGGCCATGAAAAAGCACGGCAATGAATTTAGTGCCTTTATCCTCTATTTATTGAAAGATTACCAATAGTACCAATGTGTTTGATTGACATGAGATTTTCAACACTCTTAAAAATGCATCTGATATTCTAACTCTTTTGTTTTCTTTGTATATTGTCACTATTGCCAGTGCATTCAGTGCAAGGTTAAGCCACAATTCTCTTGTCTTATTTCACGTAACTTTTCCAGTGAAACAGCCCTGTTTGTGATTCCTTTATACACCCCCACAAGCATTGGACATTAGGCACTCTTAACACATGTTGCCTTTGCTCTAAATTCACAGTTTAGTAGAGATCATATGTGAACAGAATCCAGTGTCAAAATGAATTCAAGAAATAGTTGCTCTGCAGTAGAGTCTGGCAGACATGAACTGTACTGTCTGCTCTCTGTGACAGGTTAAACAGGTATGTGGGTAGGTTTAGGAGTGGGCTTCAGTTATAAGAAAGCCACAAAAAGCGGAAAGTGCAGGTGACAGTGCAGGGGTCAAAAATCTAATATGCCAGCTGTAGGTTGTAAGAATGTTTCCCTAACATATCTGTTAAGTTTATTGTTATTTTGAAAGTCTTTTTGAAAGGCATGTTTAAAACGTCCAGTTTTTTAGACACTGTATTAACGTTATTGCTTGGCTATAAGGACTTTATTCAAACCTTTTATTCTGCAACCTTTTTAAAACATTATAATAAGGATAAGGATAATGCTTTTGATACTAACATTCATGAAAGAACGATTCTGCTAACTTCTACAGATAATTTTAAGAGAATTTTAGCCAACATACTGAGACCGTTCCCTGTTAGCTGATATTGAGTCAGGCTAAAATTGCATTTCTTTAGTTACATCATCAACTAGTTAATAAGACACATGGAGAGAGCAGTCACCTGTCTTAATCTAATGTCTGATTCTTCTCCTGCCAGTTAATCCATCACTCAGGTCCAGACGTTTTCTTTCCCTGTTTGTAAAGTTTGGAACGACTCCAGTCAAATCCTCCAGCAGATCTCTGGCTCGGTAAAGCCAAAAACAGTCTCCGTTGCGTGCATGTTACAAAACAGAGCCAGCATTAACTAAGACTGCGAACAAATCAGGATGACAGGATCTTGACATATGCTCAGCTAGAACATGCCAACAAATGATCCCTCTACAAAATCATTCAGCAGTCGCTGAAAACCTCCTGCTCACTATCCCTTGAGCTTTACGGAGAGGAATGTTTGACATTGAGAAATGAAACCAGCTGAAAAAAGTTATTTCCAACTCTGTATGAAAAAAATGAGTCTTGAGGCATGCATGGTCTTGTGATAAACAACCTTTCTTTCACCTGAGAGCTACAGAAAGAGACTGTGAGTGTGACAGGATTCACTGTGACATGATTACTGGCCTTTTGAGTTTAAACTAATCACTGAAATGTGTGTATCTAATTGCTGACTTACAAAGTCCCTGATGGCAGGCTGTTCTGAAATATAATTTCTGTCTGTCTCTTTCTCCCTCTTTCAATGAATCACCTGCTATCACTCAACACACACATCAGACACGTTTGTGATCCAAAGTATATGGATGCTTAACCCACACTTGGGAATATATGAAGGTATTTGTATTATATAGTCAAACATCTAACCCAGCAGCGTTTGTTGTCAGAATACTGAGTCACATTTTTCAAGCCAATGTGTTGGGTTTCAATGTACAGTATAAAATAACAAATATGTTCTCCCTTTGTGACTGCAGCTGATTTAATATATCCACTGAAGGTCAGCATCATACAAATAACACTTAAATAACACTTGATAATTCATATGTAATGCAGTGAAATTCATCTTTTTGTTTTCTTGTTTTAAATGTCATGCGTGTCCAAAAGAGTCTATATACCTTTGGGGCCATTGTAAAGACACACTGTTTGTTATCATAATCTATTGTTTTTCTACTTATGAAACTAGTAGATATAATAATGTTAACCAATAATGTCGTTGTCTAATGTTTCACTTCTTCCCCCACAAATGTCACCTGTCACATGGGTTGTTTTTGTGGGTTATGGACAATTTTTGGTTTTAGTTTAATGCATTACAATTACTGTTTTTTTGTCATAACTGTATGTCTTCGTTTTTCTTCATCACATTTTGTTTTTTATGCTGGATGAGAGAACAGAGATTTCAATACAGACTGTCCAGGAATCTTTTTCCAGCAGCAGAACATCACTGATGTGCAAGTTGAAGTTTATTCACAAACATCTGTAATACAGTTTTGATTCTGACCTAGTCAGACACTGTTATATTAATTCTTTCTCTCTGAGCTGTTTGTCGTTGTTTGAAACTGACAGGGCACTTGAGCGTGGTTTTAGAGACAGAAGCTATTTTCAGTCATGAGATGAAACAAGGCCCCATCCCACATTGTTTTCACAGAGGGTGGTCTCTGTTCCCACATTGTTGGGATTGTTTACTGAGGGAGAGGCAGGGCCACTGCCAAGCGCGGTCTGTCAGAGAGAGAGAGTGGTCTCGTTATGACACCGTCTGTCTTGTGCACGCGTGCCTTGGGAGGGGCACGTGACTTCAGCTCAGGCCATACTTCTGACATTTCCATTAGACACAGGATTATGGATCTGCCTGGGCCAGGTGGATACAGGAGAACCACGGCAGTGTCAGAGCCTGTCTGCTTTAGCTGCGAGGGATGCATTACTTAACCTGCCATTGTGGCCCCTCTGATATTTGAGCAGCCTTCGGTGTGTGCAAGCGGAAAGTGTTCCCCAAACAGAGTTTCTCAGAATGTCCATTTGACTGCCATTGTTTCTTTATTATCAATAAGGGAAAAGGGAAATTAAAGCCTTTGGACGAGTCTTTAGACAATACTGTCTGCGTGCAGTGATTACCATAGTAATTTACTCTTCTCACACAAACGTCTCTCTGCTCTCTGCCATATTAACATTAAGGTATCAGCATGCTGTTGGAGTCAGGTGTTGAAAGGAGCATCATTCCAGAGGCGTTTGTCCTGATAAGGTCAGCCTGTCAGTTCCAGACTACGCTGTAATCTTCCCTGACTCGACCTTTGGACCAGAGATTAGCTCCATTAGTTCTGCCGGAGAGCCGTAGAGTTGAGCAAACTGTAGGTACGATAATTCACCCGTTCACCAGTGTCGTATCGCAGATCTTGGGCTGCAGTGCAGTTAATCCTGTAGACAGGGAAGCTCCACAGAGCTGAAGTCATTCACTGCGAAGTGGTGGGCCGGCAGGTGGGGACATTGGGTGCATCAGTATACGAATCACATGCTTCAGCGAGTGTGCGTGGGTTATGGGGCAAAAAACATGCACCTGATTCTGAGTTCCTGCACATCAAATCCAGATGCAGGCCTGCAAGATGAGATGCAGTCACAGAATCGTGTGAGGCGCTTGCTGTCATGTGGTTTCTGTTTTCCCTTGAGCTGCACCGCAATATAAAGCCACGTGTTAATGCAATATGAGGCCAAGGCGTCACACAGTGAGTAATTGCGGACATAAAGGTGCTTTGAGAAATTGCTTGTCACACGATTTAGTGTTTTATTAGGAGTCTGTGCTGGACTATACAGTGAGTCAACTGGAAATGCGCAACTTTTCACAGCTGCTTAGAGGTGAACCATTTCCTCAGAGTTTGTGGTCCCAGGTCCCCACAGTAATTAGCTGCGTGGAGCTCCGGCTGCCCTGCCAGTGTGGGACCAGGGCCTGAACACCAGTGCTAATGAGAATGAAAAACTGCTTCTTTTTTGTCATATTGGCTTTATTGTGACATTATAACAGCAATTATTGCATGTCTTAGCAGTCTGTGACAATTTCCAGCCGCTACAGTTGCGTGTTTCTTAAAGTAATTTGCAACAAATGTCTGCTAAACTCCTTCAGGATTCTAACACGCTCTTTTTCACCTCGCTCCTTTATAATCTTAGAACAGTTATCAACTACGTAAAGAGGAAATCATCATTTAAGGCTGCATGTTCATGCATGCAAGTTTGTGTGCATCTGCAGCATGTGCTTGTGTATGCATGAATGTGTTCTCACGGCTGCTTTAAAGTACTAAGTGAATCTGGAGCCGGTAGTGAAGGGCAAAGAACCCATGAAACTCTTTGAGTGTCAGGCAGCGGATTATCGCCCCGGGCAGCCCTGCAGGCCAGAGGGGGTGGCTGAATCAGGCAGGAGTGCGGGAGCCATAGAGTTTACAGTCAGGTTGTGCCCTTACCGTACACAGTAGCAGCTGGAGCTCCCCGACACACAGCTGCAGCCAAACAAAACCACCAGGCCAGTTCTTACCTTGGCAGCCCAGACTTTGTAAACATATATTCGCACATATGCTAACCCTCCTAGCAAAAATCGCTGTACGTAAAAAAGATGTCACAAAGCACATAATTATTAAGTCTTCGAGCAGAACGACTAGTCTGACCTGCGGTTTGGTTTGTGATTTGCATATATGAATGCTTCACCGATTACCATAATATTGCTGATTACAATTTGTAATTTGGTCTATTTTTGTGGTCTTTGATGCACCTGTTTTGATCTTAGCTGTCAGCTGAGCAGTCTTATTTGTAATTTAATCTTGTACTTAAACTGTAACTCTGAAATTTGATATGATTTTGATATGAGATATGTGTTTGAAGAACTTTATGGAATTGCATGTTCTCAACATAATGGCATGGCAGCTGGACTTTTAAATGTGAGGTTATGAGAGATGGAAAATGAAGCAGCCATCCCTGCATGACAGAGTTGATCATTTTCACAACACAGCCTAATCTGGTCCCCCAAATAAGATATCATCTCCTCACAAATGACTCCCCTCCGCACCAACCTCTGTCACTCCAGACTGTCAATCTATTGTAGAAAGAGTTGTATTTTTCCCAGGAGGGTCCTGTGTGTTGTAGATCAGTTTCTCGTCTGAGTTTCTGTATTGATGGACTGTTTTAGAAGAGTTCTCACATTCTATAATACACACCAAATAATTTTAGAACACTAATTGACCTCATGAGACATGTTTAATTAATTAACAACAAAATACATTTTCTGAAGAACTTTTCTTAAATACTGACTTCCTATTGTAACGACCCTTAACTTTGATTAAATTTCAGTCTTTGGGAAAAAAAACGTTTTTCAGGCCAAAATGAATTTGATCCAGGGAAAAAGATCAAGCAGTGTGACTTCAAACACTAAAGGACAAAGAATAATGAAGGTTGTGCTGAGGTTTTGTGTTTTTTAATTCATGTGAAGTTTAGGTTTGTTAGGAATAAAGCGTTTTCAGCAATCACAGAAACACATCATGACGATCAATAAATACACTCTCTCTGGAGCAGAATCAGGATTATTTTAGACATGTGAGACATAAATGAGTCATTTCTGCAGTGTTCAGCCCTGGAAGTTTAAATTTGTTTGCATTTTCTGCCACAAATTTGAAACAGAAAGATAAACCATATCCATCTTTTGAAGAGCAGAGAAGTCTGGAAGGAGTCAGAGACCCTCTGATTTCTCTTGGCTAACAGCTGCTTTTGAGTTTGTGAGTTTGTGGAGATTCAGTTGAGAAATCAATTCAGAAATCAAAGTGATTCATGTTCCACTTCTGTCGTGCTCAATGTCTTTTGCTTAGAGTGGTGAGGGCTGGGCCATTCGAACCTATCTTCTGTACAGGAGAGCTCTCGCTCTTGGAAAGCAAGTGCAATTTTGCACAGAATTTTCCAAAAATGCTCCCAATCTTTCAGGGTTGGTCTTCAGCAGAACAAGTCACAGTCTTATTTTTGTCAGAGGTTCCAGGGAGGACAACGGATCAGCAGTCTGCTAGTCACACTTTGATATGATGCTTCGGTATAGACATATATTCTTTGCAGCAGGTTGTTTTAAGTTGTTGAATTTATTTTTTTGTTTTTTTTTCTGCTCTCCCAGCTAACACGGAACATTCTCAGAACATTGGCTATCTTTTTCTAAAAATTCTCTCAAAGTTATCAAAAATGTTCAAAAATGTTATCAAAAATGTTCTTGCAATAACAATAGTCGAACCTTTTTTTTAACATTATCATTACAAAAAAATTATCAAAAACATTATCTTTAAGTTGTTAGGGGAATGTGTAAACAATGTCTAAAACGTCTGGACATTTTGAATATTCCTAGAACTTCCAAAATAACATTTTTAACATTTTGCTTACCTAATGGAAACATTATGGAAACGTTCTTACAGCCTAAAATTGGTGGCAACCTAAAATAGCTGGGCAGGTTTAGAACAACTTATCAGTTAGTCTGCCCTGGCTGTTCATTTTTAGTGTAATCTAAAATCATGAGTCATTTTATGATACACTATTTTTTTGCGGTGCTAAATTGGCTCAGGTAGTTGCTTGCTTCGTACATCTCAGAATGATGTAGGGCAGGGGAAGGTATGGAGAATAACAATAAAGTAATCTTGTTTCCTTTGGTATTTGACCAATTTCACCGTACCGATGGAGGCTTATGACACGCAATTTCTAAACACTTCTGAAGCGCCGGGTAAAGTAGTCCTTTGACAACAAGACAACAGAGCTGATTGCCTCTTGCACAAAAGACTTTTCCATTTCTCTCTCTCTGTCTCTTCTGCTCTCGTTCTCTCTCTCTGTTTCTCTCTGGAGGAGGTGAGGTTGCTGGAGGGCCGGTTTTTAATGAGCTGTAGCATCAGCAGCACTCAGGCATAAATTGCTGACACTGTTTACTGCAGGCGTTTTGCTCCTCTCAGCTGACCCTTTAGCTTCTACAGCCACAGTAAAATAAAGGTACTCCTGCTCTTTCTCAGGTAAAACATCCAGAAAGCACCTAAATCCACCTCATAAAATTCAAATTGGAGAATTGAATCTGTTGAGGACATGCACAAACAGCATCATGAGATCAAAATTGTCCCAGATTCTATTGTGCATAAATCGTCACCACATGTTATTATGAGCCGAAATAAATATTTGTTTTAGAGGTGGAGATTATGAAAAGACTTTTGGCTTCCGATGATGTAACTGAGGCTGCGTGGGCGGAGTCTGTGGTATGACTGCAGGGGGTCCACCAATTGTTGTTTGAACTCCAAATGATTGTTATGAAGAAAATGTAAATATTTATGAAGTTTAAAGCTGATATCAAGTTAACGTCAACCTCTGCTAAATTTATAAAGCTATACAATTCAAAATATTTACCTGAATACAATTCAGGTAAATGTTTTATTATACCTTAAAATGTATTAAAACGTATTAGCATTATAAGCATTAAAATGTTTTAAGCAAGCATACAATGTAAATGCATGAATTTTCATCAGTATTAATTTGATTATCTCTGTGCGATGTAAACATCTCTGTTACAATATTACACAAGCTTGTGTTCGTGACAAATAAACAGCGTTTGTTCAGGTAACTCTTGCAGCAACTTTCAAAGGGCAAGAATACAATAAACCAAATCAATGTTACACGTTGATCTTGTAAATAACTTCCCTTTCATCTTTCTCTCGCTTTCTTTTCTCTGAGAGCGTTCAATGCCCTGACTGCATGCTGTTCCTCTCCGCCTTTGTTATGTTCGCATTTTCTGTCGTCTGGGAGTGATATTTAAATCTGCGTCCAGGATATGGAACCGCAGGAATCCAATAACAAAATTCATTTGTCTAGATTTGACTTGGGGCGCTTTTCCCACTGAGAGAGGATGTGCCAAACCTCTGAAATACTGATTGGATTTATTTATCTATCTGTGGCGCTCATTAGAGTTGTCCGTGGTTTTCAGAGCCCCTGTCTTGGATATTGGTCTGCTTACATGAAACCCAACTGCAGTTTCTCATAAACAAAACATGCTGCGGTGTCTCGGCTGGAGCTGGGACATTTATTTCGGGAAGTGTTTCTCTTGATACTTCTGTTATTGCTGTGAAGAAGGTGGAATAGAGCTGTGATTCTCTGCTGGTCTTTAATATGTGCATGAAACGACATTTTATTTGACAAATTCACATTACAAATAGATGCACGTCATGGAAGCTGAAACTAATGTACAAATGTTCCTGATCAAATTGTGCAGGATTTGTTGAACATTATTCCAAAAGATAAAGAAACAACTTGTTTGTTTAATCTGATTGTCTGCACAAATACTATAAAGGGAATTGTGAGCCAGATTCTGATTCTTGTACATGTCTGAACAACGAAATACTATTCAAATATTCAAAGACATCATTGCGGTGAAATATTTCTAACTGCTGCATCTTTATAAGTTCATGTAGACGTATAATATTTACATTTCCATTCCCATTGTGAACTTTTAATGAAGTTTGCGGGTTTCTCTAGACTTCAGCGTTTTTAATACTGCGAGTCTGCAGGGCTGATGGTGACATTTCATCATTGTGCTCCGTCACTTTCAAGCGTTTGAAATGCCAGTGTAACCCTGAAGATCACTCAAAAAAATTATTTGGCTCAAAGCAGGAACCACATGTTGTTCTCTCTCTCCCAGCATTTTAATAAAGTGTTAAATAAAAAATTCTGTTTTTATTTTGTCAGATTTTAGTCAGTGCACTAATTGGGTGCTAATTCACTCACATTAACAGTAAATGTTTTGCTCAGGGATACAGTGATGTAGTAATATTTCCCATTAGAGTCAGGTCACTTGGGCTCGAACCTGCAGCCTTTGTGTTGTCAGCCTGGGTTCTTAACTATTCACAAATAATCTCTTTAATAATGTTTTAAGTAAATTTTATTTATTTATATTAATATATGTATGTATATATGTGTATACGTACATGTATATGTGTGTGTGTGTGTGTGTGTGTGTGTGTGTATGTATATTTTTTTTGACGTGTGTGTGTGTGTACATACACTGTAGGACGTATACTGTAGGAATGTTTTGTGTACATTTCAATGCATTATTAGAACACAGATAAGATACAATGTGAGACTTGGTCTTAACTTCACATCACAAGTAGGTAAGAATATACAAATAAAACCGCACAGCTGGTGTTTTTGGCTGTTTAACTCCACTGTCCCACAGAAATTCTGCCACATCAATGGAAGGCCAAGCGTTTGTTATGAAAGACGCACCTCACAAAGATTCGCTTTATTGAATTTAAGACAAAATCCACCACAGTGGTCTCCTGAGACATGCCAGGCTCTTCCGTTCTTATGATGTGTCAACTGTTCTCACATTAAAAGACAAAAACAGCCGAGGAAAAGCGGCTGTTGAAAGAACGAGGTGTTTTTTCCTGGAAATCTTCAGTGAACATATTTGCGCAGAAATACATACTCGCTTTCTGTTGATGCTCTTATCCATTTTCCCAAACATGAAACCATCGCTCGGCCCGTCTCGCTCTGCAATTTAATGAGAAAGGTAACACATCCTTTTCACCTCCTGCGGTGAAGACTGCTTACCGTCACAGCTCTGTTTCGTTGGCTGTTTATTTTATTACACTTGAAGGTGAACAGGCGTCTGTGAGCAGCCGTTCTGCTGCGGCACTGAGATCATCGTCACCGGTAGAGTTTGTGCAGGGAAGTTATTTTGTCTGCTAAGCTGAGTTGGTGGAGTGAAACTCCAGCAGAAGAAGAGTTTGAGAAGCTTCAGCTGCTGATTCATGATGCAGATGCTGCAGTCTTCTCGATCCCAGCAGTGTCATGTTCAGCTTCTCCAAGCGCAAAGCACCTACTCAAACTTCTGTGTCGCTGCACTTTATTAAGGATCCCAGTGACATGAAACTGAAATTTATAGTTATTGTTCAAAGTGAGTTTTGTGGATTGAATAGATTTACTAGACCCCATCATAGTGATCCTGGGGTAAAATTGTTTTTTTTAATCCACTGTCAAGGACAGCAAACAGTGATAAATTGTGTTGTATGATTTGTAATTGTGTCCTCTTTCTCTTCTCTGCTTTAGGAAACTGTGTCGTGTTTATCCAGCAGCCCCATGATCTGGTGGTCGTGGCTGGGCAGCCTGTGACCCTGCCGTGCTCCATCACTGGATATCACGGCATGGTGCTGTGGGTCAAAGATGGTCTTGCTCTGGGGGTCAACCGAGATATGTCAGGTAGGAGTTTTTGCTGCCCCAGATCCTACTGGGAGGCTTTTAACACGTTTGGAAGCCATAACTGCCTGACTGAAACATAATTCTCAGTTTTACACTTGCTAACCAAAACAGAAAGCTTTATTAGCACTATTCTAACAAAAAAAACAAAGATGCATAATCATTTTCACAAATGGTTTTCATTTGTAGCGTGAAGTAAAAATGGTTGAGTACATAATTGCAATGCATTAACAATTAATATAATTGCTGCAAAGGATGTGTGAGTTATTATTGTAAGGATATAAAGTACGGAGAAGAATCAAGTACTTTCATAAATTATAGACCAGGCTAGTTTTTCTCCTGAGTAAAAATCCGTTTTTTCATATGCTCTCTGATTATAGAAAAAAACGTGTTGTTTGCTTTTAGATATCCAGTTGTTGACTTAAGCCATTAAAATCTTGATGAAAGGAAAACGCATCCCTTGGGTCACGCAGGTTTTGGAGGTCTGCGCTGGTTTGAGCTGTGTAGTGGGCTGTGCAGATAATTGGTCTGTTCTGTGAAGTTTGTTTGGGTCTCACAGTTTCTTCAGCCTTTTGTTTGTCTTCTCAGAATGAGACGTGTTGTTTTTTCACACTATGCCGTCACCTCCTGAATCAACTAAACGAGTATTAGTTTCTGGTAAGCTTATACCCTTATGAACTATCCCAGCTAATAGGGAGCATTCTCAGAATGTTGGCTAACATTGCCCAAAAGTTCTCTCAAAAACATTCTTGCAGTAATGTTAGTAGAAAATTTTTTGACATTATAGATCATATATCAAAAACATTGTTTTTAGTTGATTGTAGAACGTTTTTAAAATGTTACTGAACTTTTACTGAAGTTTGAATAGTGTTCTCATACCCAAGCAATAATGTTAATACAATGTTTAAAAAACATTTTGAATGTTTATAGAACATTCAAAGTAATATTTTTAACATTTTGTTAGTTAATGAAAATATTGGGGAAACTTTGTTAGGGAAACATTTTAACAACCTAAAATCGTCAGCTGTGGTACCAGGTAGCTTCGGCATGGTTTTTAATTGACATGCCCCCAAGTGTGAAACATTTATTTGCTGTCAAGCATGTTTTGTTTGGCTCTAAATGCAGCTTAGTTTAGTCACTCTTGCCACTCGTTTGCGCTCCCCGGCTGAATTTCGATCATTACATAGACGCTGAATACCTCCGACACATCTTTGTCTGGTCTTTTCTCAATTTAGGGGCAGTAAATACAAGGACAATAGCCTTTCCTGTCTGGTTGTGAATGCGTCCCCTGACGTTCTCTTAGCCAGCAGCCGTGCAGTGATTCTCCTCACTGACTTTCCCTGATTGTTGTGAAGGTTTTTCTGTTTGCTTCAGAAAGTGCTTGTCAAAGTACCGTCAGACAGCCAACTGGAGCAACAATCGAGAATTAATTGCATTTCTATCATTAATTAAAGCAAACACTTCATCATCCACAGAACCCCAGAGAGACGTGCCGCGAGTGCACGTTTTAAATTTTGCATTACGACCAGATTTACAAATTAATTTGCACAAACAAATGAAATGTTCTCAAACTAGGAAAACGTGTCACTTAAAAAACTCTAAAACATATGCAGGAATAACCTTTAGGTCTCCTTAGTCGGTATGTTGTTGTTTTATAAATCAGAAGCAAAATCAGCTGTGATTTGATGCGATAACAGTCTGGTGTCTTCAGTATGGTGTTCTGGGCCTCATTTACTGAGCGTCGTGTTTGCAATGGCCCATCAGATTAATAAAAAAATGCAAAACAAATTTTCGTCTTATTCAGATTCATTGCACATTCGTCCCTTAAGCTTCAGTTCGCTGAATGTCGCTTACAAATTTGCTTGCAGTTGAACTTATTAGCTATTTGAAATATTTAATGTGTAACCAAGCATAAATGAATTATTTATTCTAGTGTCTAATTGAAAGTACACTGATCAAATCTCGTTTAGCTAACGTAACTCATAATTACATGATCCAGGGGTCATTATCACCGACAGTGGGTGCTGATTGCATTTACCTACATACCGCAAAAAAATGAACAATTAACTGTTTGCAGATTAAGCCCTTAGCTGCAGCTGTAGTTAGTACATTTGTGATGTGTGAGTTAACACATATACTTAATGAAGAAAGCAGTTCCATTCTGTACGTTGGTTTCTCCAGACGTCCGTCATTTTTAGCTCTGGCCCCAGGCAGCATTTAGTCATGGACGGAGCTCTTTAATTGAGCCTCTCCGGGCTTTTCTTTCCCGTCCACTGCATCTGTCTTTCTGTGCGTTTATAAGCATCCAGGGATTCTGGATATCATTGTACCGTAGTATAGTCAAGTACAGAGCTCTGATACCTAACCAGCAGCGTCCACTGGACATTCAGCAGTCGTGAAACGATTCTCATAAAAGCGTAAACTATTAGAAAATGTAGGGGATTTGTTTTGGACGCGATTGGTCAACGGTATGTTTATGGCGGCTCCGCCCATGTGTAGAAAACCATTTTCTGATGGTTTCAAGTGTGAAGCAATTCATGGATTTTTACGAGTCATTCTCGTGCTTTTATTGTGTAACTCCACAGCACAGTTCGGAAAATATTTTATCGCTTGTAGCTTCACGCAGATGAAATGAAATGGTTCAGTCGGCCCGTAAAAACACACATCCCATTATCAATAAAACATAGATGTCTGCATATCTGAGGGCCGTGTCCTCAAAATTTTAAAAGTGACAGATGTCATTCCAGAGATACTGAAGAGAAAATAACGCTTAAGACACCCATCAGTGTGTTCTTTGCCGCTTCAGCTCTCCCATTTGCTCTTTCCAAACTTTAATCTGCTTCCTTTCAGACTTGTTTCCAGCAGGTTTCCATCCACTGAAGTGTCAGTGAGACGCCTGCAGTCTTCATCCATGTGATAAATCCACATCCCAGCTCTCTATCACAGCCCGTATTGATCCGACATGAAGCCAGATCCATTTCTGTGGGATTCATTACCTTTAATAGGGTCATTTCACATTGTTTCTGCTAATTGACAGCCATTGTCTGAAGCAGTCCAGTCAAGCATATTGGGGAATTCATCAGGGCTTTATTGAGGCGCCTGTGTGCCTCAATAATCCCTAATGAAAACAGCTCTTAAATAAAAGGCAGGAGAAGATCCAGTGGCAGCAACCAATAATGACACTATTGATTCCTAATACAGGGCTTACCACACAGCACAGGATGGCCAAATACAAGTGTTAAATATAACGGATCACCTGGTTTCCAGAGACGCACTGTACCACGATAACTGATTACAAGATCAGGTCCAGATGTAAACACGCTCAGGCTGTGATATGTTTGCTGAAAATGAAACATTTGTCTCATCATGTAGCAACTTAGCTGGTCCGATTTTTTTTTCAAAAGTTGAGTTACAAGACCATAGTTCATCTGCTGCCCTTTTTAATACCTGCTTGTATTAATCAGGTTTTTTAAAAATAGGTGTAGAAATCTTTATATGTTATGATATCGTGTTAGCAACTTGATCAGTGATAAATGCTTTATATATGCACTTAAAGTACATGTACATTGTCTCATTCAAGGTCTGATTTCTCTTTTACCAGAGATTTATTATTATTCTGATTTATTATTCTATTTTCTGATTGAAGTAAATAGGACTGAATATCATTCAAGGCTGACTTGAATAGCTCCAGTCTCTCATTGTGGATTGAGGCCAAAAGTAACTTCAGGACAAAAGTGAAGTATAAACAGGGTCCTTCAACCACAAGAAATACTCACAGTGTAAACTGTGTAACAGAGGGAAAAATCAGAGAGCACAGGTTTGAAATTTCAATGTTTAAACCTTAGCTTGCTAGAAAATACAATAGTTCAACTCTTCCTCTGTGTATAAGCCATTGTTTTCAATAGTGTCCTCCTTTGTGTGACTACGATGGCTCACTAACTTTAATGTTGTATTACCTGTGTTTCAGGTTATCCACGCTACGATGTGATTGGAGACCACAGCAAAGGGGAATATCACTTGCTGATTCAAAGGACTGAACTGGCTGATGACGGCAGCTTTGAGTGCCAAGCGATCCAGGCTGCTAGTAGATCACGGCCCGCTCGTCTTACTGTTTTGGGTTAGTCTTAATTAACTGTCTGTGAAACCTTCTTTTTTCACAAAAAGATAGACAAATACAGTAGAATGATGGTCTGATTAATTGATTGATGATTGGTTAATAGTTACATTATAGGTTTCTCAGATCAGTGCTGATTAAATTGGTTTCTGAGTTCTTAAAAGCACCAGCACTACTTTAAAAGAACCTAATAAGGTTCTGCCATAACATCAGACATTAAAACCCTTTCGGTTCTGATTGCAGCCTTTATTTTAGACAGATGAATGGATGGACTGTCAGACAGATCGATAAACTAGCATTCATACACTAAATGGATAAAAGAGCGAGTGAAAGAGTGTGAGCAAAATATTGCCTCTGTTATACTGTAAATGTAGACAAGAACAATGTCAATCTCTGAATCAGATACCTGTGTGATATTTTGAAATCAGGGCTAATTAGCTTTTGTGAGATACATTAGATATGTTTGCAATCAATTACGGCTTTGACACAAATTCGTTGCATCAGCTTAGCTCCTGTGCAGCCCAACTTAGCCTAATTATCATTATCGATTTTTTTTCTTTCCTTTGTTAAACTATGATATATTCCAGAGGAATAAGTTCATTACACTGCCCTCTGAGTAACAGCGTTTTAAACCAGTAATCTGAGTCTAGACACTCAGAGCCAAGCGAAGATGCCGGTGATTCTAGCTCCATTAAAATGATAAATTATGGATGAGAGGCCGCTCATTTGTTTTTATTTTTTGCTGGTCTGGTGGCAGCAGAGACAAATCATCATGTTCCCCAGGGCAGAGCCGTTAGCCTGACATGTAATCCCACACAAACTGGCTTACTTCTGAAAAGTTACATACAAAACCGCAAGCAGCTCCTGAGAGAGGTAATGAACCTCATGTTGGGACTTTGTCACCGTCGATCCCCACGTCACCTCCCTCCTCTCCTGGGGGGACAACGGTGCGTGACCACAAGGAGATGTGCCATTCTTGCTTTCTCCTGACAGATTGATTCTGAGTTCTCTCTGTAATCTGATTGGTTGTTTCGTCTGTGAAGTCTCAGACCTGTCTCTGTCACTTACAGAGAAAAATGGCTGGCGATGCTTTTCGTCTGACTCAGACTTTGAAGACTTGCATTTGGGGCCGGGTCCAGGGCTCCACTGTGATCCATTAACGACTCGAATAGTAGTCGCATTTATGCTGTGTAAATCCGCAGCTAAACGTGCTGGAGAAACTCATTCAGATTCAAAGTGAGTTCACACTTTTTTATTCTCTTTCAAGCGCCGTGCCCTCACCATAAAGCTTTCAAACAATCCGTCTCGGTTTCAGACACGTAGTTTCGCAATTACACCACCTCAACTCCGCCGAGGTGTCAGCAGCACGAGGTGGATGACCTACTGAAGTGACATTTGAACTTTGAACTGTTGTATGAGAGTAGTGGGATAACCTAGTTTGCTTTGTGGTGGCCACGCTGCTGAATAAGACATGAGGTGGGGTAGGTACACATTGCTGAAGAAGGACCCCTGAGGCTAATTAGATCCAAGGAATTCCCCAAAAGCCAAGTGGGGGAGCTGGAGAGAGAGAAAACCGCTGTGCAACAATTCAGTCAGTGAGCCATGGGGAGGAACCTGAGCCACTACCAAAGGTCACTATTGTTTAAAAAGAGCCACTGCAGTGTTTCTGTTAGCTCTCAGCATTTGTTCTGCTCATTGTCTTCAGCTCAAACTTATATAGGCTTGTAAGATTTGCCTCCATTCTGATTTAATTAGGCACCAATGAAAACGAGGCTGTGAGGGTCTGTTCAATACGATCTACTGTCCCTTCCAAAAGTTTTTGAAAGTTTTGTTTAATATTTTCCCTCACAAATATGTCATGTATTTGAAGGAGTTGAGAAGTGCAGTTTTTAGTTCGCTGAAACTTCATGAATTTTTTTTATATATATTGTCCATAAAACCAATCTTGTATAAATTCAGTTTACATAATGTTTTCACGAACGATTTACACAAATTCGTTCTGATGTTTCTTGAAGTCTTCATGTTTTGTTGGTTGAATGTTTGACACTTCAGTGCAACATCATCTCTCACAGCCTTATTTTTGTTCGTCTTAAATTAAATATGTTCTGTACTCTTGGATCTGTTAATTTGGAATTATGTTATTTTATAGCTGAATGGTGAAGATGAACTTGTTTTAGCTTTATATATTTATAAACAAGTCGATTTGGTGAATTCAAAGCAAGCAAATACAGGTTCAGGAGTAACCTGTGCTTTAACAGAAGTTTACATGTAGTGAATCGGAAAAATCAGAAGTGTTCTTGACCAGTTGACATGCCAGCCATCACTGCATTTAACAGATAAATGCTTTCTCATACAATTTAATTGTGCAGTTACTTCAGATTCTTCAGGTCTGAATCTGAACTTCTCAGACTAGCAGAAGAAAAGATAAGGGATTAATGCTTTTCACAAGATGTTTTCCTTTGCCTTAAGAGCGTGTTGAACAAGCCGTGTTAACCTGTCCCAGAAGGAGACAAACATCAGTCCTAATGAGAGGAGACGGCAATTACTCGCAGTCTTTCAAAGCGAAGAGGCTGTCCTGTTCCTTTCATTTTGAGGATAAGACGCTGGTCAGGGGATCATCACCTGATTCTCTGAAAACTGGGGAACGTTCTCTCAAAGTTATCAAAAAGCCTTGCAGTAATACCATTTCTTTAACGTTATATATATCATATATCAAAAATGTTATTCTTAAGTAGTTAGTTGAATGTTTTAAAAATGTTACAGAATTATTAAATGTTTGAATAACATTCATATAACCAAGCAATAAAGTTAATACAAAGTCTAAAAAAACGGTTGTTTTGAATATTCCTAGAACTTTTAAAATAACCTTTTTAATGTTTTTGTTTCTTAATGAAAACGTCACAGAAACGTTCTTACAACCTAAAAGTTTTAGCTGGGTCTCTATGCTAATGTTAAAATGGGCAACCAGATCAGGAACAGAGAAAGCAAACAATGCCATGATGAAACTGAAAACATTGAGTTCATTGACACAGGTCTTGTTCTGAATAACAGCAAATGTCATTCTTTTTTTAATACTGTTATGTTCCCAATCACAGTTGTCTCATTTTAAATGCATAAGAGACATCTGAAGAATTATCTGCCGCAGCCTCCAAATGTGCTTTGTTTTATGAATATTGCGAAATGTATTTAAGTTTGCAACAGCTGGTCCTTGTTTCGAGCGTCACACTTTGTTGAATAATCAGTGAGCATGTAGCAACATCTGCATCTTGGAGAGATGAATTCACAGGCAGGTATATCATGGCTCTGTCACGGCTGTGATGAAGGGGGAATGGAAATTCTCACAAACGTGAGAAAAAAAAACAAACTTTCTTTCCTCACCTGAACATCTAAAATCTAAGAGGATTTTAAAATAACTTTCAGCATGCCAGGTGAAAAGTGAAAACTAGCTGCTAAATAAAATGTGTCGTTTCTTATAGCAATAATGTATGGTTTAAAATGTTATGCAAAACAATAGTTTTAGGGAAAAGCAGTGACAGGTTTATAGTTTAGTATGTAAAGTGCAGACACACTTTTCTACTTTTGGAAAGACAATGATACAAACAATATAAATGTATGAACATCTTTAGTATGTCTCTAAAACAGCTGTTTCTTGCGTGTTGGTTTCGCATACAGAAGTGTGTTTCCAACATAAAGAAATGGGTAGGTGCTTAGAACTACAATTTGCATACAAATGCCAGCGGATACAATTAAGATCATGTCGCCGCATCACAGGAAGTAACAGGAAAGAAAAGCGTGCTGTGATTGGCTCCTCCTGTACTGTAGAGCTCTCACGGGGAGCTCTGATTACAGCGCAGTCCTGCTGTTCACCAGCCTGTTTAGACCAAAGGGTTTTCTGGTGTGGGCCACTCGGCCATGCGTGTCACCTCTGAACAGGCTGCGATTTGCCGGCTTCCTCCCATGATAACTTCTGCTTCTGAGGCTTAGACATATATGTGACATTCCTCTCCTCCTAGAGACGGGGATTTTAAAAGAAGTCAAGCAGAGAGAGGGATAAATCTTCCATTCTGAATCCAGTGCTTGTGTCAATAACGGCACCCTGTGGTTAAAGCTCATCAGACTCTGGTGTCTGTTTATATTCACTATGCATGTCATAACCACTGAAAAAAGACATGGATATTCAATCGTAATGGAACTTTTAATATTCATTTTCCCTGCTAAAACATCTTTAGCTCATCTTCTCATCTTTATACATGGCAAACTGTCATTATTCTAATTAACACATACTAATAATAACATACTATGAAATGACTAGGCCAGTGTTATTAAAAGTCAAATGAAATAAATGTATCTGCTTGGGTTGATGATTGGAGACAGGTGTAAATGCCTGGAATATCTTTATTGTCTGCATTAGTTCCTTTATATGGTGTGTGTGTAAGTATGTAGAGAATAGAAATATTTATGTTATTTCTCTTATCGCCTTGAACAAAGCGGTCTATTCAGACTTGGTTACAAAACAGGCCCAAGGTCAGTCGGAAGCTCTCAGAGTGATAAGCTGACAGGAGAATGTAAGATAATGATTTTTATTACAAAGCAAACAGACAGCCATCACCACACTGAGTATTTCAAGGCTGTTTGGCCATTGTATTGTTTTATGTCTGTTTGATTTCGACAGTTTCTGTTAATGTTCTTGTCCAATTAATGTTGCGGAGCGTGTGTTGTCATGTTAGTTTATTTTACACAGACGTAAAAATATCTTGACATGCTACCTCAGTCTCCAGCTTTCACTAATTAGGGTAAAAACAGTTCTTCTGTGAAACAGAACTCAACGCTGACTGACCTTGTGTGATCAGAATGTTATAATGTTAACATCCTTGTTTATTTGATTTTAATTGGATTTACATTTATGTAACGTTAAGTGTTCACTTTAACAAACCGGCGTTTAGCAGGAACTGTTTTTAAAAGATTCTGTTAGGGTGAAACAACGCTGCTTCATTTGATGCTTGAACACATTTTTGAACACACACCACTTGAACACATTTTTATTACCTAGTAGAAAATCACATCTGCTCATATTTAAATGTTTTACCAAGAACCGGTGAGGCTGTTTTTAGTTAATATACCTGAATGCGATAATTGCTTAAGACTGTGTGGTACAACAACTGAACTCAGGATGAAAGTGATTTATCCACCGTGCAACCAATTCCTGGGAGAGGAGGACAGAGAGAGGGAGAGACATCTCCAGATGTAAGACCAAAACCAGGTACATTACAAAATAGGTCACATTTCCCAGAGTGCCCCTTCTCTCTTGTTTCCAAAATGAAATTGCTCCATTTTTCTCCCTCTACATGCTGAATGACTCGAGGTGTCTCAGGGGTCTAGTGTATCAAGAGGCCAGACACAGAAGTAATTCAGTGCCGGCTGTTCATTAGGCTCCGTGCGAGAGTTTCTTCCACTCTGTGCAGCAATTACACCAGGATGATTAATCCATCGTGTTGTCCAGTTTGAGACAAAGAAGATGATTGGCTGTGTTACAAGGTTGTAAGTTCAACCAATAATGAAAATTCTGTCATTGTATACTTACCATGATGTCCAAACCTGAATGAATTTATTTCTTCCACTAACATATTATTTCAAAATGAGGATGATGGTCAGACTTCAGAAATGACAGGAGTCCACTGGAGGTTTTTTGTAACCATACAATAGTTTTGTGTGAGGAATCGAGACACAGTCAAGATGTGTTGTGACAGATTTGATATCAATGACCAGATGCTTGAAAACCACCAGAAGAAAACGTTATTGCAGAGGAAGCACTTTCATAGCTCAGGAGACATGACAACCATCTTGTGTTTTCTTACGGTAGTTCAGAGTCTCAGATGTTTCTTAAATTTTTTTTTTTTATCAATTTTAAAACGCTTACAAACATATGATTACCTTGTTCTTTTTGTCTGAAGAAAATTCTGATAAGAAGACTTCTCTGATAAGAATTCTCTGATTCTCTGATTTTTCTTCTGATAAGAAAAGTCTCTGTTTAATCTCAAATTTCATTGATGTCTGCTATAATTAATTGACAGTGAAGACATCTCGTTTTTATATGTTTTCATTAAATGAAATTTCATGACAGACTTCTGGGTGAACTTACCCTTTAATGCTACAGCATGGAACTGTTACACTAGGGTGTATTTGCAAACATGGTGGTCATGAGAAGGTTTAACGCGGTTACGCCAGTTCCTGGCACAGGAGAGCGGAGCGTGAACCATCTGGGATCTGCGCCACATGGAGAGTCACAAGAATGCCAACCAAAGCTGCTTGAAAATGGTGGCGTGTGAATTCACACTGTACCATACTGGCACTTAACGTTCCAGAATTCTGCGATGTGAATGTTTGGCTGCAGCGCTCTCTCTCTCTGTCTCTCTCTGTCTCTCTCTAATTTAACCCAATCAATAACTAAAACTTGAGCAGACAGACTGATTGAGTTAAATGTTTTGCTCATTTGCATACACTTAGCCTCCGGTCTGTCAGCCCTGGAAAACAATCCCAGCATGCAATTGTACGCTATGTTTGTATCACTTGAAAAACGAATGAGTTTGCTGCAAATGCACAAAGCACTTAGATGTTAAAACAAGCCGTAAGGTTTGCTTTGATGTCCAGGTGGCAAAAGGAATATGACATTGCCTTTAATCGCTCCTGGAAATGAGAGTGGATTCTGAGTGGATGAAGGCAATTTGAATTATCTGATACTAATTTAAATGCAGCAAAGAGGTTTCACTCCAGTTCTGGGTCTGTTTTACATAGGCAAGCATCACAATAACTGTTGTGCATTCTTAGGTTTAGGGATTTGAATAAACCCCTAACCTTAAGTATTAAACTGACATATAACTAGACTGTGCTATTTGTGCATTAGACATGAATAATAACTAAAATGTTTATATGTGATCAGACATACTTAGATCAGACTTGAATTTTCCTGGTGAGAAACTGAGAAATAGTCACTTTTCATTTTACTCCATTTTCTCTCTCACTTTCTTTCTCTCTCTCTCGCTGCAGTCCTTCCCACTCTGTTTTTTTATATCTTCAAACTGTGCTGACATCTACATGTAGACGTGGCCTTTATACACGGAGGCTATAGGGAAAACTGTTCATTCATGCTAAGGATCATGGGAGTTTTTCAATCCACAAGGAGACTTGATTGGTTCCAGGAGGAAATACCAGCTAACAAATCTTACAGGTCTCCAGTTAGAGGCCGTCAGCGAGCACAGGATCCAATCTCTGTGGTATTGTACTACAGAGAGACATCTGAAGACAGAATGTCCAGTGAAGAGTGTGAAGTCCTCAAAATAACTGCTCTGAGACTTCCTACTTGTTAGGGAACATGAGTATATACCCACTTTGCACTGCAGAAGCACCCAGAGAATGTTTTATTGCTCAGATGTTGCTCTTTCAAAGCTCAGGAGAAGGAGTTGCTTCATCTCAGATGTTTCTGTTTGAATTGAAATGCACACAAATGTGGCAATCGTTGACGTTTGTCAACAGTAGAGCTATAAAATTAACACAGAAAATTTAGCTCACATAATTTGACTTCGGAAGAATTCGATGAGAAATGTTTGTTCATTTTGAAATATCTGAATGTTGATAGCAGACCCTGGTATCTTCAAGCACAGTTTGCGAAAATGTTTACATAGCTGTTACAGGGCTTGATCTTTCTCTTAGGAGAAAACTTAGGAGAGGTAGACAATCTAAGCTGATTTAAGCCATTTGCTCTCCAGTTAATCTCATTGCTGTCCGGGAGAAAAGGCCGGGGTAATAAAGACGTCTTATTTGTAATTCTTCTTTATATGAGCAGTGGTCCCTTTGTCAGTCTTAAACTTCACTGTTACCATGGTGTCTTAAGACACCCAGTAGCATCTCTTGTTTATGGAATCTGATTGGCCATAAATCTCAGGGAGAGTAAATGCTTGCTGAAGTCTAATCAGTATGAAATGAGTAATGGGGTCTGGGCTTCACTCTTAATGAAGTCAGCATCTCTGGGACCTCCTCCAGCAACAAACCCCCCCCCCCAACCGCTCACCTCTGGCATCTTCAGATACTCCTTCTTTTCTTGCGTCTTACTGCCCTCTCTCTCTCTCTCTCTCTCTTTCTTTCTCTGTCTCTCTCTCTCGTGCTGTCTCTCTGGGGTGCTCAGGATGTACCAGCTGCTTGTTGCCTTTGATTTAGACTTGCCCTAGATATGCTCCCTAATGAGCTGAGTGCCCAATCAATAATTTACCCCAGTGTGAATGAGAACCAGGCTGATCAGAGCTGGCAAAAGAGAGGTCTGCAATCAGTGCTATTCAGAAACCTGTTTTTAGACTCATCTTTCAATTTCTCTCTCTCTTGCTCTCTCTCTCTCTCTCTCTCTCTCTCTCTCTCTCTGTCTTACCCCATTGTTTGTGATAAAAGAGGCTAAACTTTTGTTTGATTGGACAGTTCCTCCTGATGATCCTGTGATAATTGGAGCTCCCGTGTTGAGCCTGCGTGCCGGAGACTCGCTGAACCTCACCTGCCATGCTGACAATGCCAAACCAGCTGCCTCCATCATCTGGATCCGTAATGGAGAAGTGCTAAACGGTGCGGCGTACACCAAGGTATGACTGTCCACTGTTTATGTCACTTTCTGTACACAAACAGCACACGAGATTGAACTGTGACAGGACTGTGTCTCAGTCTAACAAGATGCTTACCTTAGCGTCTTTTGCGGGTGTCATAGGTGAATCAACCATTTGAATTGATCACCCCTTGATAACCAAAATAGGTGTTCTGAATGCTTCCTGTTATGCCAGTTCTGCAAACGCCCAGACTGTTTTAACATTTGTATTGTAACATTTGAACACTCCCGTGATGCTCAACAATGCTGTGTCAAACTATTTATTTGGAACATTTGAATGTAAAAAAACCCAAAACTTTTGATTAAATTTGAATGCATCTAGGACGGTCAAAAATGCTGTCTCAAACATTTTGATTACAAAATCTAAACACCTGCAATTTACAAAAAATGCAGTCTCAAATATTTTTGATTTAATTTGAACATTCCAACGCACCTGCAAAGTCCAGAAATGCTGTCTCGCAACGTTTGAATTCAATTCTAATTTTTACCTAAAACTCACCTGTGATGCACAAAAATGTTTATTAGCTTTTGAGACACAGCTTGGGTGATTATGAATCGATTTTTGGCTACAGTGGATATTTTTACTGTTAACCTATATCCCTTTGTACATTGTCAAAAAAAGATCGACTGCAAGTCCTCAAACGCTTGACTCTGTCAAATTAATGACAAGCAGGGACTAATTTTTAATTTAATCCTTGGGGCAAAGTGGCGCAGTAAATGCAGTACTTTAAATATGTCATAATGGAAAGACATTCCAGCACTCATAAATGCGCTCCTCAACAATTTGTTCAGTTTGTCAGCTTTGGGAAGGAAATTAAGAGAGAGGAGGAAATGTGTTTAAAGCACTGCTCGTACCATGATTGGAGAGTGTAATCTGCTCATTTTGAGTAAGCTGATCCCCTCAGCACCCACCAAAGAGAGTCCCTTCATTAATTAACCAGTCCTAACTCAGACACAAGCAAGCCAGGCAGGTTCCTTGTTTTTTCAACAGAACTGCTTTCAAATCTCTTCTGCTCTTGGGAGACTCTTTCAAATGCTTCTGAAATGATCAAGTACCTCCATGAGACAGATAAAGGAAAGCTATTCGCATTTCATGCTAGTACACGCTAGACATTAGAAGAAAGATCTCTTGATTAAATACAATCCGGAGTGTTGCAAATACTGTTGGTTTGGGTTTGGAAAACAGATTTTCCGGCCTAAAACTTTGATTTATAGCTGAAAATACTGAATGTTTAATGACTGGAGAGCCTTTTTTCATCATATAACAATCGCCTTTTAGAAAAATGTCAGATGATAAAAGCGCAAGAGATTTGAATTTTTCATTTTCTCATTTTTGAAGTTTTTTTCTCTAAGATTTGCGCTCCACTCTGAACACTCTTTATTGCGTTATTTGATTAATTCTGCTGTGGAATCCGTTATAGCTGCGAGGCAGACGGATGTTTTAGATGAAGTCAATATCCTTCAAATATCGGTACCAATTTTTTAATAATCTTTTTGAATAAACAGAGTTTCTCAACAAAAGCCTGAATATCAGAGCACAGGGGTGCAGGTAATATCAGCATGAATAAGATACCTTGTGACTGGTATATGAAATGTGCAACCTCTACGGTGTCACAACATTGAAATTTATATTCCTTTATCGAACCTTTTGTTTATAGCTATACATTGCAACACTCACTGATTTGGTGCTCTAGAACCGAGGGTTGTTGGGTGATGCTTTGTTCATATCCGAGACCTCCAACAGAGAGCTGGTTGCAAGGTCTGTAGTCTGTCTTTGACCTATACTCAAGAGTAAGCAAGAGAAAATGTATGAAACACGAAAGTGTTACGTAGATCTTGCCAATAGTTCATAATGACCAGGAATGTCAAGTCTTTTTGAGGACTGACAGTATCCGGTCACTAAGTGCTATCAGTGTGTAACAAGCTACATAACGAGCTGAGTAATGAGTTTAGTAACAAACATTTTTTATGTTTTTTGAGTGTTTTATGTATTTTTTAAAAAATGTATACATTTGTGTTCTATGTAGGGAATGACATGAGAGTGAGTAAATAATAACAGAATTAACAATTTGTGTGGAACCGTTAATTTTTCTTCGTAACAAACTATGTAACAAGCTGAGTAACAAGTAATATAAAAATCTTCAAAAACGTATACATTTGTGTTCCATGTAAAAACCAAATAACATACAGGTCTGGAAAGACATGAGTTAGTAATTAATTAATTAATTAACTTTTTGTGTGTAACTGTGTGTAATGTTGCTGGCCATCTGTGGAATGCCAGCCCCCAACACTTCAGTGCTCATAGATGCCGTTTTTCTGTAGACGCTGTTGCGAGACGGGAGAAGAGAAAGCACGGTCAGCACCCTTCACATCTCTGCATCTAACGTAGAGAGCGGACAACAGATCACCTGTCGCGCCTCCAACAAAGCAGCGCCCAATGGCAAAGAGGCCACAGTCACCATCGACATTCAACGTGAGTCTTGGTCTCCAATCCTTTCACTGCACTTCTGTTCAAACATAATTAGTGCCAAACACGTTTCTATCCAAATCCTACGACCTGCATTCTGTTCCGAGCAGTTCTTGTGTTTTCCTGTCTGTGTAGATAAATTATTCACACATGAAAATCCGCTATGTGCTGTCCTATTTTCTTTATCCAAACAGCCGTTGTGTGTGCATGCAATCTGATGTCTGAGCACATGTCGTATTTCACTACACAGACACACAAGACTTGACACAATTTTTGTTTTTCTTTTGTTTTTTTTGCTTTTTGTGTCCTGGAGAAGCAATTGTGAAATTCTTAAGTGACAGTTTCTGTGCACAGTATGTACAGGGGTGTTTCTAAGAACTAAATGGATTATCGTAGATTTAAATGCTTCTTGTTGGTTATTAAACATTGGAGAAATTCAGTACAACCCTTTACTGGTAAACAGCTTGTAGTTTATTTTTATTTATAGCAGTCATAAGCCACGACAATTTAACTGTCAAGTATTTATCTAAAACCACTAAAATGAAAAGCCTTAACTACTTCAGTGCGAAGATGAGATGGTTTGATGAAATATTTCTGACACCATATGCATTGGGAACAAATATTCCTTCAACTCCCTCATGTGTTGAGAGATATTAAGTCTGACTAATAAAGCAGAAAATACATAATATTCTAAGATCCACAAGTTCTGACAGCTTCTTTCTTCGCATTCGTAGATTCTATTTCATTGTCTGGAAGGAATGCGTCTCGGCACAATGGATCTCAAATGCACAAATCAAAGCGTAAACCAAAAAACGTTGGTCTGTTTTTGCTTCACTGGACTTTGCCCAAATCATTTTGTCATGCAATACAAAAGAAGAGTTGTACTGTAAGCTTCTTTCTTCCCTGGATTCCATAAACATCTCAGATTGGTCAGTTTGAACGTTTGTGCAGCTGTGGCAGCCAATGAAACGTTTCCATTCATTTAATTATAGAATGTAAAATCACCCATCTAATTTTTTTACATTCGCATGCGAATGAATAAGCCAATTGCGGCTGTCAGGATTCATTAAGCTCAAGAGTCAGGGTGGCGGGTGCTTCATATGGCCCGCTTGAACTTCCCTTTAGCCATCTTCATCAGAATAATTTACGCCGGGTGTGAACACGCCTAACCTGAGTTTGGGCTCTGTTTGCAGTCATTTGAGATATGGCCGGTCTAATGCAAGGAAACAGTTCAGTGAAGTGGAGACCCTGCTGCAGGCCACACACTACAAGAACATGTGCTGGGTAAAGAAGTGATGAATGAGAGCAGAAAGGTGGTAGAACCTTAAGGCCTACTGGGATCTCAAATCGGCACCAGGGGTGCTTACCTGACCCTCCACGGCATCAATATTCATGTCAGGCAGCTGTTGGGTGAGGTGCTGTGATGAAACGTGGTTTGTGGCAGGCATGCATTTACAGAGCATGCAACATTTATGGTCCGGTGCATTAATTGGCTTTGGGGTCACGGTTTGGTACGGTGTCAGTACAGAAGGGACAACAGAATTTCGCCTGACATTTTTAATTTTATTAATATGGTCCAGTTAACAATAAAAATAATGGCAACCAACTAAATACTGTTAAGCACGTGTTTTGAATCTCTAAAATAAATATTATCGAAGCACTTTCTTTAAATTTCAATTTTTTAATAAGTGTTCGAATATTTAAGTGTTCGAATATGGACATCAGACATAGTAATTAAATAGTAACTAGTAAATGAGTTGGATGATGACACACATTTCCAGATTGCAGTCAAGTAGTTGGACTTGTTAGTGTTTGGTGAGGATGCCGCAGTTGTCACAGCACAGAAGAAGTAAACAAAATAACGAGACACGGTGTGTTAAATTTAGGTTCCGCACATGCCAAGATATATAATCATTTGTGTCATTGTGTGTACTGTACTAAAAGCCTGTTTAGATCTGTATGGATACATGTACCGTTCCAGCCCTAGAGTACACAAGCATGCCGAGCGGTACCTGTCACAAAGATATATTCCACTGTTTTCCGAGCTTGTTTTAAGAAAACATTATATCTCATTATATCTTCAAATTCACACGCTGTAAATTCATTTCTCCTTCTCTGCCCTACAACAGCATTTCTGAAACCCGCAGGCTTGATCAAATACAACAACGTGAAAGAGTTGGATGAGTTCATCAGAGAGAATGTTTAGATTCTTATGCTTTCATTTCCTCTGAACTTTTTGCGTTATGCCTAAAGTGTGAAGCTAATAAACGGCACCGATCTGAGGGCATATGAGTCACTCCTGACCCAAATAGTATGTTGCTTTCCATTTGTTAGAGCTGCTCTGGCCTCTCTCTTCACACTAGACAGGAAACATTTGCTCCTAATCATTTATAAGCTTATGCTGGGAAAGTGGTGACCTATTTATTAAGACTCATTTAAAACATAATTCACACTCACTGTGAGTTTCTCATCTGTTGTGACTCATCTGTCATGCCATCGACTGCAGTAAGGCCACTTGGGCTGCCTCTCTGTTCTTTGTGTTTATTTTCTGCATAGTCTATGTTACAATATACTTTAAAACATTTAGATTTATGCATTTGGCAGACACTTTTATTCAAAGTGACTTACAGTACATTCAAGGTATACATATGATCAGGACATGTGTTCCCTGGAAATTGAACCCACAACCTTTGCGCTGCAAGCATAATGCTCTACCAATTGAGAATACTCTTAAAGTGTACATGTCACTTTTGTGTATAGCAAAGGGTGGGCAGAACATGACTTAATTTTGAGTAGAGAGGTAGTTGCTTATCAGTTTGTAGTTTCTGCACACCCTGTCGAACTGCTTTTTAATGTGATTTAATGGTTATCATATTGCAGTTCAAATGTAAATTGTGACTCTGGTTTAAAACTGTACTCAAACACTTTACTGCAGTTAACATTTTAGCGCCTTAAGATGTTGACCTTTACTTTTTAAACCATTTAGTGAAATCAAATGGCATTTAAGCACACACAAAAACTGAACCTGTGCACACTAACAAAAATAAAAAGTTTAGCTGGTGAGCAGCATCGCTATGCTGGTCCACCTTCTATAGCAGCACCAAACCGGGATAAGTCAGCTTGGTCCACCATGAAAATTAGGCTGGCCTTGGCTAATCTTTTCACCAGGGAAACTGTGTGGCTATATATGTCTTTGTTTATCTGTTTGGCCCCGAGCAAATGATCTTCCAGTGTCTGCTGTGCTACAGTTAAGGGTTTGTATCTCAACTGCAGTTCTTTATTGATACGAGTGCTATTTTTTAATTAGTCCGACAGGCTCAGAGACTTTTATTCTAGATTCCATTGATTATTTCCATGGATGCATACTGGCAAAGACTGATGGTGAGTAATGACAATTTGAGAAGTTTCTTGGTGGTTCCTCTTCACGCAACACCATTGGACTCTTAAAATACCCACATTAATCTACGATGTGTTGACATTCACGTCACCAGCACTCTCCTTCTTCTGTTCACATGTTCTACCTTTAAAGGTCATTACTGCTTCTAGACCATGTACAGTAATTAAAAGTTCCCCATTAAACAACGTGTTTCATCTATCGTAAGTGTTCAAAAGTTTCGCTTTAGCTAGCAGCCCACATCAATTTCACCTCTTTTGTTACTCTGCCTTCTAACTTAATTGTGTTTTGATGTTTAACTTTATCATACAGTTGTCTGATATTGTTCACAGCGAGGGCCGCCCACACCCGGACCGAAAGCGGCTATACCGCCATCACCACCTGACCCTTTCCTCGAACGTGGCATGAAGATCTTTCATGCTGTTAGCTTCTGGGCCTTGCCGTAGCGGTTCGTTTAAGAATTAGTACCCAGGAGGGAAGAGTGGCTCTCCGCTTCTTGCAGTAATTGCCTTGTAAATAAGAGCACGATTGGAACAATGCTGTTGGTTAGGAATAATTAATGACCGCATACACGCATGGAGTTGCGTCTGGGGGCCCCTCGTGAGCTCCTGTCGGTGAGCACGCTCACTCCACACAAAGAAAACTGACAAGAGGTGCTTTATCAAGCTCAAGAAAACACTCACTTGCAACCCCCTGAGTCCCCTCTCTAAAATAAATGCATGTCTCTACATTTAGAGGATGTGTCTCTTAAGTTTGCATTTCAGATGCACGTTTGCATGCGATTACATGATTTGGAGTGTTTTTGAGAAACTATAATTTTGTAAAACATTTGCATGTGTTATAATTCACAGAACTGTGTAAATGCAAAAACCACAAGCTCTCAAAATCCGTGTGATATTACAGGCCTGCACAAACATCATTTAAAATGAATGACCACAAATCAATGTTGATTCTGTACCATCTGAGACTCTGATATGTTTTATTTGGCGTCCAGACAGCTTAGTTTCACGTTGAGCCGCTAAGGTTTTACTGTTGTTATTGTTTCTTTTACTAATACATTCGAACCCGTCAATATTTTTGTGCATTTCAGAAAGCCCACAGGTTAGTTTTAAATGACTAGTCCCACACCATAAGGCATTATGAATGAAACATCTGTCCTAGGTACAAATACGTTTGGCGAGTTACTGGAGCCGACTGCTAATGAGAAATCAGACCCAGCGCTGTGTCTGGGCTTTCCAGAGATCTCTAATCACATTCAGACCTGTGGGAGGTGACAGATCTGTCCACTGGGCTTTGACAGGACTGGGGCAGATTGTGGTAGCTTTTCTCATATTAAAGTTTGAGGTTTTGGGGGGGAAACAGCAGGATGGAACCACTGCTGTCTGGAATTGCTGTGATTTGTTGGTATGGTGCTGATGTTTCTTCTGCTGGTCTAGTTAATGTCCAACATGCCCTGTGTCCCCACAAACACACGGCACAATCATGCTTTCAGAGGCTGTTTCTCAGGCTCCAAGCGTGTCACTTCCTGTCTGTCTGCTGTCACATTTTGTCTTTCGGCTGTCAGTCTTGTTTGTCGGTTTGGGTTTATATAATTGGAGAAAAGCACACAAAAGCAACAGAAACTGTTTGTCTCACTTTTCATAGATAACAAATACCGAAATCTTTTTTTGTAGCGCGCACTGCATTCAAACACCAAATTAATTGCAAACTTTCCAGCGAAACATTAAACACACCTAAATAAAATGTCACCGTAACAGCTCGATAAAGGTCTGGGGGTAAATATCGCTTTTGCCTGATGTGAATTTGGCTGGTGTTTGTTTAATTCGCACAATCGACCTTTATTGTTCATTTCAGCCAAAACTCTCTTTAATAAAGCACATTTTAAAAGTTGTTTAAATTCTAATTCAGCAATTAGAAGCCAAGTTACAGCTCCAATTAATCTTAATGCAAAGTAGCTCCATTACTGGAAAAAAGAACAATCAAGTTATTTTAGTTTGTTTTTATCTGCAATTAATTTTTCTGATGAGTGTTTATTAATGACGGTTTTGAGACAGTCTCGGGAAAATGAAGTTGACTGGCCTCTCTGTTCCTTCAGATTTCCCACTGGTAAACCTCTCAGTGGAGCCGCAGCCTGTACTGGAAGGCAATCTGGTCAAATTCCACTGTGCTGCTAAAGCTAATCCCCCTGTCACTCATTACAGGTAAGAGCTCTTACACACACACAAACACATGGGCCATTATAATGACTTTCTTTACCAGTGTCTCGTGCTTTCTCGCTTGGGATTACATGCAGGTACTTTCGTGCATAACATTCTTACATGGAAAAAGTGCATGAATTTAACGTGAAACAATGATTGTCATGTATGCATGTGTGGGAGTGTGTTAAATTCATAAATAAACCAGAATGCATATTAAAATAGCATTTGAGACACATGTCAGGAGATTGCTGGGAAATAATCAGATTTTACATAAAAAATATGCTAAAGGTATGCTAAAGGCTTGGCATATGAATACGAATTATGCGTCTTGAAGGTTTTTGCTGTTGATAAATACATAAATAGTTTATGTATTGATTTGGAGATTAAGACTTTATTTACAACATTACTATTCAAAATTATTTGGTTTGTGATTTGACTGTAACAGACAGCAAGCCACGAATTGAAGTCGATTGAGCTTTAAAGAACTAGAAATGTGCTAGAAACATTCCCCCTGTCGCTTTCCAATACTGATGAGCCCCACAACAACCACTTAAAAACATTACAGCTAAAGAATTCCAATGCCAGATCGCTGCTCATTAAAATCGCCACTAACGATAAAATCTCCTGCTGAAGAATCAGAGGTTCTTCCCTTGTATTAGATACATTCTCGCCTACAGGCTGTTTTATTGACATTTTATCTTCTTCATCATTTTATCTTCATAGTTTCTACATGTTCTTCATGATCTTTCTCGTGAGAAGCTCATGGTAACGCAAAAGTACACTATCACACATAACATCCATCCAGCTCTAGTTTTTAATCAGCGTGGAGTGAGAAATCCCTCACCTGCCACCCCATCAGAGTTTCATACATTATTCATACAGCACATGTCTAAAGAAGAGCAGACCGACACACACCAGACCCTTCTGTCTGTGTCCTCAGCCAGCTGGGTAAAGGATCTCACCAGAGCTCACAGAACACTGTGTATCTTCTGTCTCCTGACCCAGTGCAGCAGGCTTCAGATGTGTTCGGTACCGCGGGTCGAACCCTCAGCCAAAAGTCATGTCAGGAAATCATCCATCAAGTGTTCAAGGGAAGCACTTCAAATCAACACGCAGATTTGCTTCTCACGGCATCTGAATTCACACTGCAGGAACACAGAAGCCCAACTAATTACGAAGAAAGTCATTACTGATTGCGAGAGATTTCCTGTGGGCATTACACTGTTCCTGTGAGAGGATTAGAACTGCCTCACTAGAAAGTGGAAGGATTATTTTCACTAGCCAATTTTTTATTCATGTTCATTTTGTTTACATAAATATGGAAATTAATTTAACTTTGTTGTTGGTGTTTTTTTTAGTTTTTTTTTTGTAAGTACAAAATGTAGCATCGCTTGTTGGAGGCATCCGGTCCAGACGCCCAGAGGAATAAACCCCATCACTTTTCTCCTGTGGCATTTGAAATGAGATTAGTGAAGCTGTAAATTAATTAGCTGAAATAAAGCCTTTATGTTCAGTGGTCATGATGGCTATTTAAGACCTTGAGTATTTTTCATTCAAGGCTTTTCATGATTTTGCTGAGCTTTTTTATGTCTAATGGAATCTGGTGTGAGGGGATCTCAGAGATCTCACAGCTTCATGTTATTAAATGATTTAATCTATATAGATTTTTTAATGGCCGACACACATACCTACAGTATGGAGGTGGATGGCTGATGGTATTATAATGTCGACATGCAGTGGGGTTTAAATGTCCGAGTTCACATTGAAAATCTGGAATTCAGATTCTAATCTGAATCATAACCTGCAAATAAGAAACCTTTAAGGTTGTTTTAGTCATTAAATGAATGATGAAGATTCTAACTAATCAAATGAATGTTAACTCCTTTGTGCAAAAGTAGTTTGCTCTATAATATGCACTAGAAAATTCATTTTAAATTCTCAGTTAAATTTTTGACTCATGTAATTATGCAAAAAAATGCATTAAATTAGAAGAACTTTCAGCACGTGGACTATATATACAAGTATGTATATATATAAGTATGTATGTGTACAGAATATAGTATCATATATGTATGTGTATGATATAGGCTATAGGCTAATACAATTTACATATAGTAAATGAGACGCATACATTAAATGATTCTGTTATTGCATTCCGTATGGAAATGTGAGCTGTTTATAGTGCAAGTGATGTGGAACATTGTGTCTGTCACAGAGAGCAAATGTGTTACTTGATCTGGGAGAAATTCATACTGACAGTGAAATCACATAAAGACTTCCTATCTTTTTTGTATGTTTCAGCTATTTAATTTAGGCTAACCTAGATCTCTTTCAACCAGAATAAGTCCCTGAAATGTGAAGCCATCATAGAGAGTTCAAGAAAAGCCCTAGCACTCCAATAATAAGCCAGCCATGGTGTAGAAAGTGTTTTTCAGGGTAAAAGAGAGCGGTGAATGTTTGTTTTCTTCTTGAACTTTGAGAACAGAAAAGTGGGGCGTGAATAGATAGAAACAGACACATCGGTTCTCTGCCTGTGAATAAACTATGTGCTTCTTGCCCCTCCAGGGGCTTTTCTGTCAGTGCCGGTGTTGGAGGCTTTGTTCTGGCGTAGGTGATTTGTTTTGTCTTATCCTCGTTTGTCACCTCTGAAGTGTCTAATGGAAGTCGCTCTGTTGGGCATGTCGAACATTTGATGCGGGCACGTGGGATTGCGGCTTGGCGTCAGTGGGCATCGGTTGTCCACGTGGCTGATTGCTTGTTTTACGGAGACAGTTCGTACCACCCAGCGTTTTAATGTGAAATGCAGCAGATCAAATTCAGCCCTCCCATAACATCTTAAAAAGACAAACAATTTATTTTCCACAGTGTTGGGTCGCCATACACCTTCAAAGGATTTTACTGTTTTTTTTGTACGTACGTTTACACCGTCACTGCTGAATAATGCAGAGCAAGTGAAATATACAACAGACTCATGGATTTGATGTCTGTTTGTATTGCAAAGCCAGATAGAGGTTTGAGCTCACAACGACTCGGAGTTTGCGTTTGTCTTTTCAGATGAGCTTTGAATGGCGTCCACTTTTTTGTGACAGCTCTATAATGCAACATTTTCTGTTACTGAATATGTCAAAACACCCCTCTACACCCTCATCAGAGCTAGAGAAACAGTACTGTAGTAGACATTCCCAGACATTGGTTGAAAGAATGTTATTCAAACATTTTTTAAATTCTGTAACATTTTTAAAATGTTCCACTAACAACTTAGGAATAACATTTTTGTTATATAATATATAAGGTAAAAAGCATTCTACTAATTTTACTGCAAGAGCTGTTTTGCTTTCACAGAATGTTAGTCAACGTTCTAAAAATGTTCCCTGTTACCTGGGTCCCTGGCAGGGAGACTTTCTCAGACTGCTCTGAGTCTTAAATTAAAGTACGGCAGTTAATCACTTTAAAGATCCATGGAAATTGTTCATAGCGTTTTCCCATTTTAGCCCCAAATACAGGATTAAAATAATTTCATAAACAGCTTATACTGGCTATTGGCACCATTTGAAATGTCTGAAATTGAATTTTAGTAACAAGATGTAATAAGCCCATTTCTGCCGTCATTTGAATCCGTGATGAGGCGGCAAAGACCCGCTGTGATCCTAAGTAATCTCTTCATTTTACTTGTGTTTGATGGTTAATCAGTTGCTGCTGGATTAGCCACACGGTTACACACACGTACATTTGACTGAGATGGTGATCTGTCCTCTCACCACACACAGAAAGTGACAGAGATTTTTCTTTTCTTTTGGTTCTCTTTGTCATTCTCACTTTGGATTTTTCTCTGGACTTTTTCCAGAGATTGACAGGTGAGATCATCAAATATGTTGTGTGGGGATCTCTCTCTCTGTGTGTAGTTCACACAGAGGCTTCTGACCCTCAAAAAAACCTTGAGGAAGGTTGAGGAAACCTTGAGGAAACTGGCAAAATCTTATTGCTGGAGCTGTTACCTAGTGCAGAGGTTCTCAGCCTTGGGGTTGTGAGATGCCAGAGATGCAGATAGCAGAGGAATACTTTATTTTGTTTTAATTTGATGTTATTTATGATAAATTTTAGCTAATTTTTGTAGCCACTGTTTAATGAAGCATATATGCAGTATTTCTTGTGCTTTAAATATGAGAAATCTAGGTTACAACAATTGCAAAAGTGAACTCAATATAAATACATATGGTAAAATAGTATTGTGTTTTATTGTATAGGAACATCATTTAAGAACGTAATTTGATGGTGAGGATGTGGAGGCCTGACCAAGCATTCAGCACCCGTTGCAAGCGACGCAAGTTTAAGTCTGTCTCGTGTCATTACCCTATACTGCCCCTCCCCTTCTTCCATCATTACCCTTCCTCTCTACATCATTACTGCCAATAAAAGCAGTAACAAAACTGAAGAATACAATAAGGACTCACTATACAACAATACACACTGTTGCATGACCAGTACATTCATTACCACAAATTCTATTTGTTATTGCAACACCATCCACTTTAACTTCTCAAATGCAAACAAAAGTCTGTCTGTTCCACGCTTGATCTTCTCATGTGAAACTAGAGCAGTGCTGTCCAGGGTTCCTCTCGTTCCTCTTCACATTATACTATAATGACTGCCACATCAAAGGATGCCAGTGACAGAGACAGCATCTAAAAACCTCTAATGTTTCCTGTTATTCTTCTGCTGAAGAAGACACGGCCTGCCGGCAGCACGCAAATAAAAAACAAAGCAAAACCTGTGGTGTCCAGAAAATTACGTTAGACACTTTGCAGGATGCTTTTGTTGTTCAACTGCACCATGCAAATAAGACTATCTTAGTCATTTGCCTGTAAAAAATTGCTTTTTAACAGCCTTTGATCTGTGTACATCCAGAAAAAAACTGGCAGTGTCCATCCGTTGTTAATGTTTTCCTCTGATTTTGTTTTCTAATGGATAATTAGATGGGCAAAAGGGGGCAGCAGAATCGCAGAGGCAACAGGAGACACGTATGAGGTGCTGGTGGATCATACCTTCTTCACTGAGCCTGTGTCCTGTGAGGTCACCAACGCCCTGGGCAGCACCAACATCAGCCGTAATGTGGATGTTTACTGTGAGTTTACCTCAGTCTACACTCCCATCCATTATTGAATGCTGGAGATATGTTTCTTTTCTTTCATAAAATACAGGCATTCTTGAACTAGAGATGAGAATTGTTATATTTACCCACTCTCATGCTGTTACAAACCTTTGTGGCTTTTGTTTGTTTGTTTTTTTCTTTGTTCTGTTTCATTTGAGCATTTACTTTGCATATAGTGAAAGTGAATGGGGACCGATGCTGTAACAAAAAACATAAAATTTGTACAAATGACTTGTGGGCTGTATTTTAAATCTTCTGAAGCCACATGATAGTTTTTGTGAGGCATTTTATCTCCACTATAGCAGTCATGTTTCATTTTTACTGTAGTATACTGTATTCATACTTGCTACACTAGTATACTGATATCTGCACTGGTATCGTCAGTATATTTACATGTATTTAAGTTTGGGTGACGTGTTACAGCTAAGATGAAGATTTTTCCCAAATACTTGACTAAAATGAACTTAATCCTTAACTTCAGTCTAAATGTCAGTCTTTCTCACACAAAGCTTGAGGGTGAGTAAATAATGACAATTTTTACAATTGTACATGTTTTTTATGGTTGTAACATGAATGTTCACATTCCTGTGTGGCAGTCGGGCCACGTCTGGCCACAGAACCTCAGAGCTTACAGGTGGACCGCGGTTCTGACGCCATGTTCAGCTGCGCTTGGATTGGAAACCCTTCACTCACCATCGTCTGGATGAAAAGAGGCCACGGAGTCGTACGTATTGTGCCTTTCCCTGCTACACACTTCCAGATCTGATCAACTAGAGTTTGATTAAATCCTCCATCTGGACGTGATGAGCACAAGACGGAACTAAAGATAACAGCTGTGATGGTTGAGTTTCCAAAGCTAATGACCCTCAGCGGAGCACATTGTGTTTGTCTGGGTTGTCATCTGTTAGGATCTCACAACTTGCAAAAAATATTGAGCTAAAGTCAAAACTCAGAGAAGAAAATGTATTTGTGCATATCTGCATCTGACTGTAGTGATGGTTCATTATAGATGCAGTTCTGCTTCATACATTTTCTTCAGAATGAAAAAGAAAGAGAAGAAAAACCCAAAACTTTTTAATGATGTCTGGTCTGTGAAGTTTGCGCAGACTGTGGCGTTGCGCTTTTTCAAACATCTGTTACCTTACAGGTGCTTAGCAATGAGCACACCTTAACGCTGAAGGCAGTGAGACAAGAGGATGCTGGGAAATACGTTTGTCGGGCGGTGGTGCCCCGGGTCGGAGTGGGTGAGAAGGAGGTCACTCTGACAGTCAATGGTAAACACTTAAAACGCTTTTGTTTATACTCCATCTGGAAATTCTCATTTGCTTTGTGTTTTGATTGCCTTGAATCACAAGAGCTGGAGAAGCCTCTCGAATACGGGATCAAACCATGTTTTGCTGGAGCTAAAGGGGATGTTTTCTACACTGTTTAGCTTTGCAATAACTGAGAAATACTCCCTATGACCCTCAGAGATATGAGCGGAGTAATCAGAGGAGATGATCTCCAATCGCACTCATCATTTCTTCTCACCCATCCATAAACGACAGACTCTGGGGCGCATGCAGCCCTCTGATTGGCTTTAAGGACAAAGAAAACCAGGTTTTCTGAATCAATAGAAGCATATTGATTAACCTCACACTTCAAGATGTGCTTCACCCTGAAATACAATAAAAAAAATTCATAGTGCGTTCTGAGTGCCTTGAATACTTCAGTAACAAACACCATATATATATATATATATATATATATATATTGTTGTTGTTGTTGTTTGGCTTTGTCTTGCTGCAGGCATCATTTTATTGGTTATCCTCCCTCCCTCTCTCTCTCTCTCTTTCTCTCTCTCTTTCTCTCTCTCTTTCTCTAGAGTAGCTCATAAAAAAAGTGTTATGGGTCCTTGTATGGTATATCCATTTGTTTTGATGGAAACTTTTAGGTCCTCAGGGCTTCGCAATAACACTGCCCAGCTCCTGTGAGGCAGTAAGCCTGTTTAATGCTCTATGAATTCTTAATCATTGCTGTTTTTCCTCTCGTGGTGTTTGAAAGTCTAGATCTGACATGGGTTAGTGTGTGACTCAGGGTCTCCTATAGTCATTGTCCAATTTTGTGTTCAAGAAATAATTTACCCCAAAATTGAAATGATCATTTACTCACACTTGCGTATGTTCTGCGTCACACAATCTGAATCTCCAGAACGTGTAATCTGTATGACTCCTGAATGACTCCGTATTCCAAGCCTTCTGAAGTCATGCGATAACTTTGAGGAACTGACCAGAATTTAAATCATTTTCACACTGATCATTTGTCCCTCCACTGTACGGCTCAAATTCATGCTCTTTATTGTGTGTAAAAGAACTGCAGGAACATTTTGCCTAATGTCTCATTTGATGTTCCATGTAAGATGTAGGGTGCATAAATGATTTTAAATTGTATTTTCAAGTATTCCTAAAAAAGTCTACTGTATGCTAATAAACAGAGGGCTTAGAGATGCATTAGTGCTCAAATATTAAAAATTAGACAGATTAGGCTGGTGATAAATGGGAAATACGATTACTGATGTAATAGCTCATTAATGAATAACCACATTAGCGTCCATTAGGCTGCAAGAGCGTCTCTCTTCGACAGACACAGATGATTTTGTTGATTTGATAACAAGGCTCCTTAAAGACATGCGTGAATAAGCTGCCTCACGGAAACAGATCGATATCTCCCCAATCTCCTCGCTACTTCTGACCCTCATCTGAGTAAAACTGTTTTTAAACTTGCTCAGAAGAAAGGTCTCCGCTTTCTGCATCCTTATATCCAAAAACCCAGTGAAACGAAAAAGCTCATTTCAGATGGATCACTATATGAGCAGGCCTCTCTCTCGCCCACTGTACGGAATTAACTGGCTCTCCAGCGCATCCTCAGGACCCAGGCACCAGGTGAGACACGTGACTGCGCTCTTCCTCATGCAGTTCAGTCTTCACATTCCGTTGTCTCAGAGACTGCGAGATAAAGCTGTTTAATTACAGCCCTCATTTACAGCCATGATCCACTGTCAGATTTGTTTGCTTCGCTCAGAGGACACAATCTGAACAGACTGCTGCTGGAGAAGCACAGATCAATGCCCTGCCCCTCCGCCCGACTGCAGTCTTTGAGCGTGTGGGTGATTAAGCGGGTGACGGGAAAAGTGAAAGCATTGTCTTGCGCTTTCCAGAGAGACAGATCTGCGGCTTGTACAGAAGACTCCTGTCTACTGCTGGGATGTCTAATTGATGGGATGGTACTCGCGCATAGAGACCTCCGAATTCCAATTAAAACGAAAATCTGTTTTTGTATAGAGACTGATAATGAACCGCAATATGCTGCAGTAGGAAAAATGGAAAAGTTTGATTGTGTTTATTATGATTTTATCTCTGTCTCTTTCCTTTTTTCTTTTAGCCTTAATTATTTGTGAAATTATGAAGTTGATTCATTATTCCAGTTTTGTTTGTATGTGTTGAATTAGTAGCAGTTGAAAAAGTTAATTCTGGATCTCTTGAGTCGCACCATCACAGCTGTGCTAGTGTGAAATAGTGCCGCACAATTATCTAAAATAAAATCGTGGCATGGCTTTGTGTGATTATTAAGACGCAAACAGCTGTAAATTAAATGTATAATATGATTCTCATAATAATAAGATTCACAATTCACTCAAACAACCAGTCCATAATAAAGCATTATATTGTTGTGTGTGTGTGTGTGTGTGTGTGTGTATATATATAACTTTGGATAGAAAACTATCCAAAAGAGAACTAAGTCCACGTCAGGAATAATACGAATGCAAAGTGAACTGAATTCTTTATCACTCTGTTTACTTTTGGGTCAAATGAAAGAGGTTTGAATTTAATTGTTAAGTGTGAAAACTCTTTAAGAGCAGCAGTTTCTACTGGCAACAGAGCGAGGGCAAAACAACACTAAGTTTGGAATCAAAATCCATTGCGTTCAATTTAGTACTTTTTGCTCTGTGATTTGTTCTTTTAGCCTTGATTTCTAGGCAGCAATGAATAGCAGTTAAAAACCTTTCAAAATAATCGCAATATGATTTTTTTTTTGGCCGTATCCTGCTGCCCTAGTGTTTAAAAGCCTGTCATGTGACATAATGACGCAGGCAGTTGGATAGGAGATAATCAAAAAGTGATGATGGTAATAAAAACAGTAGCTAAATGTCCTGTAGCCTTTTGTTCTCAGGAAGGATGTGTGTAGAGGAGGGCAGTAAGGCAGGAAGGTTCACGATGTGTTGTTGTTTCAGGGCCTCCGACTATCTCCAGCACACAGACCCAGCAGGCCCTGTACGGGGAGAAGGGCCAGATCAAGTGTTTCATCCGCAGCACCCCGCCTCCAGACCGCATTGTAAGTCCTGTCTGTCTGTCTGCCTCTGTCTTGTCTATCTGGTTTCTGCTGGTCTTTTTGGGTCAGTAGTTCAGATGTTTGTCTTGGTGACATTTCAACTGGCCCTTAGGCAAAATGTAGCAAAACATTTGGCTTTATTTTAGTACCATATTTTAAATCAGAAGCATTTGCAACTAGATACAACACCTTTAATAAAACTAAACTAAATTAGTTACTAACTAAAGAGTTTACATGATTCCAGTTAACCAACCAGTTTGTTGCCACAGATGGTAAAGTGTCATGACGATTTACTACAAAGCACATGATTACTTAATGAGGTAAGCAGTAGGTAATTTATAACTGGTTGTCTGCTTAACAACTGGTCGTTAAATTTTAACACCACATTGTTTTACACTGTAAACCCTACACAAGGGATAGTTACTCTTCTCCAGAACATGGTTCCGTAACTCTGGGTTAAAAGCAGAACAGAAGATAACAGAAGATAACCCAGGGTTAGAAAGGTGTAGGAAGATAGCCCAGGGTTAAATGCAGTATCAAATTCCTGTCTTGTATAAAAAGGAACTGTGATCACTTTACATGTTTAAATACGATTTCCACTTGTAAATTTAGCTTTGTAGACTTGGCTTGTTGGTTCTTAAGACAAAATGTTTAATGCTCTCTTTAAATTGCTTTGGATAAAAGCGTCTGCTAAATGAATAAATGTAATGTAAATGTTTCTGTTCCTGTCTAAGTGGGCAGTTCTTAGCCATTGTAAGTGAGGTAGACCAGGACGTATGGCTAAAGGTTTCTAATTAGGGAATAAATAACAACCAGTTAAAGTGCAAATGTGGATCAGCAAAGAGCCATGAAACTGGTTTAATGCGTTTAAAGGTAAAGCAGTAAAGATCTATTAAACAGGATTTATCGGTTGAGAGTTTGGGTTTATTTTTCTGTGGATTGAGTAGCTTCAACAGAACTCTGTCTCACACTGTGTGTTTATGTGTGTGTGTGTTGTGCAGGCGTGGTCGTGGAAGGAGACTGTGCTGGAATCAGGAACCTCGGGCCGTTACACAGTGGAGACCGTGAGCACAGAGGAAGGCGTGATCTCCACCCTCACCATGAGCAACATCGTCCCTGCTGACTTCCAGACCATCTACAACTGCACCGCCTGGAACAGTTTCGGCTCAGACACTGAGATCATTCGCCTCAAGGAACAAGGTAATCAATTTATGCATGTGTGCTTGAAGTGTGTGTGTGTTTTTATGTTTTACACATGAATGATTAAGCACTGCTGTGATTTTAGATCATTAGGGTAAAGACCAGATGATCGTCAGTTTACTCAAGTAAATGTCACCAGCTTAAATCTGTGGATTTCCTTAATGAAATTCCAACGTGTTCGGAACCTCCATTTGTAATCTAATTTAAACAGCCCTTAATCCCTTTTACTTGCTTTTAGGATTTCCTTAAAATATTTCAATAAAATTAGAGTGGTATTTTTTTATTCAAATACTGCCCTATTTTTCTCTACCAAAGCTGACTCCCAAGACGCAAGCTGAATTACTCAAAGAGGTCAGTTTATCCCAGTAGGATTTAATCCAAGACTCCCGGTACACGACTTCATTATGTCTCCTCAAGTGACAAACAGCTCCCGATCCGAACCATGCACGTCACGCGGGTTTCACGTTCTGTCACCGCTTGTCTGACAATCCCAACGGTATTGTGTTATCCTCAGGGTCTCTGCGCTTGGCCGTCATCATCGGGGTTGCAGTGGGAGCTTTCCTGGCTCTGATTGTCCTCATCGGGACTCTGGGGGCCTTCTGCTGCGCTCGACTGCAGAGGAGTAAGTAAGCTCGCTGTTTCAGCGGAGACAGAAACATGGAGGCAGCTCACCCCGCATGTTCACAGAGACACCCGCTGCTTTTACACTCAACTCAAATCTGTTACACAATGAGACCGTAGCTGCACACACTATCACGGCTGTGTTGGGGAGCAACTAACTACATGTAGTGACACTACTAACTATAAGTAACTGACTAAAATCCAATGCAGTTTAACCAATCAGTTCATTCAGGTGGTTCACTTAAAATGAAACGGTTAAAAAACACATTTTAAACATAATAGTTATGTTTGGTGTAAATGTATCTATTCAAATAAGAAAATCACTAATAATTTGAAATGCTCATCATGTTTTTTGCCAGATTCATACTACAATAAAAAAAAGCTTACAGCACTTTTAAGTAGCTTTAGTATAATTAGCTATTGTTCATAACCTGTAGTGTCACGACTATTGTCATGTGTAGCCTAATTGCAGCTTAACTACTTCACATTACAAATAGCTTGTAGCTTGGCAAGCTTTTCAGAGTAGTTCCCCCAACACCATACCACAGAATGATAAAAGCACCCCAGCACCTCACTCACGTCTGAGTTTATCTGAGGTCTCTATTGTCTTATCTTTTCCTTGGCAAATGTCTGAAACTGAAGGGATTGCCTCTGTTCTCCATGAGCACCTGCTCTTTCTCAGCAGAAGCCATTTTGTAAGGGTTGTCTAGCCAAGACTGTAGAGACCTCGTTTTTAATGAGTGTATCTTTCTTTGCTTGTTCTGATCATGCACCATAGAAGACATGCACCTGGTGATGTCATCACTCCCAGTGTCCCTTTCTTCCCGGCAGCGAGAGATCTCTGGTACGGTAAAGAGCGAAAGTAAGTCAAGCCCCTCTGTGTTCACCTCTCTCACCTCAAATTATCAGCCAGGATCTGGGAAAATGCATATGCACGCTTGGTCTAAAGTGAGGGTTTTTTTGCATGGCTAATCTGAACAATTCTTTTTGTCAGAAGATCTCAAAGGGGTTGTATCGGCGAAGAACGACATCCGTGTGGAGATCGTGCATAAGGACCATAATGCTGCCAGAGAAGCAGAAGATCACAGCAACATGAAGCAAATGGTAGTGAGTTTGAATTCCTGAGGAAATATTTACAAGCACGAGACATCTTCCCTCAGGCTGATTTCTAACACAAAGTGACACACTGACTGTAGTAACATCAGAGACTCTCTGCTTGATGAAATCCAATTACGAGTGGTTACTGGAGACACTTCTACACATACTTTATTGAAGGTGTAAATGACAGTCTGACTACACAAACACACATCTCAGGAATGCAGGACATTACATTTGGCAGACGCTTTTATCCAAAGAGACTTACAGTGCATTCAAGTTATACGTTTTGTCAGTATGTTTGCTCCCCTGGGAATCATCCCACAACCTTTGCACTACTAACACGACGCTCTACCAACTGAGCTACAGGAACACATGGAAGTGTATCTGTCTGTCTTAAGCCACTGTTCACAGCCATTTCTATCACTGGAGGTGACCAGGTCACTGTACTTTTGGTTGCTTGCAGGCAAATTCTGTGTGAACAATGAAATAGCTCACAGTAGCATGACCTTCTCATCTATCTTGCCCATACTCGACTACAGTATCTCGGTCATGTGACACGATTGTTTTCATTGCCCTTTGGTGCTCATTTGCATAAAGTTAAGCTTTTCTTGACTTTGCCTAGTTGCTGGGCACGCCCACATTGCATTGCCAGCGATGTTACCAAAATCTCTCAACGCTGTCAGAAACATTTCATTGAAAATGAATGACCTGCTGTCTCTTAGTTACTGTAAGTCACTGTCAGTGTGAACAAGGTTTTGTCTTTTCCGTCTTCTCCATCCTTCCTCCAGCACTCAGATCACGCCTCAATGCTGCAGCGGTCCTGAGCTTTGACCAGGTTCATATCAGACCCGAGCTTGAAGGGAATTTTGTTTGTAATAGGCAGCGAAGCTCTACTGTATTTGCTTGCAGGCGGAAATCAATAAGACTCACTCGTGATTTCACCAAACATCAATTGCATCATCTCTCTCACCTTCTCTGGCCTTTCAGATGGAGAGAGGAGAATTTCAACAGGAGTCAGTGCTGAAGCAGCTGGAGGTCCTGCAGGAGGAGGAGAGAGAGTTGCAGCACATCAAGGTGATGAAGAGGCAGAACTCTGCAGAACTTGCATCTGTCGCCGTGAAGGAACCTCAGAGACTCATTTCTCCATCACTCATAGAAAACTGACTTAATAGAACGCAATTACAGCAACGTAATCTCTGAAAATGTAATAACGCAGAGTTGAGGGAACTCTTACTTTGAGACGAGTTTTTCACAATTTCTTTTCTTATACTTTTTTACAGAAGGTCTATTATAGTAATGTTTCTAAATGGATATGTTGTCACACTGACTGACTGCATGTCAGATCTCCAGAGCCCGAGTTTTGATTATATTCTTCGGTAATAGTGAAGTAGTGGGGCTGAATTGAATACTCATGCTAATTCATTTAATGAAAACCATTTGGCTAGACTTCAGTCTAGACCTTTTGTCAAAGAAATATTTAAACTTTAAAGTATTTTGTAATCCAATTCTTAAGAAAAAAATGTCTGCTGCTGCTTTTCAGATCATTTTGAAAGCACAAGGACTTGTTTCAATCATTAGTTTGAAATAGCATAAGATACAGCTCAGTGGATCTCAACAAGTTTGTTCAATCAAAATTGTTCAAGTTTATTTATATAGCACTTTTCGCAATGGCACATTGATATAGGAAGGCCCCCACTCACAATGGGTTTTAACTTGTTTTTACAAAGTTTGTTTTGTCTTATTTTATTTGTCTCCCTGCTTGAGAAACACTGATATAGAGTCCTGCCATATCTCTTTGAAACGGAAACTCCTATGTAGATCAACTTTCACACACTGATTATGATTGTACCATGTATAAGATATATGATCATGCCATCGCCCATCATTCAGAGATGTACAGCCTTGACTCTGACTGCAGTGAAAGCTCACTCAGCTGCTCTAATTCCTGGAATCTCCTGAGTTATTCACCTCAACGTTCCTACAAGACTGCTAGGAGAAAGCGAGAGAGAGAGAGAGCGATAGGTTTTATCTAAATAAAAATTGGCCCAAAAATAAAATGTGAGTGAATTTTATGGAGATTATTTCGCATATTTAATGGCGACATGAATCGTCAGGGCCCATTTAATTAGCTGATAACAGGATTTGGCTGTTTACGCTGGAGATAATTGTTTCACACCACTAAACCATGTAATCTTCTTAGCGTGGGACACTTATCAGTCTGTTCCCTAATTTTCATGTCACGCTGCCTATAATTAGTGGCAGCTGAACTTGACCTTGGCTTTTTACAGCTTCCAAATACGCAAGAACAAAATCAGAGCTTTTCTCACTCTCTGTCTTTCTGCTTTTAATGCAACACTGGCAAAGTATATGATTGTCCTGTGCTGACAGCTGTTCGGCAAAACTGTTCAGTGCTTTGAACAGTTAGTGCTTGCGGACTTTAGAAGGAAATTATTCATAAACAATGAAAAGGATAAAAAATTTACCTTTCATTTACCTTTTTGCTAGTATTATTTGAATAAAATCAAGTAAATTAAATGAGCAGTAAAATTTTAATAGCAGATGTCCTAGGTAAACTGTATTCAGAACAGTTTTTGTGTCTGTTTGTGCTGTTGTCAGATTGCATAATTCGTGAATTGGCTCCTAAATACTGCACATGCAATGTTGAAAGCAAACATTTTTGGTGAATTCCCCCAGGTGTTTTCCTAGGTTTCATTGTGTTAATGATTATGGTGATAATTGTTCGTTCTTTTGTTTACATGCATCACAGGATCCAACCAATGGATACTACAGCGTCAACACCTTCAAAGAGCAGCCAACCCCGACCATATCTCTGACAGCCAATCAGAACGCAGAGGTTCGAAACCCCGCCACTGGCACTCTCGGAAAGCACCGGGTCCCCACCGGTATGTCGTACACCAACATCTACAGCACATTAGGCGCGGGCCCCAACCGCCTGTACGACTACAGCCAGCGTTTCGTGCTCGGCATGGGCAGCAGCTCCATCGAGCTGTGCGAGCGAGAGTTCCAGAGAGGATCACTGAGCGATTCCAGCTCGTTCCAGGACACACAGTGTGACAGCAGTGTCAGCAGCTACAGCAAGCAGGATGGATACGTGCAGTTCGACAAAGCTAGTAAAGCCTCTGCCTCGTCCTCGTCTCACTACTCGCAGTCATCCTCCCAAAACTCAGATCTGACCCGACCACTGCAGAAGCGAATGCAGACGCACGTTTAACCCTGTGGAACGAATGCCGGCGGTTTAACGAAAGTCGCACGTGTTTTCGGACGAACACTCTAGGTGAGTCACCTGTGCTTCATACGTCATCCGTGATCTGTTCTCTTCGTAGACTGAACAAATTCAAGCCTCATTAGCTTGGAAAGACGTCAGCAGCATCTTGACCACACAGTCAACAACACAGCAACAGTCATTTTCTGTATATTTTGAAAAGGTCATGTGTTTCTAAACAACAGAGGTCTTACAGTCTTTCTGAAAGACTCACAAAGTTTGAAAACAGAAAATGAAACAAAAAAGAAAAACAGTGGACGTTGTTCTATAACGTGACAATCAGGAGTCCGACACAATTGCCATCGACTATCACAGTGAACTGATCTAATCTGTTCTGTGCACCCAGACTGCTCTCTGGGATTCGGCAGTTGGCACTCAGATACGGAAAACCTTGGGCCATCTTGTAGTTCCTCTGCTGTGGTCCATAGCACAACGGTGTCTGTTTAATGCCAACTCGCAGTGTTTCTCTGCTGATTAAGAGATCTTAACGAGGATGAATTATTCTCTGGAGGTCATTGCTGAAAATTATCGTTCTGTGCTTTTCTAAGGACCCTGTAATATATGTATTTCACTTGTGTGCACTAAACAGTTTTTTCTTAATTACATCTCTTTCCGTATGTGGTCTCATCTTTTCGATTGGATGCTTTGTTTTTTGAAACGCGTTGCGAGTGTTAAAAGCTCACAGAGCCAGACTGCATGTGCGGAAAGGTCCGCACATAAAGCTTTAAGAGCTTTGCTAACATGGACATCATTGTGTTTACAAGCCAGAGACCAGAATGTAGATCTGAAGCCTTTGTTTTCTTTGTCACTGATTAAATGTGAGCTGATCATTCCAACTTGTTGTTAATGACTTTACGTACATGCACTTCCTGTGAATTCAAATGTCACATTGTTAAACCATTTTTTTATACCTCCAACAAAATGTGTTGTTGTGTTTTTACACATTTGTGCTCAAATCCCACATTGTAGTGGGAAATTCATTTTCTTCTGTTCATTCTGATGTTACATTTATTTTAAGGCTGCCACGTGTTAAAGCTCACTGTTTTAAGTAAGCTTCTCATACCCGCAGCCGCTTGAATGTCTGGCGTAAACGTTTACATGGTTTAATTGGTGCAGGAAGTGCCTCGGGTGGCAGCCGAGCCTGCAGAACGTTCCAAGTGGAAGTTTAACTTCCAGAGCGGTTGCACTGCTCAAATAATCATGATTACAAAATAAGTGTTGAATAAAACAGTGTGGAAAAGAGCTTCTGTGGTCATTAAAAGATGAGAGACCATCTCTGTCTGCTTTTTAAAGGGAAGGTGGGACTCCTGTCAAATCAGATTATGTGAACACAAGGACATCCCACTAGCCATATTAATGATTAAATATTCATTATTTTAAAGTGACAGTTTACTCACAATTGAAAATACTTTTACATCATTTACACACCCGCATGTCAGCCTTAATGACTCGCTTAAACATTTATTGAATCCCAGCACAATATTTATAAAAAAAACATCCTTTTGAGTTCATATGGGTTTCGAATGACACAAGGGTGACTAAATGAAATGAAATTAGACTTTGTTAAATTGCAAACTACAAGTGACGTCTTGTGCAGTCCAATGAAATAAGCCGGGTAACTGTACCATGAGGGACAGAGAGGGTCAAAAATTATCATGTGAAAACTAAATTATGACCTTTGCTAACATGAAAACCTGTTCTTTTTCAAATGCTTATAAGTGGTTCCTTTAATAACCTAATAAATACAGCACATAAAATAAAAATACTGACTGCAAAGATAATCTCTTATTAAACTCTTCTGAATGATTTTCTGAATAAACCGTCCTTGAATGACACAGCAGAGATAGCAATAGCATTAGCGATATTTCACAAACCCTCCAAACATCTTTATACAAATGAGCTGCGCTGTGGGTTTAATCCATCATCTTGGCTTTTAAAAGGCTGGCTCAACCACGACAGATCCATCTTCAAACTAAATGGACTTCTAAAGATGATCTTACCTTAGGTACAGAGCGCTTGTGTTTGCAGTGGATTAAATTACAGTCCCTGTTGCTTCCGGCTTTGTCGTCCTAATCGAAAGTCGAGTCACACACTTCGTAAGTGCAGCTATTTGGAAAAGCCTCCATCAGCACATTCTTGCGATGCAGGAGTTCTGTGCAGCTCTGAGTGCTGGAACAGAATTTGCCTATCTGTTGTGACCAGTGGTGAGTAAATTACTTCACCAATTTTGGGTGCATGTATTGATTCTGCATTCGAGCAGAAGTGATGGTTGCTTAATGCTTTAATTTACCCCAGTCCACACAACACACTAAAGGCTGAGAGTATTTTAAATTGTCACTTAAACTTTAATGGCACGGCCCACCTAGCTAACAATTTAAAGTTAGAGAACGTTTCCCTTACATTTCCAATGTTATTCTGAAAGTTCTTGGAATGTTCAAAACATCCAGTTTTTAGATGTAGTAACATTATTGTAAACATCTGCAACGTTTGTGGTAACGTTCCACTACTTAAGAATAAAGTTTTTTATTTATGATTATAAAATTTTTTTTTTATAATTTTTTTGATAACAGAAAGAACTTTTAGAGAACATTAGCCAACATTCTGGGAACGTTCTCTTTTAGCTGGGAACTTAGTGTGGACATGTGGGTAACGGTTTGTGGAGTCATTGTTAGTGGTCATGAAACAGAATATGTTAAATGAATATATATATATATATATATATATATATATATATATATATATATGTATGTATGTATATATAATATATATGTATGTATATGTGAATATGCAGAATATGAATATGCAGGTGGTCCTGAAATGCATAAGCACTCCAGATGACAAATCGTGGAGGAAATACTGAGATGTTTATGTAAATTGAGATAAAAGTATGCACATTTATAACCCTCCAAACCTTGTGAAACCAATGATCGCAGCACGTGTCAAGCCCCGGAAATATGACATATGAAGCACTAAATAAATGCCATCATTCCGCGCTCTCAAGAAACACCTGCAGCAAAATGATTCAAACCCCGTGAATGCATGATGAAACATCTCTCCAAAGCCATCTCATCCAGACGCTGCGTGAGACTGATATCTGCACTCCCTTCTTCTGGATGGAGAGACTGTATACAGGAAGAGGAAAGAATAATCATGAAACTTGTGATTTATTGTATTTCTGTTTTTTTCATTTGGAAAAAGACATGAAGATTAACTACCAACCTTTTTTTTTTTTACCGTGTTTAATGAACCGATGACTGTCATTTAGAGCTCAACTGCTGCTCGACAACAGCACAAAGTAATTAAAAGCACAAACAAGAGCTATTATAAAAGAATAAATATGAAATTGCTCGTGTTAAGTAATATTTTTAAGCAGCTGTGCATATGGTAATAAAAAGTGGAGCTTGGAGAGGAAACGGTTCTCTTTTGTGTCTTAAAGCTGTAATTCGTAACTTTTTGTGCTTAAAAGTGAACAAAAATCAGCTACTGAGTGCATAACTGTTTAAAATGTTATCATTACCATACCCTTGTTTGCAACTAAGTTTAAAGTAATGATTCATAATTTCAGCTGTCTGGTCTGATTCCCCTGAAGGGTGTCAATTTGGAGATGGCGATGTTACCGATTGCACCTTTATTTATCTTTACAGTGAGAGAGAAGTGTCTGATGAACTACAGCCTTAAACATTTGGTCCCAAATTAGCAATCGTCTGCTGAGTTTGCAACCCTCATTTTAGCTTTGTTTAAATTGTATGCATTTTGTTACTTTATGATGTTTATTTAATGTTTATTGTTACATATTAAGGTTATTTGACATGACCCAAATATTGATAACAGGTTTTCAAAGATTTCATTTACAAATCCTCATTTGCTAGAATAGAAAAGAAAATAAACCAGATCATGTAATACCTAGTTTGACCTCCAGAAGGTGAGTTGGTTCAGATGAGTTTAGGTGTAGAACGCATCCCAGCAGCAGAATAAGATGATTTCTTCATGATCATCGCTCTGCTAAACTGCACTGAACGAGGTTAGGGGACCTCTGAGCTTCTGATGGTGTAGGAGCTGTCAAACAAGAATGCTTGATTCTCCTGCTTAACCTTTTGAGAGCTGGGCAAACAGAAACATTGTGGAGGTCTTGGAGAACAAGGGAGGAAAGAGATGAATCGGGTGACAGTGGAACTCGACTCAGTTCATTCATCATTCCCTTTTAAAGGAAACTCAGGGATTAAGAAATCAGTTATGATCTTACACTGTAAGTAGGCATACATTACAAAAAATTCTCCCAGTCTGAAAATAATTGGCCTACAGCAACTAAAAACATATCATCTGGAGTGTACAGAAAATATTGTCTTTGGTTATTTAACAGTTTATGTGGTCAACCTAAAGTATAAAACAAATGTGGACACGTACACAGTAGGAAGGTTTTCACGGAATTGACCTGATGACCTGCTACATTTTCCAAACTATGCAGCGTACAAAAACGTACAATGTAAAAGATATTTTGTCCCACAATGCATCGCACTCAACTTGACCTTCTTTTTCCAGTTAATTCCCTTTCCAGTAATTATAGCCGCCATTTCAACATCTCTGTTTGGACATTTGATCAGCCTATCAAAAATGTAATTGAAAATGTAAAATAACAATTTGAGGTCATATGAACACAATGTAGAACAGCACAGCACCAGCAAGAACTAGCACAGCACAGTAACCAGCAAGTATGTAGCTAGTATTCTGTTTTAAATATATAGAACTCATGCATAGTTTAAAACTGCAGATCATCTTTGATTGGTGGATATTTGTGGGTAAATAATAATATGTGAAACTATGCAATAGGCACCAATAAATGTTTCATAATGGTATTACATTCATTATTCCATGCATACAAAAAAATTGTATACCGTGCACAATACAAATGCAACTATAACTAATTCATAATAATGTTTCATAAAGTATTCCATGTATACAGCAAATCTAAGCAGTACGATGCTGTTGTTTGGAACTGTTTGGATGTTTCAAAACTGGTTAAAAAGTCATATGTCACACAAAGATAAGGAAATACAAGCATGACTTCTGCTGGGACATTTAGAATGATAGACACGTTTAGTATTGCTTTAACTATTTGCTTTTTATAATTAATATCCGAGACGGTTGAGCTGGTCAATGGAAAAGTAACTTTTGACATTTTGTCTGAGGTCTCCAGGGGTCCTTCACAAATCAATATGCACACGTCAATTTTCTGTTTCAACTCTCATTGTTCTCTCTGTTGACCTGAAGAATCACAAATCTCCCCCATCCTGTCTTTCCCACAGATTACTTCTAAATGACTCAATGGTTTCAGGAAACATCTTTCATGGATTGATCATTATTCACAGATAATGACTATAATGATGCACACAGATGTTTTTATAGCTCCGTTTAACTGGCTCTCTTGGCTACAGAACTTAATTGCAGTGGCTTTTTCGCACGTTTATATCTGACATCTTTTGTAAAGTTGGGAACGTGGTTTATTTTTTAGTTATTAATTTATACAGAGTTTTGCGTGCACTTTTCCGTGATAACAAGTCTGCTCTCTCAAAGACCTATATTATTGATGCATGAGAGGGTTTCCTCAAAGTTTTTCTGGTGTAATGTTTTGTTCAAGGGTCGATCAACTCCTTTAGATGTGGACCAGTGAATTAATTTAAATGAAAGCTGTAATCCATAACTTTTTTGTTAAAAATGATCAAAAACAAAATGTTGAGCAAGTACATAACGGATCCAAATAGTTTATTTCCCCCGATATGCAATGGTAAGTTTATAATGATGATTTATAATTTGAGCTGTCAGGTCTGATTATCCTGGACATGTCAGCTTGGCTTCATTTGACTTTAACATGAAAAAGTAACCTGCAATTTTATGTTTCAGACAGAGATGGTGATTGAGAGGCACGTTACAGATTGCAGCTTTAAACGTCTTTTGTAGTCCTCTCTGCAGGACTGCCGAGCATACATTTTCTAAACTCTGACTGTATAATTTATAAGGTTTAAATTCAAATGTTTTTTCTATTGAGACAAACGTAATGCTAGCATATGTCACACAGTTGCATTATGATATAGTGTTATTAAATATCACTCCACAAATGTCAATGGACAAAAAATAGAGAAGCAAAAACAAAACTTTACAGAGCTTAAACAAGCAAACACACTCTCCCATGATGAACAGCTTTATCTCCAGCAATGAAAGCTGATGAACTGTGAATTTCAGTCTCTCTCTCTCTTCTGATAAGCTCTGACGTAGCTCTTGGTTTGATACCTGCTCACTAACCCACCGCTGACAATTAATACCTGTAATTAATTGTCATTTGTATAATGCACATGAGGACGGTCTGATAATTGTTCATTATTGCACAATCACAGACTGATTACACTGTATCAGCATTTTTTAAACAGGAGAGAGAGAGAGAGAGAGAGAGAGAGAGAGAGAGAGAGTGGGAACTCACCTTCTGGACCTCATTAGACTAACAAGTTGAGCAACAATGTAACAAGCTAGTTTACATTTTGTGAAGAAAATGTGAGAGGTTGAACTAGTTACCATGCGAAAGGCTGTTTGCATGCATTAGTAAGGGTTTTGCTGTTCAGCGGTCAACGTGTTGCAAAGTGCTTTCAGCAGGTGATTGTGTACATGCCCAATTCAAAAAGCCTCATGTCTCTATGAAATAGAGAAGGTCACATATGGTAATGCAGAGTACTGTTTGAAACTGCCTACTGTAATAACAAACCTCTCCTGAACAAACCAGATGATCTGAGGTGTCTTTCATATCCCCAGCGCAAACGTTACAAGATTAGTTACCTGTTGAATTTTAATGTTTAGTGTTCAGGGCAGGTTTGAATCCCGGACATTATAAGCACAAATATCCAGCTGCCCAAAATGAGAAAAGTAATAGTCAATGCAGACCATGAAATGTACAGCTGCATATAAATGTGGAGCCACACAATAGCCTTTATGTATGGATAAGTATATAGATATTTAGATATGTGAAAGGTCTCAATTGCACCGTTGGCATGGCCTGTGATTTTGCTGACCCAGAGATCAGCCAAGCTCCGATTGCCTGTTTTATGTCCTACATAAATTATAAGCCATTGAGAAAGCACACGGGTAGATGCTCCATCAACAGCTCATATTGACGCAGACACTTTGCGACTTTAAGATAAATCGCAGCGCGTTTATTATTTTGAAGCACGTTTCATTTCTGTCGTGGGATTTACATGCATCCATGTCAGAGTGAAACACAGATGTCACAGATGACCGCACAGATCCTCCATCACGCTGACTCCTAAAAAAATCTCCTAAATAAAGGTCTTCAACCTTTTAAATTCCCCATTGATTTAGGTGTCGTTTGTTCTGCGCCTGTGGCTTTTTCTACGTTTTAATTAAAGTAAAGGATACAGAGCCTTTTAAAAGGAAGGTTTAGCTTTTTAAAGGCTGGAGTGTGAGAAATGTGTCTCAGAATGAGGGGAGCTCGTTGGTTATTCTTAATGGTCTGAGGTTAAAGATTTCCTCTTGGTTAAAGATGAACTCTTGGCTTTGAACTGAAGTGTTTGAAAAGGTAATTATTCAGTCTAATGTCACAAATCACAAAACAATGGACAAATCTACTGCAGCGTTTCTGAAGCAGCACATAAAAATCACATTCAAATGAATATTGAATCAAATATTTAGAAGTGCAAAATGAGTCAAATTGATATACCAGAGCTACAAACTGATGACTACAGTTTGAGATAATTGTTAAAAAATACTTACCATAGAAGCACTCAGAAGTCTGATTTACATTGAATTACTTTGTTTCAGATCATTCTTTTCAATGTAAAAAATTATTCAGTAATTCATCACTCTGATCTGAGTCCCTCTATGTGTTCTGAGTCCCTGTGAGGCATGTCACATGTTCTGTTTTTGTCGTGTGTGCTGTTAATCAATACTGGACGACTACGTGTATGTACTTACAACACATTTAAGATACATGTTTAAATAGTGTTCCCTGGGAATCCAACCTATCATCCTAATGTTGCTAGCATGTGTTATCAGACGAGCTATAGAAACCCCAGTTAACTCACTTTACATATAAATATTGTCAAATGTTTTTATTGTCCATAATTACAACATGCCACAGATCTTACTGTTTACTCAGCGAATCATTAGACGTTTACTATTATGTACATAAAGTCTGTGGAGGTCTGCAAAACAGATTTAAATACAGTAAAATGTGTTAAACTGAGTAGAGTATTAATAAAATATTTATTAAATAAACACACAGGGATTTGTATAACTTTATAACTATCAGGTGTTTAGATTCTATGGAAATCTACAGAGATTTCTAAGGGCCACCTATTCCATATGGGCCCACTTATGACTTATATAGTATTATATATTTCAAGCTGTGAGGCAGCTGAAGGCAATGTTTACCGAGGCAAAAATTAACATTCTCTCCACAAGACCTCCCCAGGTGTGTGGTTTGTTCTTTAATGGAGAATGCAGAAGATGCTGAGGTGTTGAAAGCCACAGATCAAAAAGATCAAGTTGTTCAATCAATGTTGTCATTGATTTCGGCTGGTTTAAACAGCCTAGAATATGATGTTTTGGATGTTACCCGGTGCTCACAAAGCACCTATACCAAATTACAGTCTAAAAAAATCAAGAGTCATATAGCCGAGCTGTCTTTAGAAATTCTTCAGGTAGGAATTTTCACCGTGACATGTTTCACACAGGGCACTAAACAATTGATCAGATTCAATTTTCACTTTTCCCAGAAAACCCCGGAGACCTGCTCAGGTGAAGATGGGCAACATAAACCATCATCAGTCTGTTACACCCACACCGCTGTGATGAAAGTTTATCCAAAACATCATACGTAAATATCCATATCATGTTTTCATGAGTTTGTGGTCTGCTTTAAGTGCTTTTGGTTTCTCCTTTGAGAAGTTTTCCTCCAATGAAAAGTGGTCATTGCCATTCATGTGGTGGCGTTCACCTAAACTAAACAATTCTGCGCTGGTATTCTGAAATGTGCAGATTTCCTGAAGCCCTGCCCTCACCTCAGGGGCACCAATCACAGCGGACAAGCGCCGGATGAGTGATTAGACGCCAGGCGTGATTTGACCTTCAAGCTTTGTGTTGGCAAGCTTTAAAAAACAAAAAAATGAGCGTGACATGATCTCTTGAACTTTCTCCCTGTCTCAGTTTGGAAAATAACAGGTTTTTTTAGGATTCCCGGCACACAGGAGATTTACTCCCTCTGAATAGAAAACAGTTTGTCAGTTTGTATGGATGAATCTTTTCGTTGGCTTTAAAGTCTATTTACTTTTAAAGACCCAATGAAATCAACAATGAGTTTTGTGGCTTTTAGTCAATGCCTGTTAGTTTGGGTCCATCAATATCCAAGTGTACTTCTAAATGTTGACAAAACAAACTTGTACCAGATCCATTGGAAAAACGTATTTGAAATGAGATCTCTATGACACCTTTGCTGAAGTCTCCAACATGTCTTGTCTAATTCATCTTCAAGAGCTAATTATCTGAGCTATGACATCCACATTTATTTATCATTCTGTTTTCTTTCTGCCTCATTTGTCTCTATTGTATTTCACCTAAGGAATTTTAGGTGAAAATAAACTGATACATAAACAAAACTTAACTCAGAACTTGGTTAAATCTCCTGAGCAATTAGTGTCAAATGAGATACTGGAGGTTAGTGGCTATTAAAAAAGCACAAACCTTTCGTTATTTCTCGTTGCATCATCCCGTTTCAAAACACATCAACGCAGGAAAGACAATTGCATTCGTTGAACCATTTTATAAAGTCTTTAAAAACACTTTACATAATTGTATTTTTGTTCTGCCAAGACAGAGAAGATTAATTAAACTTGTCAGTCAATGTTAATGAATGCTTGTGGGAGACTGACACTAAATGGCAATCAGAGATTATTAGGTTCAATATAAACACTGCAGATAAAGTTCCACTTTCCAGCAGTATGAGAAAACTGGAAGCAGTGTGAACACAGAAAGCGGCACTGCCTCTCAGAATTAAATACATTTACATCTCACAAAGGTTCACACTGCAGACCTTTTTTTCCATAATGATAATGCCACAGTGCATTTAAGGATCTCTGGAAAGTGAACCTGTGACCTTGGTGTTATTATTACTCAAAATGTGTTATTATCACACTGGAAACCCTTTCCCTTAAAAAAAGAAAGATTTTAAGGTTTTTTGTGGATAAAGGTTGTAGAGAGAAAAGGACAAAGGCAGAGACCAGCCCTGCTGATTACCATCTACTGCCACATACTTATCGGGCAGATGCTGTGTCTAATTTGACCACACTTTGCTTGAGCAAAGTTCACACAGAAATGATAATTTGGTCATTGTTTACTCACCAATATGTTGTCCTAAACCTGTGTGACCATCTTAAATGACTCCTTGTTCTTTCACTGGTCACTATCCATATTTATTGTATAGAAAGTATGGACATTGTACAGACTTCTGAGTGTCAGAACTGAACTGACTCTGATTTACATTCATTTACTAATCCACATCAGAAACCACATCAGATCAAGAAACACATAAGTGATCTGCCTCCAAGACTCACCTCAAAACACACACACACACACAAACTGCAATTACATACAGTATGTTACGTACAGTAAAGAGCAGACGCTCTGAAATATCAATCATCAACTGTTTTTTACTGTTTTAATAGGTTCCTGTGACCTTACACCTCATATTCTTTGAAGTGGAAGCGCTTCAGATGGCGGCCTGATGATTTCCTGATTTCAGAAATACTTTTGAGGCCCAAATCATCCGGGTCAGCAGAAGTTCTGTCAGAAAGTTGGGAGTCCAGAACTTCTGGTTTTTATCCAGCAGGAAAGATGTGCTTTTGAAATGAACATCTCCATAGTTTTGATAAATGCTGCAGCGGTTGGTGACAGTGGCAGTTTGCGGGTGAGCTGGATGATATCAGACGCCCGGGTTGCATTAGTCTGCCCGCTTTATGGCTACAGCGAGTGATTCCTTCCTCTTATCTGGCCAGAGTTCAGGAGTGACGGATGCATTAGGACGTGCACTGGTAGCTTTCAAGAGCTTAAATCCATTTGCTGGATTATCACTTTGCGCTCATGTGTAATGACATGACTCAACCCCAAACAGCTTCTGAGGATGTCGGACATGGAGGTTCGTTTCTCTGCACTGCTGTGGGCCTTCCTTTAAAAATGAACCTCTTTTTTTCCTTTTACATTGATTAATTAACCAATCTGAGGCAACATCTAAAGCAATTTTAACCTCATTCAGTGTTGGGTTTAAAGAAATTGACTCGCAGAATAACTTCCATAAACTCCCTCAGAGGATTCAGAAGCAGGCCTTTTGTGGCTTTACAGGAAGAAAACAATATTCCACTGGCCCATAAGAGACTCCAGTTACTGTACGCTGCAAATCTATTTAAAATCTATTAGAGGTCTTCAGAAAGGTGTTTACACAGCGTTGAAACGTGAGCGCACTACTTTCTGCACATTAAGGTTCTGCAATTGAATTAATACAGTCAATATCAAGAAGGTGGAGGGGCTATCCAGCCCTGACCTCAGGTTACTCTGCGTTTCATCATTTCTTTTCTGTTCGCTTGTTTGAATTGTGTGTGTGTGTGTGTGTGCGCAGATGTTTGCAGAAAGAGAGACGGACAGAGGGAGGAAGAATAAAGCCTGTCCTCTCCTAATGTCTTCCCACACTGCATTGCTCCAGTGCCCTCAGTCGGTGAGTGGGGCGACTTGGCAGCGTTACGCCCGTACAGACCTACTGATTACTCTCCTGTCTTTATTATCTACAACCATCAGAGAGGAGAGAAGACAACATCTCCAGCCTAATTCTCTATTGAGCTGTACGGATCCCTTATTTCCCGTCAGGCCGTGGTTTGAAGGAGACTTTTATCAAGCAGATCACTTCTCTGTGTCAGGGCTGAAATATGAGGTTTGATCTCACAGATATGATCTCAGCAGGACTTCAGCAGGAAAACCGCATCACACTTCAGATGATGCACACCGGCCATTACGATACACATTACGTTTAATTATAAGGGACTGCATTACTGCGGAGAAATAGTAAGCAATAGCTCCCACTGACGACATTTCTAGAAATTAAGATCGTTTAATAGGACGGTAAATGAAAGCAGTCGGTTTCTAAACTTCAGACCCTTTCGATTTGCACACTTCAAATGAAATACTGATCCGCGGACGTGATTTTACTGTAAATAGTTTCTGGTCCATCTGCGCCATCTGCTGTTCAAAACGTGCTACTGCAGCCACACCGCTAACAGCGCGCATTTATATTGCCATTTCTAATTACTATTTTAAAAGCAATAAGTAATTACTCGTTTGCTTTTAGGCTCTTTAAGCTTATATTGCAACAATACTATATATTCAATAACAATTCAACCATTCTGTTTACGAACAACACTAAGTACGCTTATTAAAACTATGAAGTGTATTTACGCAATCATTATAAATTACTCATAAACCAGTTTTGAGTTCTTCAACTTAAAACAAACAAACAAACAAACAAACAAGCCACTGGTGGCAAATAAACAAGTTAATAGTCCCTGAATATAACAAACTTTCTTCCGCCTGTTGAGTATAATCAGTTTAGCAATATAACCAGTTATTATATAGGAGAACAAAAGCGCATAAAAGAAAACAATGGAAAACAAAGCAATACAAAAACGATTTCTTAAAAACATTAACAAGATTATCTTACTATTATTATTAATTATAATAATAATAATAATAATAATATAATTATTATTCGTAAACCAACAGAAGTTCCTCTACACCGATCAAAAAAAAGCGCGGAGTCCGTTTCCATGGTCACTTCGGTCTTCGACTGTCGGCCATCGCAGGTATTTACGACACTTGCGGTCAGAAGACGGCAGTATGCGGGCACAGATGTGGAGCTCGGTGTGCGTTTCAGGATTCAGGGTCCTGACTCGAACCTGCGGGTCATCGTACCGGATCAGACGATCCTCACCCGCCTCTGCTGCCCCCCGCTTCTCTCTCTTCAGTCCGTGTGCAGGTTTGATGTCAAAGCGGTCAGACATTAGCAGGATGTCGGAGCTCATGGCGCAGCGGATGGTCTGGGTGGATCTGGAGGTAAACAGCAGCTCCAGATCAAATCAACACTTCAGACGTGGAGATTTACATCTGAGCTGTTTCAGGCGATGTGCATCTAAAAACTGCATGCAGGGTGATGAATATTTGGTATTTCGTTCATGTTGAACTCCTGCATTTTCTGATAGATTGCTAACAAGTGAGTTAAGTCTTATTTGAACACTATAGAGGAGAGTTTGCATACAATATGTATACACTAGCCTTGTTGTGTGGCACAAACAAATCTGTAATAAAGCTTATTGATGTTGACATGAATGTGAAATGAATAAGCAAGAGGTTGATATCTGGAAGCTGATTCAGGCTGGTTTAATGGCGAGCCATCGTTGTGCTGGTTTGGTTTGGTTTGGATCCACCCTTCATAGGCATGTTATGACGAAACGACTAATAAATGGAAAATTGTTCATTGGTTTCATCAGTCCACTTTTTTCCACCTTTCAGATGACGGGGCTGGACATCGACAGGGATCAGATTATAGAGATGGCTTGTATTATTACAGATTCAGACCTAAACATCATCGCAGAGGTGGGTGGTTTGCATAACATGGCCCCACTGAGCTGATTTAAAATGAGTTTTTTGGGAAGATTTGTCTTTAAGTTTAAGTTTAAGCCTGCAGAATGTAAATAACAACAGTAATGTTGTTGTGTGTTGTTGTTGTTGTTTCCGCAGGGGCCAAATCTGATAATCAGCCAATCAGATGAGCTGCTTGACAGCATGTCAGACTGGTGCAAAGAGCATCATGGGAAGGTAAGAACGGATCACCACAGATAAACACCTGCTGAGTTTAATGTGTGTCGTGTGTATGTGCTGTCTGATTATTATGTGAAGTTTCATGTGTGTCGTGTGTATGTGCTGTCTGATTATTATGTGAAGTTTCATGTGTTCGTGTGTATGTGCTGTCTGATTATTATGTGAATTTATTTGATGTGCTTCTGATTATTATGTGAAGTTTCATGTGTGTCGTGTGTATGTGCTGTCTGATTATTATGTGAAGTTTCATGTGTGTCGGTATGTGCTGTCTGATTATTATGTGAAGTTTCATGTGTCGTGTGTATGTGCTGTCTGATTATTATGTGAAGTTTCATGTGTGTCGTGTGTATGTGCTGTCTGATTATTATGTTTTAGTGTGTCTGATTATTTGTGAAGTTTCATTGTGTCGTGTGTATGTGCTGTCTGATTATTATGTGATATGTGTGCTGTCTGATTATTATGTGAAGTTTCATGTGTGTCGTGTGTATGTGCTGTCTGATTATTATGTGAAGTTTCATGTGTGTCTGTTTTATGTGGTTTATTGTGTGCTGTCTGATTATTATGTGAAGTTTCATGTGTTTGTGTATGTGCTGTCTGATTATTATGTGAAGTTTCATGTGTGGTGTGTGTATGTGCTGTCTGATTATTATGTGAAGTTTCATGTGTGTCGTGTGTATGTGCTGTCTGATTATTATGTGAAGTTTCATGTGTGTCGTGCGTATGTGCTGTCTGATTATTATGTGAAGTTTAATGTGTGTTGTGCGTATGTGCTGTCTGATTATTATGTGAAGTTTCATGTGTGTCGTGCGTATGTGCTGTCTGATTATTATGTGAAGTTTCATGTGTGTCGTGTGTATGTGCTGTCTGATTATTATGTGAAGTTTCATGTGTCGTGGTATGTGCTGTCTGATTATTATGTGAATTTATGTGTATTGCTGTCTGATTATTATGTTTTTATTTGTCTTGTTATTGCGTCTGATTATTATGTGAAGTTTCATGTGTGTCGTGTGTATGTGCTGTCTGATTATTATGTGAAGTTTCATGTGTGTCGTGTGTATGTGCTGTCTGATTATTATGTGAAGTTTCATGTGTGTCGTGTGTATGTGCTGTCTGATTATTATGTGAAGTTTCATGTGTGTCGTGTGTATGTGCTGTCTGATTATTATGTGAAGTTTCATGTGTGTCGTGTGTATGTGCTGTCTGATTATTATGTGAAGTTTCATGTGTGTCGTGTGTATGTGCTGTCTGATTATTATGTGAAGTTTCATTGTGTGGTGTATGTGCTGTCTGATTATTATGTGAAGTTTCATTGTGTCGTGGTGTATGTGCTGTCTGATTATTATGTGAAGTTTCATTATGTGCTGTCTGATTATTATGTGAAGTTTCATGTGTGTTGTATGTGCTGTCTGATTATTATGTGAAGTTTCATGTGTGTCGTGTGTATGTGCTGTCTGATTATTATGTGAAGTTTCATGTGTGTCGTGTGTATGTGCTGTCTGATTATTATGTGAAGTTTCATGTGTGTCGTGTATGTGCTGTCTGATTATTATGTGAAGTTTCATGTGTGGCGTATGTGCCGTCTGATTATTATGTGAAGTTTCGTCTGATTATTATGTGAAGTTTCATGTGTGTCGTGTGTATGTGCTGTCTGATTATTATTAAGTTTCATGTGTGTCGTGTGTATGTGCTGTCTGATTATTATGTGAAGTTTCATGTGTGTCGTGTGTATGTGCTGTCTGATTATTATGTGAAGTTTCATGTGTGTCGTGTGTATGTGCTGTCTGATTATTATGTGAAGTTTCATGTGTGTCGTGTGTATGTGCTGTCTGATTATTATGTGAAGTTTCATGTGTGTCGTGTGTATGTGCTGTCTGATTATTATGTGAAGTTTCATGTGTTCGTGTGTATGTGCTGTCTGATTATTATGTGAAGTTTCATGTGTGTCGTGTGTATGTGCTGTCTGATTATTATGTGAAGTTTCATGTGTGTCGTGTGTATGTGCTGTCTGATTATTATGTGAAGTTTAATGTGTGTCGTGTGTATGTGCTGTCTGATTATTATGTGGAGTTTTTTGTGTGTCGTGTATTTGTCTGATTATTTTTATTCTGTGTGTCAGTCAGGATTGACTCAGGCTGTGAGGGACAGTGACATCGCTCTCCAGCAGGCAGAGTATGAGTTCCTGTCCTTCATCCGACAGCACACACCACCTGGCCAGTGTCCTCTCGCAGGTAACCAGTGACACGCTGCTATGCACTGTCATTGTTGCATTGCAAGCTCTGTTACTCGATGCAATGCTCCTCACTCTCTCCAGGTGTAATGTTTCTATAACACTTTGATTTTGATGGTTCTTCCTCTCCAGGTAACTCTGTTCATGCTGATAAGAAGTTCCTGGATAAGTACATGCCGCAGTTCATGCGACACCTGCACTATCGCATTGTAGACGTGAGCACTATTAAAGAGCTGTGCAGGTATGTGACGCAGGTGCTGCTGGGGTCGGTGGGGTATGGGCGAAATGTTCCTCTTTGGGTTTAAACAGATGATCCCGGCGGCTGCTGTTCCGCATTAGTGCCTGCAGACGTGCCACAGCATGCGACGTTGCAACGTTTTTAAATGAACGGAACATAAAAGTTAATTAGAGCAGTCACACTGTGACTTATTCAGCGCTGCAGGACTCCCTGCTCATTTAAATGATTATACAACCTGTGCTTCATTTTGAATTATAATTCTTTTGGGGGTTTTCTTCTGTTGCCTAGACGATGGTATCCAGAGGAGTTCAAGCTTGCACCACAGAAGAAAGCATCTCATAGGTTTGAACTTGTTTTATACTCATATTATTGAACGTGAAAAGTTTGCATAAAGAGGCTCTTTTGATGTACCGTGTTGTATTTAAACATTTATAAGAGCCGTTTTGTGGTTGTCTAATTTTTATATTGTATATAATAACGGTGTGTCCATTTGGATTTTCAGAGCGCTGGAAGACATCCAGGAGAGCATTAGAGAACTGAACTTTTACAGAGCCAATGTTTTCAAAACTGTGTTGGAGGAGAAGAAGAGAAAGATAGTTGAAAATGGTGATAAGAAGCCTGTGAGCTAATTCACGGGATCTGATGTGGAATTCTCATATTGGGGGGTGTGTTCATTTCCTGTTTTAGTTTTCATCTTGGTGAATAGCTTGAATAAAAAGAAAAAAATGGTCAAAAAAGATGCTTCAACTTTACGCAAACTAAATTATTTTGAGGATGATTCTTTTATCCCGTTGTAGGAATCTGATTTGTTGCTTGCTTTTCATTGGATCATGTTGGTGTGCTTTAATGAAACAAATGTGTGTTTAAATAGGTTCTTCTGTCTTAGTATTAATATACACCCTGTTTTTGAAATAAAATCATTGATTGTAATTGGAGCATTTAATGTGCTTGGACTTTAGTGTTATCATTGTCTGCTGATTGAAATAGCTGTAGTAACTTAAACTAGCCAACAGATGACAGTACACAGTCAGGTAATATTTAGAACGACTTCTGGACCTGTGGAGTACAATAACAGGGAAGGGCTTGTCTTAATTTACCCATTGAAATAATTATGGTAATAATTTAGATATGCCAGTCAAAACAGCATATCAATTTTAAGCTTTTCTTGAGGATGAAATATGATTTAAGCTTCAAGAAATATTAAGGACTGTAAGAAGCTTACTAAATGAATGCATTGAATCATCTCATGCCAGAGAAACATGAAGACCGATCAGTTTAAATACAAATCATTCAAGTCTTTGAAACACGATGTTTCATTTCAAATGTTCAAATTCAATATTGTTTTAAGCCTCAAGAACAAATTCCTGCATCATGAATTCATAAACCCGAACTAACAGGAGCTCAGATCATGACTGACAAAGTCTCGTAATTTATCACTTTTATTCTGACAGCCTCCTTACACTCATTAAAGCTTCATTACATTTGTGCTGTGAAAAATAGATGTGTGTTTGCTCTAATTGAATTACCTGCCAATTATCATCTGCTGAATTGAGGTGATTTTAATTTCATGTTAGAAATAAACTCAAGTCTCTTTGCATTTGACATTGAGTGTTTGAAAAACCTGTGTATACTTAAAATACCCCCCAAAAATACTGCTTGTTTTTCATATATTGTAAGTATAAACCACTGTGTTGTTTTTTATTATATAGGCCATGCAATAAGACACTTGTTGCCTTCTCTGTGAAATGTTGACAGAGACAGGATCAGGAGCAGATGACATTTGCCAGGTAAAATAAAGTGTTTTGATCGTTTGGTATGATCTTGAGTATTAATTCATCACCAGCAACTCCAGATAAAACATTCAGGTTGACTTGATAATAGCATCCTAACTTAACTAACATATTCCTAATACTATGTACTATTTCGGCACAGCATAGTGCAGTATTCAGTGCTAGTAAATCGGCTTTTATTCTGAACACAGCCAGTTGTAAATGCTCATAATTAGAAAATTAGTCTTAAGCAGCATAAATGTAGACTGTAAATTCATTACAGTGGGAACATGCTAGAATTAATCCATTCAGCTCTATTATGCTGTCAGTCATCAATGTCAGCATCTGCAGACAGATGATGCTGGATCTTCTCTCAGAAATAGGACTTAACTGAAGGACACATGAACACGGGCATAACACAGGTATACAAATTAACTTTATTACCAGAATCATTCATTAGGACATCATTCTCCTACAGCTCAGTTGATTGGCTAAAAAAGCTGCAGGTACAATCTGCACAGACGTGCCTGCCTCATCCTCTCTGTACACTGGAGAGGACGTTTATTTTTAGGGACAATATTATCACATGCAAGACCAGTAACTGAAATTGTGACAGATCACAAGACAGGTGTCATTCTGATCAGTAGAAGGTGGGAGACATTTAGAGAATAATGGAGTTATAAAGTCTAATTTTATCAATAAAGTCTTGCAGTTTTAAGGACGTATCAAGCATTAGAGAAGCACTGAGCTGTTTGGCTTGTCGATAGGGGCTTTGGGGCAGAAGGAATTAAACATCTCTTCTTGAAGCGGTTCGCAGCTGGTACATCTGACTCATCTTTCACTCACATATCAGGAAGGTCCTACGGGTTTATCCAAAAATCCTAAACCGCACCGCTGTAGTCAGTAATGCCGTCAGGTAGATTTTCAGATGTGAGCCAATTATTAATTCAATTAATCCCTTAGATTCCATCAGGAGAAAATAAGCACAAATTGATTGTGACTGGTGGCGAAGTATAATCCCATTCGTTCAGGAAGCCCCACCCATTTACTCTTAACTTCTTTAAGGCGACTGAAAAATTACTTCCCATCGATTTTTGTAGGTGAAGAGCAGTGGATGAAAGTTCAGGCAGAGTAATGGACAAGAGGAGTGCTGTGTGCCAGGAGAGAGAGAGGGCGAGTAGAGGAAAGATGCTGATGTGACTTTCTGTTCTGTTTTTGTGGTTGTCTCATCTTGTAAGTGACTTATGGATTGTATATTGACATGCGTTTGTAGCACAAGCACAACACGAGCTGGGCATGAGCTCAAGGACAGCAGAATTAGGGTGAAAACACCCAGTTAAGGGCGTCGTTATGTAACAAAGCAGTTACATGTAGTATTGGAGACTAACTGACTAAACTGGGTCTCTAGTCCAACTCCTGAGTTTATCTACAACCCTAATTAAACACATTTAAACTAATCAGGTCTTCAGGATCACTTGAAAAATTTAGGCAGGTGTGTTTGATTAGGGTTGGAACTAAAATCAGGACAGATGCCCTCCAAAAGCAGGACAAACAACCCCTGAACAAAAGCTACTATCTTAAAAGCAGGGTAGGTGATTTTTCCAGAAACATTGTTTGTTACACTGGTTGAAAGTCTCTTCACATCTTGACAGCAGTCACTAAGCGCAGTCACCAAACATATTTATATAAATATATAGCTTCAGTGAAAGGCGCAGGGTGATAAAATGTTTGTCCAATCATTGCATTCAGTCCAAATGCAATGATGGGATGTCCTACTTGTATGTGTTTATGCATTGGAGGAGGCGTGGCTTTGGAGAGCACAAACCTCTCCAAAATTTCCTATCCTCCTTTAACTACAATAAGTTCTTCATTTTCATTTGCCAGTAAGTAACAATGTAGCGCAACAGAACGCTACAATTATGCCCACAGCCTTGCTGCCGAATGAGATTAAGAAATAATCAAACATGTTTTGCTTTAGCGTTACTGTAGCTGTTTTAAATTATGTGTAGCTTGGGAAGCTACAGTTTCAACGTAGCTTTCCCAGCCCTGGTTGCAAGGAGATACGAGCATTAAAGAAGGCTGCAGCGCGTGGGTGAAGGTTCTCGCTGGGGAACAGAAGGTCTTAAATTATGCAGGGGCAGCCAAATAAAGTCAGGATGTCAGTCCGCAGCACAACTGTGTGGGACAGGAAACACTGATAGACGGACCGCTCAGAAAAAAAACAGAAGGTCCGATCCTGTCAGCGGCTTTGGCAAGAGTGTCGTTTATAAGAGAAGTCAGCTCTCGGGTTGGACATAGCTGCTGTCAGCTCTCCACCTCAGGTGCCCCGCAGAAATCATTGTGTTGGATCTGATCACCGTTACTAGCTTTGCGATTAATCTCTTTATACAGCCTGGACCAACACAACACAACAGTTCAGTGTCAGCAGGACACATTTAGTGGTCTGTTTACTGGGGTTAATCGCTTTGGCTGTAAAAAAAAATCAGATGAGTAAATGGATGTTTAAGAATTCTGGTTGAAGGATTTCTCTTCAGGCATCAATAAATGAGAAAAGGAGGCTGTATATTTTCAGTCCTGCCACAGACTTAATGAAAATTCAATATCCAAACAAAGTGGACTCCACAAACCTAGGATGATAGAAACTGTCACAAAGTTTTGTTTATCTTTTATCTTTCCCAGAACTTTAAAACAGCATTTTCTTTCTTGTCCATGTGAATGTATTGAGTGGAGATTATGGGTGTCAAATGGAGAAGGACTCTTCATTTCTTCATTCAGAAGAAATTTCTTCATGCAAAGGAGTTTAGAGCTGCGCTCTAAACCAGATGAAGCCCCTTGTTAATAGTTAAATTGTGAAGGGCCCAACCCATCTGGGCCTGTGGCCATTGGCTGATCAATAAATGATCTGTACCTCACTGACTCCAGACTGCTTTGGTTGAGCTAAGGGGTCCCCTAACTTGAGCATCTAACTTTCTTTACTCTCTTCAGTGAAAGATCGGGCAGATGGTTGTCAGGGGTTCCTGTTTGGGTTGACTGGGGAACCAGCAAAGCGTTTGTGGACCAACTGTGATGGGCTGTGGAGCCCGTGAGCCACAGCTAGAGACCACAGTGTGTTTAGACAGTTTGTGAGCTTCTAACACATCTAACATTTGATATTGCATCTTTCATATGCTAGCTTAAAGCTGCAATCTGTATCTTGTTTGGCTTAAAAAACAAAAATCAGTTGCTGAGCAAGAACATAACAGATCAGTGTTCAAAACGATCTCCATACCTTACCCCGTTTTACATCAGTAAGTTTATAATAATCATTTATAATTCAAGCTGTCGGGTCCGATTTCCCGGGAAATGTCAGTTTGGCTTCCTTTGACTACCATAAATAATGAAGAGTACGTAAAGTAACCTTAAGCAGAGATGGCAGTGAGGCAAAGGTTACAGACTGTAGCTTTAATCAATACACAAATAAAACTCTTACAATTCTCAGCTCTTGCAAGGCCTTTATGTAGGCCTTTATGTATTTCTGTTGGTCATAACTTGGAATTGTGAATGTTGATTGTACAATGTACATTTTGTGTGTACTGTTGAATAGCAATAAAGAAACAGCTTTCCATTTAATTGGTTTGTAAGGCGACAGTCTTGTGCGACAAAACTACATTTCCCACAATTCTCTATGGTAGCATTAGTGTTGAAACGTTCAGATCTCACCAAAACACACATCATTTCACTATTCTGAGCTCAGAAATGGAAACTTCCCATGAAGATTTGGAACCAGAATCTGTATTTGGCTCCACCTCCTTCTCTCCATTGTACCGTGATTGGTCTGTGAACTTGTCCGGACGTCTTTGCAGCACTGCCTTATACCAGCAGCCCATTAGTGTTTGTGTGTGTGTGTCCCACTGCATTTGTGCTGACCATCTGCTTTGGAGTGTGTGTCCATCAGGGACGCCCCGTCTACAGCAGAGTCAATTCAGCACACTCTACACCAGTCAATATCTCCCCTTACACTCTCACAACAGCTACAACACTCTTTAAAAATGCAGCACTGTCTGTGATACACAATCGTCCAGGATATCCAACAATATAATTGCATCTATTGATTAGTATATTTACTGAATGATACCCAATTTTAAGTTATAAGAATGTTTCTGTAATGTTTCCATTAAGTAACAAAAACAATAAAAATGTTATTTTGAGAGTTTTAGAAACTTCAGTTTTTTTAGATGCATTAACGTTATTGCTTGTTTATGAGAATGTTATATTTTTAATTCTGTAATGTTTTTAAAACATTTCGCTTACTTCTTAAGAATAATGTTTTTGACATTATATATAACATTACAAAAAGTTCTACTAAAGTTACTACAAGAACATTATTTTGATAACTTAAGGAGAATGCTAGCCATCGTTCTGAGAACGTTCTCTCTTAGCTGGGAACTGTCCCTGCTAGAAAGACCAGAATAAGTTGTGGTTTGGAGGCTGGCCTCCACCATGACCTGGTGGAGTTCTGGTGTGTCCACCAGGCTTTTAACAAGCTAAACCAACAAGCTCTCCTTAGTCCACCAGCTTTACCAGCATATTTAACCTGGTGGAAAAAAGTATTGTTTTGTTTAGGTGAAAAGCATGATTATTCCAGGCGCCTAGACACAATTATTGAGGTACAAAATCAGCATTTTTACATGAATGCATTGTCTTAGGTGTGTGTATTATGTCTAATCATTATCTCATAATGCAGGCAGAGCTGCATCAGTCCTGCACTCACAGCCAGTTCTCCACAGTGCAGCTGCGCAGGAAACTGAGATTCAAGGTGACTCCTGGTTTTGCCTTCCGAATGTGAGTCCGATCAGTTACAGTGATGTGTGCTCCTCCAGCCTTCCCTCAAACACAAGGACATGATGGTGATGTGAACCTCAAAAGTCTGCAATATTTCAGTGACATTACATAGTTGATGCATGCAGAACCAGTCGACATTTAAGTTTCTTTAAAATGTAGCGATCAGATGCTTAATGTTGTAGTAAGTGGTGTAGCAATTCTAGCAATACAATATATTTAAAAAGCAGCATAATTTGAGGGTTTTGAAATCTCATTGTGAACAAACATCGCAGTGTTCAACAATCAAAGTCAAAATCTATACTGCAGTTTGGCACTCACAGTGTGGACAGCTCTGTTGAATAATATAACAGGAGCGTTCTTGCTTTGTGGTATGGATGGTGTTAGACAATTCACAGACATTTAACATCAGATCAACAGATAAAACACTGGTAACATCCATTAGGATCTTCAGTCTCTCTTAGAAAAATCAATTCTGTTTCCTCTCGGAGAGGAAAGAGGTAAAATCAGGTTCATGTCACTGCTGTTGGTTTGCCTGTTTGTGTTTACTGTACTGTTTGTATGCAGGTCATTTTCTGTCTAGGGTTGGAGGAGAGCTATTGAGGATCTAATCTGTGAGATTGGACATGAGTACATGAGGGATGGTATTACTAGCGCTGGTGGAACCCTTGATGTAAATTGTGGTAGGTGGTTGTAGCTGAAAGGAGACATTGTATTGCTCAGATGTCGCTCTTTTATATCTCGGGAGACTATGCTGAGCTCAGTTATGTTTTGTTTCATATCTGAATGGTTGTCAATGGAGGTTCTAATACATTTTAGACCCAGATAATGTGGTTACATCATGTACCAGCAAGAGTACATGACCAGGACATCCTCAATCCCACAATGCAATGCGGCTAATCTTCTATTTCCAGAATAAACCAGAAACAACATAGTATCGTTGGTTCTAGATTCATGTGACAATAATTAAATGTACAAAAATGATTTTCTTCTGGAAAAAGTTCTTTTTGTTCATTCAGGCAGCAGGAGGATTGAAATGAATGGCAAGTTTAATTGCACTGAGCCTGGCAGCATTAGTCTCTATTGTATTGAGTCATCTGAGAAGTGTAACATCCCTCAAACTCTAACGCAGTGCAGGGCTCCCATGCGGAGCTTTGCGGCAGTTTCTGAGCTATTTTCTCAGAAAATTTGGGTCAGCGGTTCATTGTCCTCTACAACCGAACATCTTTCAGCCACTGAGACACACAGCAGATGTTCTTAAACACCGCGAGAGGTCAGAAATGAATCAGATTTCTGTACAGAACTCCATCAGATGTTTCTCTTATGATCTCAGAATGTCAAAGACATATTCACATTATTATTATTACATTTGTGTGCAGTCCAAAGTTTGTAATAGTAAACACTTTTGTTTCAATCCCATTTAAATTCCCATGTAAAAACCCATGAAATCACATGTGATCACATGCGCAATATGTGGTTATATCCATGTGATTACGTTTTTCACATCGTGGTTACCATAGTTTCACGCAAAAACGTGAAATTCATGTGGCTTTCTTTAAGGGTGGGGTTACTGCTGAACTCTGCAGGACAGCAGGCCTCTGGGAGGCCGGATTGGTCGCTCCTGTCTTAATATTCTCTCCTTTCCTTTCCAATGAACTCATCACTCGTTCAGCTGGAGAGCGTACACAGCATGCGAGTGAAATATTCTCCTGCTGCTGTAAGAGATGTGAGATCTGTGGTCATTAGAAGAGGACCACTGCAGCAACATCATCTGCAAATCTAATGATGTTGACAGTTCATGCCATTGCAGTATTCAGTGAATTTAAATAATCCAGTTTAAACAAAGACATGAGTGTGCTTGATGTGATTGATGTGCCTGTCAGTTAAGGCAGGTTTTGTCTGATGATCTGGTATCTCTCAGGTTCCCACAATTCCCTGCTGGAGTTGTATGTATGCAAACTTTGTGTGTGTGTGTGGGCTAACTGATGTCCAGTACATGCCTGCTAATGGAGAAAATTATTCAGCTGTTAATGTCATGTAGTGCAAAACCTAGTACGTCATTTGGAAATAATTCTGTCATATTTTTAAATGCTTTTTTTAAATCAAAGATTTGGGATATTACCACATGAGAGGCATTATGTTAAAGAATGAGAATGTGCTTAATTTTTCATGAAAGTAACACAATGCAGAAAATTCTCATGGCCTTAAGTTTCTTTTATGCAGTTTTTTCTTTTGAAAAAACATCCTGTATATCTGGTCAGCCTATTATTTTCATTCATGTTATTGTTGATATATGAAATGTTATTGCATTTCTTTGATTTCCTGGCTATGTGTGTGTGTAGTATGTTGGTGTCTGGTTCCAGTCAGTTTAAAGTGCTCAGGTTTGGAGCTAACAGTATGTTTTTCTGGCTTAATACATGTTGCAGAAACTACTCCAGATTCCCTTAATGCTGTATGTGTGTGTGCTGACTATATACACAATAATATGTCTGGAGCGGGTTCTATTTACTCTTTTCTATCAATTTATAATGTTTTATATATTAGCAGATAGCAGACTGACGTTCATCTGTTTCTGAGAAAGAGGCTTGAATGAGGCTTTGGATTACTGACAGAGGTAGTTGTCTTTGTAGGCATTTCAGGCATTATAGGTCCACTCTCTTCAGTCTCACAAGGTTACAGTTTAGTTTGGATGCTGTTTATGAAGGTAGGAGACAGCAGGGCAACCCCCATCCTGTTTTAGAACAGTATTCATCTGCCCCTCTCTCTCTCTTTCTCTCTCTCCGTCTCTCAGAGACCTCAAGGTTGGCCTTTTGAGGAAACTGACCTCGTCTTTGAGAGGAATTGAATCTCTGAGCTTTCGATTTTGGGGCTTTCCTTTCATTTGCTTGCTGTTCCAGATGATATTGAGGTTGTATTGTCCTCAAGCATCCTTTTAGGAATAATTCCATTTCAAGAGTGTTCCATAAAAGCTTTGATTCACTCTGATCATCCAGGCAGCCACTTCATAGCTATCTTCTGATTGTGCCTTCAGACTGAATCAAGACACAATATAAAGATGACCCAGTGCCCTCAGAGCCTCTGTGCCTCAGTGGTGTAGACCTCCAGTTATTCATCACCATGGTTTCTGGAAAGACCACATGCCATGAAGATTGAGTGCCTTGGACAAGCCACATAAAAGAATCATATTTCCAATACCATGTGAGGATATGGTTTAAATTCCACCAATGTCGTTCAGGAGAAAAGATTATTTAGAAGAAAGGGATCTTGATTATTTCTTGCTGTGCTCTCAGAGATGGTTATTAATTGAATGGTTTGATGAATGAACACTTACTGCTGAATTATGGGTATTATGCGGTAGTTCAGAGCTTGCAGATTTATAAAATCTCTCGATAAAGTGGGGTCTTACTTCTCAGTCTTAAAGGCTAAGACCAGAGAAGCTTTGAGCAGAGGGTCGTGGTCCATATCCTTCCCTTAATGTACTATCAACTGTTTCACAAAAAGCTCATTTGCATTTCTATATACAGCTGAATTCTCATGGCCGTTCATGGCCCCAGCATCACCAATTTGGTTTTTTTTTAATCTTGGAACTGAATAACCGGATTAATGGATTGTTTTAAACTTTTAAGGCCTTTATGAATAATGAATTGATCTCGGTATGTTCCAAAATACCTCGACATTCCTTGTGTTTGGAATACGTGGTCATTTTGTTTTTAGACATTTTCTTTCTGTCTGACCTAAATTTAGATGCTAAACTTAAGCGCCTTGTAACTGAGGGCGTGATGAATTAATGATGGCAAAGAGAACTTTGTCCTCAATCTTCAGAACTTAAAATAGTCGATCGATCGCGCAGGGAAATATATTGTACTTCGGGCGGTTGGCTACACCACAAGTCAATAAACAGTGTTTGAATCTCTTGAGCCATGAGCATCCACTACCAGACCAACACCTCTGCACGCGCCAAAATATGTGACTTTAATATAATTCAATCCAATCGGCGTTTGCAATCTGTAATTAGGTCATGGCAATAAGTGCTGTCCTCCTTCAGCGCTCCTTTTCATGAATAATCAGAGGAAAAACAGGCCACGGTTAGTCTTTGAAGTTTTTCATGCAACTAAAAATAATCCATAATGCATTCTAATGCAAAACCATTTGTTGGTTGCATCACCACTGATGTATTCACAATGCCTTCAGTTGTACACACACAAACTAAAACCCTGCTGCCTCGGAGAGAAACTGAGGACGTGTGTGTTTGAAACTGGAAAGTTCTTTGCGCTCTGATGTTTAAAGTCAGACACCCACAGAAGATGATGAACCGGGGCAAGTTGTCACAAAAGCTGTATTTCAGGATTTCAGTCCAAATGTAATAAATCGTTTTTCTATAGCCATGATTCAAAACAATCACCGTTTGTGATATGGTCATGTTTTTATAATAGCTGTTAGGTAAACAAGCTGGCACAATTTGAATAGACAGGAATATAATGAGTATTTGTTGTTGTCAGGAAATTGACTTGAGATTTTGGTCTGTGACCCTAGCTATTGTAACTTGTCCAGCACTTAACAGCTTTACTTTCATGGTCGTGTTTTTCTCTAGTTTCTCATTGTGCTGTTCCAGCATATGATTTTGACAGACATGAGGATAAATAAATACATTTTCACTGTCACCCATTAACTTTCCTAAGAGCTTTTCCCCTACAGATGTATCCTGTCTTTATTAAACAACCTGAGTATACTACAGGCTATAATAATGTAAATCATTAACAAAATAAACATTACAGTACTGCTTGTTACCATCACCAGTTAATTGTAAAATCAGGACGTTTTCATAGGTGTTGTCCTATATTCATTATTTTCATGTGAACGAGCTACTGACGTGGTATAATGTTGGTTAAATTGGTGAAAATGGGTTTCAAGTGTCCCCCAATGATCTGAAAGTGTTCTCCTTTAACTGCAGAGGTCCCCACATCTCCAAACACCTTTACCAGCCTGTGGTGCCTCCATACGCAGCGCAGGAGGAGGAGGAGGAGGAGGAGGAGAACTTCGCTTCTCCGCGCACCTTTGGCGGACCGACGCGCGTTTCCGGAGGCGCGTTTGGAGAGCTCGGAGATGCTCTTCGCGGTCCCCGGTGTTGCTATCGGCCCGTTTGTCTCCGGAACAAAACTGAGAGCATTTCAATGACTCAATGTGCTTCTTTTGAGGACCGAAGAATCGTTTCTGCGGGCTTGTCGGTGCCGTCCGGAGACGCGATGTCTACCAACGCGGGTTCCCTGTTTTTGGGTAAGTTGTTTCTTGCGCTTTTTGTTGCATTGTGCATCCGTGTTGGGGGATCACTTGGGGACCCGCAGTGGATCGCTTGCGAGACTTGTAGTTGATTTAGTTCATGATGCACTTTTTCATTATTGGGGTATTTGAGCTTAAACTGATGAATGTGATGAATTGTCTTTTGTTTTGTTTTTTGAGCACCCTCATATATTATATGCGTCTATGCGTTCGTGTGAATGAATTTAGTAAGTGTTATTACAGCCCAAACTACTCAAACTCACAAACTCCGCACATTACAATACGTGCAAAGTGTACGTCAATACGTCACAGCTATTATGGTTAAAGCTTTAAATGTATTTGTTGCCTCACCTTCTCTGCAATCGATTCAAACAAGTTATAAATAAAACACATTTAACCAGCAGCTGCATTAACAGTGAATAATAGTTTTGCATTCACTGATGGAAGTACCTGCAATTGCAAGGCAGCCACATTATTAACAATGTTCACGTTTAATGTAGTTTATTTTAAAAAGCGGATGAAATGCACAACAGGATCGTGCATTTTGGTTTCTGTCCGCTGAGAATCGTCACATAAATTATGTTTATGCGTTATGTTTGCATTACAGTGACGTCGGCTGTGTCGTAATGGCAAAACAGTACGCGAATACTGCGCTGTAATGACGTCATTTCCGCAAAAGTTTACCGCGATAATAAATGCGTAGATAAATGATTTACAAAAACTTCGTGCTATGTTGTAAAGTGTTATGCATATAACAGGTGCTTAAAGAAGTAAATGAAATAAAATAAAAAATACATGAATAATAAATAAAAGGGGCCGTGCTGACGTCAGCCGTTTCACTTCATTTAAAGGTTACGGAGATGAATGGTCTCCCTGCATGAATAAATCATTCACAATGAGAATAGTAATCAGAAAGTAAATAATGACTTTAATACTGTAGCACTGTTTACAATACTGTAACCACACGTGTTTTCTATAACTACCATTTACTGAAATATTGTGCCAGGGCGGTAGAGGAAGATACGAGGCTCTTGAGTCCTCATACTGGTGCACACAGATCAGCAAACTCCACAGCAATGTCATGATGTGTGCTTTCATTAAGTGCATTAAAACAACTGTGCTAGACAAACCGTGCAAACAGATCAACATATGACTGCACCATCATCCTCCTCCCTGCAGACATAACAACCCAAGAGGGAGGACACGCATCTGTCTGTCTGTCTACACTTGCATTGATTATTTTTGCCTAATGGCAAAGGGCGTCTTATTTCCTGTAGCAACAATTATCTGTCCTGCAGTTTCAGAGTAGATATATTTTTTTGATCAGTGCACACGCTTCTTCTTTGGGCAGATTGTTCTCTGTCCTCACTGTTGGGGTAGTTTTGCTCCAAAAGTTCACCCATGATGGGGCTGCAGCGCTAGGCTTGTGCCAAACCAAACCGTGTTACTATTCAGCCATGTACACAGTCGTCTGCTGTAGACTTTGTTCTGGAAGGAATTGAAAGGTTTACGTTTTTTCAGAAACTCGTTTATTTATGGGTCTAGGGTTAGCAAAATCCTATTGGCCTGGAGGCAAAATCTAATCTCTCATTGACAGCCATTTTAAAATTCAGCTATGTGTTATGTTAAAGTACATACTGGTAATAGACCATTATAGTGAAGTAGATAGTTTACCAGAAAGTAAATCTTTGAGGAAGACATTTCTTGTGGTGCCATCAGCCAGTCGGCGTTGTTGTGATGCCATTTTCCCTTGTCTCCTGGTTGATAAGTCACACGGCATTTACAGCTCAGGTGATTGGCTCAGAAAGTTAATTGGTTGTGCAATATAAGATGAGTTTATAAGATGAGTATGATAATCATAATGTTAAAGGACTTTGCATGAGATAACATGAGACATGTAAATACACAAAAGCTCTTGATGGCTGCACCATACTCAAATAAAGAGTGTGTTAGGAAGCAGATCTAAGATCAGACTATTTTTAGACTAGATCTCCAGGGGCAGCAACTTATCTGTCAAGTATAAAGATGACATGAGCATTCAGAACCAGAGGTCATAATGTGACGTCTTGTTTTGTGCTGTTTGCCTCTCTCTCTCTTTCTCTCTCCTCTTTCTCTCTGCCCTATGAATGTTGCTGTCAGATAGACTTTAATAACAGCAGCTTAGTTTTGCTGTTTTAAAATATGGATTATCCCCCTTCTTGACCTCAGTGTCTGTAACCCTAACCTTAATGAGGTCACAACCTTTCCAAGACAGCACCTCATTCACCAGCGAGTCTCTGCGAATGAGGTTTCTGAGTCTGCTTTTATATGTGCTGCAGATCCTATAGATATAACGGATAACTGGACCACTTGTATTTCTTTAAAGAATAATTGTTCTTTATGTTACTGTGAATGCATGTATTATGTGCCTCTATTTAAGGGTATCTACATTGAAAGGAAGAGCAGTGTTTAATATTCTGTCTGGAGTTGAGCAACAGCGTGGCATTTAGTACCCATAGTTGTTTGCATTTTATACATGATAATATTACATTCAAGTGTAATCTTTTATTCATTATTTGTGAATTTATGCTTGCATTGGGAGTGTGTGTGTGTCTGTGTGTATCAGTGTGTGTGCGTTTTCAAATGTGGTAATTTAGAAACTTAAGTCAGGAACTGTACTGTTTTTTCAGTATCTAGCTCTAATTTAGCCCCTGATGAGCCCAATATAACATGGACTATGTCAATTGTGTGTGTCTGTGTATTCCCACAGGGACAGTGCTGTCTTTAATTAGTGGAGCACATCACAGCAGGTTCGGCCCTCAGTGAGAGCTGTGTCATACTGTTCCCAAAAGTCACAGTAATATGTACCCTAACCCACCAGACACACAGCGCCCCCCACTTACCTCCTCTGTACACACACATACTGTAGAACACAGTTTATTACACATACACACACACAGATTTAGATGCACATAGCATAACCGGACATCAGTCGGTCTATGTGTGTGTGAGATGGTTTTGAGGGTGCGATATTGAACCTTACACTGTTTGACTGTATTACATATTTTTTGAAGGCCAAGATGTAACTATGGAAGCGAAAGAAATTAAGAGCAAAGAAAGGAAGTGGTAAAGTAAACACTGTTTTGTGACCTTGTTCTCTTGATTAACAATGTTAATGATGTTTCTACTGCCCCTCTGCCTGTCTTAGTTGGTCACCATTGCTTTGAAGTGTCTCCTGGCACTGACCCCAGTCAGACCTACAAATCTCACAGCAGTCAGAGACATAAGTGAAGCGATGGTGAACAGATTGCGAGGAGCAGGAGTGATCTGCTTCCCAGTTCATAATTTTATGTCATAAGAACGTTTTCCTAATGAACATATTACTAACGTTACTGCAAGAATGGTTTTGATACCATTGAGAGAACTTTTAAAGAACGTTAGTCAATGTTCGGACAATGTTCCCTGTTAGGCGGGTTCACTCCTGGTTTCCTGAGACACTGTAAAATGGTTTATATTTACTCTAATCGAAACCACATGCTCTCACCTCACGCTTTCATTGTGGAAAAAGTTTTGTGAAAAATATTTCTTTGAAAAATATTTGAGGGGGTCTTGTTAAAGCATTGCCTCTGGATTTATAGGCAGCGGGATGAAGTTACCTGAAACGCTGGCAGAGATTTACATTGTGTTTTTAAGAAAACACTCTTGGGAGTTTGTTTTTTTTAATGTATCTGATTTTATTTTAGTTTCATTTTTTTCCATTGCTTTTGACCACCATGAAGATGATGCATGCGGCTGGATATTTGTGTAAGACTCGTATTTCTTGAAAAATAAAGGAGGGAAAACAAAAACAGAACATTCAGGCTTGTACAGAAAATGACTTTGTTTAAACTTTTAAGGGAGTAAAAGACTTAAATCACCATGTTGTAATTTTTTTGGTTTATATATTTAATTTTTTAACACTTTCAAAAACAGTATGACTGTTTCTTGCATGAAACGCAAACCAGAGCATAGAGACAAAGAGCTTTAGTCACAATTTACTGTGTGAAAATAAAGAGCAGCAATCTACAGCAGACAGACAGACTGGAACAACATAAGGGTGGTCAGTTTCGGGTGAACTAACCTTTTAAAGTAAACAGAAAATGTATTTGCAGTAATACATGTATGGAAATGAATGAAAACTACCTGATACCTAAACAGGCTGAAGGGTTTTAAAGAAACGTGATATTATTAAGGGATTTATTAATTTATTTATCTGTTCAAAAACTTAAATGATCTTGTTAGGTTGGAATACTTTTCTTGAATTTTCCTGTCCACTAAGGAAAGCAGTTCCACACGGTGTTGTATGTTGGCACACATGCTGCATTAAGCTAATGAGCTCTCTCTCTCTCTCTCTCTCTCTCTCTCTCTCTCTCTCTCCTGCTTTTTAAACAGATGGCTCCACCACTTATTTCTGTTTTTTACAAGTCGTTAGACATAACTTCATAATGAAATTGAGCCGTTCTGCTTCACTACCCATGTGTATATTTTTGCTCTAACTGCCCTGTTGCATCACAGAAAAACACAAAGCAGTTTCCATCAGCTCAAATCCACCAGTCACTCATTTACAGCTAATACACCCAGATGAATATCACACACTGGATTTGAGAAGTTTCTGGCTGTGGTTTAGAATGTAAAGTTGAATTTATTATCAGGTGTTCCTTTAAATAATAAAGAGAGAATTCATATTGATACAAAAAAAGTAGAATTGCATGAAAATCCAGAATTGCACCCTTTGCTGCGTCTGAATAAATGTGTTATTATCTGTCCTAGATAGTAAGCAAAAAAGTTTGTTAAAAATGTACTACGTTGGATTTTGAAGATGCCTGGTTGGTGTACTATTTCTGGTGGATTTACGAAGCGTGCGTGATTTTTGTTTTAAAATTTTTGGCATATTTTTGATGGTTCTTTTTTGACTTTCTCAAATACAGCAGTTTTTAAATATGCAAACATTTATGCTGAAAAGTATAGTCTTTCTAGCAGCTCAAAAATGTGCACTTTTCCATTACCTGCATTAGTGCGTTGTTGAATGCAAATTGGCCCAGCACGTCTGCAGCGCATGCGATAAACTCTTGGCTAAACTGCTGTTGCTTTAGAGTTAGGCGCAGTAAATGAAGCAGTTTGAAGTTGTTCTGTAAAAAAATCCCTTTAAAACTGCAGTATTAGCATGTAAGTGGTCCAGTGAAAGACCTGCCTAAAATAACCTTAATCTCTTGTCAGTAAAAATGAGCTCAACCCGCCCCACGAGCTGACACCTTCCTGCTATTGTTAGTTAAATACATAGGACTTTCGTGTGTGTGCTTTAAAAAGCTGTGTTTAAAAGGACTGTCTGGTGTTATTTGCCTTAAGGAGGAGGACGAGGCGATACAGGTGCTGCGCTTGTCTCCGTGGCCACGTGTCAACTGTTGTTTCCTCCTGCGTTTATTCTGAGCGGTTTTACCTTAGCATTCATGCGCTGTGACAGCTTAACTGCAGCGCTCATCCCTGCTGAAACAGACGAAGGGCGAAGGTCTCGCTCAGATGCCCGCTCTGCCCCAGTGTGTGCTGGAATCTGGCATTTAAAGAGAGACATGCCATTTACTGCATCCAGCAACTGAGAAAAACAAGATGCAGAGAATAAAAGGTGACAGGATAAAGGTTATGTTGGGGAAGTCATTCATTTTTGTTTGATTTTGACTGAGGAGATGCCCAATGGATAGAAATATTCAAATGAGAGCTATTGTTCATTAATGTTGCTCATAGATTGCTGTGAGATTTCATGGAGAAAAAATTGAGACTTTTGTGAGACTTTTATGATTCTGCTGAGAAAAAGAACCAAGAATTATCACGTGTGTCTCTAAGAGCTGCAATCAAAAATAAGAGGTTTAAAATGATCTTAAACATTTTATTTTCAGGTTCTTCCAAAACCAAATTATCTGAATGACTGTGTGCTCATATAGTATGTCAACAATAATTTCATTTGTACTGTATTTCTGCTTTTTTAGGAAAAATGTACGAGACAGTAATAATGAAATGGTGCATAAATGGGAAGTCAAATATAATAAGTATATATAAGCAATATAATAAGTCAAATATAGTTGTAAGAGCAACTTTGAAAAATGCAATTTTTTTTTTATTTCATTGCTGGAAAACATTATAGCTGAATTTTTCTGAAGCCAAACTTGCACGAAATCCATTCAGACGAACAGAGCGATTTGATGGCAGATAACAAGGGCCTACAAGGGCTGAACATCTCTTGATTAAACAAACCCTACTGTCAACAGTGTAAGCTCTCTCTCTCTCTCTCCATTAACCCCTCCTCTCTTGCTCCAGTGACATTAAGTAATGCTGAAACCAGGACAATGTTTTCACTGGCTCTCCTTAATGAGCTAATGAAGTCCGTGGCTTGCTGTTTTAAAGTAGCTGTTTGTAGGCAGATGAAATCTCAGCAGACATATGGACTTCTGGCTTTGCATGGTTGAACATCTCTGACTCTTCTGCCTCCCGTGGGCTTGTCTCAACACAAGGGCTTCTGTGGGGTTTGATACAGGGCCATCAGAACTAGAGAGTGTTGTTTTGGTGTGTCCACTTACTGGCCATCACAGAAATTGAGCATCTCCTGAAATCAAAGTTCAATCTGTGTGTAAACATTTCATTGGATCTGACGATTGTGTTAATCTGGTCTGTCAGCTCTGTCTGTGTGTGCAGAAAGACCTAAACACACCCTCCTACAAATAAAGAGGGTGTTAGATTTTGTAATCTGACATGCATTTCAGAAATATAGCTTCAGGGAGGTTTCTGTCTTCCTCTCTATAAAGTGCAAAAATTTACATGACAGGAGATTTTGATGAGCTTTGATAAACTCCCCAGCTAACCTTTTCCTAATGTTTCCATTAAGTAAGAAAAAACATTAAACATTTTATTTTTAAACCTCATCCAGTGTTTTAGATGTTGTATTAACATATTGTTTGGTTATAAGAACGTTATTTAATTTTTTTGTTTTCCTCTAACAACATTACTCTAACAACTTAAGAATAACTTTTGTGATATATGATATAAAATTCTGATATAATTTGTGATATATGATACGTAAAAGAATGCTCTACTAACGTTACTGCAAGAACATTACTGCAAGAACTTTGAAGAACTTTTAGAGAATGTTAGCCAACGTTCAGAGAACCTTGCCTTTTAGCTGGGTCATCTGAGAGATGACTAATGATTTTTTGATGACAGATCTTGGAGAACATCATCCTCAGAAAGATGCGCGATGACCTTGCAAACGTGTGACTTCTCGGTATATGTAACAGAATGACTGTATGGATTCTGGGCACAACCTCAGCGTGTGATCAGAGCGCTGGCCGGGGGAATGACTCTGTGCGTGCGAGTAGATCGCTCATCGCATGCTGTGAACGTGTGAAAGACAGATGTCAAGGTTAGCTGACGTGCAGGCGCAGCACATTCCGCAGTCAGCGTGTGATCTTTAGAAGAAGGGAGAAATGGAGGCTGTGTTCAAAATTGAATACTAACCACATACTGTGCAGTATACAGTACACTGCATGCTGTGTGCTATTTTCTTAAATATGTGAAATAGTTTGCCAGGTGCAACAACAGTTTCAATGCATACAGAAAATTTGCATACTATAAGTAGTATACTAGTTTGCTGTAACTTTTGTTGGAATGTGTTATTTGTTGTAATGAAGATTTTTTTCTCTCATAAGCACAGGCAGGTGTTTGGCAGATTCATCTCTTTTTCTTCCTCTCTCTCTTTTATCCTTCCTGTCTGTGTATCTGTTCCACTCTGTTCTCTCTCTGCAGTGCTGTCTCAGCTGGAAAGGTGCTTCTGAAAGGGCATAACCCCCCCACCCACCCACCACACACACACACACACACGTACACACAAACACACGCTGTATTATAACATGTCATGTACCCCATTTAAATGTCAGTTGGACTAAAGATGCCATCACAGCAGCATGATCTGATCCTCCATCCGTGACACTTTTATGTAAGGGAGAAAGATGCTGTGATCACTGACACACACACACACACATTGTGTGTGTGGGGGGGCTCTAGAGAGAAGAATCTTAAAAACATTCACATTTCACCCCAAAATCTAAGTAATTTTGCATAAAGAAAATGAAACCTATTTTTAAGACCATTCCGTTTTTATTGCATTGTGATAATTATATCATGAAAATGTAAATCTTTGTACTACAGTACTGAAATGCAATGTTTTTTTAATTTAACTCCGCATAATGTGCCAGTGTGACATGCTGTACTTGTAATCACAAAACACTGCATATGTTACAATTATGCACAAAATATCAAAAGAACTTTAAAAACTGAAGGATGCATTTCTGATTTTAATATTATCTTGACAGTTTTGTATAATTATTACATGCAGCCCTTATTAACTGAGAAGTTGCATGTAATATAAGTACTTAAACACTTTTGGGTCTTATTTACTTATTTATTCTTTTTCTTTCCCTTGATTGTAGTCTGAAATATGTAAATCTTGACATATTCAGTGAGATTCACTCTTGGCTAGTGTAAAGTGTAAAGTCACCGTTGTAAAATCATAATAAACTATAGACCGGAATCCATTTGTTAATGCACCTGCAGTCAGCAGCTTTTATAACTGATGCTTTCGTTAATGTTTGTTTGTTTGTTTAACCTCTCGTGGGCTGCGGGAGAGATGTGCTTGCTCAAGTCAATTAATGCTGCAAGAGTCCTCACGAAATCAATGCAAAACTGCTGCGCTGATTTAATTATTTCCTGTCACTGTGTCTCTCTCTTAGGGAGAGGGAGAGAGAGAGGGGGGGAGGGAGGGAGAGAGAGAGAGAAAGAGAGAGGGAGAGAGAGAGAGAGAGAGAGAGAAAGAAAGAAAGAGACACTTTTGAAAGTGAACTGGAAAAAAAACACTCAGCCTGACCCTGAATTTTGTCCATTTAGCAGTAACATCTCATTGTTATCATCAGATATCTGCTTGGCCAAAGTTGAATGCTTCATTTCTGTGATCGTAGAGAGAACAAACATGTTCGGTTTTTATAGTCACATACTCTTGTATTAATTGAGTTTTGAGACACATAATCAATAATACATAAATTCTAATTGTTAAAGGTCTTTTACTGAGCCATGTTTCCATAGCAACAGGATATCAGTATATCCCCAAAGCATGAGACTCATTTTATTATGAGGATTGTTTAGAATTAAATCAACTCCCAACGTAATGCATTCAATTTTAAGTGCATTAAAGAAATTAATGAATAAATAAGGATTGAATAGTCTGTGTTTAAAGCAGCAGCTGAAGTCATCACTCTGGTTCTATTAATAACACTCACATTGCAAATCTAGACAAATTGTATAATATTGAAACTGTACCAGTCAAACATTACAAACATTCCTGTTTGTGTTGCATCAATTAAAACATGAACCTAAACATCAAATTATAAAATTATATTTCTTATTTGTCTGCCATGGTGTTTTCCCCCCATACAGCTGTGGTTGTATGTGGGGAAAACAGCATTCATGTGTTCATTCATTCACTTATTTATTCAGGTGTCTGCATGCTGTGATGACTTCCTGTTGCTAAAACTGTGGTGATAAATGGTCTTGGTTTTATCAGCATGTTTTCTTCTCTGTTGTGCAGTCAAAATTCGGGTGGATTTAGGGATTATTGTGATGGCACTATAATAAGCAGCACTATTGTGTCTGCTCATAATAACACTCTCAGTGTTACTATCTCTCCCTGGTCTCTGGTGGATATCAGCACAGGCCTTTGAAGTTATCTCACACTGTTCTTGGTTCACTCATTTAATTTTACTTTTAGATGCTTCTGTTTTTCCAAACTCTTGAATCAGAGAACAGAAGGGAAGTGTCTGAGCTCCAATTATTTGAGAAACTCATTAGGAAATTGAACAGATTTTGTGGCACCTGCAGTAAGGTATGGAGAGCAGATCTGTTTGTCTATTTAAACTTTCTGCTCTCCACTGAGATCACTGCGTTATTTAATGGTGACTGGAAACGTATTTCGTATTATTTCTCCATAAGCTTTAATTATTCTCAGATTGTCTAATTTATGCTGCAGCAGCTCTCAGAAGTTTTAATACAAACATTCTTTGGGCTTTTTTTTGGGCTTGCAAATGAATATTTAACATATTATAGTTTTCACACCAATTAGTTTAGGCAGATGGATGTTACTGTGTTTATTTTGAATGTTAATTACAGAGAATTATTTTTTTGTCCCTGTTTTCCATTGGTCAGACAAAGCAGTAGCTCCACCCTAGATTTACATCATAGCCCATCATAGGCCAGGTGTAGTTAAGGCTAGCATGTGCTTTAATAATATTGAATGGATTTGACTGAATACAAATGATCTCTTACTAGGGTCTTATTAAAGAGCAAAAGAATGTCTGTGCATACATTTTTGTTTGATTACATATGAGCATTGAAAGCCAGAGTACAAATTATGTCACTCTTAATTCACATTCAGTTCACATTTAATTTACATTGAATGCATTCTTTCTGCATTCTGGTTGGAAGCACATGGCCGTCTGTGTAATGCTCTGTACAGTTTTAAATGTCCCACACACATTATGTGTCTGATATTAATGAGACACTCTGACAGAATTAATCATATTTTTGTGGCTCTCCACTGTGAGAATCTCTTCATTAGAGCGCAAGAGCCTTTGTGCTGCGGTAATTCTGCGTCTTTCTTTCATAATTCTGGCTTTATTATATAATTGAAGCATTTATCGCTCATACACGTTAAACAATCACGTTGATTATTTTCTTCCAAGATTTACTGTGCACTGCAAAACTTTCGATAAATTCCACTAATATCAGGGCAGTCTGATGATAAAACAGCTGACTGTTTAATGAACAGTTATGATGAAACTAACTTTTCCTATGTGCATTGAGGGTTTAAAAGCAGAATTGTGAAGCTCGTTTTGTATTGTTGATTAAAATGTGTGTTAGTTGAGCTGTCTAAATCATTTTTTTGCAGTAGGGCGTTGTTCTGTTAGTCACAAACATTTCACCCAACATTTGTGTTTCACAGGAGAAATAAAGGTATACACATACTATATAAAGATATACAGGTTAGGAACAACATGAACTCAGTAAGTTACAGCACTAATCTTGTCATTCTACAACACAACTAACAGGGAATGTTCTCAGGACACTGAGAGAGAGAGAGAGAGAGAGAGGGAGAGAGGCTGGTCCCACTGAGCTGCAGGATGGATCTCGTAAGCGTCTGATCTGTGGCCAGAGATATTGGCATTGGAGATGTTCAGCTCTGGTCTGGTGGCACCTCTTACAGCCTTTGTGAGCCCAGGCATGGCACGTTGACTCGTAGGGGTCTGGAGGAACTACAAAACATGTTTCTGACATTTGTGAAAATGTGTTCCACAGCCTGAGTCTCGAACCCCTCACATATGTTCCTGAAGATACCAGCCAGCTCCCCTCATTGGCTGCCACATGTGCCAAATGTTGGTGCCATGATTCTGAACTGTGAAAAATTGACATAAAATGAGTGTAAACCACAGCAGCTGAAAACAGATACATGCCTTGTGGGCAATGGCTGGAAATGCAGATGTCCTACAAAAAATAATAATTGGATTGTAAACAGACTCCTCATTACCGACACTGATTTGATCAAGCTTGATGGCTGGAACAGACAGAGATGCTGATGGGACATTTGCTTAAAAATTGCAATTTTCAAAAAACATAACATGAAGCTCATTAGACAAATGTGGAAAGCAAACAAGCGTATCCATTAGACGCTGGAAAGGGCTGACAGTAGGGATGTCAGAGAAAGTGAAGAAAAATCAGCAGGGAACTGGTGATAGAACAGTGTCATTTTCACAATACAGTAATGTTGCATTTTTAATGTTTAATGTATAGCAATTCTAAGCTGTAATGATTTTTTTCATTCAGTTCTCTTATCTGCATTAGACGTTAGTGCTTTGTGCAGTTACATTTTTAGATTGTTGTGAATTCAGATTGAGATAAAATAAACGCAGAATGCAGAATGAAAACTCTTTAGACACAGTGTGAGGTGTTTTTGCCACATGGTAATTCAGACTTGGAGATGGATAAATTGATTATGTTTCCAGTTTTCCATCACAACCCCCCTCTCGCGCTCCTTTCCAACCCGGTTGGATATCACTCTAGTCTTTCTTCATCTAATGCTTTTTCTCTGACCTCATCTTCTGTAAGCTGAGTCTTACTCATTTCGCCTCACATAGAGGATCCAATCTAAGAGGAGAGAAAATACTTTCTCCTCTCTACCAGTCTGTCTTTCCCAGGGCTTAACATTAAGGGAACATTAAGGAAACAAAAAGGAATATTTTCACTTATCCTGAGGCAACAAATGAAAAATTAAGCAATTTTTAACCACATATTTTTAAATGTAGAGTCAGAGATCAAAAGAACTCATATTTTAATAAACACTACGATTTCTTCTACAACTTAAAAGTTGAATTGACTTTTATAGTTTGCCCAAAAGGAAAAGTTATTTAACAAAAACATAACGTGTTTACCAGGGTGTAGATATGGGGCAAAATTCAGTCCCCAAATTGTTAAAAGTTAATGCCTTTTGCTAATATTAAATTGTTGCTTATTTCTACTTATGAGTTTAGACATCAGAGCCACTATTTCATTTAACTGATTCAGTTGGATATTTGATATGAATTAATGACATGCTGTATCTTAGATTTTAGAAACAAAAAAATGCAATAAATTGCGTAAATTATAATAAATAAAAGTAATTTATATACATTTTTTAAATCAGGGTCAGACAGAACTGTTGCTGGTGATCTTCTTGTGTTTGCTCCGATGCTCTGCGCACATGTAACTTAAATTAACGTCATAAGTGCAGCATTAACCCACATTTCTGTCAATTGACCCAAACCCATTTAATTCTGGGTCATTGGGTGAGTCGTACGGTTTAATCTTTCACTCAATTTATTATTAATTTATGATTATTTCTCAATTTATGATTATTCTTCACTGTTCCTCTAAATGATAGCTTGACTATGCTGTTCAGCCATTGATTCGTTTGTGCGTTCCTTTGCGCTCATGAATCGAGACGGTCACACACTGCTGAACACAGTTTATGTGCAGTTCAGGATGGAGAGCTTAAACCAGTTTGTCCACATTGAGTTTCACATTTGTCCAGACTCAATTTTCCAATACCTTGTAGCTCATAATATCCAGATTTTGATTTGTTTAAACCATCTTCCTATGAGCAGAGTAATTGCAGTTCACTACAGTTTACCATAGACGCCCCCCATTACGCACAAAAGCCTGATCAACTTCCATATCCATCAAAACCAGTTCCCACTCAGATTAGCTGCCAGCACTGATGATCCAGCTGATCTATGTAAGCTCTGGTGGCATGCAGAGGTGGATTAACTTCAGGTTGGGTGTCCTATCTCACGCGGGCGTTGGAGACTTTCCACCCATCTGACAGAGGTGAAATACCAAAAACTGTAAAGAGTGATGATTACAGTTAACATGACAAGCTGTGGCTGTCAGTCTCCAGCCTGATTGAAATACTGACCAGGGGCTTTCAAAGATGCTGTTATGTTCTCATATTGAGTGAGCTAGCTAACAGGGAACGTTCTCAGAATGTTGGCAGGTGTTATCTCAAAGTTCTCTCAAAATGATCAAAAAACGTTCTTACAGTAACGTTAATAGAACTTTATTAACGTCATATATCAAAAATGTTATTCTTATGTTATTAGTGGAACGTTTTAAAAATGTTACTGTTTTGTTTGAATAAAGTCTTAAAAATCTGGATGTTTTGAACATTCCTAGAACTTTCGAAATAACATTTTTAACTCTTTTGTTATGTAATGGAAATGTTAGGGAACCGTTCTTACCATCTAAAATTGTTTGCTGGGGATGCCCTGATCAGCATGAGGGTGTGAAGCTGAGTTCAGCCTGTGCTGTCGCATTCTACATACTGTAAATCTCCTGGGAGTGCGCTGTCGTTCTGCAGAGAACGCTGGCTTGTGTTATGAAAAATCGCTTGTGAAAACCATCTTTGTTGGTAAGAATGACTTGCTGTGATTTGTCCTTGGAGAAAGAGAGAGAAATTGTCCACTTGTGCACTACGCTTGAGTTACTGTATGGTGCATTAGAGAGCATCAGCAGCTTGCTGCTGGTAGAAGATAAATCTGAGTACAGTCTGAATCGTAAACCTGGCAAGATATGAAACACCGCCGTAGTGCATTATGGGATATGTCACTGGGTGCTGTAAAAATTCATGTTTGTCTTTCTCAGTGTCTTTATTCTTCCATTACCCAGAATTCCATTCTAATCCCTTCAGGAAAGATCAGCATAGCCGGTCAACAGCATGTTGTGCTTTTGATTAGTTGCTAGTGTGCTGGTAGAATCCTACTTAACTAGTATCATAACTCAGAGGAAAATGTTAGTACTTAGACGTTGCTCTTTCATAGCTTCATGACTTTATTAAAATCTCTGTTATGTTTTTAATGTGAATATGAACTTTATTTCTCATGTTTTTCCCCCTTAAAGGAGAAATAAAACTGAACACAGTAATGAAACAGTAAATGTTGACAGAGTAAAAGTTTAGAGCCATAAAAATAAATGCGGAGAGTGAAGCATTGATATTCTGGTGTTGTAAATTGATGAGAAATCTGACTCTGACTTGTGGTAGCTCAGATTTGCTCAGATTGCAAAGTTGAGACATTCTGAGATATCTTCTGAAACAATGTCTAAGTAGAAACAATCGAGACATTAGATCTAATTTATAATTTCTCTTTCCATGGGCAGAATTATCATGCTGGATCAGGCTGGTTTAGTGCAGGTTCTAGTCAAGCTGGTAGATAAAACTAACCATGCTCTTTACCAGTTAAACTTAATTGGTTAACTGCATAGTATTTTCAGCAGGAAATTCTAGAGATTGTCTACAATGCTGCATTTCTGTGAAGGATTTTGTTTTGTCTCATCTTTAAGCAGGAAAAGACATTTTGCTTTGACAGTCCACGGCTTGCTGAACATCTTCCCTCGTTTAAGGCTTGAGAGTACATGGATGTTGAATTATTGAGAGTGGATAGCTTGACCTTTGCCAGTGATATGAATCAAACATTAGCAGGAAATCCAAGAGAAGAAATTTACAGGGCCCACATCTAATAAACGCAGGCCAGTGGGGTGAGCAGAAATGCTGAGGCTGGAAAATCCAGAGATCCATTACCCAATAATTCATCTGGAGAAAGGGTGGCGCAGGCAACCACAGACGCAGTCCATCCCGGGGTGGAGCTGCAGGACTGCATTGAGGGAATTCTGCAGCTGCTGCAATATGCATGCTGTGGTGGAGTGCTGTCATGATTTGTTTATTAAAACGATTAGTTCTGCATTAAATACAGTATAGCTCTATGTTTTATATTGTGGGCTTTGTGCCCCTGGGAAAATTATATTGCACAGTATTTGTGCTTTTTGTAGTTCCAGGGATGTTTTTTGGAGATCTCAGTTGCTTTTTATTTGTGTCTCAGATGGTTCTCCTGGAATTCTTTGGAAGAATTCCAAAAAGGGCCATTGTTGACATAGAGTACAAATACAGAGCTTTATGAGTGTGCATAGCGTAGCTCAGATCATTTGGAATTCTTGAATTTGATGAGAAAAAGTCTGAGAAAAATCTTTAATCTACTATTAATTGCAGACTTGTATATCTTGGGAAATCTAAGACACGGTTTGTGATATTGTTCGAGACTCAACATTAGACTAGAGGAGTCACAAGGGAAATGTGGGAGATACGGGGGTCTTTTCTTAGGAGAAAGTTCTCCATTAGAGCTCCATTTAATCTTGTTGTAATAAGCCCTTAAAGTCAAGAATGTGTTATTAGTGTAGGTTCTGCTTTGATGAATATGGTTATCATTTCTTGTGGAATAAAGTTCTTGCTTGGGCAGTTTTTGCCGGCGCCTCTATAAGAACAGCACACTGAAGCTAACAGTTCATTCCACTGGGTGATATCTCCTGAGGTCAACCAATCTAAACACAGCTGGCCGACGATGACCGTGAGCTGTAGACTGTCAAAACTTATTTTATTTTTGGCTGTGTGGATATATGAAGTGTCACACTGCATCCTTCTATAAACTTAAAAAATTATTTTGTTTACAGCTACATTATTTGTCAGTCATGGCAGCCTAGTTTGTATTTCTGTCTGTGTCAAGTACACTATTGCCCAGTTGGGTTCTGCTGGCTCTAAATTTAGTTCTTTCTCCAGAGACACTCAAAGCACCTCCAGCTCATCAAACACAACCAGATTAAGACCTGGAGTCTGTTCTTCCTTATAGACGGCTGCTTCTGTAAGGCATTAATGATGGTCTCATTTACACCATCTCATTAAATTCACTGACATTCACATTCACAGAATTTTCAGATCTTATAATGTGGGTTAACGCACCTTATTTACCACATGGACTGTGAATGTTGACCTGAATAACTGGGTTTGTAATATCTGTGAAATATATGCCTGCAGACATGTTTATTTCATCTCAATACATCTACTTTTGAACAGCCATCAGTGTAATACAATGGTTTTTAACAGCTAAATGATATAGTTTAGGCATATCCCAGCTAACAGGGAACATTCCAGGAATGTTGACTAATGTTTTCTAAACTTCTGTCAAAATTATTAAAAAATTCTTGCAGCACTATTAGTAGAACTTTTTCTAATGTTATATATCATATCAAAAATGTTAGATTTCGCAGGTCAAGCGCAGCGCCCCGGGGGTGTCTGGCATTTGGTGCAAAATTTGGCAGAAATGCAGAAATGTGTTGTAAATTATCTTTAATGGCCTCCTCGTCAGAGCTGTCTTCCTCTTGGCCTGACAGCTGACAGACTCCCGGGGCGAGACAGAAGTCTGTACGGATTAGAAAACACTGCATGACAAACGGCATTGAGTGGACTGGGCTCTGGGTGGGGTCACGCTTACAGTGTTGCATGGCTGGATTTGGTTAACGTTTTAAATCTTAAGGGGGCCCTCAACACACAAACTGTGAACAATGTGTACTTGACCCTTTTCTAACATGCTGTCTGAGGAGATCCTTATGGTCCTCAGAAAAAAAAAATTCCAGCCAGATTCTAAGGTCAACTACATTGTCTCTTTTTGCTGTGCAGAAATGCTATGTGACATGTCTCTGTTTTAAGGCAAGTGGTCCATGTTTCTGATCATATTGGATTCGATGTGTATGGTGATTGGTGAACTGACCTGACCTCCCCCTTGACCCGTTCAATTTAGGATTTGAGACAGAACCCCCACTGTGTGAATGCTACAGGAAAGGTATATAGTATACTTTAATATCTGTTCAAAAGTCTTGTACTGTATGCCCATTCGATTCTTTACCAAACAAACAACGTTTGTGATGATTATAACTCTGCTGTAGCGTGTCAGTAGGAAATATCAATATAGAGTTCACATCAGATCTCTGTGTGGCTCATACTGTTCATGGTAAAAGATGTTTAAATGTAATCTTTATTCTTTCTCTCTTTCTCTCTAGTATTATTACACTTCTATTCTGATATTTGTTATATTTAAAATAACTGGCAGAGTGGGAGTTGGCTTGGACTTTATAAATATTGAGATAGGAGGTTTTCGGCCTGTACTGCAGTTTAGAAACTCAGTGTTTAACTTTCTGCAGTTGATTACTGTTCAGCAGAGTCACTCTAGAAATGATCTAGTCATCTGTTGCTGTTAAATCAGGAGAAACACAACGTCATTTTCCTCATCTCTGATGACTGCATCCCATCTGAGATTCTTCATTGAGGGCGACAGGGATTGACATATTTGTGTCGCACCAATCGCAGCTTAAACAGACTCATTCTGGCATTTATTCCCTGGTGAAGAAATGCAACATTTATGTCCTTCCAAACTGTTGTCGGTGGGTCTCTGTGGAGTCTCCACAGGGGATTTCAAATGTGGTCAGTGATGTAGAAACCCTCGGCTGAAAACAAACCCGTCCAAGCAGCCAGGTGGACAGACGGCACCCGCGGTTGTCACGTCTTTAACAGCTACTCAGCTATCCGTGATAGAGCTCACAGTCTTACTGTATCTGCTCACGCTTCAATGGTTATGAATGAGAGGAAGGTAATTTAGTGCTAATAAGTTGAGTGATGAACGGAATTAATACAGAATCTACTTTAATAAATCTGACATGGAGTCGTTAATTTGGTCAAGGACTAGTAATACATTTTAGCCTGGTTATCGGATCTCCAATTCATTTTATTTTTCACTTTTCTAAGCAGTTTGTGCATTGTGAAGAACATACAGTGTTTTGTGCATTTCAGCACTTGTTAGCTGAGCTTTGTACTTGTTCCCCTACAAAGATTGTGTGGCTTTTATTTGTAGACTGTTTTCAGCAACAGGAACCTCTCTTATTACTTTATAACCAGTGGCCTTATTCTGTTTTTGGAGCAGAACCTGTACCAGACAAATGTGTCAAATCAGGATAATTCAGACAAATGTTTTGTCTGCGCTGTTTTGTGCAGTTTTTCATTTCTCTTATAATGAGCAATGTTGAAGAAAAACGAGTTTTGTGCCCTGCAGACTCTCAGAGTGAGAGTTTTTCTGAGCTGATTTCACGTGACAGGCTGTAATGTTTAAAACGCTCTGCCATCATCTTGCAGCTGCGGATCTGACGGTGAATGAAGATGAGGTGTTTGTTTTCATCACGTTGATGCTGAAAATGGATGGATGGATAACAGTCACACCTTTAATGGCGTGACTTATCCTTTCCACACAAAGAAATGTAATTACTTAAATGTCTCATATTACAGAGTCTTTTAACGGTAAAAGTTTTGGGTGCCTCGTTTACTGGTGCCCACATTTACAGGAAACGTGACTGAATAAATTGGTAAAGCATTTCACAAGTCAATTCTATCCGCTCTGGGAAGGTATACATTGTTTGTTCAAAGCTTTATTTCAGCAGATGCCTTGCAGGAAAGAAAAGGCCTGGCCCACTTTCTCAACACGTTGTTTCAATCAAGCTGCAGAGGTTGAAACACTAGCCCAGCGAGGGCTTAGCATGAGAGCTTCATTCATCTGCTTCCACACATTTTGGATCCCTTACATATGAAACGGATGGGGCCCGAATTGCTTACCTGGGGGATAATTGAGGTCATGATCCTGCTGATGTGAGAATTTAACAATGTAGGTCAGGGTTTTGAGCTGAAACTGAATTGTGTTCTGTAATGGAGACATTTTAGGCGAAACAGGATTTTTTTCTCAAGGTTGCAATCTGTAACTTTCGCCTCTCTACTTCCATCTGTGTATTTGAAAAGAAAATTGTTAATTGCAACTAGTTTTTGTTTGTATTTAACCCCAAAAAAGTTTTTGCAGCTTTAAATTCTATAATAACTAATGTAACATTGTAGCTATTTGCGCATACAAATCTTAAAGGTACGGTAGCAAAAATCCTCCATCCATTCTCCAAACCTGCTTATCCTCTGCAGGGCTGCAGGAGGACTGGAGCCAGTCCCAGCATGGGACAAGTTACACCCAGAGTACAACCTGGATATGATGGGCAAAGTAACAAAAAACAGCTTATTTAAAAGAATAGTTGAAAATTCAGTTGTTATTTGCTCACTTTCATCACGTTAGGATCAATACGTTTTTTTCATGTGGTATTTATGTCCTTCCTTTTTCTTTGTGCTTTTATTATGTGCGAAAATTCATATAAATGAATTTTTCCAAAGAAGTAAGTGCTAGGGTTTTAAAACAATATGAGGGTGAGTGAAAATGACAGAATTTTCATTTTTGGGTGAACTGTATTCCTGAAACTATTCCTATTATGGGCAGAGAGGAAGTTTTGGGAAAACAAATTTGTCACAGACACAAACAGTTGCAGTGACCTGGCATTTACCCCAGCTGAGCAGAGTATCTGATGATGTCATTGTGACATAACACTCTTCAGATCTGATTACTGTCTGATGACTGCTGCTAAATTCGCCTGTAAGAATTTGTTCTGCCTTTAAAAAAAAGCTTGGCTTAGCATTATGTTTATTTTAAGAATCCTATCCAAGATTAAACAGTTTTATTACAGTGCTAAGCACATTTCTGTGGTAATTGAGAGCTGTGTGTGGGTGAGATGCAATAAAAACATGGGGACAAGAAACATTTATACTGCACCCAGAGACGAGATATTTACTGTGTTACACCGACATACTAATTTCTTGAAACTTTGCAAAAGTTTATTACCCTGACACGGTCAAAATTCAGATGAATCGTGATCAGATATACCATAAGATCTTAATGGGCTCCTAAAGCTGCTCCTAATGAAAGCTTTTGGGTTCTCCAGCATACAAATAAGAGCAAAGAAAGTCTGTTTTTAATTAATGAGGAATGTTGGAACATTCAGCAGTAGGTTTGTTTCCACATCACTCTTTCTGAGTGCATGCAGATTGTTGGGGCTGGCCTTGCAGCCACACTAGTGAAAAGCACATGACAAATTGCATTTGTCATTGAAGTGGTTCGCCTCATGCCGCAAGATTTTAAGAGCATCTGTCATTCCATGCATTGCAAACTGCGTGTCGAAGCCCGGTCCAACCAGATGATCCAAACCACAGTTTTGTTTTCTTTTTTATTGTGTGTATCAGCAAGTTTATAGCAAAATGCTTTAAGCTTCAGGGTTTCCATTCCAATTAGTCAGGTTTTACACCCCATTGTGTATGACAGTGTTTTTTGTAAACTTGGACTACAAGGGGGTGGTGAGGGATCTGTGGAGAAACAAAAGAATGCAAATGCATTAAAAAAATAAGAAATCTGGAATATTTTTGTGCAAAAATTTGTGCATCTCTCCTTTCTTGCAAAGTATGTATGTTCATAAATAGTTTGTGTGTGTGTGTATATGTATGGCTCTGTATTCAGTTTAAATCTGCTTTTAGTGTTAGAGTAAAAGAGTATTATTAGAGTAGTCTGTCTGTCTGTCTATCTATCTATCTTGCATTGTTTTAATTTGAGTTACTATATATAATGCACAATATTTGCTAGATTAGTATGGTATAATGATTGTGACTGGTCTGTAAGTGAGGGGTTCACAGAAGCATGTTTACTGTTTGGAGGGGTTCACCATTGAATAGCGTTTGGAAAACACTGATCTAGGAAATATTTGCCTTATAATGAAAATATTTTATTAGATTTATAACAGTGACAAATGGCAGCATGTCTTTATTACATTTGCCGTTTAACACACACAGGATCAATGCTTCAGCATATGTAAAACACAGTTAATAGCTGCTTTTAATTTTGAGAAAATGGTCCCACAAGGCACCCTTTATACGTGGGGGTCCTTTTAAAGCTCAAACCCCACTTTATAGTATTTATCCATATTTTTATACCAGCCTGCATGTGGTAAAACATTGCCTAACCTCCAGCATATTAAATTACATTAGATGAAAGGAATCCCAACAAGACCGTGAGCAATACCGTAATTTAGCTGTAGTACAAGCCAAGCTGTTTGTGTGGAGCAGTCGGGAATGGATTCAGGAAGACAAAGATGTATTTGGCCTCTTCCTCTCTCCCCCGCAGTCAGCTAGATTTTCTACCTAATGGGCATGAAAGTTGCAAATTGCAGCAAAATGAACGTGGCAGGGAGAATGTGTATTAAAGTATCGATCTGAGCAGGTCAATGCTGAACTGTGGCCCTGCCCTGTCTCATCTGCTCTTTTGTTTGCAGTTTGATTCTGGTCGAATGTTTGTGTCCTGCATCAATGGATATGTTTAGCTATCGATTTGAGGATTTCTGTGGGAAAACTGCCATAGTTATTGATTGAAATATGATTGTTTGGTCTCTTATAGAGGAAAACAGCGCAAAAGAGAGAGTGTAATGTGTTTGCGTGGCAATCTGCATTGTTTTCGCACCAATTTCACTTATGGAATACAAATACACTGGAAGGAAATTGTGCCGTTTGCACATAATGGCTGGTTTTGAGTGTTAGCTTGTGCAGCAACTTTACGTAACATAACTGCGAATGTACTGCATCACTCCACTGTAACCAGACAACTGAATTTCAAAATGTCATGTTTAATTAGGATTAGCGTGACTGCTAAGAGATGTACAGAGATCTCTTTAAAAAATATGTTTACTGCCCTTTTTCTACAGGTGATAATTGCACATTGCACCAGGCCTTGACTTTCATGCATAAAACACAATCTATAATGAACCTAATCTGCATAGAAAAATGGTGTTTGCACAGAAAAATGACAGACTTTATATATATCACATGGGACTGTGCTATACTAAAAGAGATAGAAGTTAGTGTTTGTTTTTAATTTTGTAAAAAAATAAAACTTTTTTAGAAAACTAGATGTAGTCAGTAAAACAGAGAAGTGAAAATACCGCTGATCCGATGACGTCAGACTTAGTGGTTCTCCAGATCTTTGATCCAGTGGCTAATGCAGACCAGGTAGAATGAGAGACAGACAGCTGAGTCCAGCGATCTGAGTTTTCTTGTGATAAATCTTTCCTTTTCATTCACTCTTGGGTCTTTCATCCTCACACCTTCAGGATGGTCCAGGTCTGTTTGCCCCAAAGGGTTTGTACGATCTGCTAAGGGAGCAAGCTGGTATCTTATGCCTGAATTAAACTTATTTCTTTTTAGTTCGGTTGTGTGAAATATTGCATGTGGTTGAGTCAATATTGCAGTGTTTCACTCTGTTTTTCAGGAGATGGATGATCCATCGGGACGCGCTGTGCAGTGCAGCAGCCGTCTGCGAGATCTCCTCATTAAAGAGGAGCAGGACAGTGTGTACAACATATGTGTGTGTTCGTGGAGTATGTACATTTGTCTTCATTTGCTCAGAGTTGTGTGTTTTCCTAAAGGAGGAACATTGAAGAGCAGTGAGGAGAAATAGAAGCGTCTTTGTGGAGGCCCAGTCCTGCAGATCATCTGTGATGGACACACACTCATTGACCTCAGTGATTATAGTTCTAGCTTCAGTTGCACACGGACCTGCCCCAGACCATTCATGGACCATCTAATGCTTTTTGTGCTCAAAAAATAGCAACAGCTGTCTGGAAATGCCAGTTCAAGACATGATCTGTTTCCAGGCTGCTACAGTGAGTACTTATGAAGAAGAACTACCCAGCTCACAAGGAACGTTCTCAGTACGTTGGCTGACGTTCTCTCAAAGTTCTGTCAAAGTTCTCAAAAAATGTTCCTGCAGTAACGTTAGTAGAACTTTTTTAGCGTTGTATATCATTCATCAAGATGTTAGTGGAACGGTTTAAAAATGTAATAGAATAAAACAACATTTGAATAATGCTTTTATAGCCAAGCAATAATGTTAACACAGTTTCTAAAAAACTGGACATTTTGAATGTTCCTAGAGCATTCAAAATAACATTTTTGTTATTGGAAATATAAGGGAAACATTCTTACAGCCTAAAATTGTTAACTGGGTAGTCTCTGGATTTACCAAAGTTAGAGAGGTCTTCAAAATGTTTAAAGATATTCACAGGCAAATTTAATAAATATCTGTTTCTAGAGGTTATTATTGAAGATCTTTTATTAAAGCAGTAACTTATGCAATTGCGGCTCATTTTAAAACACAATTTTAAGACTCTCACAAGGCTGGTGGTACAGTAAGTTTATTTAATGTAGGTACATTTCTTAATCCTTAATCCATTTTCCAGCGACGTAGGAAGTATCCAGTGAAGATTTTGAGGAATTCTCTTCAACCTTAAATAATAACTTAAGCAGTTTATCACGTTTTGTTTGGATAAAAAAATGTAATTGATACATCTGCTTACCTGAAGCTGACAGAAGCTGACTCCTGCTCCACAGGTTTGGTTATAAAGCACTTAGCTGCTTATGTTCCCTGTCACATTGCGTTCTGTGTGCGTGTTAACTGTGAGATGGTGTTGTTTTCTCAGCACGTCAGTCAGAGTGACTGATGTGGCGTTCAGCTGCAGATAATGAGCTTTTCTCTTCAATGCGGTTGCCGGCTTGAACACCTCCAGTTTGAGATGTTCCCAACCTCCAGAGGCACAGCCGAAAAACCTGCAAGAAATTCCAGAGGAGTGGAATCCTTGCCTCCAGATGGGTTTTGGTTGAGCCGTCTCTTTTGTTCTTCATACTGAGCGTGCTATCAGAGCATCAGGTGCTGTTAGCGGGCGTTGATGCCACAAGCTGGAATGTCTTTAACGGCAGGAAGGGATTAGAGAATTCTTCCTGCCATCAAAGAGTTGCCTGCGGTCTATGGAAAGGAAGCTCAGGTTTTAATGGGAAGGAAATGGATTGCTAACTTCACACCAGCAGGCCGCATGTAACATACCATTCTTGCAGAATATTCGATTGAGAAATACTGATGATTTTGTGGGGGCAGCTGCGGATTATATGCTCATTAATAAAAACAAAACCCCACCGATTTCTTTTTAGGTCACCGTCGTTTACCTGATCTGTACTCCAAAGGTGCTTGTTATTCAAATCACAGAAATAACTAACCTTTTTGTTTCTTTGATGGTAATGAAAAGTTACTTGTTGGTCCAATGCTAGGGTGTTGCTATGTGGTTGCTAAGGTGTTCTGAGTGGTCGTTAGCACAGTCCTGTGTGGTTGCTATGGTGTTCTGGTTGGTTTCCAAGGTGTTGCTCTGAATGGTTGCTAGGTGGTTGTTTAATGGCCTAGGTCAGAACCAAGCACATCCCTCTAACGGGGCATCTTTTCAATACAAATCCATTTCAGCCCTTATTTTGCATCTACGTCAGCAGCACTATGGTCCAGACAAGACAAGAGAGTGAAACCATGAACCTGCATTAACCTGACAGCGCAGCAGCCAAAAAGGGTTTGTATTTACTGCAGCATCCCTGCATACTCTTGGTGTAATGCGACGCCCATCCGTTGTGTTTATATAGCTCAATGGACCCATCGGACAGCAGAGAGACATAAATATAGCTTTAGTGTGAAGCAACCCACTGTAGAAGGATGTTCACATGAGAAACTCTAGACCTTCTCGTGTGAGATTAAACTTTCAGGCTGTGATATTTCAAGAGGAACCCAAACCTTGACAGATAAATGCAGTTTTACGCTTTAGATAAACCATGTGTTACACTGTGCCAAATAAGCACATTTATCTGTATGTTCTCCTCTTTTCTCTTAGACACACACACACACTCGAGCGTACATCATCAGGACACACACGCCTCCCCCTGCGTGTGCATTTAGAGTTTTCAGGAAAGCTGAGTGGGCACAACAAGAGACTTTAAAAGAAAAACAAAGTGCTGTCGCCTCCTTTTATCTCCCTGATTCTCACTTCTGAAAGATACAGACCCCCCTTAATGCTCCATATGCCTCTCTAAAAGCCAGAAAAAAAAAAAAAACTTTTTTACATCATTAGTGTAAAAGTCACGACTGTGGTGCTGGGAGCTGTGGGCGGGTGGATTACAGTAATTTTTGCTTAATTAGTATTTTTGTCATGTTTATCAGGAAAAATATTAAAACATCCTTTAAACAAGATATATTTACATAAGAAGCAAAACTTTGAAACATATCTCGCATTAAGCATATTTTTCTTAAGTGTAATTTCTAAGCATCCGTTTAAGCAACTGAATATTGTTAGATTTATAAAAACAAAACCACTTGCTAATGGGGTAAACCAATAAATATTTCAAGACATTCTCTAAAAACAAGTTTCACTATCTTATGCAACTTTGTTTTTCGAGGGAATTTAAATTAAGATGTTTTTCCTTGGAAAGCAGACAAACAAACTTATTAAGATTTTAAAGTTGTTGTTTTTTTTGCGATGTGACAGTATTTCAAGTGTTTTTCTCTTTAGCATGTCACTATGCAGTCGTAAGCTGTTTTTATCATGTTGCTAGCTATACGGTCGCTACTATGTTCTGTGTGTGTGCTTACCTGCTGTAAGTCGAGAAATACCCGACCTCAAAGCATATTGGTATCACTCAAGTACATGCTTAATACTGAAATCCCAGAGTATGTGTAATATAATAATAGTTATGCTTGCACCAGCAGCACTAATTGGATCTCAGCAGAACCGAACATCAGATCTTCTCTGTTCCTCCTTCTGCTGGAAGTGTCGAGGTCTCTGTTGGGTAGGAGATCACAGCTATGTCCTGTGGTGAAGCCTGAGATCCAGTGTAAAGACAGGGACGGATGTGTGACTTTGGACAGTTTGAAGGGTACCAATGTGATGTGTGTTTATTGGCTGCTTTATAATAAGACTGCTGTGATCTGCAGGAAGAAGAATTTACTGGAGCACAACTCCCCCACGGCATCTTCATAGAAATCTTCTTTTCCACCAGCTTTTCTTCATCCAAGCTGCTTGGTTCCTATTGTTAATGAGCCACTTTCTCAATTCTTCATCCCCCCAGCCTGAGCTTCAATGTGCCAGGAGGGGCTGGAGAACTGCAGGCTGCAGTTGATGGTAGTCCAGGAGAGGCATAACATGACAGATGAACAGTACATCTTTCCCGCTCTGCAGGCATTACTACGGCCATTTTATCCCAAGCCAACCAGAACTTAGCATGACCCAGTCCACAAGTCCCTTTCTTACTGTTTAAAAATAACCATCTGTGCGCTACAAAGCTATCAGGCTGGCTTAGGAGGTGTAGAGGAACACGCTTTTTGTGTGTGAGCTGAATATGCTTTTGAAACACAGTTGTGTCACCAAATACGGTGACTTCTGATTGGCTAGTGTGAAGGTCTTGCACCAATTAGTGACCAGGGTGGTTAAACCACGCACAGTCTATAGGTTTGTTCCAATGTTCTTCCTGTGCTGTGTACTATGCACTTGGCCGTTTATTGTAAAGTAATGCTTACTGTTTCACTTTACTGTAAGGTTTACATTAAGCAGTAAGATGTCCGTCCCTTCTGAACAAATCCACACTGTGTGCTAGTCCCAGCAGAATTTCTTTATCATCTCATCTCCAATTATTAAGTGCCACATCAAGACGCTTTTTATTTTAAAAGTTCTGTGACTTTCCCCCCCATCAAGTATTACTCTGTTAATTTTAACTTGGAGGTAGCGAACGCCAGATCTCTCCGGTTTTATTGTGTATCAAACAGAGATTTTCATGACATGCTGAGGCAATTCAAATGAGGGTTTATTTGATCTTATCTCTGTCTTTGAAGAATAACCTCTCATTCTGATCGTCTCTAATGTGTCCCATAATAAAGCTCTGGCCTGCAGATTCACCTGCTCCCGTCAGAGCCTGTTTTAGCTGGCCTGCATTTTAACCCATTTTATACCAAGATAGATGGGCTTGCAGAATTAGATGGAGGGCCAAATGAGTCTCTTTGAGATTCTGAAATATCACTTAATATGTCATACTGCACTGAAAATTGAATGTTAAAGACGTTGATCTGATCAATTACAGTATTGTTATTTACATTAAGGTGATGATAATGTTCTAATGGCCACAGTTCTAAATACAGTAAACTGTCAATCAGATATTCTTATAGAAATTGAAGAATAGTGAGAAGACAGAACATAGAATATAGATATTGTTCAGCTTACTCTGGGACATTGAGTGCAGAACTTTCAAAGTAAAAATGTATGATTTTTTAAAAGCTTAACTGTAGATATCTAGATGTATCTTACATAGATAATGATACAGTATATTCTCTTCTAAAGCACTAGTGTAGTTGATCTTTATCTTTTTCATCAAATGTGGCATTTGCTTTATGTTCAAAATGGCATCCCAGCTGAAAGGGAATGTTTTTTGAACATTGTCTAACATTTTCTAAAAGTTCACTCACAGTTATCAAAAAACGTTCTTGCAGAACATTAGTAGAACGTCCTTTTAACATAAATCAAACATGTTATTCTTAGTAGTTAGTGGAATGTTTATAAAAAGTTGCAGAATTAAAAAAAAATTCCAAAAAATTTTGTGTAACATTTTTAACATTTTTGTTGCTAATGGAAATTACAGCCTAAAATTGTTAACTGGGATGCCTGCCACCGTCTAGCAGTATGCAGTATGTATACTAAGCATTGTATGCATATTTTCTGTATGCATGGAATTCCCAGTATTTTAATGTGCAGAATTTAACCCGAGAAGTCTTCAGGGAATACTGTATCCCACAATTCAATGCAGTTCAATTTACTTGACTTTCATTTCAAGTATGACGAATGCACCAGAAGCAATATTAATCATTTTAACATTTCCTTTAGGAATCAGTAGTTCCAAAAAGCTGAAATTGCAAAATATTTATTTTTAAGACGATAGTGGAAGCAAACCTCTGAAATAAGCAACATTTTTAATGTTGCTTGTTATATTGTGCATCTTTTTCACATACATAAACAATACACAGAATATTCTGGGCAGTAAGCAGTATTTAACATTCAGTATCAAACATAGCTTATGTCTACAATTTTCCATAAAAAAAATTCCACTTTTTCCACTGCAAAGATATCTCAGATGTAGAGTTGTGTGCTTGTCATAACTGCGCACAGGCTCTGTGGGCATTATTTCTGTCATCAGGATGCATGCTGAGAATTAATTAGCTTGGCCTTCATTTAGCTGCCTCTCTGTGTTAATGAGAAGTTAAAACACAAACTGTGTTTAATACTATAGAAACACTGCAGGCCAGTTTTCACTCTCTGCACGGTCACAGATTTTTATTGCTTGATGAGTGTAAAATGTGTCGCGATGGGAGAAGCTCAAAATCAGGGCTGATCCTGATAACGTTTTTGATAACTTTGATAGAGCTTTATCAAACTTTACTAAAGAGAACATTAGCCAACATTCTGAGAACGTTTCATGATCTATGCTCCCACCAATAAATTCTGAACAACAGCTCTTTTCATTTCCAGAACACTCTAATAGCCCTTTCTGTCCCTTGTGTTTAAGAGACGATTTTCTGTTCAGTAAGAAAAGTGGCTGACTAGCTGCTAAACCATTGTCCAATTCCGTGAATTTATCAGAGAATATAACAACAATTGTCTCAGCGGGTCTTGGTGCTTAGTCTTTGGCCCTGTGCCTGAATTATCTTCTCTCGGAGGAGATTTCTGCCGTCGTGCCCTTTTGTGTGAGTCTAAATAGAATGAGTGGATCAGTCGCCCTGATATCTCGGTCAACTGCAAATCCTGCACTGCTCCAAAACCGCCAATCCACCTTCGCATCCTGCTATCCTGCAGTAAAGCCAACCAAAGCCCTCTGGTAATGCGCCTCCTTACAACTCCCTGGCATCAGGCCTTAACCACTCTCCTCTCTCCCTCTCTCTCTCTCTCTCTCTCTCTCTCTCTCTCTCTCTCTACAGTATTGCTGAGTGTGCTGCAGGCGTACAGCCAGACGGAAATGAAGAGGGTGGTGGGTGACAACGCCACGCTGCCGTGCCACCATCAGCTGTGGCAGGCCGACATCTCTCTGCTGGACATCGAGTGGATGCAGCATAAATCCAGCTCTCGACAGAAAGTGGTACGAGCTCCTCTGATCTCTCGCCACTGCGACATTGCTCCGCTGATGCTGGCCTTTGGCTATGCAGTGCATCCGAGTTTCTGATCTGCACTGCAGTGTTGTTTTCAACCCTGTTCAGACATTGTTTGTGAGATGATGGGAAGGGTTATTCATAGACTGCATCATCACCCAGCTGTGATCAGCAGTGTAAAAACCACTCGCTTTTAATGTCAGGTTTGCCTCTGTATCACCCCCAACAATTACTTTTCTGACCTAATGATGGAATTGGCCAAGGGACAGGTTTTGCATTTAATCTGGACCATTTCAAGCCAGTCCCCGAGGTCCTTTCTGACACAATGTATCCGACAAGAGGGGTCAAAAACACACCTTTAGCCAAATAAAATTCCCGCTAGTGACAAATCATTTTAGAGCTATTTTTCTACATGACAAAACACGTAGCCTGTTAACAAAATAGATGGTTTTTGGGGGCCAAGCTCTGAATGCGCAGATGAACAAGTTGTTTGTGTTAGTAATCTGTTTGTTCCTTATCTGCAGTCTATGGAAGCCATCATAAAAAGTTGTGAAATTTGGCTCATTTATCAGGGTCAGTCAATATTCCAAGTGGCAAATTTGAGTGATTCTCAAAACCTTGCAGGATAAACAGTTTAAACGTTCTGGTACATTTTAGCTTAGAACTTTTGAATGTTTTTATAAAAAAATGGGATTTATAAAGACTTTTATTGACTTGAAATTTCCATGAAACTTGCTGTGAAAAATGACAAATGCTCTGAGCATTAAAGACCAATTTGCCAATTAGAGAGCCATCTACTGGCCAAAGTGCATTAAACATGGTCTAAATTACAACTTTGGGATCACTGAAGTCCTGCTCCTTTCAATCTATGTATTTCTGGGGGCTTGTAGAAAACTATTATCAATATTTCATCTTCCATACACATTTCTGCCAACTTTTTTGTTGGGAAAGACATAAAATATACAGCTTGCAGCTGTATTTTGGGCTTTACATTGACTGTTCATAGATCATTTTACACTGTGTGATTTTTTCTTGAGGTCCAAATTGGGAGAAAAAAAGTAAAAAAAAAAAACATTAATCTGCAAAAAGGTCAGTTTCTGGCAAGCAGAATAGCTTTGTCTTTGCTTTGTTGTGTATTAGGGACAAAATACATCAAAAGACAAATATAACCTAGCAAAGAAAAGCCAGATTTAAAGTGACATCAAAAGTTTGCTCCTGCTGCAGGCGCAGATCGTGACTCAACCCTCACTTCTGAGTTGCAGACACTGGACTGTGCCCTTAGCTCAAAGAATTTCACAAGAATTATCTATTTTTCTCATCTTCCAGTTGATCACTTACTTTGCGGGTCGAATCTACGACCCCAACGAGAGCGAGGCGGGGCGGCTATCCCTGGCGGGCGACTACCTGAAGGGCGACGCCTCACTCATGATCAGTGACCTCTTGCTAACCGACTCTGGAGAATACATCTGCAAAGTCAAAAATGGTGGAAAGTACTACTGGAACACAGTCAACCTCATCGTGCTGCGTGAGTTTGTAGCCCTGCAGCTTGGCTTTAATTAACTTCGCTTGTAGGCCCAGGAAACAATAAAGATATGACAGATGCTTATGTCAGATATAGCACTGGGATGTTGTCCCTCAGCATCACGCAACAGTTGTGCACGATTTTAGTGTAAAATGACATTCAGCATCTGTCTGACAATAAGAACAATGTGTAACCGCAAATATTTTGCATGACAGCGTGGAAAAACAGCTTGAAATTGTAGCTACAAGCTAGTCATACTTTGAAGTTACTTTACAGTCAAGCTACTCTTTTGAAGGAGTAGTTTGTTTTTGTTCTAAAGAATTGATACATTAAAATATATATTATAATATATATTATATATTTTTAATACATTTTAATATATAACAAGTAATTTATTTTTGGAATGATAATGAGATAAATTTAACTTGTACAAGAACGAGGAACCAGCTAACAGGGAACATTCTCAGAACATGTTTTCTGAAAAACATTCTTGCAGTAACATTAAGTAGAAGTTTTTTAATGTTATATATCATATATATGCAATAACTTTTCTTAAGTTGTTAGTGGAACTTTCCTAGAACATTCAAAATGCCATTTTTAATGTTTTTGTAACTTAAACATTACAGACGTTAGGGAAACATTCTTACAATTTAAAACCACTTTTTATTGTCTCAGAACTACGTATTCAGCTTGTATGATTGTAAATTCTACAGGTGACATGTTATATAAACAACTCTTGCTGCGTAGAGTCATTATCTTGCTTTTCGATTTCATTGTTTCTTTCTTTATTCCCTCATTTGTTCTTCGCCACTTCACTTGCCATACAAAGACATTTAACAGCAGCACAAATTTACGTGTGCATTTGTACAAATGTCTCTCAGCTCTTTAAACGATGTGTTCGATTCTAAGGGACAAACATTAGCATTCGTCTTGTTTAACACAAAGATAATGGCTTGGCAGCGGAGACGACTGCAGCTTCCCCTGTGCGTCGTAAGTGATTCTGACAGCATCGAAAGATGGAGGGGACCTGCATCCCACTCATAGACTGTAATTGCATCGCCCCATGAGTGCCGGAGCAGAATTGTCCTGGCTCAGCAGATAGAGGTGGCAGGAACAGATGCTGCGGTGGCTGGAGCGGTGAACAGGTTGTTTTACAGATTCATGTTATATGTTACATCTGTAAAACAACCTGTTTTCTGGGGGGGCCTACTGGTTAGTGAGTCGGACTTGTAATCAGACGGTTGCTGGTTTCCAGTGCTTGCAGGAAGCATCTGAAGTGCCCCTAAGCAGGGCACCCAACCACCAACTGCCCACCGCTCTGTGTGTGTGTGCACGCATGTTCGTGATATATATATATATATATATATATATATCAGAGGGCAGGACTGCTTTATATATTGTTTAGATGTGCATATAAACTATATGTTTAGGCTATGTGTTTTAGTCTCAACACGTATGTTGTTTTTGTTCTGTGACATGCAGTGAAACCATCCAAACCACGCTGCTGGATGGAGGGTCGTCTGCTGGAAGGAAGTGATGTCAGAATGAGCTGCAAGTCTACAGATGGTTCTGACCCGATAAGTTACAAATGGGAGAGACTCCTGGATAAGGGAAAATATGCCGGCAAGCTCCCACCTTTGGCTCTCATAGGTCAGCTTATGTCAGACACCTGTTCACATGATTCTAACCCAGATTCTAACAAGTTCCTGTTCCTTTGTCCACTAATGCAGCTAACCAAATTTAGCTGCATTATTAACAAGAATTCAAAATGGTATCCATGGTATCTTAACGTTTTTGTTACTTAGCAGAAATGTTAAGGAAACATTCTTAAAATTTAATAATTGTGGCAGCACATTGGTGCCACATACAATCTTATGTTAGCTTCAATACACAGACGATCTTTGAGTTTAACCTGTTGCTCTCATTTTAAAATGATAAAGTCGCTTTGCTCTGATCCATTCGTATTGCTACTATTCTGTAAAAACGCAGTGTTACGTTTATCTTCCAAGTGTGGGGAGTAAATCATGTGGACGTCTCCTCTCGGGGGGAACAGAAAATAGATGAAGACACTAGAGGGCTAATTTAACACTGCAAGCGTTCTCAGATCAGATTTACACCAATTCCATCAGCAGTTTTCACCCCACATGCTTCACTTGCTCCTCAATTAGCCCCTCTTATGAGATCAGATGGGAGAGATGACTTATGGGAAATTAACGTACACTCTACTCCAGCTTCTCCCCACAATTTTAAGTTGTAAGAATGTTTCCCTAATGTTTTTATTAAGTAACAAAACCTTTAAAAATGATATTTTGAATGTTCAAGGAATGTTAGATTACGTGTTGTATTACGTTCTTGTAACCCAGCAACAACATTTATTCAAACATTTTTTCTGTAACATTTATAAAACATTTCACTCACATCACTAACACTAACAGTGACCTCATGTGTTCCAGATCTTAAGAACCCTGAGATCGTGACATTGAGAAATCTGTCGAGGGAGAGCACGGGGGTTTATAAATGCACCGCCCGCAATGACGTTGGGGAGGAGAGCTGCACTCTAGAGGTCAAAGTTCACTGTAAGTATCTGTGAATGGCATGTGATATGTTCAAAATGATACTAACATACCGTCTATTGTTTCCTAAAAATAGATTACAGTACCACAGTAAATAGTATTCAATGATATGTGTTTTGAGCAGTGGTACACTATGCTACATTACTGTCATTTTTATCTTTTTCATTGCATTTTTAATGCAAAAGATTATTTTATTATTATTTTGTCTAATTATCAAGTCAAAAATGTTTATATGTTAGGATAGAATAGAAAAAAGCTTTATTGCCCAGTATGTTTACACACACAAGGAATTTGTCTTGGTAACAAGGGCTTTCAGTGCAGAATTAAAATAAGGAAACAGTTATATAATACAATAAAGTGCAGCAATAGAAGTAGTTTTGTGAATGTACTGAAAGATTATTGCACAGATATGTTATTTACAATATAACTATTTACAATATTACTATTATTATTATATTGTTTCCCCTTCCCTTATGTTTGAGACAAACATAAACATGTTTCTGAGTCAAGACTGTGATTGCATTTGATTATTTGTCACACTGAAAACAAAAGCTCCAGAGCATTGCACTGTGGGATACGGTATCCACATGTGCGCATGAGTGCACATTTTGGCAAATGTAGTAGGTCATTCACATATACATACTTGCATACTAAAAATAGCACGAGTGGTACACTAGTATGGTACCATCAGAGTATACCCATTGTGTGTGTTAGTAAAAGGGTTGAGGCATTTTGATACAAGCAAAGATGAAAAGGTTTTATGTAAATCATATTTACTTATGCACAAGTTTTTCTTTTGCTTTGTCGTTTTTGTCTTGCTTCCAACATTTTTATTAATTACTGTCAACGCAGGCAACGTACGTGTTGCTTTATCACTGACTCACAACCTGTTGTGCTAAGCATTGTGGTCCTTCAGCACTGTTTATTTTCAAATACAAGATCCCTGTCTTCATCCTGGACATAATTGGTTTAATTCCTTCCTTTCTCCGACAGCCCTGCTGCATAATTAAATATCACATGATGGAATTTGAGGAAATAATTCATTATGCGGCTAAAACAGAGTTTTATTCATGCAAAGAAGGGCATTATTAAAGGAGCTTGGTGAGTGCAGTAGGTTGATTAATGCTCGGCTGTTTTCCGAGTATTCTCACAGTGAAATACACTTCATCAGGTATCTGCAATGCAGAGGGACGTGTCTGTTACTTGTTGTTTGTTAGACTATTTTGAGCATGAAATCTTTATGTGGTGTCTCAAAATTCTGTAGAATGTTGAACAGCATTTGTAGTAATGTGTATGGAATATTTAAGTGTTTCAACTGGGTTCTGTCTGTGTGATTTGTGTGTAGATTAAGAAAGTATTTGTGTGTAGTATACAATAGCTTTTGTATCTGGTTGCTAAGGTTTTCTGACTGTCTAGCTTACAGGAAACTTTCTCAGAACATTGGCTAATGTTCCCTACAGTTGTCTCAAAGTTATCAAAAATGCTCTTGCAGTAACGTTAGTAGAACATATATCAAAAATGTTGAACCTTCCTAGAATGTTCAAAATAACATTTGTAATGTTTTTCTTACTTGAAAATGTTGGAGAAACATTCTTACAACCTAAAATTGTTAGCTGGGTGGTTGTTAGGGCAATGCTACAGTATCTGGTTGCTAAGGTGGCTCAGTTGCCTCCTTCATTGTATGCTTACAGGATTGTATTGTAATGTAATAGCATTCCTGTCTTCAGCTAGCTGGAAATTTTCCCAAGCCTTAATCCCAAGTGTAAACAATAGTAATAATGATGTCTTAGCTCCACTAATTAGAATAAATATTAAATTGAAACTGTGATGATGTCCTCCAGATGTACGGGGCATGGGCGTGGTGGCTGGTGCAGTGGTGGGCGTGTCCTTCGGTGTTCTCCTCATCATCCTCATCGTCTGGCTTGTTTTCCGTAAAAAAGAAAAAAAGAAATACGAAGAGGAGGATGCACCCAATGAAATAAGGTACAAAACTAAAAATAAAAAAACAAAAAATAGTGTATTTGATGTTCTTGCAACATTGGGTCTTGACGTACAATGCTTGTTAAAGCATCAGTTCTTTGTTGTCTTGTATTCATGTCTGGGCTAATTTGCGGCTGTCAGGGTGAATTATGCACATTTGTGGAAGATTAAGCATTAACAATGCCGACAATAAGAAGATGCACACACACACTTCTCTGATGTAAAGAGTGATGCATAACAGAGCTGTAGCATAGCAGGAATAACCTGGCGTGTAATGACACCGACAGGGCTAATTCAGATTCACACGACCTGAAACAAAATATTTGTGGGTTTCACAGTCTTTCTGTCTTGCTTATTAAACAGGGAGGATGCAGAGGCCCCCAAAGCCAAACTTGTGAAGCCTAATTCACTCTCCTCCTCCCGGTCTGGTAGTTCTCGCTCTGGGGCCTCCTCCACTCAGTCTATGGTGCACAACAGCGCCCCCCGTTGCCCCAGGCCTCGACTGCCTGTGGTAGCTGCTGTTAAAGAGAGCGAACAGCCTGAAAACTTCGTCCCGGTACCGTCAGCGTATAACCACGTGGTCCCGAAACTCGCTGAGCCTGGCGGCAGCCCCAAGCCCAGCCCAGCAAAGCTCAACCCGGGGAACCTGGCAAGAATGGGCGCCACACCTGTGATGATTCCTGCCCAAACAAAGGCATTCCAGACTGTTTAGGAATACCTGCGGACCAAACACACAAATATACACACGCACAGATAAATTCACACACTGCATCAACTCAGATCTCACAGTTTTAATTTCTTCAACAGTTTTTGCAGATGGCGTCAGACCAAATAAGAAAATAGCGACACCCTTTGTTGAAAAAAATGTTTTTTTTGCACTACAGCCCCCCTTTACTGTTTTTATTTCTGGTGCTAATGTGCACACTAAAGTAGATCAAAAGTGAATCTGAAGTGTGGGAGGGGCTGATGCTTGTTTTGTTCTGTTGGGGTTGAATTATCAACAGTGGCAGAAATTCAGCTCTGCCTTTACCAAGCCAGACAGCCTGTATGCCTGACCACACACTTGCTGTCTGCGCTTGTTTGGAACTGACAGCTTCAGACCTAAAAGAAAATCACACACTAGAGGACTCTCTCCAGCACCCGCTCATCTGCCCCCACAAGGACTCACACCTGCCACTCATTTCCTCAACCAATCAGCATTTGCCAGGCAGCTCTGCAGGCATCACACCTCAATAGCCAATGGCAGGTCACCTGCTGGGCACAGACGTTTCAATTGGCCCAAAGGAAGGAGAACCAACACACCACAACATAAAGAAACTATAGATGTGTTTGTTCCTCTTTAGAGTATTCCATACTTAATAAGCATTTATAACTAGTCCATATAAATATTCATTTTAAGTATCCAAATCATTTGTAATGTGTGTCATTCTCTTTAAAGCACTCATTTACAGTTGGAAATGGTTCTTCATGTTAATATAAACATTATTCTCAGTAATGGGGTTGATTATGTCAGTTGGGAAATGGTTTGGATGTTTGGCTCCGGTTATGGAAATCGTGTCTTTGGTTGGTTTATCCCGTTGGATACAATTTAGATGAGGTTGGAACCGGCTTATTCCGCACTGGTTTGTTTGAATGAAACGAATCACTGAGTTTTCAGTCTGTCTAAATGATCTGCAATCTGAGCATGCCGAACTTTCCAGAACGCTCTGCAGATTTCCACAGAACTGGAACACCTGTCATTTACACAGTTTTATGCAAGTTTTATACATTCCAGCCCCTCTCGTGTTTGTTTGTGCAATATTTCGGTTAATGCAAATAAGAATGTAGTCATTTCAGTTCAGTTTATCATTTCAGGAGAATTTGAGAAATTTCCCTCTACATGCGCTCAGAGCATTTGTAAAGATGTGCAGATTTTTGTTAGGGTTGATGATTGAGAAATCTTTTGAATTTGTTTAATGTTGTGACTGGCTATTTTGTGTGTTTTTCTCTTTTTTTTACCATCTTAGTTTTAGCCTTTTTAGCAAACAGTACATTATTGTAGCTACAGTAGAGTAGGTTAGAAGCTTTATATTTTGTGGAAAAGAATCGCTGTAGGATTTACTTTTTTACAGTACAACCAGCAGTCTTTAATAATGTAATTTTATTAAGTCATTTTAATGCCATTTCTGAAAATTGTCCTCATTTTTCCAGCCATGTTTTGAGACTGTATTTATAAACAGCAGGGGAACATGACATGGGTTTCTTCCCTCAAAGAGACAGTCTTGTTTTTTTTTTTAATTAAGAGAAAATATTTAAATGACAGATTGGTTTTTAAAAAAAAAAAAGTTTTTTGGATAAAAACCCCCCTTTTTTTTTTTTTTTTTTTTTTTTATACACAGAACTGACTCAGATGTTATCACAGTTCTTCTTGCTTGAAGAAGCAGAGGAACCAAAGGCTGCCCTTATTCATCCAGATCCTTCAGGGATGATTAAGCTCGATTCTCCGGCTTTGATTCTCCGGCTTTGAGGTGTCTTTTCATACACAGGCAAAGTGAAATAAGTACTTGAGACTGTATTTATAAACAGTTTGTGTTTGGTCAGTTACAGCTGGACGGTTTGATCATGGGGATCTAATGTTAAACACCCTGCATACAGTTGCTTGAACGAATGTGCATCTAAACACTTTTGGCGATGAATCTGCATGACACAGATAGCTAGAGAAAGGCAAGTATTTTGGCTAAATGCTATTTATCAGTCATATTCTAAAAATCATATAATGACAAAACGTTTGGTTAAAAATGTTATTAATGTAAATAAGGGATGCGCTCTCTATAGTTTAGTGGGGTTAGTCTGGTGTTTTAAGACAGCATGAGTGAGGAAACTACCTGTATTTTTTTAAATGTTCCTGACTTTGGTTTGTAAAAAGACAATAAAAACCCTGTACATATTTACCTCCTTCATTTCAAATGTATATTTGTACAGTATATTAATGAGTTTTTTTTTGGTTTGTAATAAAGCATTCAATGGCAAGCCAATGCAACATGTTCCTCTGTTCATGTACCTCAACTGGTAGTGTTCCTTACCAGGTCAAAGGTTTGATTCCTAGGAAAATGTCCTCCTAAAACTTTAATTCACTGTTTATATAAAAACATCTACATAATGAATAAATGTGATGGTAGTGATTCATCTAAGATGGACGTTTCACCTCCAAAAGGAAAAATATTAAGTTTGGAATAATCTTCTGGAGTTCCAGGGTGTCTGATGAGCTGAGAATAATAATAAAAAGTTAATTATTCATCCTTAATCCTTCCATTATGGTGTAATTGTTCTGTCCCTCTCATTGTGATTCAGGCCTGTTCATCAGTGTGCACTCTGACAAATGATTAACACCAGAAGACAGACCCAAATCTGCTATACAAAAGAAACATAATCCTTCATATTTCAATCGATCACGTCTTCCTGTCTATTCTGTTCTGCGACACTGAAATATTTCATCTCTCTGCGCCCTCTATGTTTCTCACTAGTTACAGTAAAATTATATGAGAAGGTTTAGATGGCCAAACAGTCTCAGTGCAATTGCGCCCTCTACTGGCCAAACTCCAGATGTATCGTGACTACTTTTGAGTGAACTAGCCTTTGTCACAACAGCAACCGATCCAGGAATAATATGTTAGGTTTAAAGTATATTAAATCAAGTAAATTCAGTAAAAATTAGAAAAGGCATGAACAGCCATTTTTTCTTTAATAGTTGTAGGCTAAGAGTCCCTACAACTCTACAACATACAAAAGTGTTCGGTCTCATTAAGCCCTCCCTTTTAACTGCACAAAGCACCTGTGCAATGAACCAAGACTGAGTTTTAAAAACCCTCTAAAGTTTTGACTGAATTTAAAAACTCTCTAAAGATTTGACTGAGTTTTAAAAACCCTCTAAAGATTTGACTGAATTTAAAAACCCTCTAAAGTTTTGACTGAGTTTTAAAAACCCTCTAAAGTTTTGACTGAATTTAAAAACTCTCTAAAGTTTTGACTGAGTTTTAAAACCCTCTAAAGTTTTGACTGAGTTTTAAAAACCCTCTAAAGTTTTGACTGAATTTAAAAACCCTCTAAAGTTTTGACTGAATTTAAAAACTCTCTAAAGATTTGACTGAGTTTTAAAACCCTCTAAAGTTTTGACTGAGTTTAAAAACCCTCTAAAGTTTTGACTGAGTTTAAAAACCCTCTAAAGTTTTGACTGAGTTTTAAAAACCCTCTAAAGTTTTGACTGAGTTTTAAAAACCCTCTAAAGATTTGACTGAGTTTTAAAACCCTCTAAAGTTTTGACTGAGTTTTAAAACCCTCTAAAGTTGTGACTGAGTTTAAAAACCCTCTAAAGTTGTGACTGAGTTTAAAAACCCTCTAAAGATTTGACTGAGTTTTAAAAAACCTCTAAAGTTTTGACTGAGTTTTAAAACCCTCTAAAGTTTTGACTGGGTTTTAAAACCCTCTAAAGTTTTGACTGAGTTTTACAAACCCTCTAAAGATTTGACTGAGTTTTAAAACCCTCTAAAGATTTAACTGAGTTTTAAAACCCTATAAAGTTTTAACTGAGTTTTAAAAACCCTCTAAAGTTTTGACTGAGTTTAAAAACCCTCTAAAGTTTTGACTGAGTTTTAAAACCCTCTAAAGTTTTAACTGAGTTTAAAAACCCTCTAAAGTTTTGACTGAGTTTAAAAACCCTCTAAAGTTTTGACTGAGTTTTAAAACCCTCTAAAGTTTTGACTGAGTTTAAAAACCCTCTAAAGTTTTGACTGAATTTAAAAACCCTCTAAAGTTTTGACTGAGTTTAAAAACCCTCTAAAGTTTTGACTGAATTTAAAAACCCTCTAAAGTTTTGACTGAATTTAAAAACCCTCTAAAGTTTTGACCGAGTTTAAAAACCCTCTAAAGTTTTGACCGAGTTTTAAAACCCTTTAAAGTTTTGACTGAGTTTGCCCAGACCAGCTTTACACTGTGTTATTGAGCATAACTCAACCCTGTGAGACTCACACAGACCTAACCTGCTAGTACACCATTATATTATATACAACACAATTATATAGCAGGACATAATGTTGTTTTAATTGTATAATCTGAAAAAAATTGTAGCCTGTATGTTTGGAGGTCCCATATTAATATAAATGATTTAATGGTTAAAACGTTAATAACATTTTTAACGTTTTGCTGTCACTTCATATAAACCTTAAGGAAACGTTTACACAACCTCAAATTGTTATCTGGGAGTCTGGTTACCATGGTAAATCATTTAAAGGGTTAAAAAGACGAGACTTACGAGACAAAAATAATGTTGAGCATGATCAATATTGTTTGTTTAGTTGATTTGTTTACGCACTTGTGTTTAAATTAGGCATCATAACTCAGCATGATGTATTACAAGGTGATCAAATCTGATCTGAGACCAGCTTCTCAACCCATGCAGTCCCCTGCAGTCCGGATCCGCAGACAGCGCGTCCTCATCCGAGTCCTGAGCCGAACTTTCCTGATACAACACCCGGTCGAGGGAATGGCTTGCACGGCAGGAGGAGGACAGATCATACCGCAGTTAAACGTGGAGGAGGCGGAGGACGGCAGCCCGGCCAGGAGCGTCTCCTCACGCCGGACTAGAAGCTCCTTCTCTCCGTTCAGCTCCCGGAAACATCCGAGGTGAGAGGCGCCTCCGTCGCAGATCGGGCGCGATGGTCCGGCTTTTAAACATGTCACGGGTCGATCCTGGCGATATAACAACGTTTTCCTGGCTAACAATTTCAGGTTGTGGAAACGTTTCGCTAATGCTTTCATTAAGTAACATAAACGTTCCTAGAAACGTCTGGCTTTGTAAAGGTTGCATTAACGTTATTGTTTTGTTATAGGAACGTTCTTCAATCTTGTTTATTGCGTAACGTTTTAAAAGCATTCAACTAACATGATATATAACGTTAACTATGATATATAGATATGATGTATAACTTTAAAAACGCATTGCACTAATATTGCTGCAGGAGCGTTTTTGTTAACGTTGAGAGAACCTTTAGGGAACGTTAGCCAACGTTTTGAGACTGTTGGATTAACGTTTTGACGTCCATTATGACGTTAAGCTCAGCTCACCAAGAAGAAAAGTTCATCTACCAAATAGTGTGACATTACACTGATATTACATTTAATGATTAAACAACATTAAACACCAGCCATTTCTCTCAATTGAATCCTTCCCTTAAATCATATTTCATTTCTGAATCTGAAAAAGACAAAAATGAAAAGAATAAAACTCTGAAGTGATATTGCATGTCATCTTTAAAGTCATTTCAGTCTGTGCGGCTTTATTAAATCTGCCGGGCGTCCAAACGCCGTGTGCTAGCAGAAGCAATCTGCTGAATTAGATTGAGAGCTATTATAGCAAATGCTCCAGAGGAGAGCCAAAACCTCATTAGTCTTCTGTTTAATTAAATGCTTTTAGTAGATCTGTAAATAAACATATGCTGAGCGCATATTTTACAGTCTAGTTTGGGGTCTGCGATGACCTCTCGGTGTGAGAACTATCAATGGAACAGATCGAGGATTGGCCGCCATGGCTAACATATGAAGCTGTGTGCTACTCTCCATACTAAGTGCACAGACGGGCAGCTGTAGTGGGTAAAGGAATTGATTATCTATTGAGCTGGTAGATTTAGAGGACACTGCAGAGAGAAGCTGCAGGGTTGTGAGTTTGTTCCATCTGCTCTTTTATTAGACTGACCTTCACCATGACTGTGTGGACATGCATGGATTCTGTGATGGTAAAGACAAAGTCGTTGCATTGTTAAGCGTTATGCCCACAAGACTGTAAAGTGAGTTTGAATTAAGCATATACGTTTGAGGTTCGAGCATGTTGCTACTTCACTAATGTGAATTTTCAAACAACTGAAGTCAGCCTGAGGTCAACATGAAATCATAATTAATCTTATGTAAAACTTCTCATTTTTAATGCTTGTTCTTGGTGCATGTCATTTCATGATATTTGTAATCTTCCATCAAAATGTAAACGTTTTCTTCACCTCTATAAGTACTTTCTTTTTCAAATGATGTCACCAAGCTGTCATCAAATGTTAACCCCATCTGTTCCACCTGTCTTATACAGGCACAGTTGTACATTTTTACAGAATGTTAGATTTGATGGCTAAAATAAATTCCCACCATACATTTAAAAAAAATTACAAAATTTAAATGGGTTTTGACTGCCATTTCATGTTGAGTTTAAGGGGCTCAGAGCTGCTCGAATTGTAATGGCTTAGTGCCACATTTTGTCCTTGTACTCTACCCCGGTACCATTAATCTTGTACATTCTGCTGGCTATGTAAGCAATGCTGTTTCAGTGCACTGAAGACAGAGGTGGGTTTTGCGTGTAGGGCAGGGAGAGCCCTACTTGTGTAGCTGATATGAAGTCATTCATTAGCTTCATTATGCACGTTATATTTGAAACAATCAGTAGTGCTGACTGCATAAAAAGTCACCAAATCAAGTCACTAAATCAAATGATTGATTTACTTGGAATTAGTGTCTAGTTTTGTCCAGCAGCTTTCTCTTCCTGTAACCTTGTCTTAAAGATTGCCAGAAACTCAAGGACAACATGTTTCGGTCAAAGCATGATGTACAATCTGAGGCACTAAAAGACATTTTCTTGGCTTTTCTCCAGAGCATTAGCTTCAGTGCTGTTACATCATGACAAGACCTTCTGAGTGATGAAATTAGACAGATACATTTAGAGCAACTGTTTCAATTTGTTTTTTTTTACCTCTGCTTAGAACTTGATCATACTGTCCACGAATAATCTGTGTTGATATAGTGGATAATGGTGCTTGATGTTACTTTTGAGTATTTTTAGTTGTTCATTATTGTTTATATTAGTATTTCAGTGTTTCATACTAAGCATTTCTTGTTTTTATATTGTATTAAATATAAGCAGATGTTACTGGAGGAAGATACATACTGTGACGTGATGCCTTGGGCCCATTTAAAATTGAATATGATATGAGCAGAATATGAAGTCAATTTTTAAATCTGAAACAGGAAACTTCAGTTGAAAACAGTTTAAATGGGTAACTATTATGATATCCCCTCACAGCACACCAGAAAAATCGTTTCTACTAAGTATTTTGTGTATTATAATGCGTTATGATTGAACTGTCAGTAAATCAAATTATTAGGATCATTATTATCCCAGACTCATTCCGGATCACATATCTCATTGCACAGTCTCATGCACATTATCGATTGTTTGTCCATTATCTGTGACCTCTATGAGACCCAACACGTCCTGCTTGAATTAGACATGGGATCCTGGAGTAGACAGAATGCAGCAGCGCAATAGAGTAATATCACATTTTGCTGCTTGTGCATTAAAGCTCTGCAGTAAAGTGATATTGGCCTTGGAAAATAATAAATGTTCAATGGAACCAGATCCGACTGCACTGAGAATATCTGTGCTTTAGAAAGGTTTGTTGTAAACATCTCACAGTCTGTTTTTTAAAGGGCCCCTTAGGTGGCTATTACCATGTTAAATCATTGTTAGATTTTCTGCACTGCTAGAAGGACCATTTACATGGACAGTGGTTTATATAAGCTTATTCTAGTGTTGTGACTGGACGAATTAAATAAAGATGCTCCTCCCAAACAGTTGTTTTGATCTCCACATTTGCATACATTGTTGATGTCACCATGCCTAGTTGATATTTCTGAAGCAGAAACTTTTCATGAAGAACATGAAAAGAGCCGTGTTGCTTTTGCACAGCTCTGATCTTCAGGGTGTTAGTCATGTTTTAATGGCTTCTTGTTGCAGATAACTGATAACTGATTGATCTCTTTCAAGGCTGCCCAGAGATGAAAAATCTGAGATCAAGCCACTGCATCATGTTGAGCGTCCTTATCGCAGGCTTACAGAAATGCGTCCTTCATGAGTCTTTGTGAGTCATATTTAGCACAGAGCCTTGAAAGCTCACCCCTGCCAGAGAGCCTTCAGCATTACTGCCACACAGATAACACACAGATAAGAGCGATATCAGCACCTTGGACAGCAGCCTCTCACGAGCCATGAAGTCTCTGATGAGCTCACAGTGTTTAGTTTTGCTGTCACATGGAGCCCTTCATTCTTTCAGCTTAAAACGTATCAGATAAGTGGCTGGATGGAGACTAATAGCTTTCTTATTATTTAGATTTTATTAAAGGGCCTGGACAGCTTACAGTCACCAGAGGGCAGCACTGATACATACATACAAGGCTTGTATCCTGTGCAATTGAGCTAGTAATCTATTAATCTTTAAAGTGGTGTAACTATATCAAACAATATCATTTAACTTTTGTCAGAAATATTTGTGTCTGGGTGTAAAATTGAGAAGAATGCCAGAGAAATAGGCTTTATTTATTGTTTTCAGGCATGTGTGCTAATGGAAAATTAACAAATTGAATCAGACAGGCGACTTTTAAAAATAAAAATAAGCCGCATACAGGAAACCCAAATGAGGTCATTGTAAAATAAAAAGCAGTTACATGAACAAGGCAGAGTGAGTGTATGACACTTAAGTGGGTGTAAGAGTTTCAGGCAAAGTTTTTCTTGTATCAATGATGGTACATGATGGTACTCATGATGTTTTGTACTGCTCCCACACATTTAGTCCCACACATTTAGTGTTTTTCAAACAGAGGAAGACACATCTCACATTATCAACAGAAGAAATGCATTTGAATCCTGTAGCGGACCATTATGTGTTTTTAGCCTTGTGGTATAACTAGACATAAACTTGATTTATTGAGATGAAGTATTTTATTATTCATTATTTACCACTGATGGTATAATTGGCCAATCAGAATAGAGAATTTCAGAGCTGTAGATGTATTTTGTCTGAGCTGGGCAAAAAATTCTCTATGATGTGTCGTTTTCCTGTTTTCACTTCATAAATGTGCCACAGCCCCAAAGGCAAAGTGCCATCACACACATTAAGCTTAATGCTGGTGGTGCTTGACTTTGAATTTCACATTTCAATTTCACAGCATATTAAGGTAGTGGAAGCTCCAGACCCATCAGCCCTTGAGGGTTACTGTATTTGATTATGCTGTCTGGTCCAATACAGTTTAAGACCTTGGGTGAGTCCCTGTGGCTTTTCACAGCCTTCAAAGCATTTAGCTTTCTTTTTTTATTTCCCTTTTTCTAGCTTATCACTTATGGGCTTTTCATACTGTATTTAACCCCAGGTTAGTGTTTTATTTAATCCTCGGTTAAGCAGTGCTTTAAACTTCTATGTTTTGAAGAGGTTTACCCTTCATACTCTGAGTTATAAAGCCCTGCTCTTAAGCAGTGCTAACTCTGAATTGTTAAAAATACTTTTTAAAACGTTTAAAACTAAAAAGTGCATTTATTTTCAGTGAGAGATTGCATTGTTCATTCACTATAGTTTCCTGTTTATAGATTTGGCTTATCTGTTGTGTTTTTGTGAGTGCAGGTGTGTGTGACAATCCTATTATTTTCTCCAAACAGGGAGGGACAAAGAGAGAAAGAAGCAGAGAGAGAGATTACTACCCACTGTGCTGTTCCACAGCATTGTCTAATGAGATGCTTCTCTTTTGTGCATAACAAATGCTTCTTTAATTACCTGCCAACTGTATTTTTGCCTGAAGTGAAGTTCGCCCCTGTAAGGAGAGAGAGGTGGAGGCAGAGGCAGGTTTGTCCGCCCCTTTGTGCTGCAGAAGAACCATTATGTGGGCTTCTGTTTATCTAAATATGCTAATGTTGACAATAAGGTCAAGCCGGAGAACCTAAAGTCTGTTATGTTTCCTCTTTTGCACAATAAAAATGTCAACAAGCAAAACAGATAGAGAAACATCAGAGAAACTGAAGGTTACAGGCATTTCAGAGCAAAAATAAACCTAATCCTTCATTTTTCATTTTTAAGATCACTGGGGTGCTCATGGCCCTCAGAGTCAACCAGAGTCGAGATATTTGGATGGGTCTTTACCTTGAAGCAATGGAGGATTTCAGAGGAAATATCCTCTGAGTTTTGAGATAATGCTTTTCTCTGAGGTCTCTGAGTGCACCTTCATCTCAGCAGTGGCATCTACACAAAATCTATAACACTACAGCAACAGAACTATTTTTAGCAGAATGACAATCCCATCTTGGCGGTCTGCAATATAAAGTTGAGCTTACTGTAAACCACACTAGCTGCGAGAAAAGCCGTATTATATTGCAAGGTAAATAGGGTTTCAATATAGCCAAAGGTTCAAATCAAGAGGTTACGGGTTCAAGCCTCCAGTTTGCTTGGAAGTATCTTAGATAGGTGTGCTGTAAGACACTTTCTGTAAGGATATAAAGCACCTGGTACATAAATAGACCTTCATGTCATTCCAAACCCCTATGACTATATTTCCTCAGTGGACCATAAAATAGGTATATATGAATTTATGTATATTACATCAGGTTTGCATCATTTTTTTATTGCTTCTCTGGAGCCCTTTAGAATATTCTCATTGTACTCATGTTCCATAAAAGAAAGGTTTAGAACAAAGGTTAACACTATTAAAATGTATGGCTGCATTATTTTAAAGGGATTGCTGTGGGTTTCAGCTCCTCTCTGTTTTTTTAGCTGTTGTGTCGTGTTGGGAGCTGGGAGATTTTCACGGAATTGTCAGAGATGCACACATCTTTGTTTTCAACTGTAATGTGTGTGTGCTGCATCCTAAAGATATTTCCAATACTACAGATTCTATTCTCTATATAGCATGTCTCTTCACTCAACACATCTAAATGGTCTTGGCAGAAAATGTCAATCAAATCCCCAGATGCTTGAAACTCTCAAATGGTGCCAATTTATTTCTGTCTCGCCCTGAAGATTCAATCCACCCACATCACAACAAATGAACCAGTTCCAGCCCAAACTATGAGGACATTTTAAAGCCGTGTAAAGTTTTTTTTTCAGATTTGGGTGTTGAGTCAGCAGTTATACAGAATGCTTCTGTAAGGTAAATTCATCTCCACGCTGCCCCTGATCAAGCACCCAGTGTGTCCGTGCACTTTAGGAGAGAAATTCATTGGAGATTTGTCTCTCTCTTTGATAGAGTTCTTGCAGTGCTCTTGCAAAACCGCAGAACGCTGACTTCCAGATGCCTGTCAATGTCCAGCAAGGCTGCTATGCAACTGTAGGATGGAGAAAGAGCCAGATCAGCAGGACAAACAGTGTTTAGAGCGAGAAGTTAGAATAGATGGAACAGAACACCTGGAGTTGGAGAGAGAGTGCACAGCAGAGCGGCTGCCATGTGATGTGGGCTCAGCGTCTCATGAATAAGTGCTGCAACGTTTTTTTCTCTGCGTGCCAATGCGCGTGGGCTTAGTGCAGTTTGACTGAGGCCACTCAGAGTTCTGATTCTCTTCTTGTGTGGAAGTAAAAGCAAAGGATATTGTTTATCTCACACATTGGCGTGTTGTTTTCCATGGTTGGGGTCAGGTAACAGTCTGTTTATCCAAAATGTTGTGCATGCGCTGCTTATTTAATGCATGTGAAGAAATTTTGCAGGGTTTGATGATGTTGTCCGTGGTGATTGTTTTTCTGGGGCCCTGTTTACTTTTTTCTTTGGTGTGTGTGTATGTTAGAAATGACTTCATAATGAATCAGGAAAGTGATGTAACAATTCCTCTGCTGCTTTGGAGTGTACTCCATCTATAACCAAACCTGCAATGCTTAGAAATTCAAATACATCTATAACGCAGTGTATATTTTAAACAATGGCTTTTGTCTGATCCTAACATAGGTTGAACGTGTTTAGCAGTCCGTTCAGTCAGATTAACTGCCTGAGGAAAAGCTGTTTTTTTAGACAGTGCCAGGGATCCGTTCAATGCGATAGGTTGTCTTGTATCTATAAAAGCATCATTTTTGATGGGGTTTATCGTTTCCATGTCGCCGTCTTCTGCGATTATCCTCAGCTGTTGGAGTTTGACGTTAATCAGCATCATGCAGGGCGAACGCATTTCAAACCCTCTGGCAGCTTTTTCTTCCATATTCATGAGATCACATGTTTTTGTCACTAAACAGAGGGATAACGACTGTGGCCTCCCGCTGAGGTCTCCTGCACACGTCTCACTGAGACAGTCCAGCTGTCTGAGACAACTCGGAGATGCTGATGAATTTACCTGTGCCCTTTGTTGACAGTTTATCGTTATTGCAAGCTTGTGGTATTACTTTTAACTGTAATCAATCGTTTTTGCATGGTTTGTATGTATGTATGTAAGTATGGCTGGAGACTCCCAATGCAACCATTTTTAGGTTTCCAAAAGTTATCCCAACAGATTTAGTTGTCATGGTAACATTGAGCTGAAGAATATATATTTTTACATGATCAGACAGAGCTTGGCTGCGAACAGACATCTACTCAGACTGACATTCAGTTCATTGAGTTACTTGCGGAATATGTAAATAGATTTCATTAAAATCAGATTGAATTGTGGTTGGCTGTGCTCTAAGCTTTTGTAATGAAATCCATGTCTAGGTAAGACATTTAATGGAGGAGCAATCATAAACCCATGGAATTGTGTCTCACTATAAGTTTTATAGTCTGGCACATGCATGACATAATGACACAGTGACTGGCATGTCCCTGACGGGAAATGACACTTTAACTGGCAGTGACTTCCCACCCAATGCACATGCTGTCAGGAGCATTTACATAATAGATTTTTCTTCTTTATCTCATGCCAAAGAATTCTGAACTTCTTCTTTCACTGATGTGTGCTGTAAGGTCTGATTGGTAATGTCACTAAAAATAACTTTACTGTTTTTAATCTCAAATGTTGTGACCCTTATTTTGTACTTAAATTTAGTTTTATCATTTTGAACTACTGTGTTTTATTCTTCTTGTTGTAACTGCTAAATTATTCACACAAGTCTCTTTTGATTGCTCGAGAGATCACCCTGACATGCTTCTAAGCCTCATTTCCCTTTTTTAACCTCTCAGGCTTTATTCTCAGATATAAAGCCTGTCATTCTCAGATTAGTTTTTAAAAAGAGGAAATGGTTAAAAACCTTTAATACTTAAAAACGATTAAACTGTTGCATGAAACTAAACTGCTAAACTGTTGATATGATGGGTCTGTCATCTGTGTGAGAGTGGCTTTTAAGATTTACAATTTTTCACTTAATTCCCTGAATGGAATGGCAGCATTGTGGAGGATGAGCTAATCTCTTTTCAGTTTTATTTATGTATTTATTTAAATGAAGGATATCAAAAACCAAAACCTCATCCTCTGGAGTTTTATTCTGTATTTGGTGTGTCAAAGATAATCTAATCAGTTTTGCTGTCTGTCATTATGCAATATATGCAATATATTTTAAAATCTTTAATAAATCCTTTAACATATTCATTACCTTCAGCATATACACCACAACCTCCAAGAGACTAGAGGCACTCCAATAACCAGCCACGAGGCTTTTTTGCTTCATTACTTTGAACAAGGATTGCATTTAATTGTATAATTTGTATAGAAGTTAATTGGGTTTTTATCACTGGTAGTGGTTATGGAAGATTTTGTAAGCCATGTTTGGCAGTCACTGTGTTGAATGAATCCACACCCTCCTACTGCACTGGACGAAGTTTTATGTAAGACCTTATATAACCTTAAAACGTAGGGCGAATGCGTGAGCATAACACGAGCGGTTTATGTCCTTTTGTGTCTGAACAACCAGGCAGAGGAAGAGCCAGTGTTGAGAAAGAAATAGGGATGTGGGCTCAAAGAAGTGGCTCAAGTTTGGTGTTTTATTTACACTCTGAATCGAGAAGTGTTCATTTTGATTCCCAGAAAGCAGGGCGTGAATGCAGATGGCCAAAGATGTTAATTACAATCTCACGTCATTTACGGTCATGTATCTTTAGCAGGCCGTAGCTGATACTGTGCCTCCAGAATGATGTTGAACGTGCAACAGTTTCATTCAGATTTGAAGAACGGCTGCTTTCATTCTACTTTATTTAATGAAGACATCGGAAAAGTTGCACGCAGTGCGGTGTGGGACATCTCCATCTGTTCTTAAAGACAGCCATCTGCCAAATAAATCCAGCTCCCTGCAGTATGAGGTTGCTTAGCTAGTTAAAGAAACTTTTCAAAGCTTTAAAGCACAAAACTCATGATAAAATAAAAAGTCAAAGAATCAGAGCGTATCAGGGTAAACAATATACCGAAAAGAAGACGGCTCTATCAACAAACAACCTTTACGGGTATTTTTTAGCTTTTCGTTGAGGACTCCTGGTTTTGTGTCGCTCAGACAGTAAACGATGACAGAGATTGTGTCTGAGATACATCTCAGATTTAATACCTCGGACATTTGTTTACCTATTTGTCATTTTTTGCAACACATTCACTTAGAAAATAAATGTTGTCGGTTCATCTGTTGTGGGGGTTGAGACTACTGACCTGAAATGATGTCTCAGTCCTGCCCTGATCCAAGATTTTAACTTTCCGCTAAATAAAAGCTGACTCTTTAGTAGACTAAAGAGTTTCTGCTGCCAACCTTACCTCCTGTTACAGTCTGACAGGATATGCTAACTATGATTTTACCTCAGTTATGGTTGCACAACGTTATACATAACTTGTTTACCTCAGTATACGTTGTTCTGCATTCTTACTGACAATTTGTCCATGTTGTTGTGTTGTAAAAATCGCTGATCCCCAGTCAGACCGTTTACAGTACGTGTGTGAGATTCACTTGTCACTCACTCACATTCACTCAGATTAAGCGCCGCGGCGGGACGCGAGTTTTAATAGACGCCCGGAGCGTACCAAACGCCACAACAGAGGGTGACGCGCATCTTCATCTGCGTTGATAAACCATTCGCTCTTAATACGCAAATATAAGCTATAATAAAATATATATCGACAACTTTGTCGTTTATCAAACACAGGCTTCGTTTCGGCTTGAAACCGCATTCGTTTTGTTTTTTCCTACACACTTTCTCTCCGTCCCCCCCCCCCCTTCGCTCGTAGTGTAAACGCCGGCGGTAAAAGAACCGTAAAGATGAAGATAACGGCACAGTGAGGAAATAACGCGGAGCTGCTCGTCATTCATTCCGCCCCGTTAGAAACCTAAAGACAACGGATGCACTTGTAAACAAGTCGTTCAAGTTGTTTAGGATGCAATAAAGGTAGGCTTTTATCTCCGTTTACGCTTTTTCTCTTTTGTGCACGTTTGCAACTTTTAAAGCGTTAACGTGCGTTTACGCTTCAGTCGCATTTTAACAAAATGGCTTTATTTTTCTATTTATGTTCGTTGTGTTATTTTACATAAGGTATTAGAATGACTTTTCCCCGTTGCTTTCTGATTTGACATGCAGTCAGATGTTTTGACGTCCGACCCGGAGACGTGCATTCAGTATGACGTGCAAATATAAATCACGCATTTCAGACGCGGCCCGCTTCACTTTGTTTCTTGGAGAGAAAAACAAGAGTTGACCTCGTTTAAGGTTCTTCACTTTCTTACAGGAAGCCACAGGTCGGACTGCAGTGCAGGCACCGTGTTGTGCTGTGTGTGTTTGTGGGTATGCACGTGCCCGTGTGCATGCATGCATTCATTCATGCATGCATGCATGCATGCGTGTGCGCGCATGTGGAGGCCCTTGTAGGTTCGTTTTGTACCAAACTCGTCCATTTGGTATTTATCACAAAGGCAAGACTTCATTTAAAAAAGAGCAGCAGTGATGATCTTCGGTCAGCAGTGACAGGAGTGATCCAACAGCGTGGGGCAGGTGTGATGTGTTGAGCAGGCAGATGGTCTGCGGCTTAATGCAGTTCCTCCTGCAGCATGCTTGCATGTTTATGCCTGACTTCCTTATAAACGCCTGAAGTGAGCCGCCACGTGAAGCCTGTGCTGACGCTGGCATGCACAGTTCTGTGACCCTGATGAATGTCTATGTGCTGTGACCGGTGTGGTGATTAGAATTAAAAATGGTGCAATCTTAACTGATGTGATCACTTATTTCTGAAACATATACTGTGCAAGTATGCAAATGCACGCTAAATCAACAGTTTACCTAAGCTTAACCAACTCGCTCAGAAAGGTTGATTTTACACTGTTGCTCTGTCAAGCTGATCTGAAAGAGAAACTGTAGTACATTTTGCATCAACGCTACAATGAATGAGAAATGTGTTTGCATTCACGTACATGTTCAGATATGCAGTCTGCAGTCAGATTTTACAATAAAACTCCAGTGCAGTGCAGCTAAAACTGCAATGTGTTGTTTTGGTTCTTACGAGTGTGTTATGGTCTCTGTCTTGTTTGTTTTTGAGTTCTTGCCCTTTTCTTTCTGTAAATTCTTTGTGGCCTGTTTTCGTACAGACCTTATTAAGATGTAGGCTTTGCTCACTTTGCACACCTTTTGACCTTCCTCTGACCTGTAGGGTGTTGTTCTGCAACAAAGGTTGTTTGAGGGAAATCTTCTGTTAGACCAATATGTCAGCACTGACCTATCTCACAGGAAGCGCTGAACTCGGCTCAGCCCAGGTGTGGACTCACTGAGCTCTCTGCTGCCTGATCCATATCGGTTTTTGGTTCTGGACTCATGCGAGACTGAGCAAAGCAGAACCATGACAGAGACCCTGCAGCTCCCTGCGCTGCAGATTCAGGGGCCCGGAGATGGCGAATGCAATGGATGTGAGGGGAATCCGGAGCTGTTCAGCTCCTCCAGCCCATCTCTGCGCCGCAAGCGCTTTAAAATGCGACGTATGAAAAATGTTATGAGTGAGAGGGAACAGCTGGAGAAGGATCAGCTTCAGCGATCTGGTTCCAAAGAGTATCTGCAGCTTCCATCCATCGAGATCACGCCATCCAGCGACGAGGATGCAGCGTGGTCCAGCTGCTCCACCCCCAGCGCATCACCCCAACGCAGACGCTTCCTGCTACGCAAGTGGCTGCGGGGAGGCGACAAAAAAGAGCATGGCAGTGAAAGCAGGTCTGTATGAGCCTGTCCACTTCGAACCCTCGTCCATCCTCTCCCAGAATCCACCACGAACCCCTCCTGCACTGTCTGATCATTGCACAACAATCTCATCCATTCTCCATTAATGCACTGCACATTCATTTAAGCCTTCGCATGTAAGCTTGTTGTGCTACATTAGACACAGAAGAGGCTTTTGTGTGTATGTATGTGTGTGTGTGTCTGGGGTTTACTCTGGAAGGACCAAAGCTGTGACATTTATAGGTTGAAAGGAAGAACACGCAGGCGCCTGCGGCAGCCAGAAGTGCTGGCAGGAGTTTGTGTAGAGAAATCTTAAATATTCATTACCTCAGCTGACTTTTTTAGTTTTAATAGATAAAAATATAATATGCAGTATATCTCCATTTGCACCTGCACTCTTAGACTTGAAATACGGTACCAGTCAAAAGTACAGTACCAGTATTTTGATCTTATTGATATTAATTGCTCCTTCGTATTTGTTTTATATGAAAATATTTTCAAATATATAATGTTAAAAATATCAATATATTTGAAATTGGATGATGATAGTGAAGGAACACAGCTTAGAATAGCAAGGCTGGAACTTCATGAATTTATTTGAGAGAATGCAGAGAGAATACAGAGCTGTAATCTAGGGCAAATGGTGGCACAATGAAGAAGCTCAAATATAAACATATTTTTACATACAAGCATTTCTGTCACTTCATAAAACCCACTTTCATTGTTGTCAGTTTTGTTGACAAAACTGTTTTTCAGTGGAAAGGTGGAATTTGTAATAAAGAATTAGTGGGAGTGCCTATAAACTTTGGCTTGTTGTGTACAGGGAATTTATAGATTAGTGAAAACTGATCTTATGTTTGACATGGATTCAGAAAGGCTTCAGATGTGTACTGTGAGCCATCAGGTGTCTTCTGGCTGGAAATCCTCTTAAATTCTTCAGCGTTTTGTGATGGGGGGTTTCTGCTGTTCAGCTGTTTTATCGTCTTCTTCCTGTATGTGCTGCTTATAAGAAATGAGGTGCCAAGGAAACCACTATTGTGGTTAAATGTGTGTCAGTTCTCAAGAAAAATTCTCAAGAAAGTGACAGAAGCACACTGTACATTTAGCGTATGGGTAAACCGAAGGGCTTGATAATTTTTATGAGGGACAGCTCTAAATACAGTATATTGTAATCATAATAATTATTATGAGGGACAGCTCTAAATACTAAATATTGTTTAATGGTTGATTTTCAGTCATGTGCCAAAGGAAAAACTTGCTAGCTGCCCTCTAGTGGAGAAGAGTCAATATGTACTATAAAATTGCAGGTTACTTTACATACTTTTCTTTATATATGTTGAAGTCAAAGGAATTCAAACTGGTCCTGGGTCAGCCTGACATCTTGTATTTGTCATGTATACTGTTGTTTTTTATTTTAACTTAAAAAGTTACAGATTGCAGCTTTAATGACTCAATTCAGACAGCGGGAGACGGGGGGTGTTTGGGGACACCAATTCAGTCCGGTGCTGCTTATGGCAGAAATTACACAAAGGAGCTTTATGATGCAAAACAGTCATTTATACCTTCAGCTACAGATATGCAGCAACTTTTTTAGATATGCAGCAACTTTTAAAACTATGATCATGTGTGTTGAACATTTTCTGCAACTGTAATTATTATAGTAAACAAATGCACACACAACCAGTGGCAACCTCACTCAGTGTAGATGCACCACCAAAAAAATAATAAAAAGAAATAACAACTAGAAATAAACACCTTTAATCTTCCTCCTTAGTGAGGTTTAAAGTCTCTCAGCTCTTTATCAGATAGTGTCTTAAAACATCACCAATGTAAGAAAAAAATACATCATGATTATTACCGTTTTTGGAGCTGTGGTGTACCATCTTTTCTCTTTGAAGCTGTTACCATAATTTACAATTACAGAATGTGTTTAAAGCGCACCGTCTGTCATCTCAGTCTCCTGTGTGAAATGAAATCATGTCTGTGTTTTTCTGATGCAGATATGCTCTGTTTTGCAGCAGTCTGCAGAGCAGTCATGAAGAGGAGTCCACACGCTACCTGAGTCCCACCATCCGCGAGGACAGGTACACGCCAGCTGTTGCACTGTATCTGACTGTTTCTAACTACTAAATACTGTAATCTACTATTGCTTTGGAGCAAATCTTGCACTGTTTTGTCTTATAATGAGCCCAATTCATTTTAACGTGTCCATCATAGCCTAGTCCTCTGGCCATCTGTCTTGTGACCACTAGGGGGAGATTGTTGGTCAGAGCACAGAATGCCCAGCTGGCCAGGCAATAATTATGTAGCCAGACATTTGAGGTTTTTGATTTAAATCTGTTCCACATATCAGCCTATTAATAATTTTAAATACAAGTTTAAAATTCTTTAGAATAATGAACATTTGAAGTTTGAATGAACTTGAGTCATTTGTAATATCTTCAGTTTAGTGCATAAGATGGCTGGCCCATGGATGGTCTATGTGACGGATGCTAAAAAGATTTTGATTTGATATGAATGTTTAGCTGGTAGCTGGTTTTAGCTTTTAAGTTTCTGTTCTCAAGTGTGGTTGAAAAGTTTCTGTTTTTGGTGGTTCATGTTTTGCTATTTGAAGTTGTTTTTTTTTTCCTCTGTCAAGTTCTGCATCCTTTTTTTGGTTTTGAGAGTCTGCCCACAGATCTTACTTTCTGTCTCGTACTTGTGTGTCTGAAAAACAGCTCTGTGTGTTACACTGATGGTAATGCAGCCCCCCGCAGATTTATAGATCATTTTCTGCTTTCTTCGCAGAGATTATATTTTGGTTGAGTCAAACCAGCGTTATGGTAAGCAGACAACAGATGTAAATCATGGAACTTTTTGGCGTACACCCTGTTAAACAGATCCATGACAACCAGGTGCTGCACAGGTTGAAATCAGCTAAGCAAGTCAAAATATTTGAAGATATCCGAAAGCTTCGTGTTTTAGCTGCACTCAGAGGTTCTCATTGTACTCAGCTGGCTGAGAACATGCTGATCCTCGGCTGGAATATCACATGAGTTTTTCTCCTCCAGGCATTTATTAGTGTTGTTATATTAAACCTCTCAGAACACTGAGTTCTTTCCTCTGGATTTATGAAATATCTCTTGATCACTTCTTTATTTTTTGCTCATTTTTAGGGCTTGATAACCTCAGTTCACTTTCATTGTATGAAAAACAGCTGCCTCAACATTCTGTGATAAATATGTCCTTTTGTGTAAATATATCCCTGGTAAAAAGAAAGCCTTTTGGATTTTTGTATTTGAATATCATTTTTAGCATTTATTTTTACAGTCAATCAAAGTAAGCTGAGTCTGTATATGAGTGTGGGTGTACATCTGTACTGTACACCTGCTAAGATAAGTTTTGTTGAGGTCTGTACAGTATGTGCGCTGTAGCCTGCGAATGATTTCTGCACAATCAGCAGCCTGATTTCAGCTTTCTGCGCGTATTTTTAAATCTGTTTGGTGTTGTGACGTAAAAGCAGCTAACGCTTGTAAAAGTGATAAATGTTCACACTGCTGGTATAAATCAGAAACTCATTTACACACAGTAAAGTACATTTCAAATTTCATATACTGCTTTATTCAGTGCAGCAATCAATTAAAGATTAGCAGTGGAGCTCGACAACCAATGTTCATTATAAACTCTTGTGTGGAATTTTGATGAAAGGAAAACTTCACCCAAGTAATGGTGTTTTCATGTTTGATTGAATTACTCCTTTAAAACCTCTCTGAAAGTGTTGAGACAGTCTATAAGACGCTGAGGGTCTTATTCATTTCTGGTGGTCCACACCTCAGGTGAGAAGACAAGCTGTACCGATCTGTAGCACACAAAGAAAACGTGAGATCTAGGTCACTGCAGGACACAAGCCACATGTAGAGAGAGAGAGAGAGAGCGAGACAGAGGAAAGAGTAGAAGAGAGGGTGATTTCAGTAATGAAAAGTCTTCATACCACTCGGGGGGTGTGTGTGTGTACCATCTGCAGGACCACAGGAGTTTAGGGCATCATGGTTCAGAGCAGGACTTTATCATGTGCCTCACCCGTCAAACAGGGCTGCCGTCCGCGAGTGTCCACGCTCAGAAAACGACTTCACTTTCGCAGGGATCAGTGAGTCATGCACAGACCTTTACTCTGTGTCATTTCCTTCTGTCTGTTTTTCTTCCTTTAAAGTATGAACAACTCCTGGCTGTGTGTTCGGAAAGGGTGTTTTGTACTGACTGTAAGTGTTGAGCAGGAATTCATGGTCAGATGATCCAGACTTTTACTGTAACAGATTTCCTGAGGTCTATTGAATTACATTCATCCTTTTACACCAGAGACATCCAGAGGACAGGAAGTTGAGAAAACTGCTGATTATTCCTCATAGTGATACATACGCAGCATGTTTGTCGTAATAATTTGTCCTACTGCAGTTTTGAACTTAAAACTGCTGGTTCTTTGACAGTAGTTCAGAAGTTGTAGAGAAACTTTCTGTTAAAAAGAAACTGGGCAGTTTTTGTAATGTCAATGTTTCTGGTAACGTTTTACTTGACATTTATGTATATGCATGTAGATCCCCTTCCAGATATTAGTGTTGATTAATATTATTTTATGTAATGTGTTATGTTCATTATTATAACTTACAAAAAAGCTTGTATTGTCTGAGTAATGTTAACCACAGTTAGAATACATTTCTATTCATAACTGTTGCTATTCATAACTGTTCATAATCACAGTAATGAGTATCAAATGCATAATTAACACATACTGTCATGTGTTGTTACGTAATGCATTATATTATTTAAAAACATTAACATTAGTATGTAAATAATATCATCGTGTATTCAGTTATTTATGAAAAGATGAAAATGCATTGCAATGTTTCAGAAGATATCATTTTAACATATTTTAATATTTTAACATGCTAAGGTGCATCAGATGTACATGGTATGCAAATTAGCGCAAGAAACTTGCGCACAATGCGTTTTGTCTCTGTGACAGTCTGATTACTGGTCATTGTAACAGTGGCTGGAGATTCAGTGGCAGAATTTACTAGGTGAGTTGCAGCTGTTATTTGCATCATGTTATTTGCTCTAGGATGGATAAACTCCACTTCTGGAGATCGGAGTGTCTTTTATGTGAAGAGAGAGCAGCTTATGTGCTCGGTGGGTTGAAGTGAATCTGAGTGGGTTGCATGGTTTCATGTTTTAAAAGATGTCCAGATGTTTCATGTTCCTTGTTTAACATGATTCAAGTTCACTGTATTCGTGACAGTAACTACGTCTTTCTCTTTAGGCAGAAAGCTTTGAGCACAGACATTGTGTACGTGAGCGCATGTGTGTGTTTGTACCTTTTTTGTAATCAGGAAGAAATCTCTCTCTGCCAGCCTCTCTCTGTCTCTCTCTCTGTCTCCTTAAGATGAGATCAGACCATGTTCAATGGAAAGGGTTTGTTTTGACACGCTCAGCAACATTCTGAGTTGCCCTTTGTTATAGTTTGTTAGGAAATGCTGACACAGCAAAAGAAAAGTGCAGCTGGTCTTTAACCGGACACATGCATTATTCACAAAATCCCCCACTTTCTTTCTCACAAGAAGAAAAACTTGTTAAAGTTTCCTTCTGCTTTACTAACTTGCATACAATATTAGCACATACAGTGCCGTTAATATAACAGAAACATCGACAGAGAAAGTAGTTTGTAAGTTATGCGAGCACTCTGTTGTTCATGTAACTGTTTTGAAGGTGCTGTAGATCTTTCATCTCTGACCTCAATGTGTTCTGAATGGCTTGTTTGTTCCTGTGTGCTCATTTAATTGGCCAGATCTCTTGCACAGATGTACAGACTCTTCAGCGCAGATGAGAGACCTGCAGCAGTGTCCTGTTACTAGAACTGATGATTCATCAGAGCACTGCAGACTGATATTATCTAACACCCCAGTCAGATACTCTCACTCGCTCTCTCTCTCTCTTTCCACTGAACTGTAAACAGAATCTCTCATAGTGAGCTGATGTGCACTTCTGACTTCCTGTTCAACAGATGCTTTTCTCAAGCATACATCAATCAAATCCTGTTTAGACACCTATCTGTCTGTCTCTCTCTTTGTCTGCCTGTCTCTCTGTCTGTCTCTCCTCTGTCTGTCTTTTTCTTTGTTTGCCTGTCTCTCTGAGTCTCTGTATGTCTGTGTCTCTGCCTGTCTGTCTCTATGTCTGTCTGTCTGTCTGTCTGTATGTATGTAAATGGGTCGCTTTACCTGCAGATAGAACCACCTCCCAGGAGATCTATAGGGGCTCTCTCAGGAAGAGTCGACTGTATAGAGCCAGTGAAAGTAGGTCATGAACACACAGTTGAGTTTCTTTATTTGTGGGATTCACTTTAAACCTCAGAGTTTTGAGTGGGCTGCACTGAATCAGTGTCTTCAGATCTCTGCAGAAAACAGTAACATCTACAAAATCCATAATATCTTCCTCTCTTTTTCCTATTATAATTGCAGTTTGAGTATTGAAAAATGTCTTTCAGAAACCGATAAGAGTGTAGTAGTTTAAGGAATTAAACTACTAATTTTCCGTGTGTGTGTGTGTGTGTGTGTGTGTGTGTGTGTGTGTGTGTGTGTGTGTGTGTGTGTGTGTGTGTGTGTGTGTGTGTGTGTGTGTGTGTGTGTGTGAGCAGAGATTAGCTGCTTCATTTCACTTCTCCAGGGTACTCGCTAACTCAGCTTGACAGTCACCTCATCACCTGACTCCACACGCTCTCCTCTCATTGGCTGGCTCCAGTCAGCCTCCATGTGGCAGTGAACTCAGCAGTGCTGAGGAGGTGGGGCCATGTGTCATCTCTCAGAGGCTGCTGGGCTGCTGACTAAACCTAGCAGGGTTGCACTCAGAATTAAACCCCTGCCTTCACTGGCTGAGTTCTGCAGTTCCTAGAGCCAGAGTTCCCCATCTGCTCTTCTCCACTCACACCCCCAGAGACCCAGAAAGGGCAAAGAAACATGTTGACACAACAGATTACATGTTCATGGCTGATGGTTCAATGCCGAGCTCCACTTAATACAGTAAAATTCTTGTAGATCTGCAGATAAAGCAATATGTTTTTAAATGTTTTTATTTGGACACCAAATCCTTACAATGTCTCATGTCAGAAGTTCATAAGATCAGATTCTGAAAAACTATTTTTGTGCAGAGTTGTTTTTGACCACATTATGTTGTTTAATCCCCAGGTGCACTGAACTGGTAAAACAATTTGTCAAGTTTTCACTTGTAAAAATTGAAGAGAATTGAAAGATTATTTTTAATCAAATTGACTTTGATTGTTTTAATCCCAGATAAAACTGTTAATATAAAACAATATGCATTGTGAGTGTTGGACTCACCGGCTTGATCTGAAAAGTCTGTGATGGAGCTGTCCATTCAGCACCACAATGACAGTCGCACAGTCTGATTGGCCAAACCTTTTACAGGAACACTTTTTATTGGCCAGTTATTTGTAATCTTAGTTGTGGGATGTTTTTGTTTCAGTCACTACATTTGCTTCAGAAGAACTCTGTCAGTGTCTGTTAATCTCTGTCTCTCTCAGACTATATCACTTTCAGACACATTGTCCTTATTTCCATAGAAACATAACATAACACAGACTAGCATAATATATGTGTTTTCTGAGAAGCAGTGACATAACATTGAGACAGAAAGAGCAAGAAATTAAAAGTGTACTTGCATGTATGTTTTGCACTTTACATTGCATATGTTTCTGTAATGATTGGTTATATAATAGTCTGTAATGGTTCTTTTGTAATTCCATTGTAATAATGGAATCAGAAAAGCACTGCAGAAGAACAACTCAACCAATACACTTCTCTTATCCTCACACACTTTCTGCAGTTTTCTGTCTGTCCTGTATTAACAGATTAGAGGACCAGCTGTCGACTAGCCCATAGTCCTTCACACACACACGCTCCTCCACAAACTGCACCAATGAGACAGAACAGAAATCTCTTTGAATCACGAATGGAGCAGGCTGTAGCGAGGCAGGGGGAGGGGCTTAGGGGAACTGAGCATGCTCAGTAAACAGCAGATTGTGACATGAGCAGCTCACGGTCTCATCTGCAGGAAGAGAGGGAGCGAGAGAGACAGCCTGCTGCATTTCACATCGGTGCACATGAGCCACTGCTGTTCTCACACACAGGATGTAGAAGTGTGGTTAGCCCGGCACTTTCAAGAACAAGCAGCTGAATGAAGCGTTCTGATTCAGGCTGATCATCAATGCATGGGATCAGCAAAACTGACCCGGATTAACAGCCACCCACTCGGGATGCTTCAGGAAGGGCGGCCTGTGAAATGGGAAGATGACACTATGGAACCTGGACAGCCCGTACTGCACTAATGAAAGGCTTCAGGCTTGCCTGGTAAGATCAGACAGACTGACTGCACTGTCTCTTCCTGACGCTGATGGTTCGAATGCTTGACCCTTTGTGTTCCACAGTGTTTGTGCGTTTCCTCCTGCTGGTTTTTAGTGCATATTTAGGGCAAAGTGAAGTTGCACCATTATGCAGGAATGTCTGTTGCATTGTCTGTTTGACACATCCCAAAACTGCAGCGACACAGTGTTTGTTTGCAACCGCAGCATCGAACTGGTGATGACTTTAAACTCATTTGAATATGTAAAAAAAAAAAATGTGAGCAATGATGGGCATGCATGTTCAAAGCGCAGCTGAGACACAGAAGGCCGACATTAATGTTTAACTCTTTTTTTTTTTTTTTTTTTAATGCTTATGTAACAGTGCTCTGTTAGATGGCAGATTCGTTCTTTGCTGTTGGAGAGTGGAAGCTTGTTTTAGGGCCCTGAGTTTGAGCCGGGAGACTTATGCAGATTAGCCTCAGAGTGAGAGTGACACTGCAGTTTTAATATTTTAAAGAGCTGGTTCACCCAGAAATGAAAACCCTTTCATCATACACTTACCCTCATGACTTGCATTCATCTATGGAGCACAAAAGATGATGTTAACAGTTAAGAAGATGTTCACACTGTTCTTTTAACAGTTGTGTAACAGGAGGTGTGTGTGTGAGAGAGAGAGAGAGAGAGAGAGAGAGAGAGAGATATTCTTTGTGTTGGATATAGATTATGACAACACATCTGTAGTGCTACTATAAAACTGTGATTATACCAGATGCTAAAGCCCTGGGACTTTAACATTTCCTTATGGTGTTACCATGGGACATGTCCTCAAATGTCTGTCTGCGCCATTGGCATGGTACATATCCAGAAACTATGGTACTACGCAGCTGTTTCATTCAGGTGGTTGTATAGAGAAACTGTCGGACTGCTCTGCAGTGTGACAGTCTGAGCATCTGCTGATGGGCAGTGTGTGTCCTCAGTGTGTGGAAATAAAATAAATAAATTGTGGCATATAACAATAAACAGTAAGGAGATCTGTCATTGGATGATGAGAAAGCTTGTCAAAAGCACGTATGATTTGTTGCAGAAGGTGGAGTTGAAACTCATTTCCATGTGAGAAAAAGTTGAAAAGCAGATTACAGACCTATTTTAAGAAACAATGTGCTCTCTCTCGCTCTCTCTCTCCCTGCTCTGATTCAGTGTAGATCAGACTCAGGCTTTCATTTGACAATTTCAATTAACACGTTTATTATTTTTATTTTATATTCTGTATCTGTCTCTGGCAGTTTAAAATAACTGGAACAGTCAGATACAAATAATAGATACGAATGACTTTTGGTCTGTTTTTGTCTTTTGTTTTGGAATCCAGTAGCTAAAAGAACAAAAATACTGTATCATCAATAAGACAAAACTCTCAAAGTGCTCTTAAAATACAATAGCATGCTAACATAATCATGGTGCTGTTGATAAGGGAATAAGGGAAATGTTGCTAGTTTTGCTGTTTCAGATCCCTCAATTTGTTAAATGTGTGTGTGTGTGTGTGTGTGTGTGTGTGTGTGTGTGTGTGTAAAGAGAAATCTGAGAAATTTAATATCATATGCATGACAGTGAACTAATAGTATAGATGCAACAGATCTATCAGAGTGAGTGAGAGAAAGAGAGAGAGATGGTGTGGTTGAATGGGGGAGGGCTAGAAAGGCAGCGACTGGCTTGTTGATCTCTCAGCTGCTGACGTAGGCAGATTCATTCAAGAAATCCATAAATATTAAATCAGCCGTTCCTCTACACTGCACTGTATAGCGACCATTTCTCACAGCAACATCTCGTTGTTTTACTGGACCTCCGAACCCTGAGAAACAGGTAGATAGCAGAGAAACAACAGATCAGAACAGAGAAGACAGCAAAGACAGCAGAGCGGCCAAAAGCAACCAGCAAGCTTGTGTGAGAGCTCAGAGTATCTCCTCGTGAGTGATGCTGGATGGAGAGATGAGAGCTCCACCTTCTGCTCTCCTCACATCTCCTCATCATCACACTGCAGCTGAATGAATGAAGCAGAACTCTGATGGCTTCCAGGTTGGTGATTTTTGCATAAATCATTCATGGGTGGGTTTTTTTTTAGCATTTGCATGATGTACACAGATGACATCTACATTAGGTACCATGTCTGCAATTTTAATGGCAGTGGTTCTTTTGTGAGGACATAATCTTTAATTCAATCATTTATTGTCATTTCCAGTACATGCATTCAAATTTCATGTCATTACAAACAGACATCTGCGTGTTTATAGGTTGCTATCAGAGACACAGGAAGAAGCGTTTGATCAGAGAAGTGCATCCGTTTGGGTTTTGCGTGGCGAGCTCTTTGCATCACATTTTCACCCCTAAACAATGTGTGAACGAGTGTGAGAAAGATCTGTGACCCAGACAAGCATGAAAGGGCCATGTGTTGATGATTTTGTCTCAGTATACAGGCAGAGGTGTAAAAGCAGCATTCACACAAACACACACACATTTGTACTCTTGTCATTGTCGTTGTACTCTACAAAGATTTTCCATTAACTGTTGGTTGTATAGTGAGCTATTGATATCTGATATCCCTTAACATTACACATGCCTTTGGCATTTTTCCATTTTCATTTAGACATTTTAAGTATGTTTATTAAGTTTGAATTGCAGGTTCAGTTGCCCTCACACTACAGTTCATGTCATGGGTTTTTACATTGTGAGAAAACACACATACACATCTCTGTGGTCTGTCATTAGGGAGAAAGGTGAAGAGAGCTATACACAGCAAGTTGATAAAGACATTTTATCACTTCGGAAGTGTGTGAAGACAGGGAGTATGTACCACTTTCAATAAAAACGTCTGCTAAGTAAATAAATGTAAATACTGGATCAATAAAAACTTTGCAGCTGGTATTACCTCAGGTTCATTCATAACTTAGAAAATAGAAGATCGTGTTAAGCGCACTGCATTGTCTATTAGTAAGATGAATTTAGTAAGTCATCTAGAAAGGTAATAGAAAGGGCATACTGCTTAGAGTATAGGGGTTAGTGTGCTATTGCAAACAGTCATTAACTGGGCTTTTCATATGCAGCTGCATGAAATGCAATGATGTGAATTTACCTACAAAAGCAAACAGGCAGCTGACTCGCTTGAGTGTTGCTGCATGAACAAGATCACAAGTGCATTAGGCTGATATCATGAACCGAGAGAGCAAGAGAGAGAGAGAGATTGTGGGGTGTTTTATGAGTTACTCTCTCTCTCTCTCTCTCTCTCCACCACTCTTTTGTCACCCAGTGTTTGTTTTTCCACACAGCAGCTCTTAGCTCATGTACAGAACATTAATACATAAGACAGAGTTCATTGGATTGGATCATCTCATTGGATTGGATCATCTCCATCATTTTGACCTCCGTAAGCAAATGAAGCGTGTTAACCAACAGGTTTCTGTGCTCCGCAGTGAGGTGAGGACACTGTTGCTCTGGCCTGTGTGGTTTTTGTTCTCCTGACAATGTTTACTGCAGCTTGAGTTTGTCACATTTGTTTGCGTTTTTCATTATTGGTAAGAGCTCAGAGTTTCATTCTAGCACTGTATGATGTAAGCACATGCTGCTCTGGTTGTTATTTGGTGTCAATCATAAATGTTGGGGTTGTAGAGCGCTGTAAGGTTATGAAAAATGCCAGAAAACATAGCTGTTCTGTTTTGTTAAGCCATTAAAACTGTCACAGCTCTGGAGGATAGAGTTTTGGACCACATCTTGAGGATAAAAAGGAAATGTAAAACTTTAGAGATTATATTATTTAACATTATGTACGGCATTGTGGTTTTTATTGCTTTAAATTTAAAATCATATTCTGTTGCGCATACAGACAAATTTGTTAGTTGTCAGTCAATTTTGAAAGCGTGAACACAGCCTTTGTATGTATAAGAGACAGACAGCCCATGAATCTGCACTTCTAGAGTTTATCAATGATGTGGAAATGACCATCTTTACTCAGAGCTGCAATAACTCAAACCTCACTGCTGTGTTTTGGCTAGATGTCAGTCTGAATGCATTCCTGGAAGCTGACAGGCCAGAGGTGAAAGGCCAGTGAGACCCCAGCCTGTCTGGACTGTATGTGTGTGTATTCTGTTCAGAAGCAGAATATCTCAGATCTGATGATGCATTCATCACGAGGAACCTTCACCTCACCTTCCCACAATGCAAATCATTTTCTTTTTTCTGGGGTTTGATTAACTGGTATTTTGAAAGTTCAGATCATATTTGTATATTTTTTTTTGCATTTCACTTCGGGGCTTTGCTACTTTCTACTGATTAAAAACTTCAGATAAGGAAAATTAAATTGAAATGCTAGGAACAAAGAGTTACCACACTAACCAGATTCGAACCTTCTCTCCCATATTAGCACCACAGCTCAACAGGTCTGGAGCGTGTGGCCTTAATGCTACACCAGGGCCCTATTTGCATTCTTTTAAAAATGAAGGATCTGGTTAGTATTAATTTAATAGTTTATTCAGTTTCTTGTGTTTCTTTTCAGCACTGCCAGTAACTCGAACCGCAGCACGCCGGCCTGTTCACCCGTCCTGCGCAAACGCTCGCGCTCCCCAACACCCCAGAGTCCGGAGGGAGAGAACATGGTGGAAAAGAGCTCCGATCACTCCTCAGACAAATCCCCATCCACCCCGGAACAAGCTGTCCAGCGCACCTACAGTCAGTCACTTCACACCACCCGCCCCGGGGGAAAGAACTCCAAGGTAAATGTGTGTGACACCTCCTCTGTGTCAACTGTACTGCTCTGCTCTGAGTTCTCTGCTTTTACGTGTCTTATTGCTACAGTGATTTCTGAGAAGTGCAAGCCCATAGTAAACTCCAACCTGTCATTCTTACTTTCCAGTTGACTGGTACCTACAAGCATTTACATAAGATTAATGATTTTGCTGGAGATCATAGTGAAGATAGAACTAAAGTTCTAGGTCTACAGTTAGAAGATAGATCTAAAGCTAAAACAGTTAATACTACCTCTATTTCATATTGAATAACTTTGTTTGGGGATAAAGGTTAACTTGAATATTTTCTCTTTGGAAAGAACATTACACGCTTAATCTGTTTTTTTTACGGTAGTAAGGGTTGAGATGTGTCAGTACATTTTGCAAAAACAAAACTGATGCATTTTGTTGGTTTAAAAACACAATTGTCACAGACTGTCTAGATTTAAAGTCAGTAACCGTTGCCATTCCATATTCATCAGCACTGTATGAACATTGAAATTGTTTTGTTGACTAAGGAACGTCTTTTATCTGCTTCAGTACGTGACAACGCTTTGCCACCCAAGTGTTTATTTTTTCTCTGCGCATAATTCATGAAACATTATTTTTGTTTGTTTTTTTCTAATATCTGTTTCTCGTCTCATGCATGCTAGTCACACAAGAGACTGTCTAAAGTAAGCATCACTCTTATCTGCTCTGCGTGCACTCCTGTATGTATCCCATAATGCTGTGCTTCGCCTTGCATGTGCTGACCTGTTAAATGCTATATGCGTATGCAAAGATAGTTAGTAATGCTAAAATTAGGCTTTTAATATTGCCTTACAGTATATGATTTATCTGATTTGCTGTAATAAAATATGTTTATGCTTAACCAGAGTTTAACACAAGTAGCTTTTGATGTCAAGCTCTTAATAACTTCTTTACAGCGGTAACTTTAGTTTCCTCCAAAATAACATTGTGACAATAGTGTTTGTTATTTAATATATTAAACAAAATAACAACAAATTTTAAAGCACCTAATAAATAATAAAATGCCCCTAATTAAATGATGTCGTTGAGAATAACTATAGCAGTTACATGCTATGATACACTTTTGTACTTTCCCATTTAGATCCCAGTATCTGATGTTTTTTACTCTGTTGTAACTGTCAGCACTTTCTGTTCCTCTGTTTTCCTTCTATACCCAGTAAATTCTGTCACACAGTCATAACCTGTCACAACTTACTTCAGTTAATCTCAGCTGTCTTGCTATCACTGCTGTCGGTGATTGACTTGCATCAACATCTTAATGTAGAGCAGACCTAATTAACCAGTGACCTCATTCATCTATGACCTCATTATTCAGTGACCTCATTAATCAGTGACATCATTCATCTTAATCTGTGCTGTGTCCACTGTGGGATTGTGGTACTTGGTGAGCAAATTGCATGAATACTATATTTGCTATATATATGTATTTATACCACAAAACGGGCAACTTAATCTAGTAGATCATCACTACTTCTGTTTCATTATGTTGATGTGCTTATTCATTAGATCAAGAACAGAGTCTCAGAGTGAACATATTTAGGTACCCAAAGGAGTCTCTCAATTTAGTGTGTGTCCGTTACGTTTTTCTTTTGTCTTAAAAAAAGGTGTAGAGAAACAGAAACGGGTTTATTTATTAGTCAAGAAAAGAGATTATTCTGCTTTCCTGCAGTCTCTCAGGTGTCTGACTCCCACCTGACCTCTTACTCTTGATGAATTTTCTCTCCAGTATGACAGACTAAACCTGATTAAAGTAAGAATCAGTATCTGTTTGAAGATCCCTCCACTACCATCAGTCCGAAATTATGTATTATGCAGTAGAATTATGTCACAGTAGAGTTTCAATGTGTGTGAAAATATCTAATGCTCTCAGATACTGATGTAGAGATATTTATAGCACTATATTATATATAATATATATATATATATATAAATATATATATATATATATATATATATATATATATATATATTACACACACATATGTTTTTGTACTAGAATCATTTAGGATATAGCAATAAGTGTGCTTATTCATCTGATTATCATGCCCTGTGCAAATCTGTGACATTTCCATGTTCTTGCAAATCAAGAAACATAATTTGACAGTTTGATTTAGTGCAAAGACTGCCCCCTTGTGGTAGTTTTGTGTACGGGTGATATGGTTTATTGTCTATGTTGGTCTGGCAACATATGCTGTGCTGAATATCCAAAAACACAAGCACAGCTTTCCCATAACCCTTTGTTTCATGATAAACACAACTGAATTGCACTTATACCTGTGCTTGTCAAAAGCTTTACACATTTTTGGCCTTTAGACACAGACAGATCATAACAGAATAACATTTTGCTCTGAAACACACAGGTATACCTGCAGCTTTAAAATGACGCCCTGTTGTGTGTGTGTGTGTGTGTGTGTGTGTGTGTGTGTGTGTGTGTGTGTGTGTGTGTGTGTCACATTTGAATCTCACTCTGTTATCTTTTCTCCTCTTTATCCACCATCAAAATCGGATTCTTCAAACATCCAGAAAAGTCAAAGCTGGTATAACGTAAGTCTGTTTTTTACTCTTCATTTTCTTACACATTTAAAGTAAAGTGACATTTAATCTGTTAAATGTGGTGTTGTGGGTCTGTGTAGTGAATTCTGAGCTTGATTCAGGTTTGCCTTTAACAAATTCTGGAGCACTTGTGACATTTCTGTTCTTTGGGACATGGTTTTAACACTTTAATAGAGTGATGAGAATAAAGCCATTATCGTCATCTTTCCCTGCAATGTCATTTCACTCTCACAGGGTGGCGCCACCTACTGTTCTCCTGTCCATAAACTCTCTTCTCCTAACATTTGAACTGACATTTCACAGTAAAGAACCATTGTATGGTTCTTTACCTCAGTTAAACTCTATTAATATGGTAAAAACAAATGAGGCAATTGTTGACTTATAGAAAGTTTATAGAGCTGTATCAATCATCTGGACTGCAGAAATCAGACCATTTTTACTTGTTTCAGCTTTTGTTATAAGCTCTATAAGCTCTGACGTTTTATTGACAACTTTGGTATCTTGGCAAATCTGAGCACAATCTGAGTCTTCTAAAACTGATAAGAAGAACGGTGAGATTATTGATATGGTTGTTCCTCAGGGCAAACACAGAAATCTTTGAGAAAAATTAAATGTAAAAAATATCATTATTTATTAATATTATTAATTATTAATTGTGCTTTCTGGGTGGCAGACAAGCGCACTCTGATAAATGTCAGCTGTAAATGTTTTACAGAAGATGAGCGAAGAAGAAGCATGTAAATAACATGCACTGTAAATAATAACTGTAAATAATCTGTGTGTGCTCACAGGCTCTGTAGGTTGAGCTTTACATTGTAATTAAACACTCAGGGCCAGAGTCCAACATGAGCCCATGCAAAGCAGTAAATGCCAGTGAAATTGCCTTTACATGATACTTCAGTAGTCAATATTCTAACCTCTGCTGGTGTGAGAGAATCAGTCTCAAATAAAAATACAGCATCAATAAAATTGCTTACTATTTTAACCAAAATGTGGGAGCAGTATTTATTTTTACATTACAGACTTGCAAGAGAACAAGAGCCAAATAATTCTTTTGTTAAACAAAGTTGAACTGTGCTGCCTCCACATGTTTTTACTGGAGAGACGATTGCGAGAGAGTTTGGAGAAAAAGAAAGGGCAATGATTCCCTTTTCAACATTCCCTCTGTCCCCCTCCTCCAGCGCAGGAAGTTTACTGGAGTTCGTTCACCCCGTGAGAGTGCGAGAATGAGGGGAGTTGGAAGACTGAGGCGTTGTCCTTGGCCTCGATTCAATGCCAACATCTTACACGACCCCGGTGCACAATAGGGGCTTCTCTGATTCTCTCTTTCAACTGTTTAACATCTTTCTTTCATATTACAGAGAAAAACTGCCCTTGAGTTTTTTGAGTTTCTCAATAAGATGAAAACATTCGTGAGAAATGTCTCTTCTAAGCATCGGGCCCCTAAGGGCTTCTGCTGCTAGAGCCTCTGGATTTACTTGCAAAATTCCTAGAGAGAAGCTACAGTAAATGTGTGAGAGTGTAACTGTAGCAGGAGTGTTATGACAGTCTTGAAAGAAGGTTATTAATCTTACAGATCCTTTGTCATGTGAGAAAAATGTTGTGCCTGCAGTCAAAAGCCCACTGCATTTGACACTTCCCCTCTCCTCTGCTTTGCATTTTATTGGCCTACTGGCTTCACTAGCGCCGCCCTTTCAGTCTTTCTTACACACAAACACTCTCTGAAGCGCCTCCTGCTCCTCCCAGCAGAGTTGTTTTGTAGAAAGTCTGTGTGAGGGCTGCTGCAGTAAAGCTTTGGCTCAGCTCAGGATGATCTCACTGACTGATCTATTAAGACTTGTAACAGACTTTCTCTACTTCCTCTACTCAGAAGCAGCTTGCAACAGCTGAATGACCTTTGCTCGGAGATTCGTGTATATTGATTTGATTGTCACATGGAAGAATTTTAAGGGAAAACCTCCAGAGAAAACTTGCATCTTTATTTCATTTTTTTCCACCAGTAGGTCTTTTTTGGGAGTCCTGAAGCAATCAAAACTTACTTTTTTCTTACGTTCTGGATTTGTATAAACAGATCACTGGATATTTGTAGAATAACAGACCTGTCATTTTTCTTACTGGATGTTTTTTAGAGGACAAACATATTTACAGATTTGGTCACAGTCTTTTAAAGCGGACCGGCTACTGGCCTGTTAATATTTGACTCATTTCCTGAGGAAAACGTCCTCCAGTTTCATCATGATAATGGACAATGTCTGTGTCTTAGCCATGTGAGAAGCTTGAGGAAGATCTCTTGCTTTCTGTGAAAAATTGTTTGGCTGTGTATGTAGAGTGCTTTTGAGCTCATAGGCTGCGCTCCTTATGTGACAAAACAGGTAATGCCAAACGCTGTCTCCGCAGGCGATGCAGAGGTTACTCTAGGTCACTTCTGAGTGTGCCCTAGTAAACCAGAACTGGGGCACGTTGCACGTGCTGGGAAGAATTGTATCAGTGGGAGTGTCTCCAGTAAGCTCTCCTTAAAACCTTAATGAAAAGGTGCAATGGAAGTCCTCAGTTTGGAGATGGAATCTGATTGGTTGTCAGACTGGGAGGCGGTTCAGCAATCTGAAGGGACCCAATGTCATTGGACCGACTGGGATTCTGAGAAAGTTCCTGCTGTAAGCAACCAATCAGAGAGCAGAAGAGAAGGGCGGTGTCACCTTCCTTCTCTATTGCAATAATTGGCTTTGTTTTTCTTTGGTCGTGATAGAACCTTAGGATTCTTCAGTGATGATTTTTTGGCTTTCTGGAGGTCTGGAGACCACCTGTGCGACAGGATTGTTTTATAGACAACACAATATCATTAACAGACAATGTCCTTGTGTGTTTCTATGGTAGAATTTGGGCAAGTTTAATGTGTTTGTGTCTGAAAAACCCATTTGTAAAGAGATAAACGGTTTTAATAATTCCTTAAAAGTAGTAAAGTAAAGTGAAATACCAATGTTGTAGTCTTTTTATAGCTTTACATTTTAATTTCTCTCTTCCCTCTCAGGTTTTGAGCCCCACATACAAGCAGCGAAATGAGGACTTTAGGAAGCTCTTTAAGCAACTGCCTGACACGGAGCGTCTCATTGTGGGTAAGTGTTAAAAATTACTGTATTTTTATTACTGTATGTTGAGTCCTTTAAAGAGAATCAGAATGCTTGTTGATCTTTAGCATCTTTCCAAAAAGAATGGCTCATTATGTATGTAATCAGAGAATTCATCTAAACATCCATGACTTTTGTACTCTTGCTCCTGGTAGACTACTCCTGTGCCCTGCAGAGAGACATTCTCCTGCAGGGTCGCCTCTACCTCTCCGAGAATTGGATCTGTTTCTATAGCAACATCTTCCGCTGGGAAACGCTGGTGAGTTAAAGTCTTGCTCTCATCTCCCAGACAGAGATCAGTCTTACACACCACATTCTCTCACACAGCTGAACCTGTGTCTGAAAAACGGCTTCACCTCAACATCTAGAGAAAGCATTTGTTTCAGTCATTTCAGCTTGGGAAATTGATGTAAAGTGAATCGACTGTGTTTTCACGCAGTGCGTTCTGACTGCTGCTGGTTTGTATTAAGTTTTATGCTGTGTTTCTCTGTGTTTTATGTAGCTGACTGTCAGATTAAAGGACGTATGCTCTATGACGAAAGAAAAGACGGCTAGACTCATACCCAATGCCATCCAGCTGTGCACGGACAGTGAGAAGGTGCTGTAGACACAGAACCAGTAACACCACCAGTGTATTGAATTATACTGCACGTTTTAAAAACCCATGCTTTTTATCTGCAGCACTTTTTTACCTCATTTGGGGCGAGAGATCGAACATACATGATGATGTTCAGACTGTGGCAGAATGCTCTGTTGGACAAGGTTGGTTCATCAGACTGGTTCTGATGGTCTTATGATTTGTTGCACCAATTATTGTGTCCATGGTAACTCAGTGTGTCTCTCTATTTCTTTCTCTATATAGCCTTTATGTCCCAAAGAGCTGTGGCATTTTGTCCATCAGTGTTATGGAAATGAGCTCGGTCTGACCAGTGATGATGAGGATTATGTACCTCCTGATGATGACTTCAACACCATGGGGTGAGTCTTGCCCCACAATGTCATCTACATTATTCCATGATGATCCATTATTTACAATTCTGCATATCTCCACCCTTACCCAGAATGTTGGCTCTCAAAGTTCTCTCAGAGTTAGTAAAAAAGTTCTTGCAGTAACGTTAGTGGAATGATTTTTAAAGGTATATATACATATCTTAAGTAGTTAGTGGAACATAAAAAAGCGTTACAGAATAAAAACAATCATAAAACGTTCGTATTACCAAGCAAATTGTTAATACAACATCTGAAAAACTGGACGTTTTGAATGTTCCAAGAACTTTCAAAATAACATTTTTGTTACTCAATGGAAATGTTTGTGCAATCCAAAATTGTTAGTTGGGCAACAACTTTGTTTTTAAAGTTACAGAAAATGTTCAGTTTACTTATTTAGAGTATAAAGAACTTTGAGAATACCCAATATTTAGATGATCGTTGTAATCTTCTCATCAGTCATTGTTGGAGACATCAACCATCTCTTCTCTCACTGCTCATATGTCAATCTCATTGTTGTCTGTGGGAGAGGGTCTGTCCTGTTGCCCGAGCTGGTAATCTTGACCTGCAGCTGTTGCCCCTCTCCCTGGTGCAGGTATTGTGAGGAGATTCCCCCTGAAGACAATGAGGCCAACGACAACAGCCCCAAAATCCCAGAGGCCAAAATGGACATCAGCCCGCAGCTCCACAAGAAAGTTTTCCCCAACAGCAGTCTGAATTCCACAGACAGCACAGACGCTCCGGTCAACGTAAGAACCACAAAACACATTCTGCTGGAATAGAATCAATCATTTTTCTTCAACTCTTAGAATTAAACAGACTTATTTCTACAGTACGTTGAAGAAATAATCTCTGTTGTTATTATTAGCCAACGTTTTTGCATGTGAAATTAACACCAAATGATTGATCACCAATAATGAGAATGAATTTGTTATGCTAGTATTCTTATGTAGTTTTTCATCTGTGTAGTTTGACGCACCCCCGGTGGAGGAGTTTACTGGTTGTGTCCCAGAGGACCTCCTGCATCTGCCTATACCTGACAACAAGCTGTCAGAGACCACTGGCTCCACCCCTGTTGCCGCCCCTGTCCCTGGTCACACCCCCTCCCTTGACTTCAACGACAATGAGGACCTGCCCACGGAGCTCAGCGACTCCTCAGAAACACATGATGAGGGTGTGTGCGCTTTACCAAAATCCATTTCCATATATTTTCCATATATTATTTATGCTCTATAAAACTGGTCTTACCTCACGAACACTAAACACTAACTACAGATTCATATGTGTGTGTTCTCAGCAGGAGAAGTGCAGGCCTTCCAGGAAGATCTGAATGGGAAGCTGTACATTAATGAGGTGTATACGTTCAGTGTGGACAAACTCTATGACATCCTCTTCACAGAATCCCAGTTCATGAGGGACTTCCTGGAACAGAGACGTTTCTCAGGTGAGCACCTGTGGTGATGGTTGACCAGCAGGGATCTTCAACGGTTGATGTTGATATCTAGACAGAAAGGTGGCTGATGGCCAAAATAATATTGCTGTTTATATAATAAAATTTGTTTCATTCATTTAACCTTCTGATGCATGATGTTCACTACAGTAAACACTACAGTAAAAAAAAGCCATTTTTAACCATTGAGGATGTACTGTTACATCCAGACCATCAAGGGGGAGATATTTTTATTTTTTTGATATTTAGAGTTTTTATTATGCACGATTCTTCATGACTCTCTTATATATCATAGTTGTTTTTATCTTCTCTTTAATTTGACAGCGTAAATTCAACATGGCTGACAATTGACCTACTTCCAAATATACAAAAAATGTACATATTTACACAGAAAACTTTCCTGTTCTTTACAGATGTGGTGTATCACCCCTGGAGAAAAGAAGAAGCAGGTAATCAGACCAGAGAAATCATGTACACCATCTCCCTCTCCAACCCACTGGCCCCAAAGACAGCCACGGTCACAGAGACCCAGGTGAGCTCCTACTCCACCCTACTGTACAGCCTACTGTACATCATACTGTACACCCTATTGTACATCCTGCAGCCTCCCCAAAACACAATGTTTTTGTGTGTTGTCCTTCTAGACTCTGCACAAGGCCAGTCAGGTGAGCGAGTGCTACATCATCGATGCTGAGGTCATCACTCACGACGTCCCGTATCATGATTACTTTTACACGCTCAACCGGTACATGCTCACTAGAGTCGCCAAGAACAAGTGCCGCCTGAGGTGAAGCACATTATTCACTCCATACAGTGTGTAACTTGTCAGGAAAAATGTTAACATTATAGTACAGAGAGTAAGACGCTACATCTGTGTTGTATACTCATGAACTGTGCAGGGTTTCAGCTGAATTGCGCTACAGGAAACAGCCGTGGGGACTGGTGAAGAGTTTTATTGAGAGAAACTTCTGGAGTGGCCTGGATGAATATTTTAGGTATTTAGGTGAGTGTGAACATTGCATTGCCAAAATCTATTAAATTTCAATATTATATATATATGGTAATAGTGTCTTTCTCTTCACTGTATGTGTGCAGAGCTGGAGTTGAATAAGGTACAGCTGCTACTGTCTGAACCGCACACGCAGTCGCCTAATTCCAAAGCATTACGCACGGCTTCGGTGAGGCGACGGAAGCGACCCCTGACTCACATGAGGCAGCAGCACCTGGATGAGGCACTCAGCCCCGTCACCACACCCGAGGACGAGAAGAGTGTCATACACCGCATCAGACACGTGGCAGGTGTGACATCATTACGACTGTGTGCTCCTAAAGGGATAGTTTACCCAAAAATGTTAATTCTGTCTGTATGACTGTTTCTTCACAAAAAGTCCCCATTCACTTTCAATTTATGGGGAAAAGAGCAGCTTCAACATTCAAAATATCATCCAAAATTTCTTCTGTTGTTTTCCAGGAGAGAAAGAACATCATGCAGGTTTTACAACACAACAAGAGTGAATAAATTATGACATTTTTGATATTTTTTTGGGTGAACTTTTCTCATAATGGAACCTGGCTAACATGAGCGTAAAAAAAACAAGAATAAAGTTTTTTTTTTTTAAATATGCCAGCTTTATTAATGATGTGACTTTCACAGGATCCACGCAGACCAGACACATGCCGGATCATGGATCTGAAGGTCTGGCTCTCTACAGCATTTCTAAACTCTTGCTCATCATTAGCTCTGTGTGAGTATTCTGAAAAACTACAGATCTCAGATCAGTTACCACAGTTTACAAATGTAGCTCATTTAAAGGGCCAGTTTATTCTCCCATGTCAGCCTGCAGCCTACATTTACAATATGTCAAAATTACATTTACAAAACGTTTTATATACGTAACAATTTTAAAACCAAGCAATTACATTAATTATGTACCATTTTTACAATTTTCCAATAACTACTTAAGAATTTTTGATATATAAGGATATAGTGTTAAAAAAGTTCTTATAACTTTCAAAGTTTATTATAACTTTGAGAAAACTTTTAGAGAACATTAGTCAACATTCTGAGAACGTTCCCTGTTAGCTGGGTGAGCATGCTCCATATGTTTTACAGTAACTCATATAGTCAACCCTGTGGAGATTCATTGCTGTGTCTGTCTCTTGTTCATGTCTTTTTCTTATCGTTTTCATTGCGTCCCTCAGGATTTGTGTAAGGTATTCATTGTTTTCGTCTGCACCAGTGTCAACACACTTTACATTTGATGTGTCTGATGTGAAGTGGTTTACTGAAGTGAATTTGTGTTTGTCTTCTGCTGTGTGTCAGTCTGGTGCTGCTGGTCTTTTTAAACATGATGTTGTTTTATAAACTCTGGATGCTGGAGTACACCGCTCAGACCCTGACCAGCTGGCACAGCCTCAGGGCTCAGGAAAGGTAACTGGTCCATTTTTAACATCTGAAATGAGAGTTGTACTGTTAATTTTGGGATGAAGAATATTCCTCACTCTGTGTGTGTGTGTGTGTGTGTGTGTTACAGTAAGTTTCCACAGACACAGATAGAATGGGCCCAACTTTTGGAATCTCAGCAGCGTTACCATGAGAACGAGCTGGAGAAATGGAGGGAAATTATTAAATCGTCTGTGCTGTTGTTAGACGAGGTAAGATTCGACCACACACAGATGCGAACACTGAACAATGTTTCTTACAGTAAATGTATAACATCTGTGATGAAAATCATGCTCTGTATTTTGAGTAAATAATAGCTGAATTTTCATTTCTGAAGGACCTTTTCTTTACAGCTGCAAGCACTTCAAAAGCTTATTTGTGTGCTTACAGATGAGAGAGTCTCTAATGAAGCTACAGGAAAGTGTTGGATTAAGAGACTACGAATCAGAGACTGAGGAGCGGAAGAGTCATCATCACTGACGAACAGAATCCCGGCTCATTGAAATGCTGGGCCGGGTGGAACGGGGGGTGGAGTCATTTGGGGGTGGGGCAGGTGGGCGTGGCATGTAAGTGGGTGGACTCGATGGCTCTCACTCTCACAGTCTGACTGCAGTAGCTGGAGGTGCTGTCTGCATTTTCTGCAAACAGCAGAAATCATACTTTGTCATAGCTTTCCTCATCTCTTCACCTTCTGGAATGTGCAGCAGAGAGAGGCAAACAGAAAGACAAGATGATGTGAACCATTATTTAAATATTCCGCACACCCAGAGCTACAACCAACAAACCTGATTTAAGCGCTATTACAAAACAGACACAACAGACTCGCTGGTTTAAATACTTGAAAGACTGGAGCTGATGTTTCAACACAGCAGCTTCCCTTTTTAAAACCTCTTGGAGTCTCGGACCAGATACAAATATGGAGTTATTATCAAAGCGTTACTTGGAGCTGTAAACATTTATTTATAAAAAATACACAAATATATGTAATTGAATGATGTACGTGAAAATCTATGATTTGTAAGTAGAGTTATATTTGTTGCCAGAGTTTATTTGTAACACGTTTCCATGGAGAATCAAGGCTGGTTCCTTGACAGCTTGCGCCATGGTGCATCAAATATATGCAACTGATATTTACTCCCAGTGTGGAGTGACATCCCCTGATGATTGGTTGATTTGTAATGACAGAAGAGTGTCATTGGCTGGTGTGACTCCAACATGACCTTCAAGTCTGCGGTCAAGCAAAGTGATTGGTGGTTTTGATTCTCCCAAGCCAATAGCCTCCATTCATTTGTGAGTTAATTATTCGGTGAGTTGCATAGATGTTTTTATGTTTTGTCTCAGGAATTTATTTATATCCTGCAGATGGCTGTAGATGATTTCATATTGCCAAGTTTTTTGTATTGTTGTTTTAAAGTCATTCCAGGTATATTGTCTGTTTTGATGCTGAACCTTCTACTGGATGGATGAGAAACACATTGTTTGTGTGATGTGAGCATTTGATGTGGCTTGTTTTGCAAGCAACTGAACTGGGCTGCTTGTTTCTCCATCCTGTTTTTTGTTTTTTGTCTAAACTGTGAATAATGTTGTGCTTGAATTTACAACAAGAAACCGATCAGTATTCAGATTTTCTAGCAATATAATTCGTTTTTTCTCATTAATTTGACTTAATTTTATTTTTTTGGTGCCACGAGCGAAATTGTGTGTTCACATGTAAACCATCAAACAAAAGAAAATGTATTTAGAGTTGGACATGTGGCTTTTAATACCTTGAGCCATGGTGCTTTTGTGGGCAATCGAGATTAAAATCTGGCTTGCCTCATTTTCTGATCCCATTTTCTCCTCATCATTTCCTGTCGTTTCTCTATTATTGGTAAATGAGGCAAAAAAAAGAAAACAGCAATTTCACAATCTAATAATGATTCTGATTTATATTCTTAAAGGTTCTGTATTTTAGAGAATTACATTTTACAAATAAATGTATTTAATGCGTTTATCCCAGTTTACGATTGCTGTTCTTGAGGATTTCAGATATCTTTATGTCTGCCTCATGATGTTTTTGATTACCTTGTGAATCAGCATTTCTGCGTGTCTGAGTGTCTGGTCTTGTTGAAATTGACGTGTAATGATTACACATTGAAAAAAGATGTCTCACACAATCTTCCTAGTAGCTAAAGGTGTCCTGTTACACCATTTTTCCATAATGAATCTGTTCCTACAAAACAAACTCTCCAGGAAATGACCTATACTTTAAATCATTCATATATGATCATATGTGTCTCTGTACCCCCACTGTCAAGCTTTACAATCTCATTTTTTATGCTGTACTAAATGTGCAATATGTGTGTATTGTTACATCATACGCTTCATACACACTGTCTGAAGATCTATTATTTAAACATTATCTGCTGATTTTTGAAGCAAAGGAGATCTAGATAACATCATGCTTTGTCTAATGTTGGGTGGCCACAGCAGAGTGCCACGTTCTACACTGTCAGTTCCCTAACAATGTTTTTTTCCTGTTTTGCAAGGTGATTGCTCTTGTATGGTCATGACTGTTACGGCCCAGGCTCGTGTAGAATGCATATATGACATACTGGTATTATATGGATGGATCTTATTTGAATTTTTGAGTGATTTCAGCCAAAATTTTGGTCTGTTTATTTGCCAAGCCTCGTGTTAAAACATAGTGATCTGCAGGGTGTTTCAGATGTTAAACACCCTGCAGATGTCCTGTTTTTCTGTTGTATGGTTTATTTTTCTTTACTACATCAAAAGAAAGAAATAATATTAATAAACTGAAGTATTCTCATTACAACGAGTTTTAAAATGCATTTTTAAAGTTATTTAAAGTTCTGTTGATACAACGTACACACACACACACACACACACAGTGTGTGTATATAATGTATGTATATGTATTTGTACAGTGCACTTCCTATGTGCGCTGGTTGCACTGTGGGATCCCTGATACACTTTCATTAAAAATATGAACAAAACACTTTGTGTTGTAAAGAAAACAGGCGAATGAATAAAAGTATTTAAGAGATTCTTCTTCCGTCTTTATTTCTATATAGTCACGAGTCAAATAACACAAAAATGTGAAATGTTTTTCAAATGAGCTTCATTTGCATTACAGTAGCTTCTTATCTACATTTGCTTGTTTGTTTTATTGCATGATTCTGTTTGAAGTCAATGTAAATGGAAAAGCATGCTAAATCAAGACCTCCAGATTGCATTTAATATAGCTTGACCTCTTGCAGTGTGCAAACAACGGCTGCTTTGTCAACAATTGATTTTATTTGAAGGATTCGACTGCAGGTAGGCTAACAAATACAGACTTTAAATTTCAAGTCGACTTATTCTGGCTGCTGTAAGATCACAGTTTTGATTTACGAAACAACGTCACGCGGAGGAAGCGTGACGTCACTCCCCCGCCCACGTGACTCCTGAGCTCCTCCTCTTCCAGGAAGTGAAAAAAAGCGTCACGTAAGGAGGAACGAGAGGAAAACGCGTCTTGCCTCCTCACATCCGCCTCTTTAATGCGTTAACCGCATTCATTTGTTCACATTTCGGGTCCGGATCCGTGTGTGGCTCGGTTGCACGATGTCTATACGATCGCGAAACCGAGAGATCTGCGCCGACTGCAGCGCGCCAGGTAAGACTGCGAGCCGCGACCAACCGGAGGAAAAAAAACACATCGGCTCACTTTAATGAATAATGCATTGATCATTATTGACGATCAGTCGTGATCGATGGCTGTATTTACACGAATAAAAGTGATGCATTAAAAAAAACCATTAAAAGCCTGGATTTGAATGCTTATGCAGCGTTTTATTCAGCCAGATGTTAATCAAGTGTGTTTATATTGTATTTACTGTATTTGTTTTTATATATTTACTGATTGTTTTGAAACAAACACATGAATGGTTATTGTTATTATTATTATTATTATTATTATTATTATAAGAGGTAGAAATGACGCTTCCGATATTCCCAATGGGAAATAGCGTTCATTGATCATGTCCAGGCCTAAGAGAAACGTCCTCTGTCAGGTGAACTCACATTATTTTGTTAAGGTTACTCTGGTTTTATTGCAGTTATTGTCAATATATCGTCCAACTTGTTATTAGGCACAGAAAAACATTTGGTTTGGGTAGTTACTGTTTTCATCTTGATGATGGCGTTGATAATAGTGGCCACTTTTACAGATCACAGAAGTGTTAATAAAATCTGCTGACAACCTTGTAAATGGTGTGTTTTAAGTACCTATAAATGATACGCAATGGGAGTCAAAGGTTTGAGACAATTAGTAAACAAAAACCTCTTTTTATTACTGCTTATGTAATGGGCATAACGCTTTAAAAAAAAGCTAAATGTAAAGATAAACTTGAATTCTTATAGTATCTGCACGGCCGTCTGTCTTTTTGTAGAAGTTAACAATTCACAAATTGGATTAGTGACGTAGAAAGCTTAACTATTTCTTTTTGGTGTTACAAACAAACATTTCTTTGTTTGAAATTTGTCCCGAAACACATTCTTTAAAGCTTTGAATCACATTTTGAATGTGGTACCAAACTTTTGGGTCCCGGACATGCAGTGAATTCAAGCTGTACTTTTATTCTCTGCCATCTTCGTTTTTTAAGGGCAGTATTATTATATTCTATGAATTGTTATATTATAATTGTGACTTTTTGAATCTCTTCAGATCCGCGCTGGGCTTCGATCAATCGCGGTGTTTTGGTCTGTGATGAGTGCTGCAGTATTCACAGAGGTCTGGGCCGTCACAGCTCTCAGGTCCGGCACCTGACCCAGACTGCGTGGCCCCCGTCCCAGCTGCAGGTGAAGAGCTACACCACACACTCGGGTTTTGACTGCTTTGTGTTGCATGTTGACCGTGTTATGTTAGAAGGAAGTAAGTCATTGTATCTCAGTTCCTCTAACAGAAATAGAACTGGTGGTCTGCGTGTAGCTTTCCTCATCTCCATCCTGCTATTGCGTTCTAGTTTCGCATTCTAATTCTAGATCATTTAGAAGAGAAACACATTTCGTGCTGAAACATTATTTAGAACTGGTCTATAGTTAATATGAGGAACTACAGGTGTAAATAAGACGCTTATGAACAGCTGGTGATTGCACAATTGATTAGCTAAATGTAACATGACAAAGGTCATTTGTTTGCAGATGATATTTGGTTTGATATTTTATCTAATGCATGTATCTAATGCAAATGTATCTAATGCAATTCAGTTCCATTTGGATCAAATTTAATCATCTTCATCTTAATCAAACCTCACAAAAGTCTCCAGCCTCAAGTCTGAGCAGACGAGGTTAGTTACTAAAGACAGCAGAAGATCTGTCACATATGTCATACTAAAACTGAAGTCACCGTAAGACTGTTGTGCCATGTATGTGTTCATTTCCTGTCTCAGTGTGAAAGATGATTGGCAGCAATAAAAGATTGAGATTAACAAGTTTCAGGGACTAGCTGAACTAGTTTGTTGTGTTTGTTTTTGTTTGGTGTTTATCCACAGATGGTAAAATCCCTGTACAGTAATGGAGCAAATTCAATCTGGGAACACAGTCTACTAGATCCGTCTTCTATCATGAGTGGAAAACGCAAAGCCAACCCTCAGGACAGAGTCCAGTGAGCTAATAAACTTTTCAGTTCAATTTTATTTATATAGCGCTTTTTACAGTGTTAGTTCGCTTTAAAGCAGCTTTACATATAATGAAAAATAAAACACAGAAATATGATCAAATGTACAACACGGAAAACAGAAACATTATTTTAAAGTTGCATTATTTATACATATTATTTATATAAATTTATATTGTTCATTATAAGATGTATATTAATATAACAAATTAGGGATACTCAGAATGTAGCTGGATTATGAGAAGTGGACTGAACTGATAATAACTACAACACATTTGGGCCATTAGAATAATTGGAAGCGCATAAGAAATCCCATACAGAATATCACTGACATTTAAAGCTAAGTGAATCTCTCTTGCTCAATGTGTTGTCTTTGTTTTCTCTCAGCCCCAACAAAACAGATTTCATTAAGGCTAAATATCAAATGCTGGCTTTTGTTCATCGAATGCCATGCCGAGAAGACGACAGCATTACTGCTAAAGACCTCAGCAAGGTACGAAAATGTAAAATCATAGAAAATCAAAATACTGTTTGTGTACATTAATGTCCTCATTAGTTCTAATTTACCTGAGAAACAGAATTAAGCCAGATCTCCAAAATAACCAAGATCTAAAATCTCAATTAATACATAAACTGTTGTTGATTATGATCACATCTCACATTTGATTTCAGCAACTTCACTCGAGTGTGCGAACGGGTAATTTGGAAACATGTTTACGGCTGTTGTCATTGGGTGCCCAGGCGAACTTTTTCCATCCAGTAAGTTTCAATGACAATCAATTTTTTGTTGTGTAGATAAAATGTAGTTCTATAATATTTAGACTATATATATTTAAACAATAGATAAATCTCTTCATCATCATTTTGTTTAGTTTAGAAAAAAATGTACTGATATTTTTAGCTTGAAAATTAGCTGTTTTTATATTTGTGGTCCTGTTTCGTGCATTGAAATTTATTAATTTGGCAAGTGACTAGTGCATTTAAGATAAAAATTGTATCGGTTTGTTTGTTCCTTAAAAATCGAACCCACGCTCTTGCTGTTTCTAGTGTGGTGCTCTACCAATTCTACAGCTGTAGACAGATTTTGGTGTCCTCCATCGACATTGTCATTGTGAATTATAAATGTTTGTTTTTTCCGAAGGAGAAAGGAAATACACCATTACATGTGGCTGCTAAAGCAGGCCAGCTCTTACAGGCAGAACTGCTCACGGTGTATGGAGCAGATCCCGGAGCATCAGACAGCTCGGGGAAGACGCCCATTGACTACGCCAGGTGACAGAGACACCCTGCAGATCAAGAGATGAAACCTGAGGAATCAGTTCGGAGGTTTAACGCTTTCAATTATGTTCCACTGTAGGCAGGCAGGACACCAGGAGCTGGCAGACAGGCTGGTGGAGATACAGTTTGAGCTGACAGACAGGCTGGCGTTCTATCTGTGTGGAAGAAAGCCGGGTCAGTCAAGGCACCGCAACTGGAAGGTTTCATGTGAATGCATAATTTATCTCTATAATAAAGCAAGAAAATAATTTTTTCTCTTTCAGATCATAAAAACAGTCAACACTTTATAATTCCGCAAATAGCAGACAGGTAGGCGAAAGCTTTCTTTTGTGTATCTGAACTTAAAAAATTGCTTTTGATAAAAGCCTTAATTACATCATTTGTTTTCCTTTGCTTCCTATGGATAAGAAATGTGTAAGTATGGAAGTAGTTCATGTGATAGATAACATCACTTACAATTCATAGACGGATAATAAGTTTTCAAAACTTTGTTTTTATATACAGCAGTCTCGATTTGTCAGAACTAGCCAAAGCAGCAAAGAAGAAACTTCAGTCTGTAAGTTGAAGTTTTATTGTCTTATTTTAGCTGTATCTAAACTGACAACCCAATGAAACCACCTTATGGACACCTGAGGTTTGTTAATGTAAAGTATAAACTTGTTTTCCTGTTCACAGCTCAGTAATCACCAGTTTGAAGAACTAGCCATGGACGTTTATGATGAAGTGGACAGACGAGAAACAGATGCAGGTTCGAGAAAAACTGCTAACTCCGAAGTCATGTCATTTTACTAGAATATTCAACAACACTTTTACGCTGTTGTTTTTAATGGTGTTTGTCCTGTGCTGTTGTAGTGTGGCTTGCGACTCAGAACCACAGCACCATTGTAACAGACACTACAATTGTTCCCTTCCTTCCTGTCAACCCGGAATATTCTTCTACTAGGAATCAGGTGAGCTGGCGGATGTTCACACACCTCTTAAAGCCACATGTGACATTACTGGATGGCTTGCAGTCCCATCTAGTCATGGCATGAATGTCATACGTTGCAGGGACGACAAAAGCTGGCAAGATTCAATGCACATGAGTTTGCAACTCTGGTTATTGATGTTTTATCAGACGCCAAACGCCGCCAGCAAGGGAATACACCTGATAATGTCAAAGGTGTGGAAAAAGAATTTTCATTTTTAGGTGAACTGGTTCTTTAATGATTAAAGTTAAAATGATGCCCTTCTTCGTTTTTTACGGACAGATAATGTGGAATTAATTCTGAAGGACATTGGTAACTGTCATGGCGGTGAAAGTCCAGAGACTGATCAACCAGATTACGACAGTGTAGCGTCAGATGAGGACAATGAGCAAGAACCAACATCTGGAAAAGAAGAGCGGACCAAAGTATGTTGCTGAGATCTTGTGCTTTTGTTTGTCTGCTCTTTGGGTTTGTAGATCTCACTACGATCTGCTCTCTCAGAGTTCAGAGTCCTCAGACCTGTCAGACAGCCCCATCACTGTGCAGGAGTTCATGGAGGTGAAAAGTGCCCTCAATGCCTCTGAGGCAAAAATCCAGCAGCTCCTCAAGGTCAACTGTCATCTCAGTGAGGAGCTGAGACTCATGCAGAGCAAGGTAAGACCACACAAATCTAGAACTTCCATCAGCCAGGGACATCGTATATCTGCTGAGGAGCTGTAGTCTGAGAAAATATGGGATTTTCATTTGGCTGTTACTATAAAGCAGGTTTATATATTGGCACACTGGATACAATGCCAGTAATTAATCAAATTTAATGTCAGCAAGTGAAATGTGCAGTCAAATCAAAAAGCTCTTATTTTGTGGAAAGATATTGCTTGCATTTTTTTTACAGTATGTGCACTTAACATTGTACACAATATACTGGTAATTACACGTACACAGTAAGTACTTAGTATGTACATGTGAAACAGGACATACTGTAAAATAAAGTGCCACCAAGAAGTTTTTATGCCAGAATAACGTTTTTTAGATGCTAGATCAGCACTAGATCATGCAACATTTATTTGGGTGTTACAGCTACAGTGCTGTGTGACTGATTAATGTCTATTTCAGCTGAACTCCCTGCAGAATGAGAACAACACCCTGAGAACTCCTGATAGTTTGGGAACGCCGAATGAGCTCGCCCACCGGGTTGCTCCACGCGGCTGTAGGGCCATGTCAATGTATGAGACCGGCTCCGGTCTGAGGCAGTACCACCCCAGAGGAGAGACCAACCACCGTGACACAACTCTGACTCTTCAGCCGTTGCCCTCTAATGTAGGTACAAAACAAACCAAAGCAGAAGTTGTTTGTGAAGTTCCCATTTCATCATTTTCTTGGGCTTTATCTGTTAGCTCGTGGGGGTTGCACTGACTAGTTGACTACTCAATTAGTTCTGCCACTAGTTGACGTGCTAGATCTGTTTTGACTAGTCAAGTGGGACTGTTTTTGCACTGTTTGTGAACGAGCCAGCAGCATGAATCTGACAATAGAGATTTGATTGTCGCCTGCATCATCAGTTTCTCGACTCACACATTGATCTTCATCGGTGCAGCACTGGACCTGCCATAAACTTTTGACAGTTGATGGCATATTGTGAGTTAACTACTTTTACGGATAACTAGTTGCCTAGAACAAATGAGTAGCTGTACAAGCTCTACTAGCTTGGTTGGTAACCCAATGAATCAACTAGACGGTCCCTTCCTTTTTTGTGCATTACATTTAAAACATAATCTGAAACCTTTCTAGATTGGGAAAGATCCCTCCGTGACCACCTTCTCTTCTCTTCCCTCGTTCCCATCACCTCTGTCCTGGTCCTGGGATGAGAGAAGCCAAAGGGTGAAGTACCTGCTCTGTGATCGGGCTTTCGGAAGAGCTTCTCTTCTATCTGTCCCCCTCAAACTCAGTGCATGAACCTCAGACCTTTGCAGCAGTCCAACGGACAACACGTTCCTCATTGTTCCTTGGCTAGATTACTAACTTCAATCTAGATTTGAGGCTTGGGTCACATTCACCTCAAGGTCGAAATGCGAGTTTTCCCTGATGGGTGAAGAAAATTTGTTCTGTAATTTTGCAGGAAGTAACATCTGAAACCAAATATTTGAAATATTTTTTAGGATATTTCCTAATAGGATTAGCCAAGATAATTCAAACAGGCAGGTTTCACACCTGCTTCCAATCTGAAATTTTGCCCTCGCTAGGTTGATTGTGATCAAGCCTTTATGTGCACAGCCAGAAATTAACGTTTACTCACATCTCTGCTTGGAAGTGCGGAGCAGTCACTGGCTCTTTAACAACTCAGGCCCGAAACACACTCTACGTAAATACACAAATGTAAATGCTTCTGGCCATGCAAGCTTGACAATTTTACAAATTTGTGCAATTTACAAAATAAAAAACTTCAAACTACAATAAAAAAAAAACTACAAGTTTACATATTGTTGCATTGGTTTAATGACACAGACATTTGAAAGGTTTCAACGTAAAAACGTGCATGAAAAACACAAAACAATGTGTGTTTAGTACGTACAGGAGGACAATGCATTTACGGTACATACTTGAGTAGGGTGTGTTTCGGCCCTTTATTTACAGCTCTATAATGCTGATGTGATTCTACACCAAGAGCATGAAGGTTTCCTGTGTCTTCAAGCTTTCTTCAGTACTGTAAGTAACACACTGATCTTCATATCTGCAGAACTTGAAGTTTGTTTTCATATTTCAGGGTTCCAGCCTGGACGCCCAGAGCAGCCTGCCAGAACGAGATTACGATAACACGCTGAACCATATGGAGCTGACAGAAGATTCCAGGTTTGTCTTTGACGTTCTCTTTGTTTGAAAATCCATATCCAAGCCTTTGGTTTTTAATTAATCATATCCTCTCCAGAAACTGTGGTTGGCTAGGTGACACTACCATCCCTGCATCAGAAAGTGTGTCTGAGGGCGAGTGTGACCTACGTTACCCTGCACAGAGGACGTCATCAGCAAGACGGAGCTGATTACGAAGAACATTCAGGAATTACTGAGAGCCGCACAGGAGAACAAACATGAGAGGTAGAAAACATGAGGCAGTGGTTTGTGCAGAGGCAGTCTGGGTAGGTTTAGTAATCCTGAAAATGCTCCAATAGGGACCCAGTGTCCTAATAGCATTCGAACCTTATGGTACACGGTCTCTGTTGAAGGTGTTGAACACAGATGAGATTTAGAGCAACACAATGGACAAAATATAGCTTTGAGATGGAACAAAACACAGGATTGATTCACAGTGGCTGATGATAATTTTGTTAGGTATCTTTATCTTATGACAGTCATTATGCATTCATGATAGGCTAAAATGCTAACCTGCAGTATCAGTCTATCCAGATCTGCACACTGTATATACAAGAACCCACATCCTGTCTGTTTGAGAGAGATTAGTCCCTTCTAAACTGAGTATTAGGCTTATATACTGAATATTTAGTAATGTTAAACCTTTGTTAAAGGTGCATCTGTGTTCCTTAGTGTTACTAGCTAAGTGTTGTGCTGAGAAACCTTATTAAATTATCTTTACATTTATACCCATATCTATTATCTAAATAATCTATACATTTTACCCAAAGTGACTAACAAATTCACTTCCCAATTATGCATTGAATTTACCTAATCAGAAAATTTGAACTATTTATTTATATTAGTCTTGCCTGCATTTAATCCCAGTTAATTTTTTTTGTCCAAGCTTTGTCCCATGTTCAGAGAGAATTCTTGTAGCCGTGACAGAAATGGCCACATTATTTCCTAAGGTAAGACCTTTAAACACTCATAATGGAGGATATAACCTTTTAGGTTATGTCGCTGTATCTATGCCTAGCACTCGGGCATTAAACGGTTAATGGAGATGTTGTAAAACACTTTCCACTCATTTCTCCGGTACAGAGACCGTTCTCTGAGACCATCCGCGGGTCCTTGCGTTTGCTGACCTCCAGTGCCACTCGTCTGCAGAGCGAATGTCAGAAGGCGACATCACACGACTCGCAGCAGGTTATTCAGTGTGCCTATGACATCGCCAAAGCGGCCAAACAACTAGTTACTGTAACAACCAAAGACAGTAACTGACTTACCTTTCCCAATCAGTCTGTTTGATTATGTACAATGTCATTTTATTTACGTACAATGTCATTTGTTCTTGCCTTTATGCCAACAGTATTACTAGTGATGTGTTGTATTCCTTCATGCAACACGATTTAGTTTGTCTTGGGTGTTTTGGCGAAAAAATTAAATACATTTTCATTTACGCAGCATAAACTAACTTAGCTTTCAGGCCACTAAGCCTTGATAATCAATGGCTTATTTTTTGTCCCAGCTTTATAATGTAATTTTTAAATGAAACCAACCTTTTTTTGCTTCCCATGGTGCTAATTAACTGAACAGTATGTCTGTGTTGTTTGTGTGTGTGACCTGTAGTTATTTACTTCCTGCAAATTTCAAATATTTCAGATAATGAGTTTCAGTGAGAAAATCAAAACGGATGTGAATTTGGCTGCTGCTGAAATTCAACTGGTGTAGTAAGGGTTGTCAGTCACAGTGTGACAGTGATGTAGAAATGATGGCGCCTCATTTCCTGTGCAATAAATACATTGAGCTGCCCTGCAAGATGTTACCTTAACTCATCTGCTGTTAATATTAAGAGTGTGTAGTCATATTATGGAGCGCTTTACTATGTAAGCTGTTATACGTTGTGTGTGTGTTTTAATATGAAATTTACAAGTGTGTATAATGACATGTTTATAACAATGTTAACGGTTTATGGGGACACTTACAGTGTCCTCATAAACTAAATCGCTTAAAAAACATACTAAATGGTGTTTTTATTTTAATTACAAAATACCAAAAGTTTTCTGTGGCGGTTAGGTTTAGGGGATACAATATACAGTTCTGTACAGTGTAAAAACCATTACGTTTGGGGTCCTCATAAACCACATATGCTAACGTGTGTATGTGTGTGTGTGCTTGGGTGTTTGTTATTCACACAAAGGTGAAGTGTGTAATTTCTGCACCATAAGTGGAACGAGCAGAACAGCTGTTTATTTCACAGACTGCAATGGTCCCGATAAATTCCCGAAATAAAAATCCCATTTATTTCTCTATAGACAAGTTTACATGCAGCAGCAGCAGTAGTATAGAAAACATAAAATCTGAGATTATGCTGTGATAGATGCTTTGGTTTGTGACATTTTACAGAGATCTTTTGAAATCTCTTAGGGAGATTAAATGGGAAGAAAAATACATTGCTGTGCACCTGGACAGACAGAGTAAGTGTTTGAAACTTTGTGATTCTGGCGGCATTCTCTATTCTCTCCACCAGTTTGCTGAGTGTGTTTGGGCTGGAAAAATGTTTTTATATATGTAATCCATATGTTTATAATTATTTGTGCTATAACAAACTATGCTTTTACTCATTGCTAACCAGTCCAGATTAATGCAATTCGTTTGAAATCTGCACAGTTTAATCAAAGGAATGTATCTAAAGTTTCATTTGTTCAGGTCATCACAAAATGTCAGAGTTTGTTTATAGACTGGGAAACAAAATACTGTTGCCATAATCTCTACCTGATGTCCATAGGGTGTATGTGTAACCTTGTGTGTCAAAAGCATCTGTTCATGTGCTGCCTTTTCTGAAATAATACCACAAGTTATGATTTTGCAAAGTAATAACTGTTCCTGGGTCAACATTTTGTTGGTCCTGCTTCATTGTTTCAGGTACAGAAACATAACCTTTTCCCAATTGGCTAAAAATGATAACGATAGATCAGGAATGTAGAACGCTCTCTGCGTTTTTGTCTGTAACATACTGTATAATTGATAAAAATGTACTAGAACCAACAAGGATGTTAATCAGAGAACCTGCATTACTCTGCAAAATCAGGATCCCCTACAAACAAACAGTTACAAACCGTTGCTGTGTTGTCTGTGGTATTGTTTTGCATTATTTAGTACATTGTATTTATATACAGGTTATATATGTAAGCTGCTAGTTGTAAACTGTGTATGCAGCTGATGTGGTGGAATTAAATCTCATCCATGTATTTCCTTCTCCAATAG